>CM060981.1:93782651-94996401 GCA_030765065.1 Deroplatys truncata | reverse complement strand
TTTAGGTGTTTTACAGGTTAAATTACATTCATTATGAAGACTTCCACGATATTCACCGCTGATGTGATCATGGTCGCGTACTTTATAGTTCTCTTCTGTAAAGGGTTTTCCACACAAGTAGCATGCTGAAGAAGACTCAAAATCCTTTTGCTCTTGATCCGTAAGTTTCAGAGGCTTAGCAGATTTGTATATGTCATCAATCATTTTTGCAAGAGATGTCAGGTACAGCATAAACTTCTGAGCAGCATCAGCACCACGATACACATAGGGTTGCTTAGGAAGACCAGTTTCGAGATGTTCAACGTTGGTTGATGGTTTAACGTAAACACAGAAGCTCATTGCTGTGTGCTCTTGATAAGGGGTTGTATAGGAAGTTTCAGGATTGGGTATACACGTATGGCATGGAGTGAGAATACTTTCAAAGTCTGCGTAGATGACGTAAGGTAGTTTCAACATCCTTTCAAAATTTTTAAACTGTACAATTGATTTGTCCTTTGTAGGCATAACTACCCTCGCAACACCATGTTGGTTACAGATGGTTGCATGTTCTTGTAGTTTTTCCAGTCCACTTCGTCCATATCGATTATCAAAATGTGTAAAGCAGCGCTTGCAGGTATAAACACGTCCATTATGGCTAGTTTTCTGGCGTCGAACGAGTTTCTCAAAATTCTTTATATATACGTAGTGATGTTTTCCACTGCTGTCATTCAATAGTAGCAGGTCGCGATGTTCAGGTAGTTCAATGTCAACAACCTTTATCGGATACACTTCATGCTTCTCATCCAGCCCGAAAACGTTAATAGACATCTTGTTAAACTTCTCAAATTTAGGTATTTGAGAAAGCGGAGTAGGGTAGGAAACACAGCTGAAGTCGTACTTATCTTGAAGTTTCTTATATTTGCTCACCCGTTGTGCATCCTTCTCAACGGATTTGGCCAATACAGAGTACATGAAACATAGCTCATCAGTTAAATTCTGGATGTTAATGCAGGCTTTTCTTGCTTCAACAGAGGGAGGTAGGGGTATGTAGCTACTTCCTCGCAACGGGTTGTACTTGTTAATACGAAGGCGTACCCCTTCCACAGTAAGCAAGGCCCAGCTGCTACCCTTAAGCTGAGACTCATCCATTTCAGCAACCAATTTCTTGAATTTCACTTCCAGCATAGAGTCCAGATCAGTTTCTAGGAAAACAGCTTGATTTCTGGTTTTAAATGTCTTGTCGCAGGTTTCTCCGATACTGTTAACAAATCTACACTCAGCTAACAGATTAATTTTCAAACTCTTGTGAATACCAAGCTCTTTATACACAGCCTGGATTATCCGCTGTTTTGCTTCATGCAGGTACATATTCAGGTCCTTAGTCGATTCACATCGTATAAAATACGATTTCAAGCGTCCATGGAATGAAGTTTCATATTCTTTCATGTCACACTCCTCCATTGCAGATAACAACTCTTGCTTTGACGGTTCTAATCTACGTTTCTTCTCAGGTCTGTTTATTTCACACGCATCTTCGTGTCGACGACCCTTATAACTGTCTTTGAAGGCTACGTTACAATATTTACACTTGAAGAGTTTTTTACAACGTAGCTCATGTCGTCTTTTATCATATCCACGGAGGAACTTCTTACAGCATTTACCACAAGAATATCCAGTAGCGCTTGGAATAATATCCTTATACGCTGAGTTATTCATCTTTATTCTTGATGTAATAACGTATTAATCACTGATCAATGAAATGTAGACCTTTTCACCTTGATACCACTTTAGAAAGCTGATTATTCTTGGAGAGAACACGATGTTAACACCTCAGAAATGATCAACAGAATGAATTTCAATGCCCTAGATCACCGTATTTATAGAGGAAGCACGAACCTTTATGCCTCAATTATATATCGTATTAACCCTTCTTCAAGGAAATGTACTCTTCTTCACATTGATAACACTTTAGATTATTTTCTGAGAGAACAGCGATGTTAACACCTCAGAGATGATCAACAGAATGAATTTCAATACTCAAGTTCGCTCTATTTATAGAGAAAGCACGAACCTTTTAATCAATTATATCCTGATTATTAATACTAAAAACGGTGATGAAGCGTGTAAGCTCTTATATATTTCAATTCGTGTTACACTGATGTTCGAGCGTCTCCGTATAGCTTCGTATGTTTAGAGAGAAAGTGTAAAGTATTGTGAAGATGTTATGTATTGTTCGGCTATAATCGTACAGATTCGGAGAGCTTGACTGGTGAAGGTGATGAACGATCCGTCAACCGAGCAGGAGGCAAGCAGTCCCTTCGCGCAACGAAACCTAGATGCAAAAGAAAGAAAATCGTGTTAGATGAGAAACCACCCAGACATTCGCCTGCAGACCATGGAAAACCATGAAAAAATATGTCAGAGTGAGCGTCCAACGGAACTCGAACCAGGGACTCTAAAAAGCACACGTGAAAGGTACAGATTATATAGAATGAAAGGAAATCGCTGACGATGAGAAACCACTCCAGCATTCGCCTGCAGACCAGGGAAAACCTAAAAAATATGATGTCAGAGTGATCGACCAACAGGGAAATCAAACAAAAGACCTTAGAAACATATAGGTTAAGATGTAAATCAAAATAAAAAGGTAATAAAATCGTGCTAGATGAGAAACCACCCAGACATTCGCCTACAGACCAGGCAAAACCATGAAAAAATATGTCAGAGTAAACAACCAACGACAATCGAACGAGGGAAACCATCAGATTACTCTAGAAGCAAAAAAAAAGTTGCAAAAGAAAGAAAATCGTGTTAGATGAGAAACCACCCAGACATTCGCCTGCAGACCATGGAAAACCATGAAAAAATATGTCAGAGTGAGCGTCCAACGGAACTCGAACCAGGGACTCTAAAAAGCACACGTGAAAGGTACAGATTATATAGAATGAAAGGAAATCGCTGACGATGAGAAACCACTCCAGCATTCGCCTGCAGACCAGGGAAAACCCTAAAAAATATGATGTCAGAGTGATCAACCAACAGGGAAATCAAACAAAAGACCTTAGAAACATATAGGTTAAGATGTAAATCAAAATAAAAAGGTAATAAAATCGTGCTAGATGAGAAACCACCCAAACATTCGCCTACAGACCAGGCAAAACCATGAAAAATATGTCAGAGTAAACAACCAACGACAATCGAACGAGGGATACCATCAGATTACTCTAGAAGCAAAAAAAAAGTTGCAAAAGAAAGAAAATCGTGTTAGATGAGAACCCACTCAGGCATTCGCCTGCAGACCAGGGGAAACCATGAAAAAAATCAAAGGGACACCTCGTTAATAAAACCAAATTCGTTCCTTCACGATCCGGGAATACGTATGATAAATTTAAAAGTCTGTGTAACGAAACTAATACAAATACCGTCGATGAGCGGTTCTCTGCATTTTTTAAATTAATTACCTACCAATAAAAGCAAATGGAATATTTCCAAATGATGCTCTGCTCCCGTGGGAGAGCATGTGTAGTCTGGCCTTCGAACCAGTTATTCTTTTCGTGTGTGAATCTTTTTGGTGAAAAAGGAAACTGAAGGACGTTTAAAGGGAGGGGCCGTTTCCAATTTATCACCAAGTTTCACATTTTGATTAAAATACCACATATTTTATATATAAATTTCGTATAACGTAGTACACAATGGTATAGAACGTTTTAAAAACACAATTCATTTGAAATAACGTCTTTTTTCTGTGGCATTGGCCATTTCCTATATATAAGATTGTTGTAGTCGTTTATAACGCTCCCAATATTATGGCCTATGACCTTTAGGGGATATCTCATTCTACTAAGCTATGATTGAACCCATTTCTGAGGTGGAGGCACCCAGCGTTGCGTCCGAGGGAGGGTGATGATGAGGATGGCGGTGGAACGAGAGGACCTACAGCTTTTACCATGGACACCGAACCACGTTAGGCCTTGGTGACACTTCACACGAGCAAGTCGGTGGTGAAGGTGTGGATAGGACCGCCAGAGCCTGGATTCGAAAGCCGGACCCTCAGTACGAGAGCGGGAAACGAAACCGCTGAACTATATAACACTGTTGTTTTAAACATCTGACAAATGACTCGGTTTCTTCCATTCCCTTGTACCTATTCTCACGCGTGGTGTATAGATTGTCTCAGTAAGCATTCGTGACTATTACAATTATCGCCAAGTATTATTTTACAAAAAGATTGGCTTAATCTCTTAGTAAACATAGGACGAAATCGTTTTTTAAACAACTCTCCATTCGAGAGATATTGTTTGATTATTCCAGCAGAGAGAGAGAGAGAGAGAGAGAGAGAGGGAGAGAGAGAGAGATCGAGCCATATTTGTTTAAAAGCTTTTTTTTCATTCACAGGAAATCTTCGAGAAAATTCGAGGAATTATTCAGTTGGACACCATTGCTAAAATAGTTTGTACACCCTTTGAAGAATGTTTACCTGACTGGCGGAGTCTCGGAAATACCTCTCTCGACAGGCTGTCGCCTGTACAGCTTCTTGGACATTTATACATTAGGAAGGCTATTGTGCTTTAAAATGGGATAGCTATGTTTTAAGCTTTCCACAACAAATGTTTTCCTGATAATTAATATAATTCTACATGAAGAATATTAATGATTACGTTTCAATTAAACGTATACTGTATAGATTCTGTACTTAAGCATTCGATTGTATCTTTGTCATTATTTAAATACTCGATTACGAGAATTGCATACATGATATCAAAAATTGTAGAAGTTTTTCCACCCTTATTTAATTAAATTCATGTATATACTCTTATTATTTAGCGATTTTTTCAATAATCATGTACATCATTCGTCAAAAAATCAGCGTACAATACGCATTTTTATACGTTTTAATGTTCGTTTATTTTTAAACCGCTGCATTTGCCTCTAATTACGAACAATAATTTTTTCAGATTTACTCAGATGTGTAGCTTGTAGAATCGAATTAGAAAATGTTTTAATAAATGTATTGTATTTTTTAGGTTAAAGCATCTTCATTTTTAAAGTTAGCATGCCAGTTATTTGTATTCAGCGTAAAGATATTCATATATCATTTTTAAATCCCTCTTCTTAAATATAATGTATCGCAATCCATTTTTAAAATCAAATCATACATGCGTTTAATACATATAATGGATGTCTTCATATACCCAATATGGCTGCCTTCACGTGTCGGGAACCTAACATGGCGGCAGTCATCGTTTAGAAGCGTAACTTTCATGTCGGCATCAGCCTGGAGCGAGCGGCTGGCCGGGAGGAGAAGGGTTGCGAAAGGCGGCTGAGGGATGGCAGCTGGAGGGAGTAAGGTAGGATGAAAGGCCGGCTTCATAAGACGTTGAGAGCTAGCCAAGCCTCCAGTCGGCCTGAGAGCCTCGTTCAGGGAGGTCGTATAGTTCTCGCAGCCATGTTAATACGCGTCGTTGTATCGCATGTTCGTTACGTAATTTAGTTTTTTACGCTCACTATACCACTTAAATATACATTCATCTAAGAGATATAATATTCGTCAGGATGTCAGATGTCCAAATATACATAACAAAGAAATTAGTTACTGATATAAATGTAATATCGTACGTTCACCATTTTATTTTTAATTACTTTTTTATTTTATTCGAGGGATGAAATTTGTATTCATGTCACTGGATTCAATCCTAGTCCTCCAGCCCGACTTGGAACAACAATCAATAACGAGCTACAATCCAAGGATATAATCGGTAATAATAAATTTTTTTTTGATAAAGACCGTCAAATAAAAAGCCCTTGGAAACGTATGTATTTCCCCTCACTTCCCCTCTTCCCCCACCCTACAGTAGAAATGTTAAGCCGATACGCAGCTTCAAAGCCGATATCAACCACTGATAAATTCCTTTCTTCTATGCCGCCGACTCCCACCCCCGCTTTTTGCTATTCCGACACCGCCATTTACGATGAGAACAATAATACATTGTCCTGTATCTCTGATTTGCGGTGAAAGAATAGCACACGTGAAAACACTTAACCTTTGTGGTTTCACCCTTAAAAGCTACTGGAGCATGATACCCCTCCTCTCTGCTCTACTCCAATACCGAGGCCAGTGTGGGAGTAGAGCACAAAGAGAGGGCGTGCCCAGTGTACGGGATAGGATTAGAAAGGATGGGGTAGGGGGTTCGGGTGTCCAGTAGCTTTTAAGGGTGAGGTCACAACGGAACGGGTGGGGGAGGGGTGGCCGCCAGCACGTGACCACAGGGGGAGGGGGGAGGACCTGCCGGCACAGACACTGTCGGCATTAGGTAAGCCCCCAAAGGAAGGGGCGGGGCTAGCGGCACGTGCTACCAGGCGGCATCTAAGCCCTCAAAGGGAGGGGGCGGGGCTAGCGGCATAGATCAAAGAACCTTATCAGATGGCGGCAAATCCTTTGAGGGCCAGAATCGGCTTAATATTTCTACTGTTTTAAACATCTGACAAATGACTCGGTTTCTTCCATTCCCTTGTACCTATTCTCACGCGTGGTGTATAGATTGTCTCAGTAAGCATTCGTGACTATTACAATTATCGCCAAGTATTATTTTACAAAAAGATTGGCTTATTCTCTTAGTAAACATAGGACGAAATCGTTTTTTAAACAACTCTCCATTCGAGAGATATTGTTTGATTATTCCAGCAGAGAGAGAGAGAGAGGGAGAGAGAGAGAGAGAGATCGAGCCATATTTGTTTAAAAGCTTTTTTTTCATTCACAGGAAATCTTCGAGAAAATTCGAGGAATTATTCAGTTGGACACCATTGCTAAAATAGTTTGTACACCCTTTGAAGAATGTTTACCTGACTGGCGGAGTCTCGGAAATACCTCTCTCGACAGGCTGTCGCCTGTACAGCTTCTTGGACATTTATACATTAGGAAGGCTATTGTGCTTTAAAATGGGATAGCTATGTTTTAAGCTTTCCACAACAAATGTTTTCCTGATAATTAATATAATTCTACATGAAGAATATTAATGATTACGTTTCAATTAAACGTATACTGTATAGATTCTGTACTTAAGCATTCGATTGTATCTTTGTCATTATTTAAATACTCGATTACGAGAATTGCATACATGATATCAAAAATTGTAGAAGTTTTTCCACCCTTATTTAATTAAATTCATGTATATACTCTTATTATTTAGCGATTTTTTCAATAATCATGTACATCATTCGTCAAAAAATCAGCGTACAATACGCATTTTTATACGTTTTAATGTTCGTTTATTTTTAAACCGCTGCATTTGCCTCTAATTACGAACAATAATTTTTTCAGATTTACTCAGATGTGTAGCTTGTAGAATCGAATTAGAAAATGTTTTAATAAATGTATTGTATTTTTTAGGTTAAAGCATCTTCATTTTTAAAGTTAGCATGCCAGTTATTTGTATTCAGCGTAAAGATATTCATATATCATTTTTAAATCCCTCTTCTTAAATATAATGTATCGCAATCCATTTTTAAAATCAAATCATACATGCGTTTAATACATATAATGGATGTCTTCATATACCCAATATGGCTGCCTTCACGTGTCGGGAACCTAACATGGCGGCAGTCATCGTTTAGAAGCGTAACTTTCATGTCGGCATCAGCCTGGAGCGAGCGGCTGGCGGGGAGGAGAAGGGTTGCGAAAGGCGGCTGAGGGATGGCAGCTGGAGGGAGTAAGGTAGGATGAAAGGCCGGCTTCATAAGACGTTGAGAGCTAGCCAAGCCTCCAGTCGGCCTGAGAGCCTCGTTCAGGGAGGTCGTATAGTTCTCGCAGCCATGTTAATACGCGTCGTTGTATCGCATGTTCGTTACGTAATTTAGTTTTTTACGCTCACTATACCATTTAAATATACATTCATCTAAGAGATATAATATTCGTCAGGATGTCAGATGTCCAAATATACATAACAAAGAAATTAGTTACTGATATAAATGTAATATCGTACGTTCACCATTTTATTTTTAATTACTTTTTTATTTTATTCGAGGGATGAAATTTGTATTCATGTCACTGGATTCAATCCTAGTCCTCCAGCCCGACTTGGAACAACAATCAATAACGAGCTACAATCCAAGGATATAATCGGTAATAATAAATTTTTTTTTGATAAAGACCGTCAAATAAAAAGCCCTTGGAAACGTATGTATTTCCCCTCACTTCCCCTCTTCCCCCACCCTACAGTAGAAATGTTAAGCCGATACGCAGCTTCAAAGCCGATATCAACCACTGATAAATTCCTTTCTTCTATGCCGCCGACTCCCACCCCCGCTTTTTGCTATTCCGACACCGCCATTTACGATGAGAACAATAATACATTGTCCTGTATCTCTGATTTGCGGTGAAAGAATAGCACACGTGAAAACACTTAACCTTTGTGGTTTCACCCTTAAAAGCTACTGGAGCATGATACCCCTCCTCTCTGCTCTACTCCAATACCGAGGCCAGTGTGGGAGTAGAGCACAAAGAGAGGGCGTGCCCAGTGTACGGGATAGGATTAGAAAGGATGGGGTAGGGGGATCGGGTGTCCAGTAGCTTTTAAGGGTGAGGTCACAACGGAAGGGGTGGGGGAGGGGTGGCCGCCAGCACGTGACCACAGGGGGAGGGGGGAGGACCTGCCGGCACAGACACTGTCGGCATTAGGTAAGCCCCCAAAGGAAGGGGGCGGGGCTAGCGGCACGCGCTACCAGGCGGCATCTAAGCCCTCAAAGGGAGGGGGCGGGGCTAGCGGCATAGATCAAAGAACCTTATCAGATGGCGGCAAATCCTTTGAGGGCCAGAATCGGCTTAATATTTCTACTGTAGGGTGGGGGAAGAGGGGAAGTGAGGGGAAATACATACGTTTCCAAGGGCTTTTTATTTGACGGTCTTTATCAAAAAAAAATTTATTATTACCGATTATATCCTTGGATTGTAGCTCGTTATTGATTGTTGTTCCAAGTCGGGCTGGAGGACTAGGATTGAATCCAGTGACATGAATACAAATTTCATCCCTCGAATAAAATAAAAAAGTAATTAAAAATAAAATGGTGAACGTACGATATTACATTTATATCAGTAACTAATTTCTTTGTTATGTATATTTGGACATCTGACATCCTGACGAATATTATATCTCTTAGATGAATGTATATTTAAATGGTATAGTGAGCGTAAAAAACTAAATTACGTAACGAACATGCGATACAACGACGCGTATTAACATGGCTGCGAGAACTATACGACCTCCCTGAACGAGGCTCTCAGGCCGACTGGAGGCTTGGCTAGCTCTCAACGTCTTATGAAGCCGGCCTTTCATCCTACCTTACTCCCTCCAGCTGCCATCCCTCAGCCGCCTTTCGCAACCCTTCTCCTCCCCGCCAGCCGGTCGCTCCAGGCTGATGCCGACATGAAAGTTACGCTTCTAAACGATGACTGCCGCCATGTTAGGTTCCCGACACGTGAAGGCAGCCATATTGGGTATATGAAGACATCCATTATATGTATTAAACGCATGTATGATTTGATTTTAAAAATGGATTGCGATACATTATATTTAAGAAGAGGGATTTAAAAATGATATATGAATATCTTTACGCTGAATACAAATAACTGGCATGCTAACTTTAAAAATGAAGATGCTTTAACCTAAAAAATACAATACATTTATTAAAACATTTTCTAATTCGATTCTACAAGCTACACATCTGAGTAAATCTGAAAAAATTATTGTTCGTAATTAGAGGCAAATGCAGCGGTTTAAAAATAAACGAACATTAAAACGTATAAAAATGCGTATTGTACGCTGATTTTTTGACGAATGATGTACATGATTATTGAAAAAATCGCTAAATAATAAGAGTATATACATGAATTTAATTAAATAAGGGTGGAAAAACTTCTACAATTTTTGATATCATGTATGCAATTCTCGTAATCGAGTATTTAAATAATGACAAAGATACAATCGAATGCTTAAGTACAGAATCTATACAGTATACGTTTAATTGAAACGTAATCATTAATATTCTTCATGTAGAATTATATTAATTATCAGGAAAACATTTGTTGTGGAAAGCTTAAAACATAGCTATCCCATTTTAAAGCACAATAGCCTTCCTAATGTATAAATGTCCAAGAAGCTGTACAGGCGACAGCCTGTCGAGAGAGGTATTTCCGAGACTCCGCCAGTCAGGTAAACATTCTTCAAAGGGTGTACAAACTATTTTAGCAATGGTGTCCAACTGAATAATTCCTCGAATTTTCTCGAAGATTTCCTGTGAATGAAAAAAAAGCTTTTAAACAAATATGGCTCGATCTCTCTCTCTCTCTCTCCCTCTCTCTCTCTCTCTCTGCTGGAATAATCAAACAATATCTCTCGAATGGAGAGTTGTTTAAAAACGATTTCGTCCTATGTTTACTAAGAGAATAAGCCAATCTTTTTGTAAAATAATACTTGGCGATAATTGTAATAGTCACGAATGCTTACTGAGACAATCTATACACCACGCGTGAGAATAGGTACAAGGGAATGGAAGAAACAGAGTCATTTGTCAGATGTTTAAAACAACAGTGTTATATAGTTCAGCGGTTTCGTTTCCCGCTCTCGTACTGAGGGTCCGGCTTTCGAATCCAGGCTCTGGCGGTCCTATCCACACCTTCACCACCGACTTGCTCGTGTGAAGTGTCACCAAGGCCTAACGTGGTTCGGTGTCCATGGTAAAAGCTGTAGGTCCTCTCGTTCCACCGCCATCCTCATCATCACCCTCCCTCGGACGCAACGCTGGGTGCCTCCACCTCAGAAATGGGTTCAATCATAGCTTAGTAGAATGAGATATCCCCTAAAGGTCATAGGCCATAATATTGGGAGCGTTATAAACGACTACAACAATCTTATATATAGGAAATGGCCAATGCCACAGAAAAAAGACGTTATTTCAAATGAATTGTGTTTTTAAAACGTTCTATACCATTGTGTACTACGTTATACGAAATTTATATATAAAATATGTGGTATTTTAATCAAAATGTGAAACTTGGTGATAAATTGGAAACGGCCCCTCCCTTTAAACGTCCTTCAGTTTCCTTTTTCACCAAAAAGATTCACACACGAAAAGAATAACTGGTTCGAAGGCCAGACTACACATGCTCTCCCACGGGAGCAGAGCATCATTTGGAAATATTCCATTTGCTTTTATTGGTAGGTAATTAATTTAAAAAATGCAGAGAACCGCTCATCGACGGTATTTGTATTAGTTTCGTTACACAGACTTTTAAATTTATCATACGTATTCCCGGATCGTGAAGGAACGAATTTGGTTTTATTAACGAGGTGTCCCTTTGATTTTTTTCATGGTTTCCCCTGGTCTGCAGGCGAATGCCTGAGTGGGTTCTCATCTAACACGATTTTCTTACTTTTGCAACTTTTTTTTTGCTTCTAGAGTAATCTGATGGTATCCCTCGTTCGATTGTCGTTGGTTGTTTACTCTGACATATTTTTCATGGTTTTGCCTGGTCTGTAGGCGAATGTTTGGGTGGTTTCTCATCTAGCACGATTTTATTACCTTTTTATTTTGATTTACATCTTAACCTATATGTTTCTAAGGTCTTTTGTTTGATTTCCCTGTTGGTTGATCACTCTGACATCATATTTTTTAGGGTTTTCCCTGGTCTGCAGGCGAATGCTGGAGTGGTTTCTCATCGTCAGCGATTTCCTTTCATTCTATATAATCTGTACCTTTCACGTGTGCTTTTTAGAGTCCCTGGTTCGAGTTCCGTTGGACGCTCACTCTGACATATTTTTTCATGGTTTTCCATGGTCTGCAGGCGAATGTCTGGGTGGTTTCTCATCTAACACGATTTTCTTTCTTTTGCAACTTTTTTTTTGCTTCTAGAGTAATCTGATGGTTTCCCTCGTTCGATTGTCGTTGGTTGTTTACTCTGACATATTTTTTCATGGTTTTGCCTGGTCTGTAGGCGAATGTCTGGGTGGTTTCTCATCTAGCACGATTTTATTACCTTTTTATTTTGATTTACATCTTAACCTATATGTTTCTAAGGTCTTTTGTTTGATTTCCCTGTTGGTCGATCACTCTGACATCATATTTTTTAGGTTTTCCCTGGTCTGCAGGCGAATGCTGGAGTGGTTTCTCATCGTCAGCGATTTCCTTTCATTCTATATAATCTGTACCTTTCACGTGTGCTTTTTAGAGTCCCTGGTTCGAGTTCCGTTGGACGCTCACTCTGACATATTTTTTCATGGTTTTCCATGGTCTGCAGGCGAATGTCTGGGTGGTTTCTCATCTAACACGATTTTCTTTCTTTTGCATCTAGGTTTCGTTGCGCGAAGGGACTGCTTGCCTCCTGCTCGGTTGACGGATCGTTCATCACCTTCACCAGTCAAGCTCTCCGAATCTGTACGATTATAGCCGAACAATACATAACATCTTCACAATACTTTACACTTTCTCTCTAAACATACGAAGCTATACGGAGACGCTCGAACATCAGTGTAACACGAATTGAAATATATAAGAGCTTACACGCTTCATCACCGTTTTTAGTATTAATAATCAGGATATAATTGATTAAAAGGTTCGTGCTTTCTCTATAAATAGAGCGAACTTGAGTATTGAAATTCATTCTGTTGATCATCTCTGAGGTGTTAACATCGCTGTTCTCTCAGAAAATAATCTAAAGTGTTATCAATGTGAAGAAGAGTACATTTCCTTGAAGAAGGGTTAATACGATATATAATTGAGGCATAAAGGTTCGTGCTTCCTCTATAAATACGGTGATCTAGGGCATTGAAATTCATTCTGTTGATCATTTCTGAGGTGTTAACATCGTGTTCTCTCCAAGAATAATCAGCTTTCTAAAGTGGTATCAAGGTGAAAAGGTCTACATTTCATTGATCAGTGATTAATACGTTATTACATCAAGAATAAAGATGAATAACTCAGCGTATAAGGATATTATTCCAAGCGCTACTGGATATTCTTGTGGTAAATGCTGTAAGAAGTTCCTCCGTGGATATGATAAAAGACGACATGAGCTACGTTGTAAAAAACTCTTCAAGTGTAAATATTGTAACGTAGCCTTCAAAGACAGTTATAAGGGTCGTCGACACGAAGATGCGTGTGAAATAAACAGACCTGAGAAGAAACGTAGATTAGAACCGTCAAAGCAAGAGTTGTTATCTGCAATGGAGGAGTGTGACATGAAAGAATATGAAACTTCATTCCATGGACGCTTGAAATCGTATTTTATACGATGTGAATCGACTAAGGACCTGAATATGTACCTGCATGAAGCAAAACAGCGGATAATCCAGGCTGTGTATAAAGAGCTTGGTATTCACAAGAGTTTGAAAATTAATCTGTTAGCTGAGTGTAGATTTGTTAACAGTATCGGAGAAACCTGCGACAAGACATTTAAAACCAGAAATCAAGCTGTTTTCCTAGAAACTGATCTGGACTCTATGCTGGAAGTGAAATTCAAGAAATTGGTTGCTGAAATGGATGAGTCTCAGCTTAAGGGTAGCAGCTGGGCCTTGCTTACTGTGGAAGGGGTACGCCTTCGTATTAACAAGTACAACCCGTTGCGAGGAAGTAGCTACATACCCCTACCTCCCTCTGTTGAAGCAAGAAAAGCCTGCATTAACATCCAGAATTTAACTGATGAGCTATGTTTCATGTACTCTGTATTGGCCAAATCCGTTGAGAAGGATGCACAACGGGTGAGCAAATATAAGAAACTTCAAGATAAGTACGACTTCAGCTGTGTTTCCTACCCTACTCCGCTTTCTCAAATACCTAAATTTGAGAAGTTTAACAAGATGTCTATTAACGTTTTCGGGCTGGATGAGAAGCATGAAGTGTATCCGATAAAGGTTGTTGACATTGAACTACCTGAACATCGCGACCTGCTACTATTGAATGACAGCAGTGGAAAACATCACTACGTATATATAAAGAATTTTGAGAAACTCGTTCGACGCCAGAAAACTAGCCATAATGGACGTGTTTATACCTGCAAGCGCTGCTTTACACATTTTGATAATCGATATGGACGAAGTGGACTGGAAAAACTACAAGAACATGCAACCATCTGTAACCAACATGGTGTTGCGAGGGTAGTTATGCCTACAAAGGACAAATCAATTGTACAGTTTAAAAATTTTGAAAGGATGTTGAAACTACCTTACGTCATCTACGCAGACTTTGAAAGTATTCTCACTCCATGCCATACGTGTATACCCAATCCTGAAACTTCCTATACAACCCCTTATCAAGAGCACACAGCAATGAGCTTCTGTGTTTACGTTAAACCATCAACCAACGTTGAACATCTCGAAACTGGTCTTCCTAAGCAACCCTATGTGTATCGTGGTGCTGATGCTGCTCAGAAGTTTATGCTGTACCTGACATCTCTTGCAAAAATGATTGATGACATATACAAATCTGCTAAGCCTCTGAAACTTACGGATCAAGAGCAAAAGGATTTTGAGTCTTCTTCAGCATGCTACTTGTGTGGAAAACCCTTTACAGAAGAGAACTATAAAGTACGCGACCATGATCACATCAGCGGTGAATATCGTGGAAGTCTTCATAATGAATGTAATTTAACCTGTAAAACACCTAAATATATACCAGTCTTCATGCATAACCTTAGCGGATATGACTCTCATTTCATTGTTAAGGAGCTGGGTTGCACAAGTGAACGTGTGGAGGTAATTCCTAACTCTGAAGAAAGCTATATATCATTCTCCAAGTATGTTGGAGATATAAAGCTACGGTTTGTAGATAGTTTTCGGTTCCTCAGTACAAGCTTGGATAAGTTGGTAAAAAATCTAACCTCGTATCCTGAAACGCTAAAGTACTTTGGAGAAGACAAATTGAAGTTGATGACCCGTAAGGGTGTATTTCCATATGATTTTGTTACATCATGGGATGCCCTGAACGAAACCTGCTTACCTCCTAAGGACTCCTTCTACAATAGATTAAATGAAGAAGAAATTAGTGATGCTGACTACGATCATGCTAAAAATGTATGGGAGCTGTTTAATGTGAGAAACCTGGGAGAGTACAGCGATCTCTACTTAACTTCGGATGTACTTCTCCTAGCTGATGTCTTTGAGACGTTCAGAGAGCAAACCCTCAAAACACACAAAGTTGATCCTGCACATTATTTTACCTCTCCAGGTCTTACATGGGACGCCATGTTACTGTATACTGGAATTAAGCTGGAACTGTTACAGGATTATGATCAATTACTCATGGTGGAATCTGGTATAAGAGGAGGTTTATGTCAAGTTTCCCATCGGTATGCAGAGGCTAATAACACATATATGGAGAAGTTTGATCCGTCGAGACCAACCCAATTTATCACATATGACGACGCTAATAACCAATATGGGTGGGCAATGTGTCACGCTCTCCCTTATGGTGGATTTCAGTGGGTGCCGCCTGAAGAAATCAGCTTAGAAACACTACAAGAAGATGATCCTCATGGGTACATATTAGAAGTCGACATCGAGTATCCTGCTGAACTTCACGATCTACACAACGATCTACCTTTCCTGCCAGAGTGTATGAAACCATTGGAATCATCTACAAAGAAACTGATACCTCATCTTGGACCTCGAAAGAAGTATGTAGTGCATTACATGGCTTTGAAGCAAGCTCTTAGTCATGGACTACGACTAACAAAAATCCATCGTGTGCTACAATTCCGACAGTCTCAGTGGTTGAAACCTTATGTGGAATTTAACAACAGGTTACGACAACAAGCTGCAAATGATTTCGAGAAGGATCTCTACAAGCTCTTTAACAACGCTATGTTTGGAAAAACTATGGAGAACCTGCGTAACCGTATGGATATACGACTGGTGACCAATGAAAAAACTCTAGAGAAGCTGATCGCCAAGCCTACGTTTATCGACAGGACGATATATGCTGATAATCTAGCTGCTGTACATATGGCCTCTCGTCAGATTGTATTCAACAAGCCTATATACATTGGTATGAGTGTGTTGGACATCTCCAAGACATTAATGTATAACTATCATTACGACGTTTTGTTGCCTTATTATGGAGCTGAAAACCTGAAGCTTATGTATATGGACACTGATTCGTTCATTCATCGTGTAACAACTGAAGATGTGTACCAGGACAAGCTACGTTTTCTTGAGCATCTCGATACAGCTGATTACCCTGCCAACCATATATGTTACTCTACTCAGAACAAGAAGGTATTGGGAAAATTTAAAGATGAGGCTAATAGCAAAATCATCCTACGCTTTGTTGGACTACGTCCTAAGATGTATGCCTTAGATATTCAAGGGTCAATGATAAAAAAGATTAAAGGTATAAAACGTAGCGCTATTAAGCAGTACATTTCGTTTGACAGCTATACAGACTGTCTTAAAACCTGTGAAATCATCAGAACACCTATGAATCTGATCCTATCACGAAAGCATGCTCTTGCTACAGTGCAAGTGAATAAAATTGCATTGACTCCGTTTGATGATAAAAGAATTATTGCTGAGGATGGGATAACGACATATGCGTATGGACATTACGCCATTACAAACAGTGCTTAAAAGAATGTAAGTTAAAGATAAAGATTTTCTCGTGAGTCTACAATCTTAAAAAAGAAGGTTATCTGTGTGCTGTATATGCAGATAGCTGACGCCTGATGAAGAAAGAAGAAGATGGAAGGGAAGGTGGTAACCCTGCCATTAGGAGCAATCCTAGTGCTAGTCTCAAGCCTAGATAAAAGGGGAGAGACATCTACAAAGAACTAAAATAAAGGTATGTTGACGTAAAGCTTTTCAATTTGTGAACCAATATGCAGTTTATCCCTCTCCGCATCGTACAATAACTGTTTAACATATAATAAGTTTGTAAGATTTAGAAAAAAGTATATAAATTGTTGTAACGTTGGATGAGAAATGTTTTATAATTTAATTACTCTCTATATTACCATGAGTACCTGTGATACTAGTTGAATTGCCCGTTAAAATGACTTAAATACCTGTGATACTACTCGAATCAAGTGAAATTACATTAACTAACTGAGATACGAATTCCTGCTCTAAATTAGTACGAGCAGCTGTGATACTATCAGAATTATCTGTTAAAATGACTCAAATACCATTGATACAACCTGAATCACCTGCATTTACCTTAAATAGCTGTGATACAAATCTCTGATCGAAATTATCACGAGTATCTGTGAAACTATACTGATTACCCAAATACTTACGATATTACCTGAACTATCTGTAAAATACGAAACTATACCAGCCCCTGGAACCTACCCTCCTGTAATGCTTGCTTAATTACTCTAAACACCTATGTTACTTGAATTATCCTAAATACCTACGATACCCTCTGAATTACCTGTGAAATACGAGACTATGCTATACCCAACCCTGGAATCTAGCCTCCTGTTATACTTGCTTAATTACTCTAAACACCTATGTTACTTGAATTATCCTAAATACCTACGATACCCTCTGAATTATCTGTGAAATTATGCAGAGCCATGATGCAGTTAGCCTCTGGAATCTATTCTGTGTTACTAGATGAATTAGCCTAAATACATACGATACTAGCTGAATTACATGTGAAATCATACACTGCTATGATGCAGTCAACCTCTTGCAATACTAGCTGAATTACTTACCTGTTAGTGTTAGTGGGTTAGCTTTTCCCGTTGCAGGTCACCTTTTTCCCTTTATGGCTCACCTTTTTTCCCTTTGCTGGTCGCCTTTTTCCCTTTGCTGGTCACGTTTTTCCCTTTGCTAGTCAACTTTTTCCCTTTGTAGACCTCCTTTTTCCCTGAGCAGTCACCTTTTTCCCCTGAACGAGTCACCTTTTCCCTGAATAGGTTACGTGATGGGTATGTCTAGAACATTGACATGAAACAGTTTTCCGCTAAGTTTACGTCTAAAGTCGCTTTCAAGTCTAGCACCTCATATTCCCTATCTCTCCTGTATATAAGTCCATATTCCTACTGCTACACTACCTGTCTAGCCTAACACCTCTCCTCCTGTTCCTATACCTCTCATATAAACCATACTCTACTCCTCTAGCTCTGTCTAGCCTAACGCCTCTCTCGTTTACCTATGACTCTCACATAAACCATACTCTGCTCCTCGACCTCTGTCTAGTCTAACTCCTCTCCTCGTTTTCCTATACCACTCATATAAACCATACTCTATTTTCAACCTCTGTCTAGCCTAACACCTCCCCTCGTTTTCCTATACTTCTCATATAAACCATACTCTACTCCTCGTTTTCCTATATCTCTCATACAAACCATGCACTACGTTTCAAGCCCTGTCTAGTCTAACACCTCTCATCGTTTTCCTATACCGCTCATATAAACCATACATTACTCAGCCTCTGTCTAGCCTAGCACTTCTCCTCATATTCCCCTACCTCTCTCATATAAGATGCATTCCCCCTCCTACCACTGTCTAGCCTAGCGTCAGTCCTTGTATTCCCTATCTCCCCCATATAAACGCATTTTCCTCCTTGAACCGTCGCATCTAGCCTCGTTTTCCCTATCCTTTCCCATATAAACGCAAAAAACTGCGCCAGCTCTCTCCTATATATCCTACTAGTACCTTCCAAAGATGCGACATGAAGAATTTTAAGAAAATTCCCCTAACCCAAAGTACCCGTTGCAGGGAAGATTTTTCGAAATTTTATATTTTCTAAAATGGCTCCAACAATTTGGATTCAGATACCATATAAAGATATTTGCATGAAAAAGAAAACGTATATCTTGAATTTTCTGGGACTAGCCTTTGAAGTCCTCTTCATTCGGGAGAAATTTTGAATAAGCTTGTATAACTGGTAAACGTTAAACGATAGACGAAAACACATTACACGAAAAAGTATCTGTCTTTAGAACACATCATTTGTTTCAAATAACTTTTTTGCGATATGAGCTATTTCTAAGTTAACCGTTATTAATTCCAACTTCATTACTTAGCAATTCTGATTTGAGTTGTTGATGTCATTGAAAGAGTATGGAATTTAAGGCCAGCGTATAGCGTCAAGTTCTAAAACTTGACTATGGCTATTCCCTTCATATCTATGATAAAAGTGTAATGCAGCTATTTCCGGAAAGGTTTATCTGGATTAAAATGAAGTAGACAGAAAAGTAAACTTTTGTAACAATAATTTGTATTACAATTAATAAGCTATAGATGCAGAGAAAGTCATGTGAATGTAACACATGGTGGTTTTTTAAGGACAATTGCTTGAATTGCTTATTCAATAATAAAATCAGAAATTGAATTAAAGAATTAAGACTATAGTTGTAACTTTACTTAATAAGTGTTTGCTTCAAAACCATTCAATATTTACATTAATCAGTAAACATGCCTTGACGCCAGATTGCAATTATTTTTATTGCTTCTTTTTTTTTACATTTTATAGTTTAGTTTAAAACTGTATATCCACAAAAAAAATTGTTTCTTAAACAGAAATGTGCATTAGTGGTAGTAATACCACTAATATGTATTCAGGTGACAAATGCAAGGGAAACTAAATATGTATTTAGTTTCCCTTGCATTTGTCGTTCTTCTATTGTATTTTAGTTGTTCACCAGTTACATCAGATATACACCTGTGTAGGCTACAGCCCAAAGGATAGAAATGGTGTGAATCCCACACATTTTTCCCCATGGGCAAAAAAACTGTCTCTTTCACAACGGAGATACTCAACACAGGTGTTTAAATGGAGATGACCGTAGCTCGTAACAGCGCAATGAGATACAGTCCAGATTATGGTAAAGTGCTTACCAGCCAACGAAACACGAAAATCTGACCACAGTAAATGAGTGGGCGAAACCAATTGCGTACATGAGGATCAATCTCAGCAAGAATAGCCAGTAGTTTGGCACGTATCGGAGCCATAATATCGCAAGAAAACAAACGGTGGAGCACGGTAACTTTCTCTAAGCAATAAATGCAGGCATCGAGGTTTGACATACGGATTCGATGAAGGCGTTCCTTCGTAGGTAACAAATCATAGGCTACATTAAACCAATTGGAACGCATCACTGCAGGGAGCGAAGACGAATTTATATTTTTCCACACCTGGGACCAACAAATATCGCGTGGTGCGATTTGGCAAACGCGCATCTCGGACGTCCTCAGTGAATGGCATAAACGCGTATATAAGGATTTGGAAGTTGGATCAGTCCCTTGGGCATAGTGAGTGGCCAAATAACACCATTCTTGTACATAAGTCGGATGGGGTCGGATGTGAATCTTACTAGACCAGTAACACAAGTTTGGCGGCGCCGTGGCCGAGTGGTTAGACCGGTCGCCTCTCACCGAAGCGGCCCGGGTTCAATCCCGCATCTGGGCGGGTTTTCTCCGATTTCTCCGGTTTCCCCCACCATTCATTCCACCAACTGCTCCATCATCACCTTTCCTTTCATCCATTTCACCATCATTTCGTTTCATCTACTTCCTTCATCCCATACCAGGCATCGGGCTGATCACCCATCCTGGATATTCTGTCTGATCCACGAGAAGCTCTTCGACGGGCTTCTGACCCCAAGCACCCGCTGTAAGTCCTGGGGGGTGTAAGTCCTACTTAAGAGGAGACTAAACAGAGAATGAATGAAAGAGTTCGCCTCGGGGCTTTGCAGGTTGCAACAGCTGACTGTTAACAGCACATTTTTGGAGTCTTACGTATACACATCGTTTTAAAGAATTACAAATTGAAAAGGTTTTGAAGCCAGCGTAGCCGATAACGTTAAAACTGTGTAGTTTCTATTCAATAATTTATTTTCAAACCCAAGATCATTGTATCAACCCTGGAATTTGGAGTATAAAGTTCAGTTAAACCCACATCAACAGTAGAACGTATTGGGAGTTTCTGTAAAAGCCTACAAAATTAAACCGGTAACATTTTTAAATTGGAAACTTATAATCTTCGAAACCAGGTTTACAAGATGTGGGCTTAAACATATGATAAAACGTCTGAATTCAAACCAATCTCCGTTACATTTTATTAAAATCTCGTGTATAATGTCTTACTGTATTCACATTGTCACATGAAGGAATGAAAGGCAATGAAGGACTGGCTCAAGAATTCATTCCATTCAAAACGGGGAATAGTACGATGACAGTGCGGGTAAATTTTTGTAGAGCTGATACATATATACCCTGTATGGTAAAGTACAAAGCGCTATAGGGCTGTGAAGAGAATGCATTTTCTCAACAGGTATAACCCATTACTAGGATTTATTTATTTAGATCGAGGACTGCCGGCGACTGTTTTTTTTTTCAGCCATGGTAACACGAGGACCATTGATACATCTAAGTTTTTTGAAGAGGAAATGGACGAGCATTCGTCGTCTCGCACGTGGAATGGGCGCTGCGCATAGTGTTGCTAGTCATTCACGAACAGACATTACACCCATCGCATCTACAGCGAATCTGGGATTGATTCACAGGCTGCCCTGTCATGTGACTCTGTAAATCCGATAGTCAGAACCATCTTGTGGACGAGAGATAAACAATAATATGCAATATGGCTAACTTTAGATTCTCCCCACATACCTAAACCCACATAGCTCCTTTTTTCATTAAACGTTAACGCCCGTGCTTACTATGTACGACACCGGTGGACATATATGATACATGCCATGAAATTATATGTGGGAAAGGAATTATAGGAAGGAAACATTCCAGGCCTAAGTCTAGGATACCTTCCCGGCATTTTTCAGTTATGAGGACTGAGGAAAACCTGAGAAAACGTCTCATTAGGGAAATGGTCCTGACGAGATTTGAACAGCGGACCTCCCGACCATATCTCCTTAAAGTTAAAATTAAATCGGGTTTTATTTATAGACGCTCTGTAACTACTATGGTGCTTAACGTCCTATTCTATATTGGCGTGAAATAACGGAAATTTTGCTCAAAGACCTCGTTATCAGGCTTGAGGTTCTTTTAGTGCCGTAAATCTAAGACATGACTATTTCCCTTCCGAAGAAAGCCATGCTAAAGATTTTACGGTCGAAAAAAATCCATCGCCTTCCGTCGGGTTGAATCCGCGACCTCGGGAACCAGAGGGTAGCAAGGTAACTTTAGACCACGGAGGATTCCTCCTCCTCCTCCTTAAAGTTTTTAGTCCACAAGTTCCCTATCTCAAAATGCTAGTAGAGCATTCATATTTTCTGTTTAATTTTTACACTGTCCAGTGACATGGAGCAGTGAACTAGGGTATGGGGCTCTAGTTCCCGGCCACGGAATGAACCTGGGTTCGATCCCAAACATGAGGTTGCGGATTTTAAGTCCGGGAATACGACTAGCGCTCACTCAACATCGTGAGGAAATTGAGTATTTGCGGTAGGCAGAGATCCTGGCCAAAAACTAACATTCCGGCTAGGGGATGCATCATGCTAGCCATATCTCCTTCCTGTATTAATTGGATGATCGTTCACCTTTGTGTGCGTAAGTGAGCGTGAGGGCGGCAGTCAGGTTGGTAGGCCGTGCCCCAAATGAGCTGTAGCGCCAGGAGATTATTATTATTGTTATTATTGTTGATTTTACACGGTTTTACTGAAATTTCCTGTATAAAGTATACGTTTTCACCAATAATTCACAGAGAAAGTTTTGAATTAGTCAATTCCATTCCTTGTTATCGCTCTATTACAAACAGGATAACGGCATATTTCAACTACGTTATTTTATTTAATGTACTCTCGAAATTATAATCGATTTAGTCGATTTTTTTCCATGTCAGAATATTCATACATATTACAACAGACTTCATTTGTAGTCTTTTGCATTCATTTACTGCATGCAATCCCAACATTTTCGGAGTATTCTACGACGTACTTATTTGTTTACTTTATTATGCCTCGAAACTTAATGCTTTTCTCCACCATCCGTTTTTGACAAAGCTCATTACTAGATTAAAATCTCTTTTTATATTTAAGACATATGTTTAAAGCGGTACCCATCCTCAACGTTTTATTATGCCGATATTAGCATTAACATAGTCCGTGAATGTTACCTGCTATAAAGTGTTGTCAACATTTTACTCTTTATTCTCTTATTCATTGTTCCAGTTATAGAATTAAAATCCTTCAAAGCTTATAAGACGGGAAGATATGTACATCTATGATTAAGGTGGATTTTTTGAAAGAAACAAACATTAGTAAAGCTAGGTGATCCGCTTATCGCCACAGAGGGAGGAGGAGATAGTAAAGGGTATAAACATCTATACGATGAAACATCACATCATGAGTAGAAGCAACTGATTGTGATAAATAATATGAATTCTTATATCAATTTCATATTAATTTCTAAAGCATATAGGGTATCGGAAATATACGCTCACTGGAAAAACACCTTTTTAGAAATACAATACGCGAGGTTCCTCTGGGGCACCAGCGGCGGTACAATTCTTGCAGAATTCTTTGCAAGTACAGGGTACGTCACTAGGAAGGTGGAACCTAGGATTATATTTTAAGTAAAGGTTTTGGCAAAAACGTTGTTTACATTGCATCAGTTTCCATGGGAACTTTTAGAGCGTTTCTTCTACAAACTCATAAGAAAACTAAGTGTGGGAGTTTCTGCAATATTGTACACAAATAGGAAAAAGTTACATTTATTTTAAGAAACCTCTGTCAACGAATATTATTAAAAGAAGATGTCATGTAACTGGGTAGGACAAACACAAGAATTACATGGCGGGGTTTGAAATACACTAGTAAGATTACTTGCAATTAGGAAGTATGCAGGAACTGACATGTAAGACATAATTTGGAATACGTAGAAGCGGACATGTAGAACTTATAAACCTGAGAGTATGTGAAAATGGGCAAGTAATTTACAAAGTGGAAGTACGCTATGTTATGTAGTGCCACGAAAGTGAAGTCTTTTTTGAGTTATAGCAAAGGAAGTTTGTCGGGAACAATTCGCAAAATCGACATCTGACGCGAAGATATAAATGATTGTGTGGTCAGGATCGAACCGCGGGAGTGGAGCTAAAGGGAACAACATAAAGTGGGTGTGAATAAAGTTTTTAAGCCACAAACGGCATCATTATTGGGCATCAAAAAACAAGACCTGAGATAAGAGATCCGCCATTCCTCCTACGCAGCTTCTGTATCTCTCCCTCTCCTTCCCTTCATGAAGACCGTTCCTGTCCCAGTGGAATATACGCAAATTCTAAATAGACAAATTTAGCAAGTTATAATGTATTCCCAGACCTCTGACCCTAAACGTGGTTCTAAGTCCTATGGGGGGTAACGCCTACATAAGAGAAGGATAAGCCGACTAAGTAAGTATGATGTATTTCATGATAAGTGAAACGGGAAAGCGTGAAAAGTAATAGATGGTTACAAACCTTGCCGTGATTATAGCATCAGGGATGGCCGGGTTCAACAATGGAGATACGCTAAAAAGGGACGTGCTCGAGTATTCTAATTACAAGTGAAGAGAAAAGCATATAAAGATATAATATATAATACTTCTTTTCTCACAGCTGGTGAGAAAATAAATATTTTTAGCACCGGATAGTATTTTATATAGTTTGAACATACAAGATATCGAAAGGTTAAAAATAAATGTTGGAATATAAAAGATAAGACATCTGCTAGTTTTCCCTAGGATTATCGGAAGTCCAATAAATGCTGTCCACGTCATTTCGCATTGTGGAGAAAATCTGCTCCGATTGTTACAGTGGAAATGAATAATCATGGATGGTCACCATTTGAGGTGGAATGTGCCTCTCGTGGGATGCCTGGTCTCGTTGTCGATTTACTCAGGATGCTGCAGTGGTGTCTATGTAACAACGTGAAAAAGATTTTGTCACATATATTCTCGGATGAGTTGCCTTTGTCTCAGGGTTCGTTGCCCTCGGGTTTGATAGGTTCTCAAATCTATATGGGCAAACCGATACAACTCACGCGCTTTAGTGCATTTGATAATATATGCACAGGGTGATCCGTTTGAGATACCAGAAAAGTAAAACGTTAAGTATAAGAGGTTATGCACACATCTTTGAGCAGTTTGTTGAAATATAAGTGGAAAGGATGGAAGTTAACAATGAGTGATGTTTCAAACTTCACCCGTGTGGCATGGCAGCGCTATCGTGCATTGGAGACAAAATGGCGGTCATGCCACAACAGCGCCACAACCCATGAAAGTCACTCCACCGTTTACCAACAGAGTAGAATATTCCATATGAAATGTATTGGAGGATTGACAGACAGTACCTTGAGATGTTTCCAAACCATATTCAGCAAAAACAAGTTCGTCTCAAGTTTGCTGCCATGATGTCTGAAAGGCAGGAAGCGGACGATCAATGGTTAAATCGATGGATGTTTATGGACAAAGCCACATTTCATGTTAGTGGCCGAATCAAAAAGCATAACTGCTTTATTTGGAGAACTGAGATCCCACACGTCTCATATGCCACATTTTACATACAATACGACACACTAAGCACGTTGTTGTGGTGTGACCACCATTTTGTCTTCTATGGACGATAGTGCTGCCATGCCTCGCGGATGAAGTCAGAAACTCATTGTTAACTTCCATCTTTTCCGCTTATATTACAGCAATATTCTCAGAGATGTGTGCATTAACCTCTTATGTATATCGCTTTACTTTTCTGACATCTCATAAGGATTACCCTGTATTTTGTTGGCAACAATGATAAGATTAAGTTTTCGCTTTATTCAATGCAGTATTTATTTTCAAGCATTTGCTTATAAATAATATTACATATGTAAGCTCATATAAATGGTTTTAGATAAACAATTATTTAACTCTTTTCAATAACAATAGATGACATTTATTATTATAGCAAATAATCAGTCTTTGTATATGTCGTTGTACGGGAGTATAACAACTTCTCTTTCTATAATTCTCAAACGTGTTATACTTATTGACTATTAATGATTCCAATACCTTAAGTATATTACTACCTTATTTGTCCTTTTTGGCGTCGTTAGTATTGTTGATGAATAATAATTACTTATTCAATCAGTGGCGTCTCTTCACCACTTAACCATATTGAAGAAAATCGTTTATGCTTATTGATTTATGGCAACATTTTTGTTGACTTTTTGTTATTTATATCTTACTTATTACAAAATATTTTATCACAATAAATATTTTAATATCGAATCTGATAAAATAGCAATTAGTAACATGGGAAATTGCTTTAACATTACTTACTAAAGCTATTTACATTATTTCAAACAATTTAAAACTTTTTGGGTGATTTTATGAATTACGGGAAATTACATTTATTTATTTCTCTGTTATTTTCTTCTTCTTGTTTTACTTAGTAGTTAAATTATTAATTATATATACATATAATTAAACAAGTATAACTAAACTTTTGAATAAGAATTCATAATATCGTTCCTGTTGTATGGTCAAGAAAATAATTTTTTTTGTTTACAACAACGACCAACTTGGAAGTATATGCATGATCGTATTGAAAGCGCTCGAAAAATTATGTTTTCAATCAAAACCGCACCGCAATAACACTATAAATGCATTGAACGAACCCAACCGGAAGCATGACCAGCGCAGCAAACTCTCTTTCCGCTTCTGCAGACTTGGGACTGTAAGGTGATAACCACATACAGTTAGCAGAGGTGTGCTAAAAATTTGGTGTGTTAAAATATCGTACATATACTATTTAGGAGGAGACGGGCCAGTTTAGTTGACTAATCTTCTTTAGGAACTCTAATCGGCTAATACTTTTTCTGTCATACCTGATAGTTAGGAACAAATATTTCATTTTCTGCTTTCGTATTAACTGCTTTCCGCTGGCACCTTATAATTTCAAATACGTCCCAGCTTGAAATTTGATTAACAAATCAGTGGGTATATACGACGGTGCTTTAAGTACTGTACGAAACTTCTTTTCTAACTGTTCACTGTACACACTGTCGAAAATTGCAACTGTATATATGCCTGCGTGTGTTCATTCTTCTTAAAAATAAAAAACAGAGCATGTATGTTAAAGCGTTTGTAATGTTGAAATCCAAATGTGTGAAACATGGAGTTCATTTCGAATAGTAAAGAGCTGTTGTGAACTTTGAAGAACCGATTGACAGTTCTCTACAAAATGTCTGGCCAGCAGCAACTGTAACAGGTGACTGTAATGTTATTAATATTTTCTTAGAGATTTAACCATCTATTTCAAATTCGTTATTATTATTGTTGTTATTATTATTATTATTATTATTACTATGGGGTATTTTTAATATTTCATATCATACTTAGAGGATGTGCATGGTGGAAAAAGATACAGTAGCTTCCTTTGAAAAGTTTTATATCTAATAAGAAACCTGGATGTGGTTCAATTGGACTTTCACGTTAATTTTCTAAATGAAGATGTAGCAAACGCCTTTGCTGAAGATATGATGTTCATTTGACCGGAAGGATCGTCATTGGAAATGCGCAGCAACTGTTTGGTTTAGAGTGATATCGATGTTTTTGCGCATTCCATACCTAAAAAAATGGGCTTATGATTTATTGACATCTGATCACATAACAAATACATTCGAGTTTTTCCATGCAAGCTTTGATAAACATTTTAATATTCTCAAATGAACATTTTTGTATTTGTAGAAGCCTTACGACTTCAGGAGTAACCGAGGTCGTTAATACATAGACTCGAGAACAGAAGGTCTGTGGTTTAAATCCGCCAGGTACATCCTCCCCGAGTTTTCTTTCTAGTTTTTCCTGAGTCCTTATAACTGGTAAATGCCGGAGAGGTACCCTAAACTTAGGCCGGGAACGTTTTCTTTCCAAGTTTCCTTTATCAATTATTTCATTTTATATATCACCAGTGCCAAGGTCTATGATGCTGTATGCAGTGAAAGCGAAATTTAATCACTATTAAAAATTGATGTGACACACTGACACGACTTTCTCTACTCTATATTGTTTATTAGTGGGTACACAATTACACATTTCGTTATAATACAAAGAGAACAGCGATAGTCATATTTTAAGAACAGGGCGCTATATGCTGGCCTTAAGATTCCATAACTGTTTCCAGAGAACTGAGTTTCCATGCAATTGCAAGAAACAACTGAATGTTGACAGGACTTTAAGAGAATGAACAAGAGATGAACAATTCTAATTTTTAATAACGGATATCTCAGAAATGGCTTATGCCACAAAAAAATTATTAGAGGTAAATTGTGTGTTTTAAAGAGATCTACATTTTCTGTGCTGTACGTTTTCGTCTATGGCTTAACTTTATCACTTAAAGAAAATTACTTCCGAATGAAGAGGACTTCAAAGGCTATTCTCAGAAAATTCAAGATATAGGTACAATTTATTTGTTATGTATATATCTTTCATATATGGTATTTTAATCAAAATAATTAGAGCCATGTTTTAGAAAATAACACATTTCGAACATTGTTGCATGTTAAGGGTAGTTTAGGATGGGATTTTATTGAAAATCTTCGTGTCGCTTCCTTGGAAGATAATGAAACAAAACTTGGTATTTATCAGACTTTTCGGTTTTGAGTTATGGTGTTCACACACACACGCACGCATACACACATGGATGTTACCAAACTGCTTTATTTGGATTCAGGAGGCCTCAAAACATGTATTTATGATGAAATCTTGGTATCGCATTTTTGACTGCAATGTAGTACTTCCCATAGAGAAGTCATAGAGCAATTTCAAATAGATGTGTACAGTAAGACGAAAAGCTGCGGTCCACCTAGAGTAACCTTCTATTGTAGCAGTGAAAAGTATGTCCAGGATTCTTCTCTTGATCGCTTTGGCTACATAAAACGAATGTCTTGCTACTTAAGAATGTTGTTATTCACCAATGGCACTGGGGATTAATTGATCTGCTTCATTTTCCCTCTGGCTTCCCAATATAAAGTCTGTAAGTTATCACTTTTAAGGCCTTTGCATTTGGCGAGATGCTGTTTCTTCAGGATGACATCTTCTTCACAGAGAGTGCACTTGGGTGTAGATAGGCATCCTATCTTGTAGAGGTGATCTGCGAGGCAATCGTGTCCAGTTGCCATCCTAAATAAGGCCACTGCAGTTTTCCATGGCATTTTTTGTATATCAACTCTAGCTTTAATATTCTTATATACTTTATCTTTTAACTTATTTTCTTCATCAAGTCTCTGTTCTATTTTTAAATGTTGTGTAATGTTATTTAATTGTTTATTTATTTCTATTTCTCCTACAGGTTTTATTTGATATATTGCGCTTTTCTTTGCTAATTGATCCGCATGTTCATTGCCCAAAAGTCCAGCATGAGATGGAATCCATTGTGGAGTGACATGATTTCTAGGTTCAACTGCTTTAATTAGGCTTCTTATTTCTTTAATATTTTTTGTTGTTTATAGCTAAATACTGTAAATGTAAACATAATGACAAAGGATATGTTTTGTTGACTACCTATAATAATTAAGGACAAGGTACAAACATATTAAATAGCTAGGGTAACAAGGCTATAAATTATGCAATGAGAATCTATTTCCTGCAACTTTTAAACCGCCGGCTATCTTTAGTTGCTAGTCCCAAGTATGAATAAAACTGTGAGGGACTGTTGTTGATTTTCAGTTTTATATGCTGTACTTTATAAACTCCTTACGTAATTGAGTTCTGTTAAGTATAATCGTAAAACTTCAACCTGTTGTGCAAGAAACGCTTGCAAGTTTTCATAAGTTTAGTAAAGTAACGTCCAACTTAGCAGAATATTACAAACCTTGAAATATTTTAGGAGAAATATAAAAAATGAAATATTTGAGCGCAGATAAGTATACTCAGACTTTTGTAATTATTTATTATGTGATATAGATACTAACTAGAAAAATCAATAAGAAACGTTTAACTGAAAATCTAGTCGAGGATTTAATGCTACAGCGCCACTAAATTAATTCTATTCTGAAGTATTAAACAAATAATCATTTTTAAAATTATTAAATTATGATTTTGCTAAAATCATTGCAAATAACCATTCAAGAACAACAAATGGAGCTTAAAAGTAAATAAGGATAAATCCAAATATATGATCATTGGAGATGTTCATCAAGATTTGGTGCTGGAAGACGAAATGGGAATAATTAAACACACAGGGGAACATCAATACCTGGGAGTAAAGATTGCACAAGATGTAAATAAAAAAACCTGATGTGTTACACTCACATGACTTTCTCTACTCTTGTACAAACTATTTTTACAAACGCTTATTCTCCATCTACTTCATGTTAATCGAGATAAACATTTGCAGACACTATCTTATTGCTAATTTTCTTATAGATGTAAGGGGAATATATATTTACAAGGGCAATATAGAAATACAGTAGCCTTTAAGCATATACATTACTCTTAATAGCTGGTTGCTATGTGCACCACCATTCTCTTTGCCACAGATTAATACTCTTTGCATATCTAAGACAAAAAAATGAATAACGAATTCCCATTCCATAAAATAAGTATTGAAAAATTTAAGGGAATAACAAGCAATATCTCGAAAATGGTTCACTCAACAAAAACAATGTATATGGCATAAATTATGTATTTTAACGCGATCTATATTTTTTGTGTAGTAAAATTTTGTCTATCTCTTATGGTTTACCAGATATGCAAAAGTTGTTCACAATGAAGAATACTTTTGGAGACATTCCCAGAAAATTCAATATATACATTTTATTTGACATGAAAATATCTTAAACAAATGATATTTTAATCAAAATCGTTAGAGCCATTTTTGAGAACATTAAAATTTTTGAAAAATGTTCCATATAAAGGGTAATCTGGGGTGGGGGATTTTCTTGAAAACCTTCGTGTCGTATCTCCGGAACATACTGAACCTAAATACCAAGTTTGGTGTTTATCCGACTGTTCGTTTCTGAGTTATGCTGTTCACAGACACACACGGACATGTTTCCAAAAATGCTTTTTTTGGATTCAGGGGGTCTCAAAACATATATTTCCTGTGAAATCTCGGTATCGAATTTTTGGGTGGAATACAATACTTCCCCTACTCACTATACTTAGTAGAGAAGGTAATAAGGGAATAAGATCAAAGATAAAACCAGACAGTATGGTACCTCTACTTTGAATGGTATCTTATGAGACAAACAGGTCTCAAAAGAAACTAAAACTACACTTTTTAAAACAATAGCCTGGAAGTATTATAATCTATGGCTCCGACATGTAGACTCTTGAACTATCAGTTAAAAGGAAAATTATAGGTAACAAACATGGATTTTTGGAGGAGATCCGCTAGGATATCTAAAAGAGAGAAATTAGAAATGAGATTATAAAAGAAAATATGAACGCTGAAAACTCAGTTTTAGATTTTATTCAACACAACAATTATAATGGTATGGTCATACTTAAAGAATGGAAGATGAAAGATTACCCAAAAGAAAAATGGAGTGAAGGCTGCTAGGAAGGAGGAGAAAAGAAACAACGCATAGCACGTGAATTTAAGGAATTAGAGCGGCAATGGTGGATTGGAAATTGAGGAAGATTTATGGTCCCACAAGCAAGAATGTGAGCAAACTAATAATACTATCAATTTTGAAGATTTAGAAGCTAGTAACAGTGATATGTCATAATTTAAAATAAAGTTTAGTGATGTAGTGTAACAACCTTGATACGGTTCAACTAGGCCCCGTATTTGATCTAATTGCATATAGACTAATTAAGATGTAAAATGTCCAGATTTTTGATTTGATTTAATTGTATATAGATTAAATAAAGACGTAAAATATCAACTCGGCTCCATATTTGATTTGATTCTAAATAGATTAAACAAAGATGTAACATATTGTAATTACGATTATAACTCGATAGGAAAGAACCTTCATACGGAAACATTGCAAATTGCTTGAGGAAATAAGGTTCAGGTCACTGGGTCCGTCGGCAAAACTGAATACAAAAGCGTAGGGCCATTAAAAAGGGTCTACGAGGAAAGTACTTTTTCTTTTCAAAGCGAAAGAAATATGAGGCTTGTACCGAGAAAAGGTTTAAAGCCATAAACATACGTGCGTGCTACAGCATAAATTAAACAAATTGAAAATAGTACCGTGGGAAGAGAAACCTGTGCAGAACTGAAAAGTTTAGCCAGTAAATGGAATACCATAAATACAAACTGACAAATCCGAAAACAGGAGATTGTCACATGATTGAAAATTGAACGCGGAGTAGGGATAAAATCAGACATGGCGAAATTCACAAAATACTCGTAACGACACTCTACACTCTTCACTCGTCGCTACAACATGCTACATGTAATTACAGTCCGCTAAACTCTAGGACAAGTAACTACACTTCTTCGTTTAACCTTATAAGTAACACTCATCACGCGTCGCTGCAACATGCTACATGTAATTACACTCTTCGTTTAAACCCTACGACAAGTAACTCTTGTCTGAACCCTTCACCGTACAAATTATGCCGCGGCTATGAAAACTTATTCAATACATCTTAATACTGCCGACTACAAAGCATCACTAGGTCAGTCGCGGATAATTAACGAAGTGGAGGTTCGCGTTTCTGAATGCAAAATATAACATTATAATAAAGTCAATATTCACCAGAGCTGATGTTGTTATTATCGAAATCGATATAATTTCACCACACCCTGTAGACTTTACAGAGTCGACAGTGCTCAACGCTAGCCGGAGAAAGAAGAGAAATACGCATCCAGGAAGCGAACAACTCCATATGAACTATATCATACGACACATAATGCTTAATGAACTATATCATATGACACCCAACGTTCGATGAACTATATCAACCTTCAACTCTCTTTTATTTTAAACTAATAAGATATTAAAAACTGTAGCTTTTGGTGCCGGAAAAATGTTTGTGTATTGTAAAACCGAAAATATATATTAATCAAATTGCTTTAACTGTAAAATATTGAGCAATAATAATAATGATATAAATAAATAAATAAAATCTAATGCGATAATTGTTCCTCTTGTTTAATACTACTTTATTAGTACTTCACTTTTAGTTTATACCTATGGGATGCGACTTTGAATTACTAACAAAAGTTGCTTTGTATTCCTCGGGAAACACAGGTGCTATGTAAACTATTAAAAATACCATGCTTGATGATCGCCAGTACTGTAACAGGAATGAAATAAAAAACTGCAATATGAGAGGGAAATGAATATACACTGTATCATACAACTGAGTGCCCCTAACTCGGGATGGTGATATCATTCAAATTAGAACTTATAACATTTATTCTGAAGTAAATTAACTTTTATACTTTATACAAACAAATCAAATATATGTGCTACACTTTACTATATTTTATTTTACTGCTTAATATATAGTGGCACTAAGATTTTGGTGAAAATTACACGTAACTTATTCGGATAATAAGATTTAGAAACCTTTGAGAATTTATTGTGCTTATTCATTGTACTCGTCTTTGACAATTAAAGATATTGAACATCTTACTTCTGCAGATACCCTCAAGCTGTGATCCTAAATGAAAAAAACGCTTATGTAGAAAAGCACTGTGTTTGAATGCAGAACAAATAAGGACTTTTTGAATATGCAGTTAACTATGGTAAATTAACAAGTTATAAATTCAAGAGCGAGCTATTGCGAGCAGATAATAGCAATTAAAAAACGAATCAATCTAAAGTTGACAATTTACAACACGCAGGGCATGTACTAACAATGAACCGAATAAAACAGAATTAACATACACGCGTTTAATGCACACACAATATTAAACATTCTGATGTGTTACATTCACATGACTTTCTCTACCCTCTATTGCTTATTAGTGGGTATACAGATTATTCTTGCACTAGTTTATTTTCCTATCTTCATCTTATTCGATATAAAACTTTCCAGAAAAAGCTGCATTACACTCGTCGTTATAAATATAAAGAAAATAGCGAGGTTTTAGAAATGGCGCTATTGCGTGCCCATACAACTGAATATTGAAAGTATTTGAAAATAATGACATGTTATTGAAAAATTAGAACCATTAATAACCGATATCTGGGAAATGCCTAATGTCACAAAAAAGTTATTTGAAGTAAATTGTGTATTTTAAAGAGAGACTGTACTATATTTTCGTCGATCGCTTAACGTTTACCAGCTATGCAAGATTAGATACAAAATTCCTTCCGAAGGAAGGGGACTTCATAGGCTATTTCCAGAAAATTAGAGATGCACATTTTATTTGTCATGTAAATATCTTTAATATACGATATTTGAATCAAAATCGCTAGAGCGATTTTTTAGAAAATGAATAATTTCGAAAAATCTTCCATGTAAATATAAAGGTTAGTTTGGGTTTGGTATTTATCCAATTTTTTCGTTTTTAGGTTATGCTGTTCACAGAGTTGCACAGAATTGCTATTTACAGACACACCCACCCACATACATATAACCTTCTTCTAAAAAATGCTTCTTTTTTGATACAGAGAGCCTCAGTATTTCCGATGAAACCTTGGTATCGGAATTTGGGTGGAATGCAATACCTTCTTCACCTACTATGTACGTGATAGAGAAAGTACAAATAATTTAGGAAGTGGCTTCTAAATTGAACTAGACTTCTCCCGATGAAAAAGGTGTAATAGTATGCTCTGTGTTAATCCTCTGAATTCTGGGAATATGCAACTCTTTTCAAATGAAATTAGTCATCTAATGGATTGCTATAGTTATTGAAAAGTAGATTGAGCAGCTGTACTGAGATTGCAATGTGTTTCTGTTTTGATTACGATTTCTTTTGATTTAGAGTTAATTTGTTGTGACATTTATAAAAGGCCAGGTATAAACATGTTACATTTCTACAATACTAGTGATTACTCTGAGCTCTTTATATCTCCACCGTTTTTCGATTTAATATGACATAGTGCCTAATTAATTCCATACATTTGAATTAAATGGGGGATTTCGAAAAACATTAAGTACTAAACTAAATTTTACTTTCATGCGTTATGCTAAGGTTATATTCCCTTTAATCCGGTGTTTAAATGACGAATTAATTGAAATGGTTCGATGTTATGAATTTCATGGAACGAAACATCAATTGAAGCTAAAAAAAGGTCAATACAGCACATTTCATTAAAAATATAAAATGGGGTTTTCAGACGTAGCCCTGTGTTATAACTGTCTATAAATATGCAATATGCAAACCATTTTAAAGGGATTTTCTATTATTAACGTTTTCAATATCTGGGCTTTCCCTGTGTTGAATGTCATTTACTCGTTCTTGATCAGGAGTTCCGAGCATTAACGTACGTTTAGTGATAAATTAGTGATGATACCAGCATTTCAGTTTTTAATTTTTTATCACACATATCTACATTATGATTTCACTTTTAAAAGTCAGCAGTAGGTAGTACATTTAGAAACTACACGTTTTATTTCTTCGCGGGACGCTATTGGAGAATATTGCGTGAAACAACAAAGATGTAATTACATCAGATTAGTAAACGAATTTCAACACTATTTTGGGGGAATATTTTGTTACACTATAACACAAAAAGGGGTATTTGTCAACAGTAGAATGTCATGCCAAAAACTGCCTTAAGTTTCTGTATTTTGGCACACGAAGGACTAATTTTTCTGTCCCCCTTTCCAATCATTTCATTTCTTTTTGTTTCAGGGTTGAATAATCAGAAGCGGATAGCGGTAGAGCCGTAAGGCGGTGGAGTTGGTTTGTCTTTCGTTGAAACGCCGGCCCTCGTAGCCTTGGTCGCTGGAGTGTGTAGCTTCGGCGCTCCACCAAGCTGAGAGTCGCGGGTTCGAGTTCCGCCATGGGCATAGGTGTTTGTGTGTGTTTTTTGTGTAATTTGTGTGATTGCGGTACTAAGCGGTAAAAGACAGCAGTAAAACGCAGTAATGATAAACTGGGTAAACAAGGGAACTTGCCGCATCCTCAGAGAGACGTCTCCGTGGATAGAGCTAGGCCTGGGGGGGGGGCGTCTCGTCGGCGTCAGAATATAATATCTGGAGAAATTAGGGACCCCACCTGTGTCCTTCACTTCAACTGTTCCTCCTATAAGGTTTCTAGAAAGACAATGTGCTACTGTGCACTTAAATGTCTAAATCCTCCGCTTCCAGAAAAAAAGCATGGATACCCTTATAACTTAAAATATGGATAACAATTGCAATTTTAGTTTTTACATCCCAAAAACTCCTTTATCGATGTATATTTAATTTTAAAAATCGCATTGCAGTACGATGCCAAATAGTGGATCGCTAGCTTTATTTATTTATATGTGAACAAGTGATGTCACAATGAAACTAAACTTCTTTTTGTAATTCCCGAAACATGATTTTTTATGTTTTTTAGTGTTAAATATAAAATAACTCTGACAATATTAGACATATTTGTATGAAATTTCCAGGCCATATTTATGACATATCATTGCATAATTAAACAAGTAACGAGTTTTACTTAACTGTATAAAATATGCATTTTTAAATAGATTCATTTCATGAAAACTTGTGTTTAAAGGCTTTTTAAAATGCAGAGAACAACAATTTCAAAATTTCCTCTAGCACATCCTTTTAGGGTGCTTATAAACTTTTATTTTGGGCCAATATTAAGTATTTATGAGAAAGGATGCTGAAATTATTACTATTTTATTCGCGTTATGTTTCTATTGTTCGCATAATGTAGGTAATGAACGGGTGAAAATGAAATGAATATATTATTACTAATTTGTATACTATTGAAGATGGTCACATTTATAGATGATCACTACGTGAAAAAATATCAGTAGACTCCCTCCGTAAAAACTAAACAACTGCTTGTTTCAATAGCAGTGTCTGGAAAAGAAATCGGTAAGTAAAACAAATGTACATCCCTCCTTGAAGTGCATATGAGTGCATCCATAATTTCATAGATAACTTCCCTTACCAAGTCCAGCGCAGTGCTGAATCAGTGAGTCAAAATCGTTCTATACTGCCAATTATAGTCGGGAGTACACACGAAGGTGGCTAGTGCTGTTTGCGCAGTAACATTGCTCTGAGTCACGTGACCTGCCAGCGCATAGCAAGCGAGAATGAAAGACTCTTTCTGCACAGAGGATATCCTCCACCCGTATACGTGTGTGCTCCCGACTCTAATGTAACTATTGCTTTCGTATAGTTTAATTGTGCAATATAAACGGTGCCTGTTTCGGAAACCATCAAGTTAAAACTGGCATATTCACGTAGTCTCTTTTAATGACAAACTGTTTAAGAACAGAATTTTCGAAGTATGTTTTTGCACAGAGGTCTTGAAACCTTCATATTAGGATGATGGAATTCAGTTGCGGCGATTCGAAACATAGAACATGCGTAGCTAAACAAAGTGCGATTATAGCGTTGTCATAGAATAACTAGTGCTCTAGGCACGGACGTCCCGTAACACAAAAGAATCATATCTCTTTCTGATAATAATGGTAGGCATTCCACTTTCCTTTAATGCTATTGTGTCTCGGCAACAAAGAAAGCGAGTTCGTTTGATGGTAACGTTTTTCTAAGAATGTTTACCTCTTTGTTTTGTAAAACTGTAAATCAACAGCATTTCAAAAGTAACATAGTATAATATGTTCAGTATACAGAAAGTATTATCATGACGTGCATAAAGAAAACTTAGAAGCTATCTTGGACAAAAGAAGATTAAGTAAAAATATTCTCTGAAAGGAATAAACTCGAGGAAGGAATATTTACATAATGTTTGCTTGTTTTACCCAGCCATTTCCACGCCATTAGGTTAAGGACAAAGCAAAACAAACGCTGAAACTATATTTACATTACAGGCATGTGGGTCAAAGCTTAAAGTGGATCCTGTTGGCTATTGATCTCTGAATATTTAATAAACGTCTTACCCATTTTCCTACAGAGACATTTGTAAAATTGGATGTAAAAATAATACACTTGGTCGTAAGGTATAACCATAGGAGGCAGTAATTTCTATCTTAAATTAATATAGACATTTGGAGAAAATTCAAAGTTAATTCTATTTTTATTATTATCAACTTCAATAAATTTTTTATTCTGTGCTAAAATGCTCCCTAATAGCTATATAAGATAATAGTGATAAGGTTACCAAACGGGTAAGACATCAAATATATAAAATATAATATACGCTTTGACTACCATCATTACATTAAGAAAATGAGATCATTCGAAAGCATCTGTGGAGCAATAAAACGAATTGTAAATAAAAACACCCAAATAAATCTTAATATTCAGAATTACTAGTGTGTTGTAGAAAGCTCACACTCAAGCTATAAGTACAGCAACCGCAGCAGAAATGGAATTCTTATGACCCTAAAGGATTGCACAAAGGGCACACATTTATAATAGAAACGACGGTATTAGACAATTCTTTGTAATGTTTTCTTTAATGGAACAATTAGATCCAAATTTCAAAACATAGGAAGAAAAATAGGAAGAAAATGTGGAGAAAATATACAATGAACGCCATCCAACACAAATTATAAGCTCCAGACTGGAAGGAAAAAGGATTTGGTATACACAAGGCCAAAAGATGATGAGATGATAATGATGATACTGTTCAGTTTTCACTGTCACTCTCCGATGTGACTTAGTTCGGTTTTTACTGTCACTCTCCGATGCGACTTAGTTCGGTTTTTACTGTCACTCACCGCTGCGACTTAGTTCGGTTTTTACTGTCACCCCCCGATGCGACTTAGTTCGGTTTTTACTGTCACCCTCCGATGCGACTTAGTTCAGTTTTTACTGTCACTCACCGATGCGACTTATTTAAGTTTTCACTGTCACTCACCAATGCGACTTAGTTCAGTTTTTATTGTCACTCTCCGATGCGACTTAGTTCGGTTTTTACTGTCACCCTCCGATGCGACTTAGTTCGTTTTTTACTGTCAGCCTCCGATGCGACTTAGTTCGGTTTTTAATGTCACTCTCCGATGCGACTTAGTTCGGTTTTTACTGTCACTCTCCGATGCGACTTAGTTCGGTTTTTACTGTCACCCTCCGATGCGACTTAGTTCGGTTTTTACTGTCACCCTCCGATGCGACTTAGTTCAGTTTTTACTGTCACTCTCCAATGCGACTTATTTCAGTTTTTACTGTCACTCTCCAATGCGACTTATTTCAGTTTTTACTGTCACTCTCCAATGCGACTTACTTCAGTTTTCACTGTCACTCACCAATGCGACTTAGTTCAGTTTTTATTGTCACTCTCCGATGCGACTTAGTTCGGTTTTTACTGTCACTCTCCGATGCAACTTAGTTCGGTTTTTACTGTCACCCTCCGATGCGACTTAGTTCGTTTTTTACTGTCAGCCTCCGATGCGACTTAGTTCAGTTTTTACTGCCACCCTCCGATGCGACTTAGTTCGGTTTTTACTGTCACCCTCCGATGCGACTTAGTTCAGTTTTTACTGTCACCCTCCGATGCGACTTAGTTCGGTTTTTACTGTCAGCCTCCGATGAGACTTAGTTCAGTTTTTACTGTCACCCTCCGATGCGACTTAGTTCGGTTTTTACTGTCACCCTCCGAGGCGACTTAGTTCGGTTTTTACTGTCACCCCCGAGGCGACTTAGTTCAGTTTTTACTGTCACCCCCCGAGGCGACTTAGTTCAGTTTTTGCTGTCACCCTCCGATGCGACTTAGTTCAGTTTTTACTGTCACCCTCCGATGCGACTTAGTTCAGTTTTACTGTCACCCTCCGATGCGACTTAGTTCAGTTTTTACTGTCACTCTCCGATGAGACTTTGTTCAGTTTTCACTGTCACTCACCAATGCGACTTAGTTTAGTTCTCATTGTCACTTTTCTAGTGTGACTTAGTTCAGTTTTCACTATTACTTTCCAATATGAGTTAGTTCAGTTTTCATTGTCACTTGTCTAATGAGGCTTAGTTCAGTTTTCATTGTCACTCTCCAATGCGACTTGGTTCAGTTTTCTTTGTCACTTCAGTTTTCTTTGCGAGCAGTGGTATATTATGAATCACGCGCAAAGCAGTCTCTTCTTCCTTCCATTTCACTCGTTGGAGTACAAGACGCAGGACTTCTCTTCTATCGCACGCCGAGCAGCAGTCACTCCACATCACAACATTCGCTACATTCTCAGTCGTAGAAAACAATGAATAACCAGCACATTATATCACATCAACATTAAAAACCCACTAAGTCGCTAACTGTCGCGAGCACACTCGCAGAAATATTTGTGCAGGAGTTTTGAAAGATTTCGCGGGAGGTGGGGGGCAGAAAGATCCAGAATTGTCTCGTTGCTTCTCGAAGGCCTTCTTGGTATTTATGTCGGAGAGCGTGCCACCGTGCTTATCCCTCTAAGCAACCAGTCGGCCGGCCCTGTAGGACACCATTACCCATGTAATAAATTCGGCCCATAGCATTGCGTCACGGCAATAATAATAATAATAATAATAATAATAATAATAATAATAATAATAATAATAATAATAATAATAATAATAATAATAATGACTAAATATGATAGCTAATACCAAGTATATTTTAGTATCGAAAAAGTCCTGAAGTATTCTTTTTACATGCCAATTAAAGGTCAAATGACCTAACTAGTACGAAGATGTATAAAATATCTTCACCTGTATAATCTAATATTTCCTCACTTTAATTTTTAAAACCGCTGTCGAAATACTAGTCACTTACTCCCATTATTTTTCTTTATTTCAATTTTCTCCTATAAAAGAAACAATAACCCTCGAAACTGGTGAGAAACTGCGAGAGAAGAAATTAAAAAAGTTGCAGGATGTTGCCGTAAACTAACTACCGCACAAAGAGACTTCTTGAGGAAGCCTCAAGTTTCACAAGATTAACAACGGCTACAACTTAGTAATCGTATTAGTCTTTCTCAAGTTCTATAAAGTTAGGGCTCTTAATCATATTATGAGTACTGCTGTCACAAGTTTTTACCTAATGAAATTCGAGAAGGAAGTTAGTCATACTTTAGCCGCCCCCCGGCGGGATATTTCATGGGCAATGCAAGTGGATCACCTACACAGAGGGAATGGGCTCAACTTTGAAAATAAAATATTGGGAGAGGTATACTCAGACTGTAAAATTCAATGTCATAGCCAAGATTTGAACGATGGATCTTCGGCTTTCTGTACCGTTACTCTAATTAACTGAGCTACCATGGCAATAAGCAGGCACGACAGTAAATTTTTAAAATGACTAATTTTTATGGATACCCCAGCATGGCACACAGTCATCCGATCACGTAAGATGTAGATGTGAGAAAACGATTTTCTGCTTTCTTCATTACTGCATAATATATTGAGATTTCTCTACAAAATGAATAGGCCCAAGTATTGTAGTGGATCAACAGGACAACAAAAATGTCAGTGCCATCTTAAAACCCAACAAGGTGACGCCGCGGTAACGCCTGCGACTCACATTCGAGAGGTCCCGGTTTCGATTCCCGTTGACCAAGTACTCCGGCCCATGGTTTTCTTTCGGGGGTTTATTTCATCCCCCGAATTTCCTGTCCCCTATTTCGTTCCATCCATCATTTCATCATCCTTCCAAGTGGATGATGGCGACGGTGTTTCGGTGCGGTGTGGCAGGGAAAAATGATGCTCTCGGTGGAACTTCTCACTCCCTCGGCTTTAGGGACGTATAAGTACCACACACCTGTTTATGCGGGATCCCGGACTGTAGGGACCCTGTCTTGGCTGTACTGTCACTCCTGGTTCCGGCCAACCGGTGTGTTCTCTCACCTCCTTCTCCCTCTCGGGGAGAGGTGCCCCCTTGTGGAGGATAGGTACAATATCCTCGCAAGATTGTGCCGAGTCCCCTCCTTAATAACAGTAATAAGAGAGTAATAACCACCTTAAAACATGTTTTACGAATAAGCTGCCAGTGATTGCTTGATTTCTCTCTTCAAATTGATAAACATGTACGGTCCAGAAGGGTGAGCAGTCACGCTGTGCGAGGTGCTGGGGCAGTAGTGTCTTCTCAGCGGTCACGAGGAGACACTCATAAGGTTACATACATAGGTGGAGTTCTTAAGGCTACGTCCTTATATCCCAACCTCCTCTCTATTCAAAAAATATTTCCTGTAATTAGTACTCACCATTAACGATGAAAAAAAAATGTGTTACATTCACATGACTTTGTTTACCCACACTTCTACAAACTGTTCTTACAAAAGCTCATTCTTTTATCTGCTTCATGTTAATCGATATAAACCTTTGCAGAAATGATTTTATTACACATTTCCTTGCAGATACAAGGAGAACACAGTAGGCTTAAGCTATAGTCAAATCCATCCTCTTTGTGTGACTACGAAAAAAAACTGATGTGTTACACTCACATGACTTTCTCTAATCTTGTACAAACTATTTTTACAAGCGCGTATTCTCCATATGCTTCATGTTAATCGAGATATTGAGATGTTAATCTTATTGCTAATTTTCTTGTAGATGCAAGGGGAATTGGTAGGTTTTAAGCGATAGTCAAATATTTTAAGAGCTGGTTGCTATGTGGAGTATGACATTCTCTTTGCATTACCAGAACAAAAAAATGGGAAAATTTAAGGGAATAACAAGCAAAATCTCAAAAATGGTTCACTTAACAAAAAAATATATATGATATAAATGTGTATTTTAATGCGATCTACATTTTTTGTGTAGTAAAATTTCGTCTATCTCTTATGGTTTACCAGTTATGCAAACGTCGTTCACAATGAAGAATGCTTTTGGAGATATTCCCAGAAAATTCAAGATACACATTTTATTTGCCATAAAAGTATCTTAAACATGATATTTTAATCAAGATCGTCAGAGTCAGTTTTGAGAAAATTAAAATTTTCGATAAATGTTCCATGTAAAGGGTAATCTGGGATGGGGGGATTTTCTTGAAAACCTTTGTGTCGCATCTCTGCAGGATACTGAACCTAAATACGAAGTTTGGTGTTTATCCGACTGTTCGTTTCTGAGTTATGCTGTTCACAGATACACACACGGACATGTTTCCAAAAATGCTTTTCTTGGATTCAGGGGGTCTCAAAACATGTATTTGCTGTTAAATCTTGGTATCGAATTTTTGGTTGGAATACAATACTTCCCCTACTTACTATACGTAGTAGAGAAAGTAAATAAACGAATAGCGACTTGCTTTAAAACAGTATGAAACATTCGACCATTCAAACCAACAACAGAGTACATCTCGCGATTGGCTCATTCCATAAAACATCTATTTGACATAAATTGTGTGTTTTAGCGAGATCTTCATTTTTTGTGTAGTAAGCTTTGTCTTCCTATATTCATTCAGAAAGAGGAGGAATGCCAGGTTATTCCCAGAAAATCCAAGATATACATTGTATGTCTTGCAAATATCTTAAACATATGGTGCTTAAATCAAAATTGTTAATTGGCGATCTGAGAAAATAAAAAATAACAAAACATTTTCCCTGTGAAGAGTTGGGGTGGGCGATTTTATTGCAATTTGTAGCAGCCTTGGAAGACGCTGAATTTAAATCGCAAGTTTGGTATTTATCCGACTCTCCATTTCTGTGTAATGCTATTACTAATAACAACACACACACATACAGCTTTTTCTAATTTAATTATTCGGGAACCCCAAAACAGGTATTTTCAGTGAAATCTCGGTATCGAGTTTTTATGTGAAATGCAATAAAGGTATAAGGAAAGGTTGGAAGAATGGAGGGCCCGCAACCGGAGCAGGCTGCAACGGTTCTTTTTTATTCTACGGCGGCCCGTGTGAGGGATGAGGGGGAGAGACCCGAAGAGCGAACAGATCCGGATAGCAATGGGCGAAAACATGAACGGGGTCCTTAACGTCTCCAGATCGAACGCATCCGACGCCGCTCGGGCCTATCTGCAAGCTTCCAGAACCCTAGCGGTCGCCCTTGGTGAGGTCCACTCGGAGGCGCGTCCTAACTGAGCAGTCCCGCAAGACACCAGGAAAGTACATCCACCATCCAGCCACAACCGCCGAACATCCTCGTCTGGTCCTACAATACTAAAACAGATGGCAATAAAGGAGGTTGTAGTGGGAAAGCGTCGTTGGGCGACATTTGTAGCGGGAAATCGACGATCCTTGGGTTGATGTGGTCTTCGGCAGCGTTCTTCCTCGGCCATTGATGCTCGTCGGTTGTTGCGTATTCCATTCCTAACTATATCTAATTATTAATTCTCAGGTTATAGTGGATGAGGCAAGTTTAAGAAATACACTGCAATTTTCCCTTAATAAATGAAGTTTATTCACAATTGAAATAATTATGGGCGTCTAGCTTTTCCCATTATTATAATCCCACCACTTTAAATTAGTCAGGAGCCTAGCTATCTGCACACGCGTTCCCATCCTTGTGCATCTGTAGCACCTCGTGTCGACGTGAATTCATGAAGATCAGTGATAGAGAGATAGAGAGAGAGAGAGAGAGAGAGAGAGAGTGAGCTCCGAGGCCTTGTCTGCCCTACGGGAGCCTAGTGACGCTCACCTCTGCGTTTACAAATGTAACGACGTTCCCTATTAGTCCTCACACCGCGTTACCTTAACATGTATCAGAATGTGTGGCTTCAGATCCGTGCGCTTAAGCGTCAGTTCCATATCTCTGTCTCTTTCTTTTCTCTATCTGTCTCTTTCTATTTCTCCGTACCGTTACAGGTTCCCTGCCTGTTGGCTTGGTGAAAGGTACGCTCTTTCTGCTTTCCTGGAATTTTTGCTAGCTCGCCCGTTTCTTACAATCAGTTCTGTACAAATTTTAGGTGTTGAATATTTTAACATGTTAGTGAATTAAATTATTACTGTACAATTCTTATATGTGTGATTCCCCTTTCATATGTACAATTCCTATGTATGTATAACGTATCCCCTTTCAAGGTGATGGGCACAAGAAATGAGGAGCAGAAAACTCGTGGTAGAAGAGGAACTATCCCAGCATTCGCTTACTGACCCGGAATAACTGAAAAGCCAGTGGGATCAGAGAGAGTGTTTGTCGGGGATCTCTAGAATGCCGTTTGGACATGATACCGCGGCGCCACCTCACTTGATGGAATGCAATACTTCTTCTGCTTACTATAGAAAAATTAATATATCGAAAGTATAAAATAGAAGCAAACCTAGGAGCTCCAGATATATCCTATAATCTTGAGATACATATTAAGCAATAGTTAAAACCCTATTTCTTATAAGGTGGCAATATAGGGGGGTGAGAACAAAAAACAAAAACCTGAATCAATCGGATGGGACTTCTGAAACTGATCCTACTAGTAGCATTGAAGAAAGCCAGTTGCATAACAACGAGAGAATTCAGAGCACATAGTGAAGAGATAGACTGTAAAATTAGGACCGTTAGATACTATCTGTCGGCTGTTAATACATACCTTGAAAATTAAATGAAGTTTTATTTATGGACGCTCTTTAAATATTATGGTTCTTAGCGTCCCATTCCATATTGGGCGTGAACTTCAAAGTGAGATTGAGATACTGTAAGCAGCTGACAATTTGAGGGAATTCGACATGGTCATCGGAATGTGGATACGAGTGGATTATATTTGGAAGTGCATAAGAGAAATGGTGGTAGTGTGACAAAGAAGGTTAAGAACCGTCCCAGAATATAGTTATTTGGAAGTACAGGTGAAACTAAAATTTCAGAAGGAAGTGAAGCAATGATCTGAACGTTACCGGTTCAATTATGTATGGACTTGATGCAGAGATAATAACAATAACTGCGTGTGAAACTACTTTAAGAAAGACGAGAAACGAGTATTTTAGAGGGGGTTGTATCGTGTTTCAACTGTTGGGGAGCCGAACTTGTAGTAGTTGCAACCGCACGTATAGTTTCCGGTAGCCTTTGTCCCAAATGTACTTTCAGGTGGCCTTTGCCCCAAGTTTAAAAAAATATTACTTTGTAATTTAACTGTTTCTTCAAATATTATATATTTATGTTTGCCTCGGCTGCGTCAGTATTATTGTTAGAGACACGTTTCTCTTAGCAGGGTTGTGATGCGACAAGAAATTAGGCTTACACAGATTATAATTTTACTTCACTCCTTTTATTAATACTTTATACGATTTAAATAACACTTCACTGATATAGAGAGCTGTGAGATACTTTAATTAATTACTTCCACATTTTAACAGGTAAAACTATTTTTGTCTCACACAAATACGTATTAAATTTCTTGAGAACACTTTTTGCGTTCGGTTAGGAACACAGTTTTCAGGAAACTGAACTCTAAATTTGTAAAATTTTCTCCTTTTCAGGTTATGATTGGCTAATCCTACTCCAATAGAATACCTTCATTTAACTAAAGCTTTTTCTGGTTGTTGATTGGCTATTACTTTCTCTACTACGTATAATAAGTAGAAGTATTGTATTCCACCAAAAATTCGATACCGGGATTTCACTGGAAATATATGTTTTGAAACCCCCTGAATCCAAAAAAAAGCATTTTTGGAAATATGCCCGTGTGTGTGTGTGTGTGAGTCTGTGAACAGCATAACTCAGAAACGAACAGTCGGATAAACACCAAACTTGGTATTTCGGTTCAGTATCTTCCAGAGATGTGACACAAAGGTTTTCAAGAAAATCCCCCACCCCAAATTGCCCTTCACATTGAAGATTTTTGAAAATCTTAATTTTCTCAAAAATGGCTCTAACGATTTTGATTAAAGTATTATCTGTTTAAGATATTTTCATGACAAATAAAATGTATATCTTAAACTTTCTGGGAATGTCTCCAAAAGTATTTTTCATTGCGAACGACTTTTGCATAACTGGTAAACCATAAGAGATAGACAAAATTTTACTACACAAAAAATGTAGATTGCGTTAAAATACATAATTTATGTCATATACATTTTTTGTTGTTGAATGAACCATTTTCGAGATATTGCTTGTTATTCCCTTAAATTTTTCAATACTTATTTTCTCAAATAGGAATTCGTTATTCATTTTTTGTCTTGAATATACAAAGAGTATTAATCTGTGGCAAAGAGAATGGTGCTGCACATAGCAACCAGCTATTAAGAGTAATGTATATGCTATAGGATACTGTATTTCTATATTGCCCTTGTAAATATATATTCCTCTTACATCTACAATAAAATTAACAATAAGATAGAGTCTGCAAATGTTTATCTCGATTAATGAAGTAGATGGAGAATAAGCGTTTGTAAAAATAGTTTGTACAAGAGTATGAATGTCATGTGAATGTAACACATCAGATTTTTTTATAAACTGTCACTAAATTTATATTATTCTTGCTCTAATAATGACTAGTAGTATTGTTAAACTCTCAAACTCATTATTGCCTCAAGGTTACCTCATTGTTAGCAACTTTTGACCTATTTCTCACAGCTCCTACATTATACAATTACGTAATACATTCACATAACATTATTACACATAGATACAATAATACAAACATATACAATGACTGTTAAATACACTTTTATATATTGTTACATACACATATTGTTTTAAGGAGGGCTGTTATTGAATTATATATATTATATAATTAGACTGAAATTATTTTAGTGTTAAGAACACTGCCTCAAAGAATCTTGGTGTCGTGGGAGCACGGAAGAATAGAGAGTAAAATATTTATCGTAATCGTTTGCTTCAAAACCCATATTCGGTTACGGGCATGCTGGACGCTAGTGGCCGGCAGGAAAAAAAGGGAATAGGTCTATTTCTGCTTAACGTGATACAGCTCAGGTATGACATTCTTGATCAATAGGGAATCTGAGAGCGTGCGAAAAGGGGTAAGTAATTCTTCAGGGCGTTTATATCCCCATAACGGTTCTGAGGAATTACTTTTAGAGAAATTCCCTATATCTACCGTTTACATTAATATGGCATTTTCTAAACCCCTCAACACTTCCTCGTGAAAGTTTTCTCTTTTTGGAAGTTTGCAAATTTGCCTTTATTTGCTCTTTGCAAATACAATAATCTGAGAAGATAGACAGAAATGCCTCTTCAGTACTGAAGAGGTTAACAAAATAAAAAAACAAAGGATGTAAATTTAACTCCTTTAACTTCAGCGCATGTAATATCCTAAAAAACGCAAATGTTGAAGGAAATGCGAGGAATCTACGAATCTATGAAACAATCAAAGCCTCAGTCAGATGAATTCCGTTTCAGCTTATACGTACGCAAAGTATTTACAGTATAAGTCACAAAGCTGCATGAAATTGTGTATCGATTCCTTGACATTTTGCTATCTCACGTACGCTGTAAAAGGGCCAGAGAAAGCAGTGAAGGACGTACCCGCAGATCGTGCCCAAGAGGCTTTTATTCTTTCCGCTTCTAACTGCATACAAGAAATGGAACCTCCCCATTATTTAGCAAGCCAAGGGCTTTATAACGAAGTCAAGCACGGGATGAGTGCCAACAAAGGCCGCTCCCCGAAACATCCCCAGGGGACAAGTTGGACGCAAGTAAATACGGAAACTGCGAGATGTTATAAGAAAAAACCCAGGAGCACGTGCACTTTGAAGTGGCAAGTTAGCGTTAAGGATGCGATTAGCATGAGCAGCTACACATTAACACAGGTAAACAGCCTTTTACAATTCAGGTCTACGAATAAGCCAAGCGTTGTACTAGTCGGCCACGATATGAGTGCGCTTGGAGGAACGCGCCAGTGTTTAGTGATAATGCCTAATGTAGGGAGTGAGGGGCAAGGTGGTAGGGGAATGTAAGGTTGCACAACGAAAACTCGTGTAGTTGTACTACATTTTGCAGGGATCAACCTTACTAGTGCAACTCAGAACTGCGGTTGTTTTCTGTGCCCGACTGTTCTTCCGATGCCCCGCCCACTTGTTCCTAACTGTTTAGTTCCTCTTCCCACCGCACGCAGTCATATCGAGGCCGAATAGTTTAGTGTTCCGCTTGTCTGCACTCGGCCTAGTCATCTTCTTCTGCCTTTTAAGGATTAGGCCTATTGACCTGTTCCGGCCTCAACTTCATCTTTTAACTGGCCTTCCTACGTCCCTCTTTCCTATATTGTAAGGCCATCTTTGGAATCCTTCTTCCTTCCGTTCTTTCCAAATGTTCTTTCCATTTTTGTTTTTGTTCTTCTAGTTTATCCTTAACTGCAAAAATATTCAGTTCTTGCCTAATTACTTCATTAGGGATCCCGTCCAATTTAGTGCAACCTTTAACTGTTCGTAAAAATTTCACTTCTGCAGCCTGAACATGACTACCACCTTTTCTCCTCATCACCCAGGATTCACTGCCATATAATAGAACAGGTAGAGCCATTACCTTAGAAAATTTAATTTTTGTTTCTCTTCGTGTAATTTTTAATGTAGTACCGCAGATACTCATATTTCTGTTATCTGATGTCGATATCCTTAACCTGGTTAAAAGTAATATGACTTCCCAAATAGTTAAAGTGCTGAGCATGATCCAGGATGCAATTTTCAATTACTATTTTACATCTAACTGGGTATTTCATATGGAATGCCATTGTCTTCGTTTTATTTATTGATATCTTAAAATTATAATCCTTTCCAATTAAATTTAAAAGATGGATTGATTTTTGTAGTTCATTTTCAGAATTTGGAATTAATACAATATCCTCAGCATATAATAGTATGTTAATGTATTTGTTTTTGGTTATGTATATTCCTTTTGGTGTGCTTTCTCTCCATTTACGAATAGCGTCATCTATATAGATATTAAAAAGAGTGGGCAATAAAGTACACCCTTGTCTTACACCATGGTTTATTAAAATCTCGACCTAGTCTCAAGTCGAACGTCTGGATATCGAGTAAGTGTGTTGCCCGATCCCGCTTCAAGATTAACAAGGCTATTACCTCTAGTTGCACACATAGCCCACGCTATCTCTTTCGCATACATACAAAACCAAGCTTCGCGTTCAAGCTTTTAGGAGCATTTTCACCACCAGCATATTACAATCCTTGATAAATTTTGATAAATTAAGGGTAATTATAGTTACCTTGGTAGTCGGAATTTGTCGTGCTATAGTCTTTTTATTTTTTACGTTAATGAATCCTTCAACACAGGCTGTTGCATTTTACTCCTATATGCCACTGCCGGGACAAGATCAAACCCATCACCATGAAGAAACAAAGCCAACGCTCAAAACAGCTGGTTAACCAGGCGAATACAAATACAAATTTTAAATTTGAAGGAATTTTACTTTGAGATAACATACTTATATAACAACCTTACGTAAAATAACTCCATGTGTATTAGGATGGGGTTCGCCATGCCGCAGTAAGTGTCCTCGGCGTGTTGTTTCGGCTTTGTAACATCTCCATCTAACGAACACACTTTTCACGTTGCCTTACACGACTCAAGTGCACTTTGCACCTCAAGCGTCCTGAAGCTGCATATTCAATAACACCAAAAATGTCTCTTTTAGTACAGGTTTTAAAATAACTGAAAACGGAAATAATAATTATTTATGAGCACAATTAATGTTCTAACGTGTTCAGTTGCAAGAACGAGGCATAAGCCGAGTACTGTGATTACATGAAAGCTATGCTCATCCCACTACTTACATGAAACCTTTTATCCGCGACCACATAATAATGGTGGCTTATTTTATCTGCGATCACGATATGCTCATTGATTTATAAATAACATCATCTTGTGCTTAAATGTAAAGCAAAGCCTAGTGAATATTAATAATGTAATGATATTAAGTTGTTTTTTCGATAACAATTGAAAGGTATAGATTATCTGGAATCAAGAGAAATTGGCTAATTCGTTCTGAATAATGAATGATTCTGAAGAAAGTATCCCGTCAGATACAGAAGTAGTAGCTTCGGCAGATGCTGAAATCACCTTTTCCAAGTAAATCAAGGGTAAATATTAAGTGGAAGATGAAAGTGACATAAGCTATATGCTTAGAAATTTCTAAGAAGAATATAGAAATTGGGACGTACAAATAAATTTATCCGCGACTGAATATATGATTGTTGTATGTATAAGAGTGACAGTGTAGAAGGTTGGATCTACCATCAAATGCTGTGAATCTTATAAGCGTTTAGGAAGTAGTGAGACTGAAAGCAGACACAGAATACTAAAAGGAAGAGTTGCCATAAGACAACATTCCATAATTTGAAACAATACCGCAAATAACGATACAAGGAGAATAATTTAGGCGCTGAGTTATGAAAGGTCTCGAAAAGTAATAATAATAAATTAATATCTATGAAAATGACAAAAGTTGTGTCTCTAGACTTCACAAAATCAAAAATGAAACTATACGATTGCAGATGCAAGTGGCAGCAGTAAATATTATCGATGCTATAGAAGGAAGACGATTAAAATGGTATGGACAGCTTAGTAGAATTTCATTTGAGAGATACCATTAAAATGATACAATTCGTAGCCTCCACGTCGTAAGAACAGACGAAGACCACGACCATTCTGGAGCGATGGTTTGAGACAAGCAATGAAAAAAGGGGCAAATGACAGATGATGATTGGAGTGACAGGAAAAGTTGGAAGGATGCGAGAGACGCCGTATGGTGTAAACAAACCTATGTATGTATGTATGTATGTATGTATGTATGTATGTATGTATGTATGTATGTATGTATGTATGTATGTAGGTATGTCGTCCTTTGTGGTCCAAGGGTACCATGTACCTCTAGTTTCCAAGGTCGTTGGTTCAAACCCGGCGGAGGGTGATGGATTTTTTGCGCGTAAAAATCCTTAGCATGGCTCCTTCGGAAGGGAAGCAAAGCCGGTGGTCCCTTGTCATAGATTTACGGCATGCAAAATAACATCAAGCCTGATAAAGAGGCCTCTGAGCAAAATTTTCGGTCTTTCACGCCCAATATAGAATGGGACGCTAAGGACCACAGTAGATAAAGAGCTTCCATAAATAAAACTCAATTTCATTTTAATTTTGATCTATGTATGTGTGTATTTCTTTTAGTTCAGTTTATTTACTGCATGCTCCGTTACATCGTAACAGCACATGCACTTCTTGAACTAATTACAACTAGGATTATGTATCTGTGTATATATGTATGTACGTATGTATGCATGTTTTTATGTATGTATATACGTGTGTATGTATGTATGTATGCATGCATGTATGTATGTATTTATGTATTTTTTTAGTTTAGTTTATTAATACTGCACGCTCCGTTACATCGTAACACTACATGCACTTCTTGACCTAATTATAACTAGTATGTATGTATTATGTACGTATGTATGCATACATTTATGTATATATATGATGGAAGTATATACGTATGTATGTACGTGTATGCATGCAAGTGTGTATGTATTTATGTATGTATTATGGAAGTATGTATGTATGCATGCATGCATATGTGTATGTATTTATATATGTTGATATGTATTTTTTAGTTTAGTTTATTAATACTGCACGCTCCGTTACATCGTAGCACTAATGCAATTCTTGAACTAATTACAACTAGTATGTATGTATGTATGTATGTATGTATGTATGTTTGTATGTATGATGGAAGTATGTACATACGTATCTATGCATTTATGTATGTACGTAAGTATGTATGTATGCATTTTAGTTTAGATTAGTAATACGCATGCTCTGTAACATCGCAACACTACATGTAATTCTTGAACTAATTACAACTAATATGTATGTATGTATGTACGTATGTATGTATGTTTGTTTGTTTGATGGAAGTATGTATATATGCATGTATTTATGATGGAAGAATGTGTGTATGTATGTATGTATACATGTATGATGGAAGTATGTATGTACGTACGTGTGTATGTATGCATACATGCATGCAGACATATATGAGCGCTATGTGAAATGATGCGAAGTTAATAGAGTGAGTAGTATCGTACATGAGAAAGCTTTGCTTCCAGAAAAGTATCTTACAAACCTTCTCTGAGGGCATATCATTTTACGCAAGCAAATATATTAATTCATTACCGTGGTGATATGACCTTGGTTAAGTAGGCATTATTAATTGTTCGCGAACAAAAGTTATTACAATGACTTAATTAAATTTACTTCTATCACCACTGAAATGCTGCGGTATCTCAGTTACACCCTGTAAATTATAATCTGATAACACACAGGACTTTGTAATGAAAAGCACTAATATTAAGGGAGTAGCACTCGAAAGGGATTACTGAAACATATAACGTAATGTTGTTTGATAGTTCCACATCAAATTAAAGCTGCAGAAGACACACTCGCGTTATCACAGAGCTGGAGGGAATCTTTAATGACGACGATAAAATCTGAAACTCCATCGTCTGGAAACCCTCGAAAATTACAGAGATTTCAGACATTCAAGTAATTGCATTCCGAGTTGTGTAATAGCTTATTGCATGCATCTGGCATTGGGTAAAACACAAATCTCATTCGAGACAGATGCCTTTATTGCAACTTAATTATGAGGCATGAGAGCTGTCCGCCATAAACCGAGCATTTAACGATCCAAAGTACTTTAAGCTATATGATTTACATGCCCCAAGCAAATATTGTTCATACGTTTTTAAAGATAAAGAAACAGAAACTCACTTTTTGATTTGTTCAAAATATTGATATTCAACCGGTAATAGTGAACTCTTAGGGAGCTAACATTTCAAATAAGAATCCAGATTTTAAGCACAAACAGAAAAAAACAGGCACGTAAAACTGAACGAAAGTTATAGCTTCCTTAGTGCAACAGATATATGACTTTATATACCAATTATTCATTTTCATAGCCCGTTCAACCTTATTTTTATATCTTTCTCTACTTACACGTGCAACAGGCTTTCAGGATACTTTTCTATACAGGTACTTAGAGGATACTGAGAGGGGTCAATTATTATTGTTTTAAAAAAACAGGTTGCATATGCTAGTCGTGATGTTAAACACCTTTTTAAAAACTCAGGAGGAATAAAAGAAGAGATGCATGACTTAAATATTAAAATATATGCAAACAACAGCAATATGTGGGATTCTACAAATACGGTTTATTCTATATAAACCGTATAGCTTAATTAAATTTGTTTTTTTTAATGTAGTGAGTTATTTTCTATCATAGTTTTCATGTAGCTATTGTGACAGTTATATTTTTATTAGGCCAAGGATGTTAAGGACAAAATGTTTTCAGAGGAACATGAAATTGTCTTTAAATATTCTGATGAGTCATTTCTCGGATGGCTTTTTAAGCAAAAAAGTATTCCATTATTTAAGGGGAACATTCGCTGAAAATACACGAAGGGGCCAACGTGTGTGGGAAATGTGCAAAGCATGCTTACGCCGCATACGTCAGCGCTGATGGAAGCACATACTCTGGCTGTATTTAAAGCGCGGGTTTTTTGACGCCTCTCTCACTGCTAAACACATGCTAACTAAACGCTCAGTCCTTTAATAATTGACCTAAATCTTCAGTTACAAATTCAGGTACACTGAAACATGAACGTCGTACCTCCGCCGCACCTCAAGGTAACTCACTCAGTCTTATCATTTGCTGACATATTTGCCGTAGTGTAGAGTTGTACTGTAGATAATTAAACTAAGTTTGGAAGCAGAGTTACAAGCAGTTGTTGATCCTTCTGCCAACCCTCTTCCCTGCAGCCCCCTCATCATACATACTAGCAAGCGCTGGTTTTCAGAGTGACTTACGTCACATCTGGTGGCACCGTTGTGTCATAGAGAAGCGACGGCACATCTGGTGGAGCCGCCGACGACATCGCAATATAAACCAATTAGTACCGCTTAGCAGACTATTTATGAAAAATTCATTGCATATTTTCTTTATTTGAAATGTTGGAAGATAGAAGGAAACAGTTCTGCTGCTCTTTTCTTATCGGGTTTGGGCATGTTGACAGTGGCGCATTTAAGATTTGCTTCTGCTAGTATAATATTTCCAATAATGTCATGTAATTAACTTCATGCACTTAATATTGGAAACACCAACTGAGTAATAACCTCAGATCAATTTTAGAGCTGTTACTGCCGTATTATGGAGAAAAATAAAATTTAACAAGCATGCAATTTATCTGTGTATACTTAAACAAACACTGGAAGTACTGTATGAATTATGATCCTCGGGAATCAATGATGTTAAGCTCACCAAAATGCGTTGCAGTTAATAGAAAAGATTCATTTTAGTGAAGTTATCGGAGCGCAATCAGAATATCTTAAGCTATACTAAGCGTTTGTTGTCTAATATCGGAACGGTTTTTTTATACTTTATTCTAATTTTAGTTCTAACGGCAAGATGAAGCTTTGTTTTATTCACATGCTTTGTTTACGAATAAAAGTGTCCAAGTGTCAAAGGAATATTTCAGAATTTATGTGAAGTTCTATTTTTAACCGGTCAGCATTTTACACGCACATATGGTATAACAGTCTGTGTATAATTTATTGTTACTGTTTGACCTGATTTAACTTTAAATGATATAACATCTTATTCTACTTTTTGCGTAGAGTTTGTAGACCACATTTGAAACGGCAACTCTAGGCCGGGCCCGAGAACTGTAATTATAGATAATTTATTAATTAACTTTTATTGATGTTAAATCGTACTATGTAAATATCTTTTTCTCACACTGCTTGTATATTTTAAGAAGGGTGATTTAACGTTATGTATCTATCTAGGTTACTAATATTAGTAGAGTTATAAATGGTTTAATGTAAATAATTTAAGCGCTATGTTAAAATACTGTCCACGACAAAATGTTTTAGCTACAGGAATAGTGCTTTCGAAGGCAGAAAACCTAGGTTTATGACATCTCTTCGGTCGCTGTGCCATTATTCCTACAGCGAGGGTGTAACGCCTTTGTCCCTTTATTTGATAATTCGCCGTGACCAAGTGAGCGAGACAGATAGCCTAACGATAAATGTGGGAAAAGCCACGATTTATATTAAACTTGGACCAATGAGATCCCTAGATGTTTATACGAAATAGTTAGACGCGTCGAGTGGCGCTAAAAATGGACCAATAGGAAAGGAAGCAGCCCCAGAAGCCTGAGACTATAAATGGATCTGTTTGGAGCAAATTCGAGACAGTTTTGTCAAGGCAGTTTAAGCGAGAGAGTTTTGTCATGTCCGTTTAGCATTGCAGTGAGGCAGTTTGTCAACAGTTTTGTCATGGAGTTTTAGCAAGGCAGTTTTAGCAAGACAGTTTTGTCATGTCAGTTTAGCATTGCAGTTTGTTTGACAGTTTTCGTCATGTGTGGTCAGGGAGAGATGCTGCAGGATGTGTGAGATATCGCGCCAAAAAGGGAATCAAGACAGTTTTAGAAACACACCTAAAATCCGCTACTCGTAAAGAGATAATAAGCATATTTAAACTTCGTGTCATATCCGCGCCGTAGTTTAACAGCGGTGGACAGTATTTTACGGCGACAATACCAGTGTTGTATACTACGAGTGTTAATTAAATAAAGAGAAACGGCAGTGTCATCTTTTCATAAACAAAGCACGTCTATGTCTTCCTATATCACCACCCGAGATCTACGCTTTCCTTTACCGAGGATAAGTCCATGCTCCTATATAGTTTAAAGAAAACTACTGCAGCTAGCCGAGGATAAAATTGAAGAGAACCAACACACGGCGAACTTCTGGAACCAACGGGAGAAGCATCAAGGTAAGCCTAAAGCAACGGACGAAGGAGGTGACTGCCGCACAGTCTCCCTGACCAAATTCAGCTCATGTGGTTTGTTACATGTGTGAGTAGTATTTGTGGGCCCTAGCGTTAGTGTTGAAGTTTAAATATGTACATCTTAGAGTCAGGCACGATGAAATACCTTACTTAATTCTGACGTATAGAGATAATACAGTATCCAAGAAGAATATACCGTCTAAAGTAAATTTTCTAAGTAAACATAAAGGTTTTCCTTTAAAGAGTAAACAATACAGAACGCTGCCCTAAGCCACAAGAATTGCTTAAAATTAATGTTATTAGAAGAGAACATTAGACAATATACGAGTGGTGAATTCCATAGTGATTTATTTTAAACTCTCTAGGGCATCTACTAATATGGCAAATACTGGAATTGTATTTGAATGCTTTTTACACACTGGATATCAGTGATTACTTACTGGAAAAATTGGACGAAATATCCAGATAGCATTGATTTATTTCCGATTAAGTTTTCATGTGATTGGTTCTTGGAAGACCTTGTTAACCAAATAAGTATTCTTTGAAGGTTATTGTTTTGCATGACGTTTATTGTTTCGTAATTTTTCATCCCATGTAAAACTGACCCAAACACTTGGATAATCTTTCCCCCCTAACCTTTTTTACAGGCTATACAACATTTCCAAACTTTTGAAGATTGTTGCAGGGGAGGGCATGGTGGATGCAAAGATAAATACAAAATCTGCTGATATTTCATTTCTATTTCTGTGAGTATAGGTGAATTTTATATCCTTTTTTATGACTAGCAAGAGAGTTCTATCAAGTTACAGTTCTAAGAGATAATGCGGAGAAACCAGCATAAAAATATTGTAAATCATTGAACACTAAACTCATAAAGAGTGCAGAGAGTAAATTTAATTAAATCATCATTTGAGACTTAAAGAGCCACCTGTTCAGCATATGATATGGGAGCTAGTAATAAACACAGCTTCATATTGCGGCTGTGGAAACAAAACACTAAAAAAAATCTGATGTGTTACACTCACATGACTTTCTCTACTCTTGTACAATCTATTTTTACAAACGCCTATTCTCCATATGCTTTATGTTAATCGAGATATCGAGATGTCAATCTTATTGCTAATTTTCTTGTAGATGCAAGGGGAATATGGTAGCTTTTAAGCGATGGTCAAATATTTTAACGCTGGTTGCTATGCGGTGCATTCCATTCTCTTTGCAAGTCCAGGACATAAAAAAATGAATAACGAATTTGAGAAAAAGTATAAGTATTGGAAAATTTAAGGGAATAACAAGCAATATCTCGAAAACGGTTCACTCAACAAAAGAAATGTATATGACATAAGTTGTGTATTTTAACGAGATCTACATTTTTTGTGTAGTAAAATTTTGTCTATCTCTTATGGTTTACCAGTTATGCAAAAGTCGTTCACAATGTAGAATACTTTTGGAGACATTCCCAGAAAATTCGAGATATACATTTCATTTCTCATGACATTATCTTAAACATATGATATTTTCATCAAAATCGTTAGAGCCATTTTTGAGAAAATTAAAATTTTCGAAAAATCTTCCATGTAAAGGTTAGTCTGGGGTGGGGGGATTTTCTTGAAAACCTTCGTGTCGCATCTCTGGAAGATACTGAACCTAAATACCAAGTTTGGTGTTTATCCGACTGTTCGTTTTTGAGTTATGCTGTTCACAGACACACACACACAGACACACACACGGATATGTTTCCAAAAATGCTTTTTTGGATTCAGGAGGTCTCAAAACATGTATTTCCGGTGAAATCTCGGTATCGAATTTTTGGGTGGAATGCAATACTTCCCCTACTTACTATACGTAGTAGAGAAAGTAATAAGCTATCCACAAAAATGCATTTGAATCTGCTGCATTTTTACTGCAATATGACTCGATGCAGTACTGGAATTTTGTCAAAACTCACACTGGAAATACTGGAAATATACTGGAATTTTAAAACTTTAAGATAGGCACCCTGCAGCTGAGTATGAACTAGGGCAGTGATGACTTAGTATCTCTTGTAATATTAGAGAACCATATGGTGTATTTTTTCCAAGTATACGAGGATACTGAAGTCATTAAATTGCACTAAATTCTGTCATAAGGTGGAACTAGCAGTCTGACACATTAACGGGCCACGTGTGCACCGTTGGATCCCAAACGTCACTGCAGATTTCAAGTTCATAGCCATTATAGGGTATCCCAAAAGTAACGATTCATTTTTATGAAAACATGCTTAATATAGTAATGATATGTATCTTTAGAAACGGCACATATGAGATATTCAATAACAGTTGAACTGACTATACTGCATATCAACACAAAGACAACACTGTTCTTCCGTAGATCTGAACACATTTGCAGTTGATCAAGTGTGATGTTGTTGACTACCTCCACAAAATCCTTTCACGTGGCTGAGGCAGGATTGTGGTTATAACCCTGCACACAAAAAACTTGATGTAACCCTACGCAAATAAGTCTAAGATTCTAAGGCCAGGTGATCTTGGAGCCCAGATACGGGGTGAACCTCTACCAATCTACCGTCCTGTGAATATGCGATTAAGGTAATCGCGAACAATGAAAGCAGATTGGGTAGGAGCTCCAACCTGCTGGAATACAACGGTATTCATAATTCCATTAGCCTCCGTTTGCGGTTCCAGGAAAATATGATAACTTGTACCTGTTATCCTTTGCTTCCCAAACATGAATGGTCTGTAAATGCTATCTTGGTTATTCCTAGTCACACGTTCACCTTCGGGGTGTTTCTCTTCCACTATAGCCCCCATTGAGTTGTTGCGGCGCATACAACAATTGTGATGGTTCACAAAACGATAAGTGTGAAAGATGGCCTTTACGAGCAGAGGAAGTTTTCTAACATGGTTGTATTTTCAATGACCTCCAAAAGATAGCATCCGGGCTGCATATTCTTCCTCATCCAGGCGATGCATTACTTGGATGTTACACGCCTTTTTCTTCAGAACGCTAAAAAGTAGTCCGTGCAGTTTTCAACCCGCGGCACATTCGACAAACGCATGCATGTCGGCTTCTTTCAAATGTGTCACGGATTCTTTGGACTGTGTCGTCAGATAAAAGTCATCCAGAACGTCTTTCATCAAGCACAGTATCTGTATGCCTGGATTTGTTAGCTGGATATTGCTCCTTGTCGGTGGATCCTTTTCATATCTTCATATCTACATATCTCTTGGACCTCCAAGTTTCCAGGAAACAACGGCTATTCTTTACTGTACAGCGAACACCTTTTCAAACACCTGTGAGAAAAAAACATACATTACTATCTTCTAGAAAATGATTCGTTAATTTTGGGACACCCTGTAGGATTGCTTTCAGGGTTTTCAAAAACAAAATAGATTCGTGTATGAGCGCCCAGTTACCCATCTTCGATGGACATGCAAAGCACTATTCTAATAGTTTCGGTATCTCCTCAGTTTGAGAATTTTCAAGAAAATCCTACCTAATTATAACGCTGCTATATAAAACCTCGTTTGAACCCGAACCCGGCTGTAAAATATCAGATAAGAGAGGATGACAGGTATTTGGAATCAATATACTCGTTGAAGGAGCAGCCTTTTGTGATGCAGATGTGACTGACAAGCTGTCGGCTGGAGCAAATGACACACTCGACCCCCAGTCTGGTCTTGTGTGACTCCAGACTACACAAGGCGGCTCTAACAAGCAACTGGAAACTCAAGTGGGCACCTTCCACTTCGATAAATAAGCTTCCGCGAATGGAACAGCATTAACAAGGCTGCAACTACGTACGTCATTCTCAGCTGAGGTCGATTATCTTACAACACATCAATAATTTTGTAAAAGAGGTGTCATGTCTGCAGCGATCTCTGAAGGGGCAGAAGGGGCATTCTTTAAAATTTTTATTTAGCATGTTATCACTGCACAGTTCACGTTATCTTAGTAATATTACAATCCAATGCATTTCAACAATGGAAGTAACTTCAAGTTTCCGTAACGTGCTTATTGTTAATTTAGGTTTTGTTTAAACGCAACCTAAGTGTACATTTGTGTGCAGAAAATGCGAGTTAGTCCTCTAGATCACAGCAGTGGTTTTTCTTCAGTAAGGTTTACTTTCTCACCTAACATAAGCTACATACTACTCTTAACACTTCTATGACTGGCCTGAAACAAATTTCAAGAAAGAAAAACGAACAATGAGAGATGTTAATTTGATGTGAAATGGAGGATGGTCAAAAACAGCCTGTCTTAAGGAATCCTACTCTGATTAGTGTAAATAAGTAAAGTAGGCTAGCCAATGTAATATGATTATAAACTCGATCTTGTAAAGGGAAAGGTGGTTAAGAAATCAGTTATCTGTAATATTAAAATGCACAACAGCTATAATAGCATCAAACATTTCTTCCGAAGTAGGTATGAAAACAAGTCTAAAATCATTGTCGTTATCTAATAGGATTGTAGCGCTGCAGGGCTGTAGAATTGTGAAGCTTACTTAAAAGAACTGACCCCTGTGGGTGAAAAAATAGTTATCAATATTATTTGGATATATTTGCTAATTTCAACAGCTGCTTTGGTCCATAAACTTTTAAACCAGAAAAAGTATAACTAATCCACAGCACGATTTTAATGTATAATTTATATAATAATAATTATTGTTACAGTAATATCCGCCAAGCTTTTACGATGAAGAACTGACTTTTCAATCAAGTGGCTAGAGAGGAGCGGACAGGTAGCGTTGGAGAGGGCGGAGTTATACATTTAAATTGTCCTGATCCAATTTGGACCCTCTTGCATGAAGTCCACATGGCGAACAAGTATCTGTGTTTTGCATATCATAGGAAGTATGCGCCCAAGCTGGAATTAATAATTGTGTTAACTGAAACATTTCGCATCGAGCTTTGATTGGAACGTATATATTTTGATTTCCTTACAAAAGACTCATGAAATGTTTACTGGGAAAAATAAAAACGAAAGTAGTTAGCTCTTAATAGTATTTTCAAAACCTGTTATATCTTAGAAATACAGTATTTAAGGTGAAAAATGTTATTCTATACCTACTATACTTCCAGATCTCTGCATATACATGATGCCTACATTTTCAATAATTCTTATTTCACGTGTTTAAATAACTTGCCTTTACCTAAGAACGAAAATGTCACGTCACTACGTTTTGTCCAATAAGGCGCTTTAAAGATTTGCTCTCAAAATCCCAATCTTGACATTTTGCGGGCATGCACATTTCTCCCCATTTTCATTTCACTGCCGTTAAGTAGCCTCAAAGAAATATAATTTCCCTAAAAGCATCAAAGATAGGTTTCACTTTCATCTCTCTTCAGCACGCGGGTCTGAAGATTTAAGAGGATTTTGGTAACCCTGTCCGCACCAGATGTAGGTTTTCCGCAAGAGCACAGAAGGAACTGAGAAACTCAGGTAAATGTGAGATAAAATATTAGACAGCCAGTCTGGAATCAAGACAAAACATCGAAGTTGAATGAACTTTGTCATTAACTCTTATTCAACGCAGGTTTCCATGCAAATAAAAGCCACAGTGGCGAACACAAAAACATTCTAATTAGTTACTTTGTCTCAGTTTCCCTTCCGTTTTATTTCGCGCTGAATGTGCACTGATTAGCGTCATAATTACAATTTCAGTTACAAAACCAGAATAATGGCTTTCCAAGAGAGGAGTTACTCTTTCTTTTTTATTTTATATTCAACTGTGTGTTCAACTTTAATTACATGCTTACAACTTTCTGAATTGAGTTGCATTTTTATTCTTGTGTGTCAGAACTTCATGGGCCGGTTTCACCAACCTATGTTAAAACTACTCTAACATCTTGTTTGTTAACAATATGTTCAAAGTTTATGCGGTTAAAACTTTTGTGTTTCATCAAGCTTTTACAGCAAATTGTTAGCTAACCTTTGTTATCGTCATAGACAACTGCAAACGTAGCTTTCGAGAAGGCGGTGGCCGAACTGCACTGCTTCTGAACGTACTCCGATGTACCTTTGTCTACGTATCGCCGCGCTCTCTGTGTTAGTAATCGACAACTATTTACATTCATGGCAATGGCCATATGATGTTCCCGATTGCTTGAGGTTAAAATCATGATGTCAAATTTTTCACCGTTTGAAATGCGTTAATTAACATCTGGTTAATAAGTATAGACGTATTATCAAGTGTGAAAAAGCTGACGGTCTTACATTAAAGGATAAGATTGCAGCCTGGGACAAAATCCACGAGTAATTTAATTGGAATAAATGCGTTTCTCTTAAGTCTAGTAAGCAACTACGACAATTTTATGCTAAAAAAGTGCAGCACCAGAAACGTTAGGTGCGAAGAGCGTTTAAAACTGATGGTGACACACCTTGAAACTAAAGTGGACGAAAATGTGTTATCGCTGATTAATCAAGCAGACCCGAAAAAATAGTTCGCTTCTTGAAGCAATTGCTTTGGAAACCTTTCGGATAAACCCACAAATGATAGCTTTAGAAATACCAACATTATCACAAGTAAATGAAAAATGTTAGTAGCATAAATCTAAGTACCTAATTAACACTTAGGAGAAAAGGTATGCTTCTGTTGGTAGTATTCTAACCTCTCGTATTTTCCATGATCATGACCCCTTGGACAGTCCATATTGCTTAAAAATTCCTCCTTTTGCAGGATTTCAAATTTACTATAACGTACGACTATTCTTTTTTTACGAATGACATTAAAAATGACAATTATAGCAAACTCGCATCAATAGCTTGGTTTTCGGCAGCCATTTTCCAACTTCTAACTTTTGTTAAACGCCTTAACACAGGGGAATGGGGATGTTAACTTAACACCGACTTTAACACATTGTTAAAGTTAACATTGTTTGATGAAACAGAATTTGTGTTAACTTCAGTGTTAAATCAGTTTAACATTGTGTTAAAATTTAGCAGCTCTTGGTGAAACCGGCCCTATGTCAAACTAAAAGCATGCTTTTAAATGTTTAATATGTAAAATATGACAATAAGAATCATTGTTATACTCCTAAAATGTTGACCCATTTTATAATGGTGCGTACACAGTTTGAACACTAAATATCGCCTTCGAAGAACAGATATTGCAGCAACGAAATTCGATATAGGAACTGTCTTGGTATAATGGTTGCTAATGAGAAGCGAAGTTAAATAGTGTAATATTTACTTTGATCCATAGCGCATGAGTATGTATATTTTAAATTTTCTGGGAACAGCCTGTGAAGTCCTCTTCATTTGGAAGGAATTTTTTATAATCTTGTGTAGCTGGCAAACGTTAAGCCATAGACAAAAACTCATTGTACAAGAAATGTAGATCTCTTTAAAAAAACACATAATTTATTTCAAATAACGTTTTTGTGGCGTAAGCCATTTCGGAGATATCCGTTATTAATGGTTCGTAATGTTCAACACTTAGGCATTCCTTTAAAGCCCTGTCAACACTCAATTGTTTCTCGCGGTTGCATGGAAACAGTATGGAATTTAAAGGCCAACGCATAACGCCCAGTTCTTATACATTTGACTGTCGCCGTTCGGTTTGTAACCTAATGAAATGTGTAATGTAGGTATTTCTGCAAAGGTTTGTCTGAATTAAATGAATAGGTAGAAAAATAAATTTTCTAAGAATAATTTTTATACGCAGTAATAAACGTTATAGGGTAGATACAAGCATGTGTGTATAATACAACATTTTTATTTTTTCCATTGCAAAACTAAATTTTGAATGCTGTTTGTTACTAAGCATTTACTGTTTAATTTGAAACAATTTCTACCTAAAACTACGTTGCGAATAACGTAAAGTGGATAGAACCCTTTTTATACTAATATCGTAATATATAACGAATACACATACTGAATTAATTATGAAAAGAGAGAGAAAGAGAGTTGTGTGAAGATAGTTAAGATTTTATGACTATATATTCCCTTTATCATTTTATCTTGCCTCTCTTTCTACAATAATCATTTTGTGTTTAAATAATTGTATTTAATAACTCATATCGTATTCTGTCAAAAACGTTCATGAACTTTCATTTTGGAAGCGTTGAAATTCCGAAACCGAACTCGTAGCTAGTGTACGGTAAAATATGAAAGCAAATACGCTGGTAGTTAACGAGAAAGTCTGAATGCAAGAATTGCTGGTGCAGAAGTTTACATTACTTTGTGGCCGGTTTAAAATATCCGTGCCAGATATTACTGTACCCCGAACGTGCAAAATTTAATCTTTCCCATGTTAGACTGCTTTTAAAATACTTGTCTCTGAGTGGAAGGAGCTCTGCACAATGCATTAATGCGTCTGGCGTTTGTTTATTGCACTACTGGGCTGCATTGGAGTACAAATTCAGATTTCATTTAGATAGAGATTAATTTAGTACACTTTACTTCGTTATCAACACTTGGTAAACACTACATGTTGTATGGGAGTAGTGTTTAACGTCCGTTCTTAGGTACCAAAAGTGGTGAACAGTTATCCTACAGGAAACGAAATTATATTGGGAAAGGAAGTAAAGTTATCTACCCAGTATTTACCAGTTATGAGAACTGAGAGAAACCTGGCAAAATGATCTAGGCGGTATTTGAACCGCGGACCCCGAGTTCACGAGTACGTGTCTTAGCGATGTCAGCCACAGTGTCGCTACCTCGAAATCTTATATGATAGTGTGGCGTATAAGAAATTATTACTATCATCTGAAATAGTGGGAAAATGAAACAATGTCCCTCTAGGTAGATGAATAAAAACAGTTTGTTTTCTGCAAATTTCTGTTTTTTACTTTCTCTACTATGTATAGTAAGTAGGGGAAGTATTGTATTCCACCCAAAAATTCTATACCAAGATTTCACCGGAAATACATGTTTTGAGACTCCTGAATCCAAAAAAGCCTTTTTGGAAACATGTCCGTGTCTGTGTGTGTCTGTGAACAGCATAACTCAGAAACGAACAGTAGGATAAACACCAAACTTGGTATTTATGTTCGGTATCTTACAGAGATGCGATACGAAGGTTTTCAATAAAATTCCCCCACCCCAGATTACCCTTTACATGGAACATTTTTCGAAAATTTTAATTTTCTCAAAAATGGCTCTAACGATTTTGATTAAAATATCATATGTTTAAGATATTTTCATTACAAATGAAATGTATATCTCGAATTTTCTGGGAATGTCTCCAAAAGTATTCTTCATTGTGAACGACTTTTGTATAAGTGGAAACCATAAGAGATAGACAAAAGTTTACTACACAAAAATATAGATCGCGTTAAAATACACAATTTATGTCATATACATTTTTTTGTTGAGTGAATCATTTTCGAGATATTGCTTGTTATTCCCATAAATTTTTCAATACTTATTTTCTCAAATGGGAATTCGTTATTCATTTTTTTTTCTTGGATATGCAAAAAGTATTAATCTGTGGCAAAGAGATTGGTGCTGCGCATAGCAACCAGCTATTAAGAGATATGTCTATGCTTAAAGCCTACTGCATTTCTATATTTCCCTTGCAAATACAAAACAAGGGGAACATAGTACGCCTTAAGCGATAGTCAAATATTTTTAGAACTGGTCGCTATGTGTAAAATGCAATTCTCTTTGCGTTTCAAAAGATCGTTTCTGCAAATGTTTATCTCGATTAATTTGAAATAGATGGAGAATAAGATTTTGTAAAAATAGTTTGTATATAAGTAGAGAAAGTCATGTGAGTGTAACACATCAGTTTTTTCTATAAAGCTTTCATTTTAAATTGTCATACGAGTTCAACATCAACCCAAGTTAAACTTTTAATCACATGAGGTTCACTAAATAATTAGTGCATAAGACAAATGTAAGTATGTAGTTATGCTTTTGACCGAATCAGACAAAAGTTACATAAGTTGATATTTTAGTACTTGTCAGAGGTAGTAAGAAACTTCAGCATATTCAAGTAGAAACATTTAACAGATATTTAAATGACTGAAAAATGCAATGCCATAGCCGGGATTTGAACCAGTTTTCAACACACGGCTTGTGTGGAAGAACAATTAATTTAATTAATTGACCTAATAGTATTTGAAACTATGAAGCCCGGGACTTAAGGTACTTAACATTGTAAGTCGCCATTGGGGTATGCCATCTCAATACAATTTGAGATTTCCTCGTAGTTTGCCGGAAAAAATGCGGGGAATCAGTTGGGGAATTTAATGTCGTACTGGCAAGTTGCCATGGTAGTTCAGTGATTAGAGCAATCGGAGACCGGGAGATCCGTGGTTCAAAATCCGGTTATGGCATTGAACTTTTCAGTCGTCTGATTCTACCTTTCCAACCCTGTCCAACTTATGTGGAATAACAATTAATTCCAGATATTTGAATGTCTTATATACGATATAATTGAAATAAGGGATATGTTTTAATGCTTGTATCAGACACCTTTTCCTTCTTGCTCTTTGCTTGCCTTGATTTCTTCACCCATAGAATTTATACCAATATAATTATGTTAATAATCTGAACTGGCTCACCATTCCACATGCTTTGTGCTTTTGCTTTCAGACTCCCTAATTTATTTGCCTAGGCCAATTTGTTTCTCTCTCTAATATTTAATCCATCCTCAAATCAATATTACATTAGTAAATTCGCAAGATTCCAAGTTGAACATTAAGTCAACCTAGCCATTCCGCAATTTTCGGCTTGTTGCTTTGGGTTAGCCGGTCATGTTAACGTCGAGACGCTGAGGCGACTAAACCTGAAAGACTATGAATGCTTGTTTACATAATGTCTGACTCAAGCTAAGAAGCTAGAAATAACTGCTACACGTGCAATGAATTATATCGATTAATTATTCAATCGAAAATGTACCATTTGATGAATGTAGCACTATATTTTGAAATATACAAATTTTATTAACAAAATCTACTTACAATAGTGTCTAATATCATCATACTCGATGAAATTTGTTTTAATTACAGAATTTATGTTTCATATTATGCCATTGTAAAAAAGTGAGTGCGTAACATTAAATGTTACATTTATGTCTTCTGGGGATGATCTCCATACATGAACCTAGTCTCTTCTTTACCGAGCTATGACGGGTGAGGCTTGCATTCGGGTGGTCTCGGGTTTGCTTCCCGTCGTCCGCCCACTCTGACCTTCGAGTTTTTGTGGTTTTCCCTGGTCGGTACGCGAATGCGTACCACGATTTCGCTTCCATTCCGTTTCCTTCTAATCGTTCAGTATGCTTCTGAGTTACGTGCTGTATGGTGGTACTGAGCAGATGTCACGGATTCGCTCAAAGGAAGGAGTACTCTCTGTGGATATTAGAGGGCTGCTTGGTTGACGGGTCGCTCTCTAGGCAGCTCCAGTAGTGGTATGGATCTTCGAGCCTCGAACTGTAGAGACTTCCGCGCATCTGTGTGGCCTGACCGTTTGCGACCTTAGCCTCCTGTGATTCCTTCACTTCATCCCTTCCACATGTAAGTCACAGTGCGCGAAGTGTTCCCCTCCAGCGTATAACCTATCCATTCCTCTCCTACTCGCAAGTACCTCTAGCATCTTTAATGAAAGCTTCGCAAATATAACTTTCGGCACTTATCTTTATGCGTTTGCAAATAAAATTTCACTTACTAAAAGAATACCCATTGATATGTTAGTTACAAAATGTAATCAAGCAAATTTAGTAGCAGCTGCAAATGAAATGAAAATAGATAACACATAAATTTTTTAAAACATCAGTTGTGTAATGCACAGCTGTTTGAGTACTAAGGAGTAGAAGTCTTTGGAAGCAAAGAATCAAAACGAATGATTAACTTTGATTAAAGAAAAAGAAAATACTGCGGCGAGACATGTTATGGCAAGTGGATTTAATACTTTGAGTATTCATTACATGAAGTAGAATGTGACATTCGTTTGTTCTCTGAACTTAGTAACAAAAAGTACGTGTACCAGCAAGTAGTAAAAGTAGCATTTCCCCATTTGCCTCTAAGTAACTTGCCCTCGCATTTCTAAATCCCGGGTAGAGCGACCATTTTAGCGAAATAGTCACAAACAATTATCCACATTTCATCGTTCTCTATTAATACAATACGCTTACCATAATTGCATTTAAACAGTTATTGATAAAAGTCCTAAATTTCGGCGATCGGTTGAAAGAGGAAATTGTGTAGAGGTAGCTCAAGTATCGGCTGCAACAAAAGTAGGCAGTAAGCGAGTGTCTACAAAACTATGACAAGACCAGGGTATTAAAACTGGAATGCGGGCAACGCAGCACCAGCAGTAAAAGAGAGAACTTCAGAGCTCGACTTCAACTACTATAATGACCGATACATTCTTATGTATCTCCTCATACCGAGGAAGACCAAAACTGTTTTATGCACTGGTGCCGTAAGTTAGGAGCTCAGTTATTGAGAAAAATTAATCAAGAACCATTTTATTTGAGAAGAAGCGAGATTGTTGCATTTATTGTTATTTTTGCACCACATATGGAGCGTCAATTTGAGAAGGTGTATTGTCTTTGCGTTGTTTGCACCACGCTTTGGGCGTCAATTTTTTGAAGAAGGTTGTATTGTAGTTCAACTGTTGGGGAGTCGAACTTGAAGTAGTTGCAACTGCACGTATGGTACCCGGTAGCCTTTGTCAAAAAAAATTAAGAATATTAACTTAGTAATTTTACTGTTTCTTTAAATATTTAATATTTATATTTGCCTCGGCTGCGTCAGTATTATTGTTAGAGACATGGATGTCTTGGCAGGGTTGTGGTGCGACTGAAGAATGTAGGTTTACACAGATTATAATTTTACTTCACTCCTTTTATTAATTTTTGACACGATTTTAAATAACACTTCACTTATATAGAGAGCTGTGAGATTCTTTTATTAAATACATGCACCTTTTAACACGTAAAATATTTTAGTCTCACACGAATACCTATTATACTTCTCGAGGACGTGTCTTGCGTCCGGTCAGGAACACTGTTTGCAGGCAACTGACTTCTAAATTTGTAAATTGTTCTCCTTAATAGTTCCTGATTGGCTAATCCTAGTCCAATAGAATACCTTCATTTAACTAACGCTTTTTCTGGTTGTTGATTGGCTATTTTATAAACTGTCACTAAAATTACATTATTGCTTCCAAGAATCACAAGTAGTATTGTTAAACTCTCAAACTCATTATTGCCTCAAGCTTACCTCATTGTTACCTCATTACTAGCAACTTTTGACCTATTTCTCACAGCTCTTACATTATTAAATTACGTAAACACTCACATAACATTATTGAACATGTATATAATAATATAAGCATATACAATGACTGTTACATACATTTTACAAATTATTACATATACATATTGCTATATTGCTTCAAGGCAGGCTATTATTGAATTTGTATATATTATATAATTTGACTGAAATCATTTAAGTGTTAAAAATACTGCCTCAGATTGCAATGCTATAATTACAACAATAATAAAATAAATATGTCAACATTTTAAATGTGGTTATTGCATTTCCTGTTTTCGATCCCTTATGGGCTGGTTAGAGAAGAAGCTGCTCTCTTGAGAACCAAGAAGCAGCATGCTGAAAGCCAGAGAATTCCCTTTCCCAATTTCCAGATGTGCATGTCAGGTCCTGGAACGGAAGATGACGGGGCTATCTCCCTTGTGTGAGAGATATGACAAGAGAAGGAAGGATTCGCCGCCTGCTGTTCCTTGCAAGACTCGTGTTTATCCGTTCCGCTGCTTTTACTCAGTTGTTTTCGTGCGCTCAACACTGCATAGTTTCCGTCTTCCTTGTTTTATCACAGTGTAACTGAATATAAAGGCTTTTAGAATTATCGACACTTAACTAGCTACAGGTAAATAGAATACAACATTGACAACAAGCCAAGTGACGCGAGTAACATTTAGCTTTGTAAATGATGCACTTCAGTTCGAAAGAAACAACGAAACTACACCATAGTGTTCAGTATAGGGTTAAGCATAAGTGTAGAATTACAATAAAACGGATAAATGGCTATTTCCTTTCGAAATATTATTTTCAACAGTTTGCTTCTACACAGCTTTAGTTTTGTAAATATATTTTGAGTTTTACAATGTAGACTACAGTTCTAACATCAATCGAAGAAACGAGATTAATTACTAACTTTTCGCTTTTTATCTGGTGCTAACAGCAGATAGGAACATGAAATAAAAATCTGATGTGTTACACTCACATGACTTTCTCCACTCTTGATTAAACTATTTTACAAACGCTTAATTCTCCATATGCTTCATGTTAATCGAGATGTTAATCTTATTGCTAATTCTCTTGTAGGTGCAAGGGGAATATGGTGGGCTTTAAGCGATAGTCAAATATTTTAAGAGCTGGTTGCTATGTGGAGCATTCCATTCTCTTTTTCATGTCCAGGATATAAAAAAAAATAATAACGAATTCCCATTTGAGAAAAAATATAAGTATTGGAAAATTTAAGCGAATAACAAGCAATATCTCGAAAATGGTTCGACAAAAAAATGTATGACATAAATTGTGTATTTAACGCGTTTTACATTTTTGGAGTAGTAAAATTTTGTCTATATCTTATGGTTTACCAGTTATGCATAAGTCGGTCACAATGAACAATACTTTTGGAGATATTACCAGAAAATTCGAGATGTACATTTCATTTGCCATAAAAACATCTTAAACATATGATATTTTAAACCAAATCGTTAGAGCCATTTTTGAGAAAATTAAAATTTTCGAAAAATGTTCCATATAAAGGGTAATCTTGGGTCGGGGGATTTTCTTGAAAACCTTCGTGTCACATCTCTGGAAGATACTGAACCTAAATACCAAGTTTGGTGTTTATCCGACTGTTCGTTTCTGAGTTATGCTGTTTACAGACACACAAACATACACCGACGCACACACACACACACACGGACATGTTTCCAAAAATGATTTTTTTTGGATTCAGGGGGTCTCAAAACATATATTTCCGGTGAAATATCGGTATCGAATTTTTGGGTGGAATACAATACTTCCCCTGCACTATACGTAGTAGAGAAAGTAAACAGAAACTATGTACACAGTCTTACGGCTGTGTGCTTAGTGTGTCTAAAAATTGTTCATACAAAAGCTCATTTATATTAAGTATTTGCTGTTTAAATCGACATGCATTCAATAGAAATATTTAAATTGGGTAACAACATATTTACCCATTTTACAAGGGGTGTTTTTAAAGCTGTGAACGGTCGTGCGTTTGTGTTTTCCTGTTGTTAGAGCGTTTCAAAATGTTCAGAACAATAAAACGACCCGCCGACTGTGAAGTCAGATCAGTGATTCGTTTTTTGAATGCACAAAATGTTACGCCAGCAAACATTCATCATCAGTTGTGTAAAGGTTTATGGGGAAGCAATGAGTGACAATGCCCGGCCACAAACAGCCAAACAAACCCAAGATTTGTCGCATCATTGCTCTCAAAAGGACAAGGCTGATGGATACACACAATGACGACTCCAACAGGGGGAAAACAATGCTGCTCTTATACTAATACTAACATTAAGGGGACAAGGTACTCTGAAATGGTCAAAAATAGCATTTTGTGTTTTAAGCACCAATGAAATATCTATTATTTCCAGTTTCAGAAAATGTATACTTCTTGGGGGTTAAGAGGTTTCTAAGGCATTTAAATACCATTTAAATGCTAGTCTGTATTCCTTTAGAACTGTCATACAACGCCCCTTTTTAGTATTTTTGTATCTTTCAACAACGAACGACTATATGATGCCCACGAGCAGTTCAGCAATTAACAAAAGAAGCCACGACCAAGAGAAGGCAATCAGAAAAGCTGAAGTAATCCAGGAATGAAGGTGCAGATGAATATGACCCTGGAATGTACTGAAGTGTGTCGGAATTTTAATTTTAAAGCTTTAAATTCAGTTTTCTGAAAACAGCATTTTGGATGCTTATGTACCTTTTTCTCAGAAAGTATGAGAGATAGAGAGCTGAAATTTTCAGTGCATGTATACAGCACATATTTAAACTTTCTGAACCACAATCATCATTTTATAGTGTATATTAGTGATATTAAGAAAGCAACAACATTGCAAAGTTTTCCATATTTTTACTTTTTTGAATTTGCAATTTACTTTTTTTCCAATTTCTAGTGAACTGATATATATATATATATATGAAACTAAATAATTGAGGTTCAGAAAATAACTTATTATACTAAGAACAAGTATGCAAAAGCGCGATTCTGTATTGCATGTAGGATCAAAGAAAAAGGTAAATGAATTCACATGTTTTAAGGGTAAATTTTATTATTTTTCTGCTGAATGAAATAATTTTTACAGGCTCAACTACATAGGCTATTAATGTAAACTTGAAATAATTGTCATAATATATAGAGTAATTCATAAAAATTTCAAGAAAAACTATTGAGAGCTTTAAGAGCAGTGTAATTTGAGGCAGTATTTTTAACATTTAAATAATTTCAGTCTAATTATATAATATGTAAATTCAATAACAGCCCGCCTTAAAGCAATATGTGTATATAATAATTTGTAAAATATATGTAACAGTCATTGTATATGTTTATATTATTGTATACATGTTTAATAATGTTATGTGAATGTATTACGTAATTTAATAATCTAGGAGCTGTGAGAATAACAGATTAAAGGTTGCTAAAAATGAGGTAACAATGAGGTAACCTTGAGCCAATAATGAATTAGAAAGTAATAATACTACTGGTGAATCTTGGAAGCAATAATGTAATTTTTGTGACAGTTTATAAAATAGCCAATCAACAACCAGAAAAAGCTTTAGTTAAATGAAGGTATACTATTGGACTAGGATTAGCCAATCAGAAACTGAAATAGGGAAAATTGTTAAAAGTGCAAATAATTAATAAATGAATCTCACGGTTCTCTATATCAGTGAAGTGTTATTTAAATTGTATCAAGGATTAATAAATGTAGTGAAGTAAAAATTATAATCTACATTCTTCAGCCGCAAAGAAATCCATGTCTCTAACAATAATACTGACGCAGCCGAAGTAAACATAAATATATAAAATTTAAAGAAACAGTCAAATTACAAAGTTAATATTTTTAAATTTGGGACGAAGGCTACCGGGTACCATACGTGCGGTTGCAACTACTTCAAGTTCGGCTCCCCAACAGTGGAACTACAATACAACTCCTACTTCAAATTGGCTTTCCATACGTGAAGCAACAACGTACTTCAAATTTAACACACTTAAGGTATAATTTCCATGTGTTCAGACTACCTTGTCCCCTTAACAAAATACTACTAAAATACGACACACTAATCCCAAGACGAAGCCACATGGCGAGGCTTAATATTACAACACCATTACACAACGACGCTGCCGCATGGTGAAGACTAATATGTGTATAAACCACATATAGAACCTAAGTATATACTCACCACTAAATTCTCCCTTCTCAATTAAATTATTTAAGTTTTATATATATACACACACGTATATGTTTGTATGTTTATGTTTATACATGACTATATAGTTGTTTCAGAGATTCAGCCGCTGGCCCAAGGTAGATGCTGATTCACATGTAAGTGTAACATTTGTAATGCGCGACACAGATTCCACTACAGAACGCAGCGTTCCGACAGAACCTACAATATTCACCTAAGTAATAAACCAGAATAATACTCTTAGAATATCCTTAAACAACACCTGAAATTCCATCAATCCTCTCCTGGACTCCGCTAGGGGGCAGGCTGGGCCATTGTCAAGCTTGTCTCCCAGCTCCCAGTGCTTACTCAACTAGTTACCGCACTAAACAGTGGAATGCACGGATGCTAAAGGCGGTACCGCAGCAAACCTATTGTTTCCCACTCCGGTGGAGAAGTTTTTTTAGTGGGTATGGCATTTGCTGTCGAGCCCCACGCTCTCAGTCTCCGACTCCTATTCTGGCTGAGGTTATCACATAAGTGATTTTTTCCTCCACTCGAAAAAAAAGGACAAAAAAGAAACATCATTTGGTTGGGAACAATTCGACCACCCTCCCTACAGTATGGATTTGGCACCAAGAGATTTTCATGCTCCTTCATCTGAAGAAATGCCCGGTGGAACACATTTCAGCGACGATGATGTGAAACAAGAAGTGTAGACTTGGCTTTAATTACAGGCGGCATCGTTCTTTGACGAAGGTGTACACAAACTGATTTCCCGTTACGAAAGTGCCCGAATAACGGCAGTGACTATGTGGAGAAGTAGGTAAGGTGTAAGGTAATGAATGATAGTAAAATATTGTGAAAATACTGTTATTCTTTTTTAAGAAATCAGTACTTTCTTTAAAAACACGCCTCGTATTGTAGATGCAAAAGGTTGATATTATTTAGAAAGCTAGCCATGATATCAAAAACTCACGAGTTCGTGACAAATGAAACAATTATTTGAAATTTAAATTATGTATTTATGTTTAAAATGTAGAAACATTTAAATTACAGTGAATATTATTCTTGTATTTAGAATAATGACTACTATTAAACAGTCAAGGGCAGGTTTATCTACTTTGTGGGGAATGACAATTAGGAACACAAGATGACACTGGCCTTTTCCGCATCTGTGTTGTTTCTTGCTGCTACTTTGAGGAGACTTGGAGACCCGTGTTCGATTGTGGGATGGCAGGGATTAGGAATTTGTTCCGGTAGAACTGAGGTTCTGGTTTCCAGGAGTGTGACACTACCTTGATAATATTGATAATGCTGTCGGCGAAGATTGAGCTATTATTTTGTTCAGTAGATTCCTATCTGATCGACTCGCCATCTTCTTCGTTAAAACCACTGCTATTATTGATATAATTTTCGCGAAGTCGTTCCTCCGACTAGCCCTCGAATTGCCTAGATTTCGACACTTCATTGCCACACTTCAAATTTCCTGATGATTTTATTTTCTTTTTTTTTTTCTTTCTTTTATCAACCGTCCTCGTGGTTAGTTTTTACCCGACTGTTAGCTCGGCGTTTTTTTGTTTTTTTTCACGCCCTTTCGCCAAACTTAGAATTTTCCCCCACCCTTCTTATGTTTCGTTCCGTTTTGAGTTCAAATGCATCATGCAAATGCTTTTATTGGCTATAACTTTTGTTTCGTGATTTTATTATTGGATATCCCCACTTCGAGAACTTTCAGTTCTGCTTCTTACAACTTATTTTGAGTTTAAAATCTTCCCACGAATATTCTTAGATCGGAGATAAAACACCCATGCTTTCTGATCCTGCTAAGCTTTGGAGCCGTTGTTAGCTTCACGTCCAGGTCAAAGTACAAAGGCGGAACTTCCGGTAGACTTCTCGACGCCGATAGCAGGTATGTGTGCCGTCTGCCTTCTTTTCGAGGGAAACAAAAATTGTTTTTCTGCCTTTTCAACAAAACCTATTCCTAGTATATTTACAGAGCGGGTATCTTTTTTTTAATTGATTCTCTTTATATCCTTTATCTCGTTGTTCAGCATTATTTGTTGTTATGTTTGATTATGTTATGTTTTTATATTCATGTTGTCTTCTCGCTTAGTTGTCTATTTACGGTTTTGATCGTATTATATCATTATTATTATTGGTTTCTCTCCCGGGTCTCGATAACCGGCTTTAAAGTTAGCGGAGAGGGAGGGAGAAGAAGATGTAATTTTATTTCTCTAAAGGGGTACAGCTCAGCACATGCTTTTTCATCAGCAATATTTTTATTATTAATAATCTAGTTTAATTTCAGTTTATTCGGACGCAATTTTTGGAGAGAGAAATAAAGAAAAGAAAAGAGAAAGCATATCAAATGAAAACAGAAACGTTGTCTATTATACTCGTACCTGTGCGAACACAACGAACTAGTTACTATTCCCACTTGAGGGTGTCCTTTTGGTTCTTACAACGCAAGCCCGCAACTGTGCTGCCATTTGCCAGAAAAACGTTATGCTTGGTCGACTAATAACTGCAGAAATTAGAGTGCATTCAAAACAAATAGGAGCTAAATATTAGCGAAACGACACACTGTTCTACGAAATCATAAGCAGATGACAATAGATATACTACTTTCATGGGATATAGAGATATGATTCTGCTAATGCAAATAATAATTATAGTGGTACCTCATGTTAAAGAGAGTTTTGTGGTATTTTACTTATAACTCTAGCAGCTGCGGAGAGAGTTGTCCTTAACATGGACATATTTATGGGCAATAAAAAAAAAATTGAATGCTTTCAAACCGTAAGGACTTCACCATTCCCTACGCTCGGCATAACATACAAAAATCTGATACAATACATTCACATGATTTTCTCTAACCTCTATTACTTAGTGGGTATACATACTATTCTTATTAAAGCTTATTTTTCTATTTACTTCAATTTAATCCAAATAAACCTTTGCAAAAATAGCTACATCGCACATTTCGTTACAGATACAAAGAGAACAGCAACATACAAATGTTTAAGTACTGGACGCTGAATGCTAGCCTTAGAATTCCATTCTGTTTCCATGCAATCGCAAGAAACGACTAGAGTATGATCAAGAAATCAACAATTCTAACCATTAGTAATGGATACCTCATAAATGGGTTATGCCACAAAAAATTATTTTTAACAAATTGTGTTTGTTTTAAGGAGATCTGCATGTTTTGTGTAGTACATTTTAATGTATCGCTTGACGTTTACCAGTTATACAAGATTATACAACATTTCTTCCGAATGAAGAGGACTTTGTAGGCTCTTCACAGAAAATTCAAGATATACATTTTGTCATGTAAATATCTTTAATATATGGTATTTTAATCAAAATCGTTAGAGCCATTTTTAGATAATAAAAAATTTCAAAAAATGCTCCATGTAAAGGGTAGTTTTGGGTGAGGGATTTTCTTGAAAATCTTCGTGTCGCATCTTTGTAGATATTGAATTTAAATGCCAAGTTTGGTGTTGATTCGGCTATTCGTTTTTGAGTTATGCTGTTCACACACAGACATACACACGAAAATGTTTCTAAAAATGCTTTTCTTGAATTCAGGGGGTCTCAAAACATACTTCTGGTGAAATCTCGGTATTGAATTTTTTGGTGGAATGCAATACCTTCTCTACCTACTATGTAAGTGCAGAGAAAGTAAAAAAGAAACAAAAAGGAACCGTCATACGATTTTCTAAACTTTCACTCATTTTTATATCCGTTACAGAAATTATTTGCAGAAGAGCTTATTTTTCTATCTACTTCGTGTTGAGATAAATTTCATTATTCATTTTGTTGAGACGATGTTCAAGCAGATCCTGCCCAGGTATACTGAGCTTTATATTGCTCTCTCTCTCTCTCTCTCTCTCTCTCTCTCTCTGTTTGTGCATGAACCGATGAGAGCCTATGGCATGTGACTTTAGCTCAAGAAACGTATTAAAATATTGAAAAACATGTAATAACTAAAATTTTAGAATTTGCTAACGCCACGAGAAATTTATTATACTTACTTTGCAGCAAGCTTTTTCTATCTCTTATAGTTTCACTGCTAACAAAATTATAGAAAATTAAATCATAAGGGACAGTATACTGAGCTTTATATTGCTCTCTCTCTCTCTCTGTGTGTGTGTGTGTGTGTGTGTGTGTGCATGAACCGATGAGAGCCTATGGCATGTGACTTTAGCTCAAGAAACGTATTAAAATATTGAAAAACATGTAATAACTAAAATTTTAGAATTTGTTAATGCCACGAGAAATTTATTATACTTATTTTGCAGCAAGCTTTTTCTATCTCTTATAGTTTCACTGCTAACAAAATTATAGAAAATTAAATCATAAGGGACAGTATACTGAGCTTTATATTGCTCGCTCTCTCTCTCTCTCTCTCTCTCTCTCTCTCTGTGTGTGTGTGCATGAACCGATGAGAGCCTATGGCATGTGACTTTAGCTCAAGAAACGTATTAAAATATTGAAAAACATGTAAGAACTAAAATTTTAGAATTTGTTAATGCCACGAGAAATTTATTATACTTATTTTGCAGCAAGCTTTTTCTATCTCTTATAGTTTCACTGCTAACAAAATTATAGAAAATTAAATCATAAGGGACAGTATACTGAGCTTTATATTGCTCTCTCTCTCTCTCTCTCTCTCTCTCTCTGTGTGTGTGTGTGCATGAACCGATGAGAGCCTATGGCATGTGACTTTAGCTCAAGAAACGTATTAAAATATTGAAAAACATGTAAGAACTAAAATTTTAGAATTTGTTAATGCCACGAGAAATTTATTATACTTATTTTGCAGCAAGCTTTTTCTATCTCTTATAGTTTCACTGCTAACAAAATTATAGAAAATTAAATCATAAGGGACAGTATACTGAGCTTTACATTGCTCTCTCTCTCTCTCTCTGCATGTGTGTGCATGAACCGATGAGAGCCTATGGCATGTGACTTTAGCTCAAGAAACGTATTAAAATATTGAAAAACATGTAATAACTAAAATTTTAGAATTTGTTAACGCCACGAGAAATTTATTATACTTATTTTGCAGCAAGCTTTTTCTATCTCTTATAGTTTCACTGCTAACAAAATTATAGAAAATTAAATCATAAGGGACAGTACTTCACAGGATATTTACCCAAGATTCAAGAAGCATGTCTTTATTTTTCTTATTAATATCTTTAAAATATGACGTTTTAATTAAAATCGTGAGGCTCTTTTTGAGAAAATAACAAATAGTGAAACATTCTGCCGTAAAAGCCAATTTATCATTTGGCTTTGTTTCGTCTTTGACTAATATTGTTCTCTCTCTAAGGATTTTGTTATGCATAGAGTCTCAAAACGTCTTTAAGGCGAAATTTATATATTTTCCTTATTAATATCTTTAAAATATGGCGTTTTAATTAAAATCGTGTGGATCTTAAATAGCGAAACATTCTGCACGTAAAAGACAATTCGTCATTTGGCTTTGTTTCGTCTTTGACTAACATTCTTCTCTCTCTCTCTCCCTCTCTCTCTAAAGATGTTGTTATGTGGAGTCTCAAAACTCTTTAAGACGAAATTTATATAGAAAATGTTTGGACAGACAGAAAACGTACTTCCCCTTTCTACCATGGATTAGTTGTGAAGAAAGTAACAATATAACAGGTTTTCTGACTCACTTATTCATGCTAGTTTGACATAAAAAATTAGCGATAAGTATAACAAAATGCAGTTAATTGCTACTCAAATAATCATCTGTTTCAATACGAATTACAGAACCATATTTAATACTTTGGCGTTAAGAGGAAATTAACTTTGATGAAGATTAATATTCATGACATCATGAATACCGTATTATTTTAATACAAGAAGCGCGGCCAATGTATTAGCTACTGAAATTATTTTATTACACGTGTTTTGCTTTATTACATCATTCAATTAAATAAACTATTATTTAGTTTTCAAACACCCAAGCTGAAGTACCTAAATATGTATTTTCGTATTAAAATAGTCAGTTTGGATATTGATTTACAAATATTTCGTTACCTTTTAAAATGATTATCATAAATATCACTTCAGTATGTGTTGTCGCAGTTCTCAATATCTTGTGTTATCTTATTTGCTGGACGCCTATTGTTTAATTATTTTTAAATTTAGGTTCTTTGTCCTCCGGCTAGCTATTATAACTCAGTCGAGCAAGTATCTCTAAGCAGGGTGTGTAAACGGAAAGGAGTTGTTACTCAAAGATAACACTGATAAAATAATTTGAATCTAGACTTTTATTGCCATCACACTTAAATAATAACTGACATGTTTAATCTTTATACACGCCTGACTGAAACTGTGATCTTTCTGAATGTAACTACAGTCGTTTTAGTTGCCGCGCACCAATTACTTCGCGTACTTTACATTTTTGTAACACTACAACGTGCACCTCGTGAGAGATTCTTCCAAACTGCGCGACACTTGCTTATGGCTCGAGAATATATACTCCTTCACCTCGAATTACCTAAACATTATAATATAGCTGCTATTGGTTACCAAATTGCGCCCACTTTAGCGTCTGTTTTGGTCAGCCAATCACTACTACTAACATATATACTCTAGGAAAGATATTCCCTCCATTTCTAAAAAAAGGCACGCTACCCTGACGTCATTTTTTCTCTCTTCTTAGTGATAAACAACTCACCCCCTCAATTTATTGTTACCTGCTTCTATTGTCAGTTTCAATAACAATACTTATGGCTACAAACATCTAAAATCCTGTACATTCAATAATATTTTTTTACACTACAATCACTCTGGCATTCACAGCATGTTATGATATAAAATATTGCCCCAGTGTAGCGACTTTCCAAAACAGGATGTATCGTATCTTGCCATATATTGTTATGAATAATTTGGTACCTTCCATACATACCGTTTTCTAAAAGACTTACATAGAATAATTTATTTTTTATGGTATAAGGAACATTAAACTGATTATTTTACATTTTTCTTTATCTCGGGTGTAAACTTTTAGGGGTTTCCTTCCGAGGAATATTTAGCAATAGTTTTTGTAATTACTGTTTTTTGTAAAGATACTTTAAAGCTGAAAATATAATTAGTTTGGGATTTTAAGATTGTATAAAATAATCACAAATTTCAAAGCATTTGGTTGAATATTTTCTTAGAAAACTCTCGTAATACGAGTAAAACAAAAAAAATTGTGAAATAGCAAAAGAAAAACTGTTGCATTTGGGATACATCTTTTTTGCATGATCACGTACTAGATTGGCCTTACAGAGTAAGGAAGCATACAATAGAAGTGGATTTACACGACAGCCAAAAAGTACTGTAATATCATGTCATTACAAATTGTGTGGGGGTATAAATGTGGTCCTTCAATCAGCGAAATCCACCACAGAATTAATTTACTTTGAAAATATTGTGTCTTCTTTACTCAGGTGCTTCGATTGCTATTCGGATAAGTTACATTTTCCAAGCATATGAACTAGCAAAACATATTGAACAATTAACATTTATGAAGTGTATACGCGACGCTGGAAATGCAAAATGTGTCTTAGCTATTTTTTTACTTTCTCTACTACGTATAGTAATTAGGGGAAGTACTGAATTCCACCCAAATATTCGATACCGAGATTTCACCAGAAATACATGTTTTGAGGCGCCCTGAATCCAAATATTTGTGTGTCTGTGAACAGCATAACTCAAAAACGAAAAGTCGGTTAAATACAAACTTGGTATTTGAGTTTAGTATTTTCCAAGGATGCTAACGAAGATTTTCAAGAAAATCGCCCTACCCCAACTACAGTTTACATGGAAAATGTTTCAAAACTTTTGATTTTTTAAAACTGGCTCTAACGGTTTTGATTGTAATACCATATATGAAAGGTATTTACATCGGAAATAAAATTCATATTTTGAATTTACTGGGACAGGCTAGGAAGTCCTCTTCATTCGGAAGGAATTTCGAATAAGCTTGTATAATTTGTAAACGTTAGGCGACAGACGAAACCCACACAAAAATGTAGATCTCTTTAAAACACACAGTTTACTACAATAAGCTTTTTGTAGCATAAGCCGTTTCTAGATATCCGTTATTAAAGGTTAGAATTGTTCAGTACTTGCCATTTTTTTAAAGTCCCATCGATTTTCAGTTGTTACATGGAAACAGTATGGAATTTTAAGGCCAGCATATAGCGTCCAGTTCAACATTTGACTATCGCTTTCCTCTTTGTATTTATAACTAATAATGTGTAATATAGCTATTTTGGCAAAGGCTTATTTGCAGTAAATGTAGTAGATAGAAAAATAAGCTTTAGTAAGAGCAGCTTGTATACTTGTAGTGGCCTGTTAAGTTTTTTTAAAAAAAAGGTGGTTTGCAACATTCCATGAAATACTTTTGTTTACGATTAATGATAGAAAAATGCCACCTTAAACCTGTTACACATTTGATTTTTACTTTCTCTACTACGTATAGTAAGTAGGGGAAGTATTGTATTCCACCCAAAAATTTTATACATATTTTGAGACCCCCTGATTCCAAAAAAAGCATTTTTGGAAACATGGCCGTGTGTGCGTCTGTGTGTGTTTGTGTCTGTGAACAGTATAACTCAGAAACGAACAGTCGGACAAACACCAAACTTGGTATTTGGGTTCAATATCTTCCAGAGATACGACAAGAAGGTTTTCAAGAAAATCCCCTCACCCCAGATTACCCTTTACATGGAACATTTTTCGAAAATTTTAATTTTCTCAAAAATGGCTCTAACGATTTTGATTAAAATACCATATGTTTAAGATATTTTCATGACAAATAAAATGTATATCTTGAATTTTCTGGGAATGCCTCCAAAAGTATTCTTCACTGTAAACGACTTTTGCATAACTGGTAAACCATAAGAATTAGACAAAATTTTACTACACAAAAATGTAGATCGCGTTAAAATACACAATTTACGTCATATACATGTTTTTGTTGAGTGACCCATTTTCGAGATATTGCTTGTTATTCCCTTAAATTTTTCAATACTTATCTTCTCAAATGGGAATTCGTTATTCATTTTTTTTGTCTTGGATATGCAAAGAGTATTAATCTGTGGCAAAGAGCACCTAGCAACCAGCTATTAAGAGATATATCTATGCTAAAAGGCTACTGTATTTCTATATTGCCCTTGCAAATACAAAACAAGGGGAACATAGTAGGCCTTAAGCGATAGTCAAATATTTTTAGAACTTGTCGCTATGTGTAAAATGTAATTCTCTTTGCATGTCAAAAGATCGATTCTGCAAATGCTTATCTCGATTAATATGAAATAGATGGAGAATAAGAATTTGTAAAAATAGTTTGTACAAGAGTAGAGAAAGTCACGTGAGTGTAACACATCAGATGTTTTCCATAACAACTCATCGTGCACTGTGAAAATGTAATATATTAAACATACAACCAGAGAGAAACTGAAGAAGACCATTTTGTCACGATGTAAATTTAGCAGTATGGTATGATCCTTGCCTCTCAAAGCACAAGCAGACATGGGTAACCTTTGCGGCCATTTTAGGGTGTATTTGATCAAGTTTGATTAATGTAAAAATGCGTATTTGATTATAATCTATAAGCATTTTAATAATATAGATTTTGTAGTAACGATGAATGTTTTGTCTTAAATATATTTCGTTTTGTGCAAAGTTTAAAGCTTAAAGATATTATCTTAAGCATTATCTATTTACTCCTATAAAAGTTTCAACATACTTGTGTATGTAATGAAAAATGTGGATTTTTAGAAAAGCAAGTTAAAATTAGAGTTCGCTATAATTGGCGTTTATCTTCGTAAAACACACATAAGGTGTGATAAACATAATCCATGTCCACTAAAACCCTGAAGAATATCTTCGAGATTGTGGTAGACTTAAACAACCGTTCCAAAATAAATATTTTACAATTTAAAATACAGTAGTTCTAAACTAATTACAATATTGGCCATAGAATACCAATAAGTCTGTTAGTTACATTGTGGATATAATCACATTTTTAATACATTTTAGATCTTGAACGGCTGCCGAAAGGAATCCTGTAATATTCACGGCTCCTGTTCGCTTTTCCTAAGACGATAACCAAGAAAAAGAAAAAAAAATAATAAGGAAGGAAGTTAATTAAGGTACAAAATTGATTGCCACAAATCGCCGATTATCCGTATTGTCTTTAAGACGATAAACATCTTCCTCTTAATCGGATTTATCGAGCGTTGCATTAGAGGAAATTGTTTGCCTCTTTTCAAAGTGACAGCAATAAACCTCGAGGGAAAATGTGGTCTGGAGAACTCTGGCTTTTATTAGTTTTCTGGTGCATCTCTCAGGTTACGAGTTTCTATCGACTTTTATGTGGGAATGAGTGCAAGGTAAGTTTAGAATGGTTCTGTAGTCTTCCTCCGCAAAACATTAAATAAATTCAAATGGAGCCACTTTTGTTGGCATTTTGGAAGAGAGAAGAGTTTCAAATTAAGTATGAGTAATTCATTCCTAAGTATTCATTACGATTGTACGGAATCTGGTATCACTGTAACAATATTATACGAAAAATATATGATTAGTCACTTATAGCTTACTACGGGCACAATTTGTAATACAAACCAATTTAAAATATAAGAACTAAATGACATTAAAATTAGCAACAAAAAATTCATCAGTAGAGTACATGGGATTGTCTACTAATCATCACCTTAAGCTTATTTTAAAAATATTTAGATAAACTTAAAATCGTAAAACTTCTTTGAAGAATATTAATTATTTTAGGCCAATATATAAGTAATATAAGTTATGCAGAGTGTTGCTTAATATTTACAATGCAATATCGAGATGATTAATGCTCCTAGTACAGTGATGAACTTCATGTCTTACAGTGTTCACGATTACACTTTGTAAGTTACAATAATAATAGTATTGATATTATTATTATTATGTAAGGAATACTCTGTAAAGGATAGGAAATTAATATAAAACCTCGCTCGGGAATCGAAACCAGAACCTCTTGGTTAAGAAGCTAGAAGACTCGCCACTTGACCAAAGAGGCAGTCTGGCTAGGTCTATTCTACCTACTAAAACTCCAGAAGGAAGGGATGGGACGAGAGAGTACGACGGGCGACCACATCTAACAGCACAGGGGGTCCCTAACGCTTCCAGGTTAAGCGCCTCCGGTCGCCCATTCGGTGACCTCCTATTCGGACGAAGCGGTTTGGTAGAAGATTCCGTGCCAGGGAAGAAATGTTTTTAACCTTTACCCATAGGTGAAATTTATAAATGTTGCAGGTTTTAGCTGAATTTCTTCAAAACTGCTCTATCACAATTATAAGTGTATTTAAATTCCATACAGATATCTTGAATAGCTTTTGAAAAAGACGTGCTATTTCACTTTTATTATATCTACAAATTAATCAGGTGCTGTTCACGATGCAGAAACCCTAATTTTGAAAAAATATATAAATAAGAATACTACCATGTTATCTAAATACTAATGCACAAAATTGGCATATATAATTATTTCCGCTCTTCTGTTTGTTTCAGGAAAAAAGGTTTTAAAGGTTTAAATGACATTTTATAACAATTTACCCTCAGGGGTCGAATTAATTATGTCATATCTTCAAACATTTAAAAGCGTAGCAAAAACATAATAATTTTAAGTCCTCTTTGTGAGTTTCAACTGACAATTTGAGCAAGCTTTTTTACAAATATAATCAAGTTTGTGACAAATATTTAATGTGCAAAGATGAAAGAAAGTAGAATAAAAGCCATTGGAAATAAATACAGGGCATTAGGCTCTGTGCTTTTGAACATTTAAATGGTCACGTGTTGCAGCTTTAAAAGGCCTCGAGAGAGAAAGCCATAGTATTTAATTGAATCCAAATGTTCAAAGTACTTTTAGGACATAAAAACTAATTTCATCTATGGACACCCTTAAAACACATTCAGCATGTGCCATACACCACCAACCACCGTGTCACGCCTACCATCCTGAAAGATGAAAGGTAAGCAAATGAGGAAGAAATAGCGTATAACCCTCCCTAACATTCGCCCATCTACCTGGGAAAATCACGAAAAAAATACAAAATCAGAAGATACCGTAATTATTGATGGGAAGACATTAATAATTAAATAAAGAAATAATAGTAAGATAGAGTAATAATTATAATAAATAATTTCCGTATATTAAATCAATGTATAATGTAGTAAGCTTGAGCTGAAAGATTAATTATCGAGTCATGTTAAGCGAAGTCATCATTAGTAACAGCTTCAGGAGCGAAAGCATTAGCTTAAAGATTCATGGAATGCAGTTAGATTATAATTTAAGTACGTCTAAACAGTCACGTAAGCAGAAATTATGAAAAAGAGAAAGGTAATGAAATTCTGAGAGTTGGGAGATACCGCCTAGTAACAGTGTCGTATCCCCGTACGTAGGAGTTTTGAGATTGGAGCGCATGTAAAGTAATGTGTGGGGGAGTAAAATGTAGGCGTGTATTCTAATTAGACACATTCGTTCATGCACACATTCGTGCATACATTCGTGACGCTACGCTTCTAATTTCTTTTATTGCGGAAACATTTATCCCAAACCGTAAACTTGATACGGCGCAGAAGTTAACGTGTATAATAATTCAATTGTTATGGTTTCGAGTGCTAAGATTCATAATCAGTTTCATTCCTTATCTTAAATGGTCTTCAGCTCCCTTCAATAGCTCAAGTATTAGATCACATTAAATTTCTCAGTCAATTTAAACTGGTATTACGCTTTCACACCCGCCCACGAATACCCTCAGAGAAAAATGTCATAGCCAACCATTGTAGCAGCCGGTAGCAGAATCAACAACAAATACTGAAGCAAAGGGTACGGCTTCAAAAGCGACGACTAATGACCGGCTTAAAAAATTGGCGATGCATCGTGGAGCAATACGGTTTCACAGGGTGGCTGGTACAATGGGAATCAAACCCAAATGGGTGCCTCGACGCCACCGTCTGAGCCACACAGCTCGGTAAAATCAGAACTTCGACGAATTTTTCTCCTAAAGATCTTCCATTGTAATACCTACATAATTTAGCAATGACTTCCTTTATACAACAGGCATGAAAGCGTTTTCTAAGCTAAACATAATGCTTTACTTAAAATGCCAAGTGCTTTATTTAAAATTTTTACCAGTGTCCCAAATAAAGTAGTTTATTATCGACTAAATAAAGCAGAGAACGACTGTCAAATTAAAAATCATCACAAGAGTTGGTAGGATAATACAAGCGGAGCTATGGCTCTAGCAATCAAATAGCAACTCTCGCTGTCTATGACAGTGAGGGCAAAGTCTAGAGCAATCATACCGGTAGTCATTTGTACTCAGTAGTAGTCATTTTTTGCATTAATGACTACAGATATCATGATCGAAATCACCCAGCAATCAATTCTTGGTTGTGGAGAAGATTGGAGTCTTTGGATCTCCAAACGTTCCGAAGATACACCAATCAAATGAAAGCTTTCCTGTAGAAGCACGCTATTTTAATGCATGCAGGCACTGAATTTTCCCTTCAGATTCTATCTCCGAACTTGACATAGCGCAAAGTACATTACATAATATTAGAGCACGGGATATCGTGCAGGAGAAGTTCACGCACTCATAAAATCAATAGGAAGGACGTGTTCTGAATGGAGACAGCTCGTCCCACTCTCGCAACTGCGACAAATGGAATCAATACCCTTGGTAATCAAAAAAGGGAAACCGTCATCACAAAAGGTCTCATGGGTTTCCGAGCCTTTACCAATTTTCTTCCACCTGTGAACTCCTTTTAAATGAAACCCCTGCTGATAATGGCAGGCCTTACACTAAGCTGCACCCGTTTAAAGCAATACTACTTCAAAGGAAAGGCGCCATAAGAGATTTCTGGTCGTTCATTGGAACAATCAACAAACTCGCAATTCTGGCAGGAGAATCTGCCATTCTGTGATTTGGATGAGCACTGGGTACATATTTTGGCGGAATGTGCACAGTGGGAGAACCAGCGAACGATTAAACTGAAAGAAAAATTCTTAAGTTCCTCAAGAAAGAGATTGGCATGTTGGGATCTACTGGCTGACCAAGGAATTGGCAAAACATGGGCAATCTTTTGGCTAAAGTGCGCGAAGCTAGGTCAAATTTGTTCAATTAGACAAAGGTAATTTATCTCTATTCCCTTTTTTATTGTTCCTTTTTTGTGTTTTCTTTCTCTGTTGTTTATTTTGTCATGCTATTATATCTTAAATCTGCATGTACGGTCAATGACCCATGCACTAAAAACTTGTGAAATAACTTCAATAATTTGAAACCAATAAAGATACCTTATCCAACCCTCCATCCCTCCACCCAACCCTCCATCCCTCCATCCATCCGTCCGTCCGTCCGTCCATCCATCCATCCATCCATCCATCTATCTATCTGTTGTCTGTCGGTCTGTCTATCTATCTATCAAATGTTCGAGATTTGACATTGAGCGGTGGGAAACACAAAGTATCCCGGATGTTGCACCGTACTGAACAACACAAAATTTATTAGGAGTGTATGTTAAGACATTGTATGGTAGTACTTATCTTTGTATGGAAAATATGTTATCTACCAGTCCTTTATAATAAAATTTTTCTTCCAGTGTCACCAAGCTGATAGGTTGACGTTGCTTTATATGGCATATATCTAAATCTATTCTTCTGTTTCAACGAAAACAAATCATAGCATCAACAGCTTCGCATTCCTTAACACACGAAATTAACCTGCTGTTGCTATACATATACATTATTATATGCATAATATTATAAAGGTAACAGGCATTGCAACATGATTGCGATGGCAGTGTTATACGAAAGCTTTAAGCCAAGAAAAACGGCTATAATGCGAGTATAAGATCAGAAGTAAAAAAGGAAGTACCGCCGACTCCCGCGAAACAGACGTTAACTCCATGGCTGAATGGATACTTTCAAAGTCTCCCTTTCAGAGAGAATGGGGCGAGTGGTTCATGTCAAGGGTAGCCGTATACTGTTTTATCTGCTGCTGATTTATTACTTATAATATACGTCCAAACATTCACAATTAGAATAGGTTACATTAGCCAAATGTATTCCATGTTTTTCACTCTTTTGAATATAAATGCATAAAGCTTCATATTTAATATTTGGGTGGGACGCAAAATACTACACCATTCCATGCAGCACGTTATGTTTTTCTGTCTCATGCTCATAGTCTATCAGCGTAAGAAGAGGTATGTAAAAAAAATAAATCAAATAATAAATTACTTGACTTAGGGGGGTAGGCCTGACAGGATTCAAGTCTGCTCTGAAGTAGTCTTCAATAATAATTCAGCATTTTTAAAATTAATTTTAGAGTATTCTTAAGAGCAATCTTTTACCACTGATTTAGAATATAGCTAGCGATTTAGGAGTTTTGAGATGACTCTGCGGTAACGTATGAGGCTCGCTTTCGGAGGTCCCGAGTGGCCGCCCACTCTGATCATAGGCTTTACGCGGTTTTCCTTGGTTGACATAGGTGAATGCAGGAGTTGTGTGTTCTACCGCGAATTTCCTCTCTCCCCATCTCTCTTTCATGTTTCAGTCGATGGTGCTGTTGGTGTCGGGTAGATGGTGCAGAGGTTTGCGATTTGGAAGCTCTTCTCGGCCCTGCTAGAGGAAAGCCTGCCAAGCCTCCACCGCTGGGTCGTGTTTCTCCGGTCTCACTAGAGGGACGTCCCCAAGCAACCCTCCCGCGGCCGGGTGTTCAAGCCTGGAACTACTAGGGAACTTTGCGCGTCTCTGTCTACTTGCTCCTGTCTCACTCTCCTGCGGTTCCCTCACCGCATCCGTTCCTCCCGGGAGTGTCAGCACAAAAGATCCTTGGGAACGAGATGCTAAGTATCCCCTCCATTAACTAGTCCTTTCGTATCCTAGGGGTTTGTCCGAAATCTGTGTGTTTCAGATTGTATATATAGACAATGTAGACAAATGAAAGCGTTCTCCCCTTTGGTTGATGATAAAGGAGACAAAAATAATTTTTCCTAGTAAGTGTCTCTTCTATTCTCAGTCATTTCAGATTACAAGCCAGGAATATTTCAGCTATGTTCCTGAATGGTCTGAAACAGTGATCAGCCGCAAGAGTTTTAAAAGTGCCGGGTTGTGAGACATATAGCATAAGCATGTTCTCTTAAATTGAGAGTAGGTGAAAACATAGGACACCATTTTATTTTTCTGAGATTATTCTTCAACATAAATTTGAATTTTTTGATTTAGTAATGCAGTACTGGGCTGCCCGATGTTGCACGGTTAGCTTTTTAAGCTGTAATGACGATTTAATTAATTTAAATTGCATCTCTGTATTCTTTTTTTTAAATTATTATACAATGATCTGTAACATTTTTATAGTCATTTCTCTCCATTACCCCTTATAATTTTGTACAATGCTGCATGGGAGGTGCTTTGCGCAATTTGGCGGCACGGTATTTCCGGAATGGTCCCGGGTTCGATGCTAGCTCAGTGACTCGCATGGATCTTGCATCTAGGGTTGGTGGTTAATATGACTGGTTCATTTTCCAGCCCGTTTATTTCCCGTTACCTTTTTTTTTTTAATCTGACTCCTGATATTACCCCGCCACATACACAGTCTTTACTGCTGTGCTCTTTACAATCGCATATCCGCGGACACTCGCATTTTTTTTTCAGAACAACCTCCCAGAAAATACTACGAATAAGTGTTTTCTAAACGGTTCTGTATCTCAATTTCAAATTTCCTATCGCCTCATTTCGTTATCACATGATTTCCATCTCTTTCTTATTGGTTACTTACCTCAAGTTTTCCCCTGAACTCGAATACTGAACTGACCCCCTGCATCTGTTTTTCAGGCGACCTAACGGTACACTAACAAAGCGTATTCTGCTTTCACATAGTTACAATGGGGAGAAAAACCAGCCACGTTTCCTACCTGATGCTGGCACTGTCTTTTCAACGCATATTTACGTTTACATGTAATACTCACTTTCCAGTCCTATTTAATATCATTCCTATTATTATTAATATTTATTTTCCCCGTGGTTATCATGCCTCAACAGACACGGCTATTCAAATTAATGGATGAAAAATCCCCTGATATCCAGCAAAAGGACATGGAACTTCGGCAGAAAGTCCGACTTCCTTAACCTTCTCCCAACAGTCTTCCAAGTTCTGGAAATGCTGCATAGCCTATACGTACATAGAGTCGGGATAGCAGCAAGCTCTGTTTTAGCCAATGAAGGATGTCACATTGGTTGGAACAGAGTTCGTTGCTACTACCACTCCATTCATATCTAACTTTAGCCAATCAAAGCCACCAGAATATCTTCCCCACGTGGAGTAAATCACGTGGTAGCAGTTGGTTCCGCTTTGCAGCTGTGAGCACCTTAGGTGTGATGTCAGTCTAATATAAAATGACTCTTTGGCTGTGGAACATATCGATTGAAATGCTTGAGTAACTGGTTAGATGATTACAGTTGGCGAAATTTTGAATCTTTGTACCTTCTCCTTGGTCCCTTAGTTATTTAAAAACATAAGAGTTACACCGTTTTCACATAAACCCTAACATATACAACGAAATAGAGGAGAAGCTGATGAATATGGTCTTCCAGGTCTCTCAGTTAACCTCTTTGGAAAAGGCGTTTAGTCTGCGACCATAAAGAAAAGTAATCTTCTACTTGATAATTAAAAAATCTGATGTATTACACTCACATGACTTTCATGGTAGGCTTTAAGCTATAGACAAATATATTAAGAGCTGGTTGCTATGTGAAGTATTCCATTCTCTTTGCATTACCAGGACAAAAAAATGAATACCGAATTTGAGAAAAAGTATAAGTATTGGAAAATTTAAGGGAATAACAAGCAATATATCGAAAATGGTACACTCAACAAAAAAAGTGTATATGACATAAATTGTGTATTTTAACGCGATCTACATTTTTGTGTAGTAAAATTTTGTCTATATCTTATGGTTTACCAGTTATGCAAAAGTCGTTCACAATGAAGAATACTTTTGGAGACATTCCCAGAGAATTCAAAATATACATTTTATTTGTCATGAAAGTATTTTAAATATATGATATTTTAATTAAAATCGTTAAGAGCCATTTTTGAAAAATTAAAATTTTCGAAAAATGTTCCATGTAAAGGGTAATCTGGGGTGAGCGGATTTTATTGAAAATCTTCGTGTCGCATATCTGGAAGGTACTGAACCTAAATACCAAGTTTGGTGTTTATCCGGCTGTTCGTTCCTGAGTTATGCTGTTCACAGACACACAGGCGCACACACTGACATGTTACCAAAAATGCTTTTTTGTATTCAGGGGCTCTCAAAACATATTTCCGGTGAAATCCCGGTATCGAATTTTTGTGTGGAATACAATACTTCCCCTACTTACTATACGTAGTAGAGAAAGTAAAAATATCGGTTCACTGATTTCTAATGTTAGACATATCCTCTCATTATACAACTATTTACCATACCCTTCTAACGGAATTGATTACGCCACAAGTACAAAGGAAATATAGCAAAACTTTCTTACATGAGGATTATTAAAATATTTTGGCATACGCAACGCAACGTTATGAACAGATTAGGTTCTCTTTGGTTTTGCTCTGCCTTAATTGCTAAATGGTGATCAAAATAATAATTGATTGAAATGAAATATCCGTGGCATTTGTCTTATTTTACATGCACATTCTGTGGAGTAACAACAACTATTTTCTATCCATGGCATTCTCAACTAAAATCAAATCCTTTTTGTTAAATATGTTCTTTTATATTTCCAATGTGTTTGTGTTCAGTTCTATCTAAATCATTTATATTATTTTATTAATTCATGAAATTATAGCTTTTGTGTTTTATAGCCCCATGCCCATTAAAATGAACTAGGCTTTGCAATGGTAAAGAATAACCAAAATCAGTTGAGTGGTTGTTGATATTACCCTGCATATACACAAATTGGTTCTCTTTATAATATGAATATGGATACAGATAATATAGATTTAAATACAAAAAGGTTAATAATGTATGAACAACATTTCTAGAATCATTTCTAGAGAGTATATTAATGCAGCTGAAGCATAAAGATGTTAAAGAGGAAGCAAATCTTGGAAATCGTAATTACGTCCATAAATTAGTCTCAGAAATAACGTTAGTCACAAAGGATATGTTTCTTTTGCTCCTGTAGATTATCGCGACGAGACAAAGCAGATATTCTTTAATCAAGTCATACACTAGCTTAGAACGAAAATCCAATTTTCTTTACTAATCTCTTTTTGCATGACACACACTTCATAAACTCATGCTCGACAAGTAACTTTATTACGAGACCTTCTCTATTTAGAATATATAAATTGTCACAGTAACAAAAGAGGGCAAGCCGTATTGTAAACGACAGCGTGCTGCATACTCCTATTTTCTTTCTTTCCTTCTTTCTTTGTTTTTCTTTTTTGTGTGTTTTGCTTTAACGAGTTGCAGTATGTAAAAAGCTCAGCATTAAGGAGCATAACAAATACAAGGTCACAAATTAGCTGGGTTTTCACAGAGCAGTGGTGATTAGTGTAGTTAATGATAGCCAAATGGCTGTCATGAGGTTAGATGTTATGAATAAACCCTTGTCCAGGAACGCTTTGTTTACGTGCTAGGTTCCCTAAATATGGAGAACAATGGCAGTATGGATCATAAAATATAGGAATGAAGTAAAAAGAAAAACTGAAATAGTGTAAGCAAAAAGCTAATGTTTTAATAAATTACTGAAGGTGCTCAAAATGGCTGCTACCAACTTCGATACATTCTGTGTGTCGTTTGGTTATGCAATGTCGAATTCTTGGAAAGAGTTTACATACTGGTGTACGGTGTGTCCACGAATGCCCACAACGCGTCTCCAACCTTAGAAACATGGTGTGAGCTGGGTGACGCCTGATGAGATAACGTTGCTGATAGAGACGGCAAGCCTCTTTTGCATTCCTTCGGGCTTCCCCATAGATAAGAAGCATCTTAGTATACTCTGTATTTGTGTTCAAGGCCGCCATTGTTCCTTTCCACTTAATGATAGCCACACAAATGAATAATGAAAAGATGAAATTAACAGAATAATACTGTAGTTTGCAGTGAACATTGCTGTGCATCACGTAACGGCTGCCATTGGTAAACAAATCTTTTAATTAATGCGATGCCTACCAGCTGTCTAAGATGGAGGGGGCAGAGGAAGCTCGCGCAGAATCGTAACACAGCCGTATTACGTCACCATTCCCGGTGCGTAGCATGTACAGGTCTGCAGTAAGGAATCAGCAGTTGAGTCTGCTAGTCACAGTGGACAGGTTCGTAAACATATCAAAATGCAAACACCGTCACGCGAAGTCGTACGCTCACAAAGTAGAAAAACAATATTCAATGTGTTACAGTTTTGTAAAGAGGAGAAACGTAAAGGTCTAACTATTCTGTTACGTACGTTGTGTTGATGTTTTCGTGGTCGGGCGTCTCCTCTCCTGTATAAACCTAGGCATGGCACACTAGCGACCTAGCCTGAAAAGTGCTCTCTTTCGTCAGACAGGTAGTATGATTGTCTCGGAGTATAGGTTTGTTTTCCTACAGTTATATCCCCTTCCCATTTCGGAGACTCTTGCGATAAACTATAGTTTCTGGACATTTGTTTATAAACAAAATACGATCATACAGCACGCCTCTATCTATCATCGAGACTTCTAACATTTTTACACTTTTCATTAGATCCCCCTTCGGCCTTTTTTCGGCACAGTAGCGGTATCAACTTTAATTTCAAATATCCTAATTTTTGAGTACCCTTCGCATGAGAAAAAGGAATATCTGAAATTATTTCGTTTTAAATATATAGCTCTTCTGACGGCAAATCCATGAAACATAGTTTGTATTACAAATTAGTAAGGTATGTCGATACCCTAAATAATGTTGATAATGATATACGATTCTACATATTTACGCCTGGTGTTGTTTATCACTTTCCACTTTGCAATGAGCAGTTACTGAGCAATACCAGCACTGCTGCAAAATTTGAGTGTTTTGTTATCGTATATACCTCATCATGCAATAATGTAAGGTTCAAGGGTAATATCGGAAAACAATTTCCCTTCAACAAAGTTTAAGTCAATCACACGTGTTAACCATGTGAAAACGAGAAAAAGGGTGCTGTTCAAGACAAGTCTTTCAGGAGCAGTATAAATAATTTTTTAATTGCGGGGACTGAAAGTGAAATAGCTAAACGGCTGTCATTGGCAGCACAGCAACTAACCTTCGCTTATTACACATCGGTATAGACATCCTTATCGATAAAAATAAATTAAGCTTTTTAACTACTGTGGTTCGTAGCGTCCCATTTAGATTGGGCGTGAAAAACCGGAAATGTTGTTCAGCGGCCTCTTTATCAGGCTTGAGGTTCTTTTACATGCCATAAATATACAACACGGAACCACCGACTTTCCTTTCCTTCCGAAGGAAGCCAGCTATGAGCTTTTACGTCCGAAAAAATTCATCACCCTTCGCCTGAATTGAACACGCGACCTCAGGAAATAAAGTCTAGTATGACACCCTTAGATCACGGAGGACGACTTCCTTATTGATGGTGGCTCAATGTAAACAAACACAAGGCCGCGGACTGCTGTAGGGGTGGAGTTGATACAAAAATTATTTTCGTTTCCTCGCTCAGTGCTGGGCAAATTCGAATGTCTAAATGAAGCGATGGATAGGAGTGGGACCTGGACTGATTGTTGAAGCAGTTACATTCAAAATGTTTCTGAACCACGCTGAAAATATAATTTTTCCCTAATGTTATATGTTTACATTGTCCATTAATAATGTATGTTTGAATTTCCTCTGCTGTAACTTAAATAACATTATTTAATTTGAGCATCTTTTGCACACTAGTAGCAATTTTTAACAGTAAGTTTTCCCGCGTTGAAAATATTTAACTTATTTGTTTTAATTAAAATTCAAATCTGTGTTTATTCTATATATGTTATTTTACACATTTTAGTAAACGAAGTTTTGCGATATTAAAGAGATTTACTCATAAGTTTGTGTTTTATTATGAATTATTTTCGCCACAAATTGTATTTCATTTTTCGACTTATGTTATCGAGTAGAAAGATAAAATGAGGTTTAAATGCCTTAAAATTTGTTGATGATCAAATACTTATCCAAGGAACAGAAGATAACCTACAAATAGCAGTGTATAGATTGAGCCAAAATCTAACTATATCTACAAAAAAAATAACGGCAATGGTCTTTAAAGGGAAGAACCCCGTGAGGTCGAAGGAGTAATAAATTGAAAGTTAAAAGATTTCAAACCATTTGTGGAACAATTAGATCTTTAGGAAGTAAAACTAGCAAAGAAACATAAATTAAGTTCTATAAGACTATAGCTGGGTGTATTGTGTTATATGGCTCTGAATCATGGGCATAACAAAAAGAGAGAGATCATATATAGAGTCTGCGCAAATGAAATCTTTGAAATATTTAAAAGGATGCACTAAAGCTGATAGAATAAGAAATGAAACAATTTTGTCAGTTAACGACAAGATTGATGAAATAAAACAAACGGGACAGATCACGTTGACAGAATGGCATATAATACAGAGTTATTCAAAAAGAAGAAACAAATTTTACATATTTATTTCTAATGGAAGACAGTAGATAGCGATGCATACAAAGATCTTTGAATAGAGGAAAGTTCAAAGTTTTGAACCCTACCTACTAGTTCCATTCAGTGCCTACAGCGGCGCTGTGTTTGTTTACGAGGAAATGGCAAAGTCACAGGAAAAGTCGTTTTGCGTGTTGCATTATGTAGGGAGTGAATCCATTGCTTCGTTGCAGCGTACATTTCGTTGTAGGTTCAACAACGAGCCGTCTTGTCATAAAAAAATTATAATTGATACAATAAATTCGTAGACGATGTTTGCGTATGATTAGATTAGATTAGATTAGATTGTATTCTGTGAGTTCACTAGCAGCCATAAAGACTTGTGAACATAGAACATGTCAAGGAAATGTACAAAAATTATATATAAACATAAATATTACATAGAATATGGAACATTTGAAATAAAATACAAATACTATATGCGTGTTAAGGAAATGTACAATAAAGTTACATATATACATAAATATTACATAGTATACAGAACATTTAAAATAAAATAAGGACATATTATATACAAAATGAAACAAATCAAGTGTAATTTATTATAGAGTTGTATACCTCCTTACTGTTATAAAGTTAACATACGTATAGGCAAGAACAGTTACTTTAACATTCACTAGGATTTTACCTTTGTTAGTCTGATCATTTTGTTCTATTTGATGTGTAATGCATAGCATTTACTGTCAGTTCTTAATATACATACATTTATATAGCTTCATTAATTCTAGAGCAGATATCAAATATGACTGGCAATTGTCATTAATATTTACTAATACTACTTACAGAGCTATATAAGTATTATCAGTAGGATAATTTGTCATTAAGATAATCTTGTACAGAATAATATGCTTTTGAGCATAGGTACTCTTTAACAGCAGTTTTAAAGACATTGAAGTTGTCAACTTTTCTCTTAAGATCATTAGGGAGAGTATTAAATATTTTTATGGTCTCATAATATACACCTTTCTGGAAGCAAGAAAGCTTTGTACTGGGACGATGGATGTTACCCTTTTGTCTAGTGTTTATCTCATGAATTTCCATGTTTGTAATAAATGTGGTTCGATTGCATACATAGAATTTTAAGATTGAAAATATATACATGCAAGGTAGGGTTAATAACTTTAGTCTTCTAAAAAGATGTTTGCAAGAGTGTCTGCTATGAGCGCTGGAAATGATTCTTATAACCTTCTTTTGCATGAGGAATATTCGTTGACTTTCTACCGAATTTCCCCAAAATAATATTCCATATTCAATGATAGAGTTAAAATATGCATAGTATACTAATTTAAGTGTATCTATAGAACTGACATTTACCAATGCTCGGATAGCATAACATGCAGAACTGAGTTTGGGTATGATATACCTAATGTGAACTTTCCAATCTAAATATCTGTCTACTTGGAGGCCCAGAAATTTAATGTTGTCTATTTGTTCTAGTGACATGTCATTAATCCCAATTTCTATTGGAGTGTGTAGTGATTGATGGGTTATAAATTTAACAACTTTTGTTTTGTCTAAATTTACAGATAATTTGTTAGCTTTAAACCAGTGTGACATACAGTTCAAAACATAATTCAATTTAATTACACACTCATTCAAGTTTTTACTAGTCACCAGAACACTCGTGTCATCAGCAAACAGAATTATACTTGTAATATCCTTTATATAAAGTGATAGGTCATTTATGTAGATCAAGAATAATAAAGGTCCTAGGACTGAACCTTGGGGCACTCCATGTGTTACTGTTTTCCATTTTGATGTCTGTTTTCCAAATTCAATATCATTGACAACTTCAACACTTTGTTTTCTTTCATTTAGATATGATACAAACCAACTTAGAGTTTCATTTTTTAGTCCATAGAATTTCAATTTTGCTATCAGAATATCATGATTAACACAGTCAAATGCCTTTGCTAAGTCACAAAAAATCCCACCTACATGCATTTTTTTGTTTAATGCAGTTACCACTTCATGAGTAAGTTTATAAGTTGCATTATTGGTCGACATTCCTTTTCTGAACCCGAACTGATCCCTGACAAGTATGTTGTTACATTCAAGGTATTTATAAAGTCTATTAAACATCACCTTTTCAAGAACCTTTGAGAAAATTGGCAAGAGAGATATTGGTCTATAATTTGAAACATTATTGCGTTTGCCTTTTTTGAAAAGTGTTTTAACAATGGAAAATTTCATTCTGTCAGGGAAAATTCCTGACCTTAGTGACTCATTGCACAAATAACTAAGGGGAGTGGAAATTTGAGATGAGCATGATTTTAAGACTTTTATTGTTATTTCATCATAACCAGAAGAGTTTTTTGTTTTGAAAGAGTTAATAATTTTGTTTATTTCAGAAGGCGTTGTCAGGCTAACTTTAAATTCAGGCACTTCATTAGTGAAATTTGATCTTAGAAATTCCAAAGCTGCCTCTTTACTTCCAAAATTAATACTCATTTTGTTTGTTACATCCAAAAAGAATTTGTTAAATATTTCTGCAACTTCATGAGGTTTACTAATTTCTTGATTATCAATGTTTAGTGTTATTAAGTCATTTTGTAATGAGGATTTACCGGCTTCTCTTTTTATTATATTCCAAGTAGTTTTTATTTTATTGTCAGAGAGTTGAATCTGTTTATTGTAATGCAATATTCTAGCCGCTTTTATTACCTTCTTTAGAAGCTTACAATATTTTTTGAAGTAGTGTTTTAAATCTATATTATTACTAATTCTTACTTGCTCATATAATTCTCTTTTACGTCTACATGACGTCCTAATTCCTAAAGTGATCCAGGCGTTCTCTCTTTTGAAGTTAGATATTTTGTTTAACTTGACCGGGAAGCAAGCTTCAAAGTGGGTTTTGAAACAGTGAAGAAAGATGTTATATTTATTATTGGTTCCATTCGTTTGGTAAGTTCGATTCCATGACTCAAGTTCAAGTATTTTGCTAAACTCACTCAGAGTATTTTCATTTATTTCCCTAGATTTCTGATAAGTATATTTAGGTTTGGATTTTAAATTTAACTTTTTAATGTGTAGAACTTGTGCATCGTGATCCGACAGGCCATTAGATTTTGATGAGACATTGCAAAAATTAATGCTATCTGAGTTTACAAATATATTATCTATAGCTGTAGAGGAGCTGTTTTGGATTCTTGTTGGAAAGTTTACTGTATGTGTCATGTGGTATGTTGTAAGTAAAGTGCTCAGTTGTTCCCTTTGAGGACTAGGTTTCAAATAATCAACATTTATATCACCACATATGATTAATTCTCTTTTTGGTTTGAATAAAAATTTTAGAAGATGTTCAAGTTGCTTTCTGAATATTTCAAAATTGCCTAAGGGAGATCGATAAAGGGCTACTATAGTTAAATTCAATTTACCTTCATTTAGCTGAACTGCACAGAGTTCAAGGTTTTGTTCACTACAAAACTTGGATAAATCCAAAACTTTATAAGTCACATCATTTCTGACATATATACAAACCCCACCTTTATGTAAGATTTTTCTTGAAAACTCTGCTGCTAAAGAGTACCCATGCAGTAAAATTGGCTGAAATTCCTGTTGTGTCAAGTGGTGTTCGGATAAACACAAAATGTGTGGCAGTGAGGTTTCAGTATTAAGACTAATAGTAAGTTCATCTACTTTGTTTCTTAAGCCTCTTATATTCTGATGAAATACAGACAGGCAGTTTTTATTTTTATTATTATCATCATTATTACTATTGATGTCAGAAGCATTATTTCTATAGTTACTTGTGGATACAGAGGTATTTGGGATGGTTATCTCAATTTGCTTTAAGTGTCGATGATTATGCTAACTATGGGACATACTTAACCTAAAAAAGACCTCCTACTAGTGACAACAGGAATTTTACCCTTAATTCTGTCAGCAATAAGAAGAGAAAGCTTCTCTTTGCCTCTAGAATTTAGGTGTAGGCCATGAGAGGTATAACCATTCCTGCCTATACCGTCGACATCTATCATACACATGTGAGATGCAGCAGGACTTAACAAGGCACGCTCAAGTCTCAGATTCATATCCCTCACCCTCCAATGAAGCTGAGGCTTGTCATGCCTATGTAAAAGACCCACTACCTTCACATTAGTATGGCTGCTGGTCTCACTGATGTCACACAGATCCTTTTCAATAATATAGCTACTATTTCTATCCAGGCTATTCCCTGGCCCACCCACTATCACTACATGATCCCTCTTGGTAAAACCTGCAGTTAGCTTTACCAGGTCTTCAGTGACATCACAGAGCGCAGCACTGGGTTTAACTATGCCTACTACATCATAATCACACCCCAAGTCCCGTTTGAGCAGGGATGCTATGCCCCTCCCATGACTACTCCCAAGCAACAAGACCTTGCTTTTTGTGTGATTTACAGATTCATCTAAGACCTGCTCTTGGGGATTTGTGGCCTGATCAACATTCAGCGTTTCAAGAACACTGAATCTGTTGCTCAGTTGGACAAGATGTTGATCATCTGCAGAGAAACGCCTTTTCCTCCTGAGATTCTTCTTAGAAACCATCCTGAAGTCCTGAAAGTTATTAGCCAAAATATTTGAAGCCGAAACAGTGCTTCTAGTTTCTTTTTTGAAAAATTCTAGTTCTTTTCTCAGGTTGGAAATGGTTTCCTCGTGCTTTCTGACCAGTGCCTTATACTTACAAAGTTCACAAAACCACTCCGCACAATTACTCACATTCTCACTAACAATGTTCGCACACGCCCAGTGAAACCAAAACTTACATCCTGCACAGAAAACACCCTGGCTAACCCTCCGGCGACAAGCACCACAATTACCACTAAGATCACACGATTTACCACTCATTATTAGCACACTGCACTGACAGACACAATAAAGCTAAACTAACACCGTCAGAAGATTAGTACAATCTGCAAGCACTTATATTACGACTACAATGTTTACTACAGTTATACAAATTTATAATACACCTACATCTTTATATCTTAATAAGTTACTCTACAACACACACACACACACACACGCACAGAAATCACATACAATTACAAAAAGATAATCTAACACACGTCTACCTTACTTAAACCACTAGTAACGCACCAAAACACTTATTTCACTTCTTAAACTACTGGTAATACACCAAGCACTAATTTCACCTTTTAAACCACTAGTAATGCACTAAGTAATTTCCTAATTAAGCACAAACACAAGTCACTAATCGTCCAAAGACAGAAAACACGAAAAAAATAGGCTATACAAACACAAACAGATCAATCAATATGGCGGACGTAAACAGCTGATATTAACACATGGTATTATTTGTTTTTTTTTTTACACTACAATGTATAATAAAAATATATTCTTATGTGAAAGCAGCTGAAATTTAAACTCGACTACACTCCTAAAAGCTTTAACTACTGAGAGATGAAAGTTTTAAGAAAATATAAGTAAAAATACGGGAGCTCACAAACACAGTGCCTAGACTCAGAAGCCACCTAGCGGAAGCACTGGTCGTCCTCGCATAACAAATGGTGCTCATTTTAAGCACATAAAATAAAACTTTCTATTTTTCTCTATTCAGTGATGTATCGCATGTGTCGCCACCTATTTTCGTTCATTAGAAATGAATATTTAAACTCTGTTTCTTCTTTTTGAATAACCCTGTGGATTACAAATTAAGATAATGAAGTATCAACCAACAGGGAAAACAAGTTTGGGTATCCAGATCTCCTTTGATGGTAGAGACCGGAACAAGTGATGTCACCTAAAACTTTAAAGGAGAAAAGGAAGAAGTATTATTTTCGTTTGAATAGTTGGAGTTCTTAAAATTCTATACTTATATTAATTATACATAACATGCGCTGTAATATTGAGGTAATCCTAAAAAAGCCTATTAAAGGATCTACACTTTATTCTGCATCGTTTTAAACTAGCGGTGCGTGTCGTGTCGTTAATGATAAACGTGTTTCCAAAACATACATTTACGAATGACCTTTCCATCACTAAACTTTAAGCATCAATAATATTTCAGACTGCCCGTTTATCCTTTGCAGCCAGGTAGTGAAAAGTATACGCTGACCTCTTGTTTACGTCGAGCCACCATTGGTAATGATGACTGTCAAAAACCAAATCGATGAAGAGATAATGGTAGTGCATTTCTTATCAGTTTTATTGACCTATCAGTGATGATTTCATCGAGAAACAAAGTGTAAAACTGAAAGTATTGGATAGTAAATTTAGGCGGTATTTCAGAACACGTGTTTTGTTAAGTGTTTGAAATAAGGACCATCCACAATGAAAATTAAGACATAAGCACAATGTAAGCATAGAAATTTGTTTTACTTTATCCTAATGGAGGCGTTCACATTAGTGACGTTGTCATAAACATAACCATGAACTCGTAACGTAAACACAAAAGTTTGCAAGCTCCAAGCTTTCAAGTTTAGGTATACGTCAGGCATAAGAAACAAGCCAATCAGAGAGCGATTCTCCATACATCTCATCACTGCCCATTCTGCAATCTCACATAAGATGAAATCCGTCGCCATGTGTCGACTCCCTAACTGCATTTCTGTGTAAGAATCACTGGGAAATCCATAAAAATCTGAGGCAGTATTTTTAACACTTAATGAATTCAGTCTAATTATATAATATATAAATTTAATAACAGCCCGCCTTAAAGCAATATGTGTATGTAAAAATATATAAAAAGTATATATTACAGCCATTATGTATGTTTGTATTATTGTATATGTTCAATAATGTTATGTGAATGTATTACGTAATTTACTAATGTAGGAGCTGTGAGAATAATAGGTTAAAAGTTGATAACAATGAGGTAACAATGAGGTAAACTTGAGGCAATAATGAATTTTAAAGTTTAAAAATACTACTAGTCATTATTGGAGTAACAATAATGTAATTTTTTAGACAGTTTATAAATAGCCATCAACAACTAGAAAGGCTAAAAAGTTTAATAAAAAGTATTCTATTGGATTAGGAATAGCCAATCAGAGACTTGAAATACAGAAATTTACAAATTTGGGCGGTATAAATCAAGTCAGTTGCTTGTAGACAGTGCTCATACCTGGACGCGTTGCTTGTAGACAGTGTTCCTAAACGGATGCGAGATGTGTCCTCGAGAAGTTTAATATGTATTCAGTGTGTGAGAAAAATAGTTTACGTGTTAAAAAGTGAAAGTAATTAATAAAAAAATCTCGCAGCTCTCTCTCTATATCAGTGAAGTGTTATTTAAATCGTGTCAAGCATTAATAAAAGGAGTGAAGTAAAATTATAATCTGTGTAAGCCTACATTCTTCAGTTGCACCACTCCCTGTTAAGACATTCATGTCTCTAAAAAAATAAAAATACTGACGCAGCCGAGGCAAACATAAATATATAATATTTAAAGAAACAGTCAAATTACAAAGTTAATATTTTTAAACCTTTTGCGGGGGGCAAAGGTCACCGGAAAGTACATTTGGGGCGAAGGCTACCGGAAAATTTTTATCATACGTGCGGTTGCAACAACTTCAAGTTCGGCTCCCCAACAGTCGAAATATAATACATTTTCTTAAAATTGGCTTTCCATATGTAGCAGCAACAAACTATCTTCTTCAAATCACAATAAAATAAATTGTGATGTTAGTTGATGCTTTTTTAAAGTCCATTAACCGGGTAGCTAACTCTTGTTCAGTTTGGTATATATGCGTAACCTAAGGCAGTATTTTATATCATAATATGCTGTGAATTCCAGAGTAATTACAGTGTAAATTACAAAACAATTCTTAATCAGATTTTTGTGTAAAATATTATTATGTATACATACTTTTAGATGTTTGTTAACTATAAGGACTTGTTAGGAAATAAATTTGCACTGCCTAACTAAAACTGAGAATATAATTTGGGTAACAATAAACCGAGAGGGTGAGTTGTTTATACCAAGAAGAGAAAGGCGGAATTGAGGTCACAGGGTAGCGTGTCTTTTTTCAGAAATGGAGGGAATATATTCCCTAGAGTAGATATGTGAGTAGTAGCGATTGGCTGACCAAAAGGGACGCTAAAGTTGGCGCAATTTGGTAACCAATAAGAATTATATAGAATGTTTAGGCAAATCGAGCCATAAGGAAGTGTCATACAGTTTTGAAGAATCTCTCACGTCGCAGAGCTAGTTACAAATGTAAAGTACGCGAAGTAATTAGTGCGCGGCAACTAAAAGGACTGTAGTTACGTTTAGAAATATAACAGTTTCAGTCAGGCATGTAGAAACATTAAATATGTCAATTATTAACTTAAACTAAGCGTGACGGCAATAAAAGTCTAGATTCAGATATTCTATATCATTGTTTTAGCAACAACTCCTTTCCGCTAAACACCCTGCTTAGAGATACGTGTTCCATTGAATTACAATAGCTAGTCGGAGTACAAATAACCCAAATTTAAAAAGTAATTAAACTAAAAGCGCCCGATAAATAAAGATACAAAAAGTCGCCGAGATACTGCAACAAACCTCTTTTGTCATGTGTACTGTCTCGCTTTGCAGTCCACCATATTAGCTCAGCTATTTCACACTCTTTCAAGTCGTATTAATGCTTAGTTTTCACTGTGAATAACCCCCTAACAGATGTTATTGAAATTAGCTTTTAAAGGAGATATATTAGCAGACGATACAGATATAAATTTGGGCAGAAAGGAGATACAGGAAGGAATAATCTGTATTATAAAATGAAAACAAACGCAATAATTACTGTAACTGATATTGCTTGTCCTGCAAATATGATACACATGCTGTGTAGGATGTTGCGGATTGCTTTACCTATTGATCTTGTGGCGTTCTCGAGTGTTTGAAGAACGTATCTTCTGACATGATTCAGCTCAGCGTAGTAAAATAGTTCTTCCGCATTAAATTTCCTGGTTATCGGCATTGCACCAGACCGGCAGAAGGGCTTGGCAATTAGGTTTTGCTTATACACCTGACACGAGAGATACGTAACGTAATCGTAAACCTGTAAAATTTATAATTTCAGCCGAGACCTTCCATAATAATTGCCTCATAAATTATCAGTATCGGATAACTCCACAAATAATACTAGCAACCATTATTTGGTTCATATTACATTCATAATCTTATACAATTAATGCACATGCTCGTAGAAAATCAAAGTTTGTAATTTCAAACCATCTATAGTTTCAAAATGAAACGCCTCAGTGTGCATGTCGTCACGTTGGTTGCTAAAGGTAGTTTTATATATTTTACCGTGAACTTCTTATTGGTTGAAAATGTGGATCAATCGAATAATCAGAATAATTCACATAAATTGTTTTGGGAGACTTAAAGGGCGATATTAAATAGTATACACATGAATCAAGAGTTTAAAACAATGGCACGTATAATGGTGTGCATAAAATGTGGCCCATAATGGAACGCAACTGATTATGCTTGTACTGACAAATATAGCCCCACCCTCTGCCAGCGTCACCACTTCTGATAATTGAGTGTAAATCTAGCCACTGGATTGGTAGGGTACTTTACCTCCACCGAAATATGACCGAACTGCCGAAGCGTAAAATTCAAACAACTTGAGACTCCTGACACTTCACTCTAAGCTGAGGAGTGGGCTACGTTGCCTGGTTGTATTAGAGCAAGGGTGGTGAAAATGCCTTTCGCCCTCGAGTTGTCAAATATGCAGCACGCACTACACTCAGAAGCATATGGAAAACAAATGAATAGACAGCTAGAAAAGGAGTGGCGCCTGCGAGTCACACTGTCTCGCGAGTCCCGTTTTCGCTATCACTGTATTAGAGCATGTGTCAACTGTTTAGCAGTGCGCCGAATAGCAAACAGTTCGCTGGAACGTAAGCTAGTGAGCAGTAGTAATCACGTCAACATGGCGAAGTGTTAACCCTCAAAGTTGAACTTGTAGGCGAAGGGAAAGGAGAGTGGAGGTACCGTACTGCCTAGAGCAATAGCGGAGGGGAAGTTTCTATGGAACCTACACCTCCAAGAAGTGTCAGAAGTCTCATGTTGTTTAAATTCTACCGTATAGTTGTCTATGTTCTCGCTTACGAAATACCGTTAAGATAATGCTGCATTGAATTTTGGCCCAAAACGAAATACAGTACAATAAAGACGTCGAAATATGTCGCTGATAAGGACTGTCATAAACGCCGTAGTTGTCATTCAGGTTAAAAAATAATTCCACACCGCTTTCCTTAAAAGGCCCAAATACTATGTTGTATTGGTTAGGTCTTTATTTGTGTATCAGTTGTAGTGAAGCACTTTCATAGAGGCGGTATTCGTACCACCACATAGAGAAGTGATACCGGCTGGTGGAGTCAAAAGTTGGTTACCTGAAGGTAGAAATCACTGTGGCAATTAGGGGAATGGGCCACTTTTTATGCACGTCAATGTACATCGCATGCTTAGCTCACACTATCTATGAGATAGCTGAAGTACAGTTAAATTAGTATTATGGATTGCAAATTAAATCAATTTAAACTATTTGAAGAATTGCATCTACAAATTAAATTCATATTCCGTACATGTTTTCAAATTAATGGTTACTACCCAACTATTACAGTGTTAGCTTATTTGTTGCTGTTTCATTTATTATATACAACTTTATTAGTATATATATATACATACACACATTAAACATTCTGGCCTTCCTGGTAGCAAATTACCAACACCTTATTCTTTACAATTCTCGACACCTTCTCTTATTCTTTGTAAATTTGATCGAGTAGAAAAGGAAGAAGTTGGCGACGTAACATTTAGTTAGTAATAAACGATATTTTCGCATTTTATTGTATAGCAGTTCAGGAGCTTACATTATTTTGTGAATTCACAATACGGATTATTACCACTTATAAGAATATTTTGTCGGCGAAAGAGTAGAGAAAAGTACGCAAACATTAGATTGTTTTACTTACTGCACTTTATTTATTTATACTACAAAGTAGAAATGTCTATGAAGTAAATAGTTTACAGAATAAACTCGTTTTATTGATTCGTCCTTTTTTATTTACACTTTATTTTATGTCACAGAATTTCTAGGTTTTATAGTAACCTCATATTAAAGGATAAAATGAAGTATTACGTCATATGGAAACGTTACAATATACATTAACATGGAAACTAATTAGGGATTACACTCACATAAAAATTACAATACACATTAAAATAATACTGAATAAGTACATTAGAAATACACTGAGCAATTGAAAACTACAATACACTTAAGTGTTTAAATAGCTGCACATTGAAATCTAACAATCCAGCTTTATAACGTAGGAGTATTTCTGAAATTGGTCATTTTAATTAACTCTACTGAAAGTTATATGCTATAGTACATGAAGATTTATTTATTCTCGTTTGTATCATTCATTTTCGTCGGTTGGTATTACTAAAATAAATGCTTAGGCTACCATCTTATTCCGTGTTCGTACTTTTTCCGATAAGGCAACGTTATATATTTGTTCGTATAGTATAACATTCGAAACGCAGTAAAGTATTATTTTTAAGATCATTAAAATGCGGATAACCAACCCTTTGTTGAAGAGGACAAAGAGAACGTTCATATTTAAATTATTTAAATCATGGATACTCTGCAGGGAATCAAGTGTAAGGTTCTATCTTAAAAACCATACATATCAGACTGTAAAGCAGCATTCTTGGCCAATTATTTAGCAGCGGAGAAGAACCAAGTTTGCTTCCATAGCAACATTAGCAGTAAACGAGTTTATAGGCACATTAATGGGACAGGCGACGACTTCAGTGCTTGTAGAATGTTAATGACGTATTTCGTTCTTGCTACAGAGAATACATGAACAAGAAATCCCATTATGTCGCTGTTGACACACAGGGAAGGACTGCCACCGTCACAGTTGCCTTTTGTCAGTCCAGTTAAAAATAATCACTACCATGTAACACACCTGCGGGATTCCGTTTCATTTTTGTTCTCTCTTTCTAATGGACATTTGTTTGAAAAAGGTTCTTGGAAAATCCTGCAAATTCAGGATTTGTTTCCTCTAAAAGCTCCTCACATGATATACGCTCTCTCCTTATTGTCCTTAGAGTAAATCCTCTTAGCGCATCAACCATATGCGTCGAATTACTGGAAATATGAGAAGCTATTTTATAATATTATAAAGATTCCTTACTATCGATACATGAAAATATTGGCTTATGAAACTATTTTAAAGACAGAGAAATTTAATCTATAAATATATACGACAAAGTTATTCAATTCACTCATGCTTTTTAACATGTACATGGTCGATGTAACCAATATTTGGATTCAAATAATCCACACAGATGTAACAATAAAAAATAATCATAAAATATAACGAGTATAATATATATCAATGCAGAAGAGTTGTCGTTATTCAACAAACAGAAATAAAAATACATTTCTGCTGCATAACAAATCAAGTATCTGAAGTTAAACAATATGCAAACAGAAGATCAAATATTGTCATTTTGGGGGAAACAACCAGTTTGTTCTGCTGGATAATAACTGTTCAATAGGATAATAACAACTAATGAGTTTTAATCGACTAGACATATAATGAAGAAATAATAAGTGTAGATAAGAATTTCCTTGAATTCGAAATATATCCAGAAGTCCCTGAGAAGGTGAAGCTTTGGAAGATTCTAAAAACGATAGATTGAATCTATGAATACGAAACAGTACGAGTCCAGCCTATGAAAAACAAAACCATCCTCGCAACTCTGTTGCAGACTAATATAATGCAAAGGGAAGGCACATCGGCAATTTTATTTTCTGCCAGTTAGCCGGGCCCGCAGAGGTGGTATTAAGCAACAGACTGGGAAGTACCTACTAAACCGTTATGCGATATTGCGGTTTCCGATTGTTAATCATTTTAGGCCGTAGCATAAGAACACTTGCACCTATAAAATAAAATGAACAATAATATTGTACCATTCCATGGTCCGTAGAGCATGATCCTATATAGCGCAAATTGGTGGTACATTAAAATACTTATTAGCATTTGAGAGCTTTCAATACCATATGCTAGCCTTCAACATATTTGTTTTATAGTTTTTATTTTAATTCACCTTTAAATAAAAACCAAAATGTTATAAATTCCTCATCCCCCGAGTTTTTGCCTTTAGTATTTTATAAACGCATCTCTTAAGGCGAAAAAACTACATTTTAACACATTAAAAATAAATATTTTCAAAACCACTAAAATAAAACACTGAAATCCTACCTATATTGAAGATGGAGCAAAAGCTGCAGAGTTTAAAAACGTAACTCCAAGTTTTCAAATATCCCGAAAGGGACATTTAGCTCAACAGGTCAACTAGATTTAAAAGCGGTTGAAACTGCTTGGATGAGTTTTCTTGTACAGGGAAAAGTGCTCGCTACGTCTCCAAAGGATTCCATTTGCAATTTATATTCTTGTAGATCCATATTCTGACCTGCACCGCGATTCCAGCAACTGACCTGTTTCAGAGAAGCATAACAAAAATATAGCGTATTCCTATTTCGATGGTTTATCTTTCTAGAACCATTTTATTCGTCTTGAGGGAAGAATTTCCACCAGACGAGACGCATTTGCAAATAACAAGGAATGCTAAACTTCCATTACGAAAGAGAATAAGGGGTTTCTTCTTATGTAAGAAGACAACACGTAACCTTAAAAATAGCTCCTTATATTCCCAATTTCATATCAAAATATATCACAGCTTCGATCTTTCTGTACCATGATAACTCTTAATTTATAAAGACAGTTATGCGAAGTAAATTCCCATTGTTTTGCCCTTTAGTAACTACGTTAAACTTCATATCTCGAAGTCTGAGCAACAATATTTTGAAAGAATACTGTGATGCAGCTATGTGCCGAGGTTATTACGCGGTAAATTCCAGAAGCCCTATTGCGAGATAGAGGATTTTCTGGAGGCATTCAGAAACATTTACAGTTATAGGCGAGCATGCTCGCAAGTAAGATAATGTGTTCGTGTTGCTGATGTGCAAAAGTGCTATAACAACTCAGTGCGTTCTACAAATGCATTTTACAAGTGAGGTTGTCACGGCAGTTGTGATGTAACAATGAGTGCTGCTATTGCGAAGTAGTAGAGAGGTCTTGTGTTCGATACCCTAGCGAATGAGGGGGGTGGAAGAAGAGGCTACTTCGTGCGTGTTTCTTTGCGCTGCTACGCGGGGAAAATTGCAGTGGCAGTGAAAATGTAATTAAATCACATTAGTGAAGTGGCAGTGAGAACTGAATCAAATCACATTAATGAAGTGACATGAACATTGAAGTAAATCATATTAGTGAAGTGACAGTGAAAACTGAACTAACTCACATTAGTGAAGTGACAGTGAGAAATGAACTAAATCACATTAGTGAAGTGACAGTGAGAAATGAACAAAATCATATTAATGAAGTGACACTGAGAACTGAACTTAATCGCATTAATGGAGTGACAGTGAGAGCTGAACTAAATCACATTAGTGAAGGGACAAGGAGAACCGAACTAATTCACATTAGTGAAGTGACAGTGAAAACTGAACTAAATCACATTACTGAAGTGGCATGAGAATCGAACTAAATCGCATTAGTGAAGCGGCGGTGAATACTGAACTAAATCACATTACTGAAGTGCCAGTGACAACCCAATTAAATCGCGTTAGTGAAACGGCAGTGAAAGCCGAATACTAAATCGCATTACTGAAGTGGCAGTGAGAACTGAATTAAATCACATTAGTGAAGTGCCAGTGACAACCCAATTAAATCGCGTTAGTGAAACGGCAGTGAAAGCCGAATACTAAATCGCATTACTGAAGTGGCAGAGAGAACTAAATTAAATCACATTAGTGAAGTGGCATCAGAACCGAATTAAATCACATTAGGGAAGTGACATGAAAACTGAATTAAATGACACTACTGAAGTGACAGAGAAAAATGAACTAAATCACATTAGTGAAGCAAACTCATAATATTTAAGCAGTAATTGAAAAATATACGTTTTGTGCTTAACGGTTTACACTGAAGTGGTTACTATTGTGGTGTTGCTGAACTATGCTTAAGAGATCTACTGGGAAGTTTGCAATCAGGTGTGCTTCTCTTCCTTTGTAATTTCCTGAAATAAGGTTGTTTTATGTTGCACAATAAGTTAAATTAAAGGAGTCTAAATTGAAACAATAATTACTTTAGCATTTCCTTTAAAATACTACAGAGTATGGTTAATAACGACATTTAAGCATGTACGAGTTTCCATATGTACCTGTAACCAAAATGTGTACCAGTAAAGGAATTAAAAGTTTAGTATAAACAAATGACTGTGTGCCTGCCTGTATCTCCTCCCAATTCATTAGATCTATCTCAACCACACTTAACTCCTCTTAAATATATGTGTAACTTTCACGGCCGGTGTTCATAACTTTATCTTCTAAAATTTCCAGACTTTGTGTCTGTAGGTTAACATTATTTTACGTAAAGTTTGCGCCTGTAGAGGAGGAACTCTTAAGAGGTATTGGCATTACGTCGCTTCTCTCTTAACTATGTATACTGAAACTAATACATGTTTTATCCCTGGACGGCCACTGAATTAAATGCGTTAAAGAAAAAGTTCCAGCCACAACCAAGCCTTATGTTCGTTTGTAAAGAAAAGTGATAGAAAGTTACAAACACACAGCAACTCCAACAAAAATGAAATATTTAAACTAAACCAAACTTGAATTCTATACTTTCCCAACTCCACGAGCTCATGTAGTCAAGAAACAACCATGCAATCCTTTTCCCTGACCCCATACATTGGCCAACGAAAATAGATACCGGCTCTGCTTTAGCATGTATTAGTTTAGAGAGAGGCGACGTGATGCCAATACCTCTTTTTTTTTTTATTTATGGACGCTCTTTAACTACTATGGTTCTTAGCGTCCCATTCTATATTGGGCGTGAAACACCTGTAATTTTGCTCAGAGGCCTCTTTATCAGGCTTGAGGTTCTTTTACGTGCCGTAAATCTACGACACGGGACCACCGGCTTTACTTCCCTTCCGAAGGAAGCCGTGCTAACGATTTTTACGCCCGAAAAAATCCATCGCCCTCCACCGGGTTTGAACCCGCGACCTTGGGAACTAGAGGCTAGCACGGTACCACTAGTCCACGGAGGACGACGCCAATACCTCTGAGGATGTTACCCACAGACAGGAACGAAACTTTGGATAAAACCGATAAGTATGGCAAAACATTTGTGTTTGTCATGCGAAGTTGATAACAACGTTTACTTTAGCTACTACCTATCTAGGGCAGGCAGAGAAAATAATATACTCCACCAAGAATTCTATATACTCTTTCACGGAATAAAAATAATTTTGAAGCCCCTGTATCGCAAAATGTATTTTTAGAAAAATGTTTTTGTATGTATGTCCATGTGTTTGTGAACAACCTAACTCAAATATCAAATAAACTTAAAACACCAAGTTTGATATATATCGGACAACCTCTTCTAGGAGGTGACACGATGATTTTCAAGAAAACTCTTTTTCCCAAGCTACTATTTACTTGGAAAAGCTTTAGTTATTTTTTCAAAGAATGACGAACTATTTTGATTAAAATATCATATATTGAAGATACTTTCATGACTAATAAAATGTAAATATTGAGTTGTCTACGAATAGCCTATGAAGTTCTCTTCATAGTACATTAATTTTTATAATTGGTAAACCATAGAGATAGACAGACATCTGTCACACACACGTTAAGAGTCGACCTTTTTTGTGGAATTAACCATCCATTTCCTAAGATATTTTTTTCTATTAATTTGAATTTTTCAATCCTTTATCCTACTCGCTCTGAAATGCTAAGTCAATATTCCTTTGTTTCTCGTAATGCTATACAAAGATTGGAGCATATTCCGTGGCTGTTGCTTCTTATGCCTACAAAAATGTGTAATGAAACCATTTCTGCAAGAGATTATCTCGATAGCGTGTAGAAAAACACGCTTTCGTGAGAATTATCTATTATAAGAAGTATAAAAAATAACCGATATTGTGTACCGATTCATATGAATACAACACATTAGATTTTTAAAAAATGAATGAGAGGGCCTGCAAGTAATTACGATTCCGAGAAACCCCGGGTATGTCAACTAATATGGGTGAATCATAACGTTGCCTTTTGTCGCTTAGACGAAGGAAGTAATATTTTATACACAATTGTTTTAAACGTGATGATTAAGTGATTCTTGCTTGCGAGATATTTTGCAACTAACTAACTTTCATCCAAACTACATAATGAAAATTGCATAATTTGCAAATCTAGGTTTAAAACGTAACAGTATATGACTTTTAAAAGAAATCATAAATTTAGATAAGACTTTTAAATAACGAATCAAAATAAAGTGTGTTTTAATTATTTAAGAAATGAAATATCTAATATACAGAGTGAACCAGACTTCGGCATTACAATTTTCGAGACAAATTATTCATAACTAATGGATATGTGAGCTGGATTTCATCACTCAGTCATAGCTGGAAATGTGGTCAGGTATGTATCACTTTTAACTTTAAAATGGTAATGGGGATTATTTGTTGTTATTGAGTTTTAGTTATTGACGCTCTTTAGCTACGATGGTGCTTAGCGTTCCATTCCATATTGTGTGTGAAAGACCGAAAATTTTACTCAAAGTCTTATCAGGCTTGAGGTTATTTTACGTGCCGTAAATCTACTACACGGGACCACCAGCTTTACTTCACTTCCGAAGCAAAGCCATGCTAAGAATTTTTACACCCGTAGAACGACACGTTACCACGGAGGACGACAGGAATGGCGCGGGTACCTATTAGGTATATATTTTCGTGTTTAGTCCGCACCGAGTTTACACTAGTATCTTATGGTACCTCCACTCCAATTTGGAACTTTAAAGCTAAAGCTTTAGTTATAAATATTTTTGTCTCCATATTATTAATGTCATGTTTTCCGAAGTAAATTAATGTTACGAATGATCTGGTTCACTCTGTATATAAATTATAAAAATAAATTAAGTAAATTTCAAAATATGTAGTGCAGTTATTGCAAGCTTTTATAAAAATGCTTTTAAACTTTATAAACTTATGGCACTGCCTTTACTTGTATGTGGCACATCTATAGGCCCATGTGTGTAGAAAGACAATACGGTGAGAGCAACCATTTGCTTATTATATCCTAAGAGATTACATAATGAATGGCAACACACAGGAGCAAATAAATATGTACAGCCTAATGAAAAATTAATCTCTGCAATCGTAGTTGATTGCATACTGTCCCCAACTTGACTAGCAACATTAATATTATTGTTAGCCAAAGGGAACACGTGGTCAGATCAAGTGGACGATGGCCGATGACCTCTCGGTGTTAGTCTACCTTATGCAAGAACAAGAAGAAATATATATTAATATTACAAAGAAACAAAATATGTATGTATGTGTGTGTATGTAATCTCCAATACCACTCAAGTGATTTTAATAATCCTTTCATTATTACAAAGTTCAAGTCTTTCTGACAGAAATGGAGCTATAAAGCACCAGCTCCATTTTATAAATTACTAAAGGATTAGAAAGGATTCACAAAGCCCTTGTGCTTGGGTACGAACACATCGGAGCTATATAGAAACAGTTGCGAAGGAGGCCTTGTCTTTTTGTTAAGAATGCCATAGAATAGAAAATGGTTGTTACTCCATAGAATACGCATGTAGAATAATTCAAAGACGGATATTTCATTCCAAGCAATATGTATGTAGATGGTCACGAGTTAGCAATAAGACACAGCAAAACAAAAGAGAATCGAAGCTGTTTATAAAGCTACAATACTGTGATATAATTTCATTGTCATTATCAGACGCACTGTTGTGCTACATTGTTGCTACCAGACGTAGCATTATTGGGTCTCCTCAGTTATATTTCGGCTTAGCGGTCTCTCCTTTCGGTGCGGATCACGCCAAAGGAAGAGATCTGTTTAAAATTGTCTGGTGTGCACGTCAGCCCTGTCTGGCTTTGGCTAGACACGGTTGGTGGGGGGAAAAGATAGCGTCACTGGAGTGGAAGTGGTCGCTGGGACCAGACGTGTGTGGCTGGTCTACGGTCTGTAGTATCTCCCTCCATCCTGTTTCCTTGGTTAATTATGTAGAGAAACAAAACGTTTTTGTAAGGAAATCCCAGGTAAGGTGTGTTATGTAATATTTCAATGCAACATAAACCTCACGCCTTCCCCTTAATTCTACACACCAAAGTCGCCGACTTTTTGCTGCCAGCGAGTTGCGCCTCCCCCCCCCCCCATGTTCGTGTTGGGGTGACCTAAATAAATTATCTTCTGGTAACCTTTTCAGCCTTCACCCCAACATGTAACAATACACATACCACTGCCAAAAAGTTTAATAATTTCTCATGTAAAAACGTTTTGCCTTATTTTCATATTTACATAGGGTGTAATGAACTTCGTTAGAATAATGTACGAGAATGACGAATAATTGTACGAGAGAGAATTATAAAAAATTATAAATTCTCTCTCGTATAAAGAGAGAGAATTACTAACACGAGTAATCAGTGAACAAATATTAACAATTGAGAAGATTGTTTTCTCGATGGTTGCAGACTATATGTATTTTCCAAAGAGGTTAATTCGGTAGCCAGAGCGTCCAGAATCTACATATTCACGAGCTTCACCTCTTTCATTGTATATGTTTATGTTGTTAGATAATTGCGGGACTAAAAAGAGGTACAAAGGTTTAAATTTCACCTAATGTATCTATCTACTAAGCTATCTACCAATCCGATTGATATGCTTGTTTCACCGACAAAGGGTGTTTATAGTCAATGCAAACTTTTCAAACCTTGGAACAGTTTCGGGGGGTGGTTAAGAAAATCAGACGTTTCACTGATGTTTCAAATCCTTTTGTGTGAATGTCATGGGATTTTTCATCCTTATTAGGAATAACCGGATCTGTGTGAGATTACAACAATGATGGACAAAAGACAGGAGTCATCATAAACATGTTATAGATCACTGTACAAATAAATAATGCTGGGAGATAAATGAAATTAATTCCTCATTCGAATTTAAAAAGCGATCCGTGCATCTTCGGCCAGCCAGTTAGTTCTACATATTCCTTTGATGCATCAAATAAATCAAACGCTTACATTTCATTTAGGGAAGCACGTCTTAATATTATTTACGCAGTGAAGCAACATGCAGTACTAGCCACGGACAAGCTAATACGATAATTCATTAATGTAATATGATATCTAGTTTACAGCTTCTCAGTATCAACACATTAATAATTTCTTTCTTTAATATTTTTGTTCCAAGTTTTACGTGTTATGTATTTTTTTCTAATATTGTAGTATAATAATCAGAAACACATATATTCATAATGTACACATAGTAGGGAACAAGTATGTAACGTTATAACATAAAATATAATATAAGAGGGAAAGGCTATTGTTAGCTATATAACCAGTAATATAAAATTACGAGAAATACTGTAGTATCTACGTAAGCATGTAACGCACCTTGGATTCAGTATAGTATAGTATTTATTGTGCTAAGAGTTTTACAAATTTGATTGTCTACTGCACTTTGACCCTGGTCACTCATTCAGTAGACAATCACTACAGTTTATTTACATTTTACAATTTCTTGTCAATAAATTATCTTGCTCTTTTTCAGTTTTTTTCCATGTCACATTTCCACTTGTTTTTCACTTTTCATTTATTGATTACTTAGCCATCACACATTCTTCATAGTTAAGACGATGGAAGTATAAAGATACACGCACACTCACACACATACATATATATATATATATATATTGTAAACTGTAACATAAAATTGCAATTGGATATTAGCACCAATCAGGTACATCGATACATACTTATAATTCAAATACGTACACTAAGAAAACGGTTGAAGGGAACGCTAACAGAAGCTTGTCAGTGTTTCGTCTCTAAATAGACGCTAAAAGTACGTATTTAAAGTCTGCCAATTATACATATTGTAACATGACAAAGGTAATACTGATTTGCAAATATGTATGTGGTTTATCTAAAATACCAGGGAAGTAATTAACAGAATACGTGTGTGCAAAATATTTTAACCTTCTCCATACCTAACCCTGACAAGACACAAGTGCTCTCCGACACAAAATAAAGCGCCGTGGCATAATTATAAAACAATGATTACAACATACCAACACAAACAAGAATACGGAGACACGATCATCAGATTCCAGTCTACGAGAACCTCAAGATACATCACAAGAGTACGGGCATCAAGACGACCTACAGGTACGTAACACAGCATCCATCATCAACGTAGTGGGGGCCTACCAAGGAGGAACCGCTAAGCAGTGTATATGAACATATCTTCGATAACAGAATATATAAGCTGAATTATATAAAACAATATTTTTGCTCTCGTGCTCTGTAACTTGCAACATTTCATTATAGATCAGATAGAAAACGTAGCCTTGTAACCTTTATGATGCTTCTCCATTTTGGCTGTCATTTATACGCATAATTACCATGCTTCACTTCTCATTTGTATTCTTCCAGGTAGCTTCACGATAGAAACTTTGTAGGAATTGCGTGCAGTTGTTTAACTTTCAAAATTACTGCGGAAGTTTCGTTTGCGTGACGTTCGCCTTCCCTTCACAGCGGAGAACGTTGTTAATTCCACTGCAGTCTCCAGATTTATATTTCTATACAACTTTCGGTTTCCATTTCCTGTTCTATACGAAACGTATTTACGACGCATCTTTTTTTTTAACGGGAACAATGAACTTCAGCTGTGCGGAACTTTCTAATCGATAATCTCCACCCTTTTGGCAACATTTCAATATTTCAGCTAGAAGGAGAAGAAAACACTTTAGTAGCTTCAAAATATAACAAAGAACCGACTTACGATAAAGTTTTAGTAACCATGAGTCAAACAACGAAAATTAAAGAAGCGGGTGGCTTTGAAAGAAAACTGAAGACGAAATTTTATATTTTACTCCAACTTGTTAAACAGTTCCGAAAAAAACAACTGATGTGTTAACATTCACATGACTTTCTCTATCAATGATCATTTATTATCTAATGCTTACAAAAACTGTTGCTACGAAAGTTAAAGTAGCTGCAATAACATTTAGTTATAAATGCAAACGGAATAGCGATAATCAAGTGTTCAGGAACTGCACACTATATGCTGGCCTCATATCCAAGCATTCGTGAGAAACAACTGAATGTCGGCAGGACTTAAAAAGAATGACAAAAGTATTGAAACGTTCCAACCATTAATAACGGATATATCGGAAATGGCTTAAAAGAAAACTATTCGAAATAAATTGTGTTTCTTAAAGAGATCTACATTTTTTATGTAGAGTATTTTCGTCATCACTTAACGTTTACCAATTATACAAGATTACATAAAATTCCTTCCGAATGAAGAGAACTTCACAGGCTATTCCCAAAAGATTCAAGATATGTATTTTATTTGCCATGTAAATGTCTTATACGGGATATTTTAATTAAAATTGTTAGAGGCATTTTTGAGAAAATAAAAAATTTCGAAAAATATTCCATGTAAAGGGTAGTTAGGAGTGGGGTGATTTTCTTGGAAATCTTCGTGTCGCATGTTTTGAAGCTGTTAAACATAAATGCCAAGTTTGGTATGTATCCAATTTTTCATTTTTGAGTTATGGTGTTCACAGGCACGCACACACACGGATCTTTTTCTAAAAATTCTTTTTTTTTTTATTTATTGGCATCAAAACATGTATTATCGATGAAATCTTCACAATGAATTTTTGGATGGAATACAATACTTTTTCTTAATATACGTGGTAGAGAAGTACATTTCATACAACAGAACATTTAATTCAATAAAAGGAAAAAAGACGAATAAAATTTCTAAGAACGCTGATAAGAATTAAGAAATGTTAACAGCAGTGCTAAACCTATAATTTAGAAAGGCTCATTAAACTTTAGAAACATAACAGTGTTCAAAGCTAATATCAGTTTAATAATTTTAGAGAAAAATTTTCTTTAACATATTATGGCCGTAATTTTAATCATGAGCTCAAAGAATACGGAATAAACGCTGAAAATATTTAAATTAATTAGGGAAGAGTGTTATCAAGATTTCATTATGCAGTCCAGGTAATGTCAAAATTCCTAGGGCGAAACAATACGAAAATGGTATAAGCTCTAGGATCTGTTTCAGCATATCATATACATAAGCCTATTTGAATGACAATACAAGATACAAAACAGCAAAATTGAAAATATGTTTTTAATTTGTTTTCTAAAGCCCATGTGTATAGTAATAGTGAACTTAAAAATCGTGCAAAAAAAAACCACTAATATATTCCTATGAAGATGTTTAAATGGAAGGAGATATTGCCAACAACCCACAGCAAACTGCTAGATGCCCACGCTGGATCCACCAATTTCTTGAACCTCTCCGAACAGTTGAATGTCAAGATCAAATAGTAATTACTTGTCTCAGAGTAAACTGACAGTTCACTGCAAACTGACACACTCATTCATCCTTAATAAGGAACCACAACCAAGGTGTAAAACCTGCAATGAAACGCAACACATTCTGCAGCAATGTCCAAAATACACCAAATGGACACTACAGGTTGGCTTCAGTGACTTACCAAGTGCCCTAAATAACCACAAAACAATGAAAAACACTTTGATGTTTATCAGAAAATGTAAACTTTTGAATTATTCCAAACTTTTGTAACTTCTATAATATAAAGTTAAAAAGCTCGCGATATGACCATGCTGTTAAAGCGACCCAAAATAAATCAAATGTAAAAAAAAATCTGATGTGTTTCACTCACATGACTTTCCCTACTCTTGTACAAACTATTTATACAAACGCTTATTCTCCATCTACTTCAAGTTAATCGAGATAAACATTTGCAGACTCTATCTTATTGCTAATTTTCTTGTACATGTAAGGGGAATATATATTTACAAGGGCAATATAGAAATACAGTAGCCTTTAAGCACATACATATCTCTTAATAGCTGGTTGCTAGGTGCAGCACCATTTCCTTTGCCACAGATTAGTACTCTTTGCATATCCAAGACAAAAAAATGAATAACGAATTCCCATTTGAGAAAATAAGTATTGAAAAATTTAAGGGAATAACAAGTAACATCTCGAAAATGGTTCACTCAACAAAAAAATGTATGACATAAATTGCGTATTTTAACACGATCTACATTTTTTGTGTAGTAAACGTTTGTCTATCCCTTATGGTTTACCAGTTATGCAAAAGTCGTTCACAATGAAGAATACTTTTAGAGACATTCCCAGGAAATTCAATATATACATTTTATTTGTCATAAAATATCTTAAACATATGATATTTTAATCAAAATCGTTAGAGCCATTTTTGAGAAAATTAAAATTTTCGAAAAATCCTCCATGTAAAGGGTATCCTGGGGTGGGGGGATTTCCTGAAAACCTTCGTGTCGCATCCTTGGAAGATAATGAACCTAAATACCAAATTTGGTGTTTATCCGACTGTTCGTTTCTGATTTATGCTGTTCACAGACACACATACACACACAGACATACAGACACGCACACGGACATGTTTCCAAAAATGCTTTTTTTGTATTCAGGGGGTCTCAAAACATGTATTTCGGGTGAAATCTCGGTATCGAATTTTTGGGTGGAATAAAATACTTCCCCTGCTTACTATTCGTAGTAGAGAAAGTAAAAAGGTCAAGCAAGGATATTTAACCGTCCCACCAGGTTGCCTAACCTAAAGGGCATTTCTCTCAAGTGTTTGCATGTGGACCTACCTTCTGCTAGCCCGTAATTTTTGCCATACTATTTATTTACTACATAATTTGCGGGACACAAATCTTATTTTGTAATTCATTATATATAGACTGGACCATTTAAGTCGAGACTGACAATATCTCCAAATCTAAGCGTTGTAGAAAGAAATTTCTTTACTAAAAGTTATTTGATATCATGGGGGGAAAGCAAATGCCATTAATCCTGTTTCGTTTGGAGGGCGTTATGTTAGTCATTTTAGGGTCAATTTAATATTTTTAAATGGAAAACTACAATGACCAGCACAAAACCATCACTAAAATGACCATCACAACGTCTTCCGAGCAAAACACGACTAATGGCATTTACTTTCTCCCATAATATCAAGCAACTTTTATTAAAGACATTTCTTTCTACAACACTTAGTTTTGGAGATATTGTACAGTCTCAACTTAAATGTATACCTTGTATATATATATATATATATATGTATGCACATTTCCGGTGATAAAGAGTGTATTAAATATCTAATTTTTGCTTTCATATAATTATATCATCGATCATTCCTTTTTACTTTCTCTACTACGTATAGTAAGTAGGGGAAGTATTGTATTCCACCTAAAAATTCGATACCGAGATTTCACGTGAAATACATGTTTTGGGACCCCCTGAATCCAAAAAAAGCATTTTTGGAAACATTTCCGTGTGTGTGTGTGTCTGTGTGTTGTCTGTGTGTGTGTGTGTGTGTGTGTGTGTGTGTGTGTGTGTGTGTGTGTGTCTGTCTGTGAACAGCATAACTCAGAAACGAACAGTTGGATAAACACCAAACTTGGTATTTAGGTTCAGTATCTTCCAAGGATGCGACACGAAGGTTTTCAACAAAATCCTCCCACCCCAGATTACCCTTTACATGGAACATTTTTCGGAAGTTTTAATTTTCTCAAAAACGGCTCTAACTATTTTGATTAAAATAGCATATGTTTAAGATATTTTCATGACAAATAAAATGTATATCTTGAATTTTCTGGGAATGTCTCCAAAAGTATTCTTCATTGTGAACGACGTTTGCATAACTGGTAAACCATAAGGGATGGACAAAATGTTACTACACAAAAAATGTAGATCGCGTTAAAATACACAATTTATGTCATATACATTTTTTTTTGAGTGAACCATTTTCGAGATATTGCTTGTTATTCCCTTAAAATTTTCAATACTTATTTTCTCAAATGGGAATTCGTTATTCATTTTTTGTCTTGGATATGCAAAGAGTTATAATCTGTGGCAAAGGGAATGGTGCTGCACCTAGCAACTAGCTATTAAGAGATATGTATGTGCTTAAAGGCTACTGTATTTCTATATTGCCCTTGTAAATATATATTCCCCTTACATCTAGAAGAAAATTAGCAATAAGATAGAGTCTGCAAATGTTTATCTCGATTAATATGAAGTAGATGGAGAATAAGAGTTTGTAAAAATAGTTTGTACAAGAGTAGAGAAAGTCATGTGAGTGTAACACATCAGATTTTTTTTATTGTTTTTATGGAGCGCTTACAGGCGTTATAAACGCAACGATATTTCGTGAGTCCAACTTATTTGGTTTTTATCGGGAATCGCTCCTGTCCACTTCTTGCCGTCCACACTTGTGCTGTTGAAATAAAGATTAAATAGCTCAAATATACACCAATTTCTGCCATAACCAAAGTAATTATTTTCAGAAACAATTTCCTACAATAAATAAAATTCCATATGGCGTTTTGTAAAACACTGGTTCAGCCAAAAATGCGTGAATACTTCACTTTAAGCCTTTTGGTATTTCTAAAATCACATCTAAATATAGCAACATTTAAATAACTTGGCATGTTATTTATGCATGTTACATTGCAAGCATATCAACAAACACAAATGTATGAAAACGAATAGGTGATAAATTAAAACTTACGGAATATAAATGCATGTTTACATTATTACCTTCTCTACTCGATAGTAATTGTGGGAGGTATTGCATTCCACCCAAAAATTCGATTCCGAGATTTCATCGGAAATGCATGCTTTGAGGCCTCTGAGTAAAAAAAAAACATTTTTAGAAAAAAGTGTGTGTGTGTCTGTGAACAGCATAATTCAAAAGTAAAACTCGTATAATACCAAACTTGGTACATCCAAAACTACCCTTTACATGGACGTCTTACGAAATTTTTTATTTTCTAAAAAATGGCTCTATCGATTTTAATTAAAATACAGTACATTAAAGATATTTACATTACAAATAAAATGTATAACTGAATTTTCTGAGAATAAACTGTGACGTCCACTTCAGTTGGGAGAAATTTTGTGTAATGTTTTCAACTGCTATACGTTAAGCCATAGACAAAAACCGTACTATAAAAATGTAGATCTCTTTATAACAGACAGTTTGCTTAAAATAAGTTTTTATGACATAAGACATTTCTAAGATATCCGATATTAAAGTTCGAATTGTTCATTACTTGGCCGTTCTTTAAAGTCTTTTAAGCATTCAGTTTCTCGGGATTGCATAGAAACAGTATGGAATTTTAAGATCAGAATATAACATCCAGTTCATGAACATTTGACTATCACTGTTCCCCTTGAATCTGTATCAAAAATGTAAAGGTTTATTTGGATGAAAATGTAGTAGATATAAAAAAATCTGATGTGTTGCACTCACACGACTTTCTCTACTCTTGTACAAACTATTTTTACAAACGCTTATTCTCCATCTACTTCATGTTAGTCGAGATAAACATTTCCAGACTCTATCTTATTGCTAATTTTCTTGTAGATGTAAGGGGAATATATATTTACAAGGACAATATAGAAATACAGTAGCCTTTAAGCATAGACATATCTCTTAATAGCTGGTTGCTAGGTGCAGCACTATTCCCTTTCCCACAGATTAATACTCTTTGCATATCCAAGACAAAAAATTAATAACGAATTCCCATTTTAATTTTCTCAAAAGTGGCTCTAATGATTTTGATTAAAATATCATATGTTTAATATATTTTTATGACAAATGAAATTTATATCTCGAATTTTCTGGGAATGCCTCCAAAAGTATTATTCATTGTGAAGGACTTTTGCATAACTGGTAAACCATAAAAGATAGACAAAGGTTTACTACACAAAAAATGTAGATCGCGTTAAAATACACAATTTATTTCATATACATTTTTGTATTGAGTGAACCATTTTCGAGATATTGCTTGTTATTCCCTTAAACGTTCCCATACTTATACTTTTTCTCAAATTCGTTATGCAAAGGTAATGCAAAGAGAATGGAATACTCCACATAGCAACCAGCTCTTAAAATATTCGACTAATAGCTTAAAGCCTACCAATTCCCCTTGCATCTACAAGAAAATTAGCATTAAGTTAACATCTCGATATCTCGATTAACATGAAGCATATGGAGAATAAGCGTTTGTAAAAATAGTTTGTACAAGATTAGAGGAAGTCATGTGAGTGTAACACATCAGATTTTGTTCAGAAAGTCTTGTGTTTTAACCCCACCTAGGCCAGTGTGCATGTTGTTTCCGTGTTGGAGTATCACAATTCACAAGGTGGAGCCCCCAGACGCCGTCGCGTGTCCTATTCCCATGAGGCTACCAGTTGAACACCACACCTCCATTAGATGCATATTTCACGATTCCCATAGGTTATTTGAACTATCGCCATGCGTTTTCAAGCGCAGTTTAGGAACACAATTTATTTTTCGAGCACCAGAAGCACAGTAGTTATTGTGGTACTGCTCGCGAGATGACAGGCTTCCAAAAAATAGGGGGCGTGTAGCGCTCTGCGCTCACCTTGACTTTGCATTCAAAGATTTCCGTTTTATTCTTTGCTATATTACAAAGAATATGCCATGGAAATATACATAAATAGCTGGTGGAAGAAAAGTGTAGCATATAGTATTTATGTTACTGTTGAGGCAGTATTTTATATCATAACATGCTGTGAATGCCAGAGTGACTGTAGTGTAAATTAATATTATTATATGTACAGGATTTTAAATTTTGTTATCCATAAGCATTGTTAGGAAATAAGTTTTCACGGCCTCACTGAAACTGACAATAGAAGTGAGTAACAATAAACTGAGGGGGTGAGTTGTTTATCACTAAAAAGAGACAAACAAATGACGTCAGGATAGCGTGCCTTTCTTTATAAATGGAGGGAAAAATCTTCCCTAGAGCATATATGTTAGTAGTAGTGATTGGCTGACAAAACAGACGCTTATGTTGGCGCGATTTGGTAACCAATAGAAGCTCTATTATAATGTTTAGGCATTTCGAGGTGAAGGAGTATATATTCTAGAGCCGTAAGCAAGTTTCGCGCAGTCTTGTTGAATCTTTCGTGAGGTGCACGTCATACAGTTTGGAAGAATCTCTCGCGGTATACGTCGTAAAGTTAGCTACAAAAATGTGAAGTACGCGGCAACTAATACGACAGTAATTACATTCGGAAATACCAGAGTTTCAGTCAGGCGCGTATAAAGATTAAAGATGTGAATTATTAGTTAAGTGTGACGGCAATAAAAATGTGAAAACAAATTCTTTTATCAGTGTTATTTTTTAGTAACAACTCCTTTCCGTTTACACGCGCCGCTCAGAGATACTTGCTTAACTGAGTAATAATAGCTAGCCGGAGGTCAAAAAACCCAAATTTTAAAATAATAAAACAATAACAGGCCTCCAGCAAATAAGATAACACGAGCCAGAGAACTGGGAACAAATGTTTGCTTTAAAAAGTTACAACAATTAAAATAAGGCCGCAGGCGTGTAGGAGCAATATTCTTACCTCTCATAATACAGTTCCCACAACTCAAAGAACCAAGCAGCCCATCAAGATTTTATTCCGTATATGTTCTTCTTCTTTTCTTTTCTTTTTTTATAGCTTAGTAGGAAGAGGAAGCATTGTATTTCATCGAAAAATTTAATACTGAGATTTCTCCGGATATACGTGCTCCTGTCTTTTGAATCCAAAAGAGAAGCATTTTTACTTTCGCTACTACGTACATAGCAGGTAGAGAAGGTATTGCATTCCACCCAAAAAGTGCGATACCGAAATTTCGCCGGAAACACAGGTTTGAGGACCCCTTAACCCAAAAAAGCATTTTTAGAAAAACATAGGTGTGTGTGTCTATGAACGGCATAATTCAATAACGAAAAGTCGGATAAATACAAATCTTGGTATTTAGTTCAGTATCTTCCGAAGATACGACACTAAGATTTTCAAGAAAAACACCTCCTCCCATCTACCCTTTGCATAGAATATTTTTCGGAAATTTTTATTTTCTCAAAAATGGTTCTAACGATTTTGATTAAAATATCATGTATTAAATATATTTACATGAAAAATAAAATGTTTATCTTGAATTTTCTGGGAACACCAAGTGAAGTCCTCTTCATTCAGATGGAATTTTGTATAATATTGTATAACTGGTAAACCTTAAGCGATAGACGAAAACGTACCATATAGAAAACTTAGATGTCTTTAAAACACACAGTTAACTTAAAATCAGTTTTCTGTGGCATAAGCCGTTTCTGAGATATCCATTATTAAATATCCAAATTTTCAATACCTTTAATTCTTTTAGTCACATCGATTTTTAGTTATTTCTTGGGATTGCATGGGACCAATATGGAATTTAAGGTCGATATATAGCGTCCAGTTTTTAAACATTTGACACTGTTGTCTTGATATCCATAACCAAATGTGTAATGTAGCTATTTTTGCAAAGGTAGTAGAGAGAAAAATAAGGTTTAGTAAGAATAGTTTGTAAAACCACTAATAAAGATGAGGATAGGGAGAGTCATGTGAATGTATCACATCCGATTTTTATAAAAATATCCATGTGTATGTGAACAGCATAGGTCAAAAGCAAAACGTCCGATAAATACCGAACTTGTATTTAGGTTCAGATTCTTCGCAGTTGCAACACGAAGGTTTTTTTAGAAAAAACCCCTTTTCAGGCTATCCTTTACTGGAAAACCTTTGGATAGTTCTGATTTACTAAAGCAACTCTAATGATTTAAATTAATATACCATAAAATAAGATATTTACATGACAAATGAAATTATATATTTGAATATTTTGGTAATTTTCTTTGGAAAGGAATTTTGTATAAATTAGTATAACGGATAAACTACATGAAACAAACAATTACTACACAAAAAATGTAGGTCTTTCCGATGTGTTACACTCACATGACTTTCTCTACTCTTGTACAAACTATTTTTACAAACGCTTATTCTCCATATGCTTCAGGTTAATCGAAATATCAGATGTTAATCTTATTGCTAATTTTCTTGTAGATGCAAGGGGAATTGCTAGGTTTTAAGCGATAGTCGAGCCTTTTAAGATCTGGTTGGTATGTGCAGTATTCCATTCTCTTTGCATTACAAGGACAAAAAAATGAATAACGAATTCCCATTTGAGAAAAAGTATAAGTGTTGGAAAATGTAAGGGAATAACAAGCAATATCTCGAAAATGGTTCACCCAACCAAAAGAAATGTATATGACATAAATTGTGTATTTTAACGCGATCTACAATTTTTGTGTAGTAAAAGTTTGTCTATCTCTTATGGTTTACCAGTTATGCAAAAGTTGTTCACAATGAAGAATACTTTTGGAGAAAATTCGTAATATACAATTCATTTGCCATAAAAATATATGAAAATTATGGTATTTTATTCAATATCATTAGAGCCATTTTTGAGAAAATTAAAATTTTCGAAAAATGTTCCTTATAAAGGGTAATCTGGGGTGGGGGAATTTTCTTGAAAACCTTCGTGTCGCATCTCTGGAAGATAATGAACCTAAATACCAAGTTTTGTGTTTATCCGACTGTTCGTTTCTGAGTTATGCTGTTCACAGACACAGACACAGACACACACACACACACACAGAGACACGGATATGTTTCCAAAAATGTTTTTTTTGGGTTCAGACGGTCTCAAAACATGTATTTCCTGTAAAATCCCGGTATGGAAATTTTGGGTGGAATACAATACTTCCCCTACTTACTATACGTAGTAGAGAAAGTAAAAAATTCTGATGTAATACATTCAGACGACTTTCTCCACTCTGTCTTTATTAGTGGGTATAAAAACTGTTCCCACTAAAGCATATTTTTCTGTTTACTGTATTTTAATCCGGATAAATCTTTGCTAAAATAGCTACATATATTACACATTTCATAATAGACACAAAGAGGACGGCGATAGTCGAATTTTTAAGACCTGGACGCTATAGGTTGACTTAAAATTCCACCCTGTTTCTATGCAATCGCGAGAAACAACTGAAAATCGATGGGATATATCAGAAACGGCTTATGTCACAAAAAAGTATTTGAAATAGATTGCGTGTTTTAAAGAGATCTACATGTTTTGTGTGGTGGTGTTCGTCTATCGCTTAACGTTTGCCAGTTATACAAGATTATACACAATTCCTTCCGAATGAAGATGACTTCCTAGCCTGTATCCAGAAAATTTAAGATATGTATTTCATTTATTGTGTAAATATCTTTCATATATGATACTTTAATTAAAAACGTTACAGGCATTTTTTAGAAAATAAAAATGTTTGAAAAGTATTCCATGTAAAGGGTAGTGGGGTGGGGGAACTTCTTGGAAATTTTCTTGTCGCATCCTTGGAAGATATTGAACTCAAATACAAACTTTGGTGTTTATCCGACCTTTCGTTTTTGAGTTTATTGTTCACAGACACACACCAAAACACACCACACGGACACGTTTCCAAAAATGTTTTATTTGGATTCAGGGGCCTCAAAACATATATTTTTAGTAAAATATCTATATAGAACTTTTGGGTGCAATGAAGGGTGCAACCTTCTCTACCTGCTATGTACGTCGTAGAGAAACTAATATGTAAGGTTTCGTAAGAACAGTTTTTAGAAACTGTACGAAATAAACGGGAGTGGGTAGATTAACTCATATGAATGTATCACTGTGTTTTGAAGTGGTGCCACTATTCGGTTGTTTCTCGCGATGTCCAAAAGGTCTATGGAATTTCAAATCTAGTATATAGAGATCGAACTTTCTTTTCTGTCCATGACGAGAGCTTGTCAGCAGAATAAGCATTTGCATGTTGTAAGCAAATAAGCTTGATTGAAATCATTGCTAACTAAATATGTATCTTGAGTAACGTAATAACCGGCGGTTAGAAGATTTTCTTTTTATATGACTACCTGTTTATAACAGATATGTGTGAATTTGTCATTGATGCAGAAAGTCATATATATCTGTTAGTGAGATATTTTATAAATATCATTAGGCACCTTTAGCACCTAAAATCCGCGAGTTCTTTTGTGCATTCTTACATTCATCGTCGATACTACCTGATCGTTTGTACTTGCAGAAAAATAAATACAAATTTAAAAAGTCAATGCCATTTCTAAATTTGATAACCAAGTATATTTATTCAAGTATAATCTTAAACTTCATTGACCTACTTTATTGGAAATGAAAAATGTACAATGCACTGATAACATGAACATGGCTTTCTATGAAGAATCAAAATGGTATCGAATTTAAATAGTAAATACACTTTGCTGCACAGATTATTTTCCATGACTACTTCTAATATTTTATGTCTGCAGCGAGGGTTGATATTATCTAGCGAGGTTGCGTCGCGGTAACGTGTGCATTCGGGAGGACGCGGGTTCGATCCCGTTCACTTTGATCCATGGATTTTACGTGTTTTTTCCTGGGACGGCAGGCGAATGCTGGGGTGGTTTCTTCTCTACCCGATTTCTTTTCCTTCATTTCCCTTTCGGGTAGCTTGATTGGCGGATAGCTTATCGTCCTCTCTCGGCGGCTCCAGCAGTGGGGTAGGTCTGAGAGCTTGGAAATGTTAGGGACTTCCGCGTGTCTCTGTGACCTGTCTGCCTACGACCTGTAGTCTGCTGTGGTTCCTTCACCTCATCCCTTCTTCCTGGACGGGGGTTAAAATAAAATTGAGCTGCTGTGGTCCTTAGCGTCCCATTCTATATTGGACATTTTGCTCAGAGGCCTCTTATCAGGATTGAGATTCTTTTACGTGGCGTAAATCTACGACACCGGACCACCGGCTTTACTTCCCTTCCGAAGGAAGCCATGCTAAGGATTTTTACGTACGAAAAAACCCATCGCCGGGTTTCAACCTCGGGAACTAGAGGCTAGCATGGTAACCACTACACCACGGATGACAACTCCTGGGGGAGGGGTAGCCCAATTGATCTCTTTAGGTCAGACTATATTTACCGGTGCAGGAATTGTATAGGAAAGAGAACCTGAATGTGTGGCGATTACTGGAAGCTCCCGGAGTCGTCGCAGAAAGTTATGTCTAAACTTTTTACATCTCAGACATTTCTAGAAACGAAACGGGAAACTCTGCATATGTGTAAGTAATAGAGTTACTGAGAGTTAACATGATGTAAACCCAGAAAAAACCGAGAATGAGGACATTCAAGAGTGCTGCAAAAGTGAGGTAACGCGGTCTTCCGTCCGAACTCCATGACATGGAAAGAGACATGATAACTGCATGGGTGCTAAGGAAGAAACAAATAATGAGCAGAAATTTAAAATTTATCGGAGTTGGTAGCGCATTTTTTTTAACTACTGAGTTTATTTTTGTAAAATGTAGATATAAATTAAAGGTTTGGCTACTGTAATCAGCAGGCTATTTATATTAGTATCATATAATGTTCTGTTTCGCAGGTAGGATCTGGATTCATTCCAAGGTTGTGAAACAGATTATTACTCATAAAGTCGTAGCATGGAGCTTGACCACGTATTCTTATCGGTCGAGTGTAAGAACCCTTCGGTTTTAAATGTTTCGTGTTAACACGATATCATAATATTAAATATATAAGTTAATTACACGTTTATTTAGATCTATATATCTGCAGCTCAGAGTGATAAACTCAACCTTCTTTGTGCTTTATTAGCTTTTTACGATTCTAATGCAACTTAAAGGAATAAAACTGTATTTAAAATACGCTTGAAGTAATAATAAATAAACAAAATGAAGTTGCAACAAAGGCAAAACAATATTCTTCCCATCATGAAAATAAATTAATACAGTACTGATACAAATTCAGCTGAACTTGCATATGTAAGCTTATGTGACTCGAAAACACCATAACATAAACCTTAAAGGTTGTGTATTAGTTTGAAAAATAATTCAGTGATGCTGTCACATTTGACTTAGTAAATTTAGTATGTTAGATGAAAACAAAGCTCGAACGCTTTCAGACAACATATGACGTGGTTCACGGAACTGAAGTGCAAAGAAAATCCTTCTGAAGACACCTTGATCAGCTGGCATCAGCAGAGTTTTGGACCGTGACCTTGTGATTACTTGACAGATACGATGTCTATTACAATGCAGAGACGAAACTATGCATTGATAGCAATATTAATACCATGTTTTATTGCTTTAACTTCCTGAGCGCTTTCGTTCTTCTTGATTTAATGTTGTTAGAGAATAGTCTTAAATAATATAGTAAATTCAGTTTAAATACCTCGGTGTCTAGGCGTACCAGCAATATAATATAAAACCAAATATGCATGTCACTTTTCTGTATTCCATGCTGTTATTGCAACTTAAAACATATATCACGACTGAGATGAATAATTCGTCGTTCACATCCCAGAGAGAACTCTCATCATCCTCCGTGCTTATACAAACGGCGGCCATTACGAGGCAGCTCAACATGCAATTGCAGTGGAGATGGGCGCACAGTTAATTCCGGCAGTAAATCTTTGCGTTTCGCCTCCGTCCATTAACTCCCGTCGCTGATAACGGTAGCTGCAAAATTTAGCGGTGAGGAAAAGTGATTCACGGTGGGAGGCTGCAATTTTCGTTCTATTGCCGAGTTGTCTTAATTTTATAGCATCAGCATTTTAGATCTCCTGTGCATGAAATGTGAATTATAGCTTCAAAGCCTCCATTGACACGGTGATTTGTTACCTGTGACCTATACATGCAATAACTGTGTTACTGGAAACAAAAGAGAGCTTCAAATTCGTTTGTACCTAGCTAACGATTGCTAACAAACGAAAATCAGCCGGCGTAAACGAATCCAACACAATCACTCGCGTTCCGCAGTCTCGTTACTTCAAAGGTAACCTGTCGCACAATTTTGTTCTCTATATACCAGGTTCATTTACACGCCTTTAGCGGAGATAGAGAGCTGTCGATAAGAAAGACTAAAGATGGCTGCCTAGAGGATTCACTTGAGATGTAAATAACAGTCGTTTTGGTTTGGGCTGCACCTTGACATCTTTACCTACAAAAGTGCCACGCTAGAAGGTTAATAATTGCTTACTGCATTCAGAGCTTGAATTAACCTCTTCGCAAGCGTGAATTGTTTTGAAGCCACATAGACCTTTTATGCAAACATTTTGAACTTTCTATTTTTTATTAAATATATCACGTTTAATACACGTTACTTCTCCCCTCCTCCCTAGAGTTTAGAAAAAACACTTGGAAAGGAAACAGAATTCACAGTCACCAAATAAGTACTATGGTAGATATCTAACCCCAGGAATTCCTCCTATTAAGAATTTACTTATGCACGTTTTTTATGTATTTTTTATTAGGAAACACCCTCTCATCGGTCCACAAAAAATAAAAATGAATACAGTACAGTCATGTACAAACAATTTTGCGAATTTTCTCGTCATGTTTTTCTTTTCTTAATTCCCAAGTAAGTTCCAACAATTGTCTAACATTTATTTACGCAACTTGCGACTGAATTGGAAGCTTTCTACGAGTATAAAAGATTCTCACATCGCACAAATTGCCTGAAGGATTTTATTTACAAACCCTAACAAAATATTCACAATAAAGAGTTTTAATAATAATTCCGTGGTGCTACAGCCCATGAAGGGCCTAGTCCTGCCAACCGACTACCGGCCTCATGCTCTATTACACACAGCAGAGATGGGCGATCATCCAACCGATACAGGAGGTGATGTGCAATCCCCAGCCAGAATGTTGGCCTCCATGACCGGGATCTCTGCATATCGCAGCACCTCACTTTCCTCACGATGCTGCGTAAGCACCGGTTCTATACCTGGACTTCTCGCATCTCCATGGGTAGGATCGAACCCCAGGTGCATTAAGTGGTCGGGAACCAGAGCTCCACGCCTAGTTCACAGCGCCACGGCGCAGGACAATAAATAGATATCGAAACCATAATGAAAATATATTGTTAAAATTTACGCTTAAGGTCTACATTGAGCGTAAATAATTGTATAGCATATACAGCGAGTCTTAAAGCGGAAGTTCCTGTTTAAGCCACTGAATTTGTTAAGTTTGTACTTCTCACGCCATTTTTTTTGTGTTGTGATTGTAAAACATCATATTTATCCCGCCCATTCTTAAGCTTTGTCCTCATCTGAGATAATCTTTGGGAAATAAAAGTTAATCGACAAACTTCAATAAGTTTGCCACTCTTAGATGGAGTATAGGCGAGCGTAGATTCCCCAGTTTGAAGGTCTGTAGCGGACCTGTAGATTTGGGTTGAAAGGTGCTCGACTACAAACAAAAACAGCTTGGCAATGTAAGAGGTGGTTTGTACTTTCAATATGAACTGAACTGCTATGATCCATTGTGGAAAAACTTTTTGTACTGGCATGTACATATACGAAAACAGAAATTGTTTAATGATTCTGTGAACCTGTTTCGTGTCACGTAGAACACGAGAAAGAGAGAAAAGAACTGCCTAAAGCTTAGAGGAATGATGTGACTTATACTACACCTTTTAAATTCCTAACACTGTCTTTTAAAACGCACTCAAATTCACAGAATATGCAAGCAAATTTCAAATTTCTATTCTTATTGAGACAGTATTTTTAACACTTAAATGATTTCAGTCAAATTATATAATATCAAATTCAATAACAGCCGGCCTTAAAGCAATATGTGTATGTAACAATATATAAAAAGTGTATATTACAGTGATTGTATATGTTTATATTATTGTATACATGTTAAATAATGTTATGTGAATGTATTATGTAATTTAATCATGTAGGAACTGTGAGAATAATAGGTTAAAAGTTGTTAACAAGGAGGTAACCTTGAGGCAATAATGAGTAAGAAAGTGTAATAATGCTACTAGTCATTCTTGGAGCAACAATAATGTAATTTTTGTGACAGTTAATAAAACAGCCAATTAACAACCAGAAAAAAACTTAAGTTAAATAAAAGTCTTCTATTGGATTAGGAATAGCCAATCAGAGACTTGAAATACAGAAATTTACAAATTTAAGCGGTACAAATCAAGTCAGTTGCTTGTAGACAGCGCTCATAGCTGGACGCGTTGCTAGTAGACGGTGTTCCTAACCGGACGCGAGATGTGTTCTCGAGAAATTTAATTCGTATTCGTGTGAGACAAAAATAGTTTACGTGTTTAAAAAGTGCAAGTAATTAATAAAAGAATCTCACAGCTCTCTATATCAGTGAAGTGTTATTTAAATCGTGTCAAGAATTAATAAAAAGGAGTGAATTAAAAATTATAATCTGTGTAAGCCTACATTCTTCAGCCGCACCACGCCTTGCAAAGAAATCCATGTCTCTAACAATAATACTGACGCAGCCGAGGCAAACATAAATATATAATATTTAAAGAAACAGTCAAAATTGCAAAGTTAATATTTTTTTAAACATTTTTTTTTTGGGCGGGGGGTGAAGGCTACCGGAAAGTTTTTACCATACGTGCGGTTGCTACATGTTCAATAATGTTATGTGAATGTATTAGGTAATTTAATTATGTAGGAATTATGTGAGAATAATAGGTTAAAGGTTGCTAACAATGAGGTACCCTTGAGGCAATAATGAGTAAGGAAGTTTAATAATGCTACTAGTCATTATTGGAGCAACTATAATGTAAATTTTGTGACTGTTTCTATTCTATTGGAGTAGGATTAGCCAATCAGAAACTAAAATGAAGCAAAATTTACAAATTCAGAAGTCAGTTACTTGTAGACAGTGTTTCTAACCGGACGCAGATGCGTCCTCGAGAAATTTAATACTATTTTGTGAGAGACAAAAATAGTTTACGTGTTAAAAAGTGCAAGTAATTAATAAAAAAATCTCACAGCTCTCTCTCTCTCTATATATATATCAGTGAAAGTGTTATTTAAATAGTGTCAAGCATTAATAAAAGAAGTGAAGTAAAATTATAATCTGTGTAAGCCTACATTCTTCAGTTGCACCACTCCCTGCTAAGACGTTCATGTCTCTAAAAAAAAATATAAATACTGACGCACCCGAGGCAAACATAAATATATAATATTTAAAGAAACAGTCAAATTACAAAGTTAATATTTTTAAACTTGGGGCGAAGGCTGCTGGAAACTTTTTACCATACATGCGGTTGCAACTACTTCAAGTTCGGCTCCCCAACAGTTGAAATATAATACATCTTCTTCAAACTGGCTTTCCATACGTAGCAGCAACAAACCTACTTCATTATTCTTATTATTATTTTGCACAATACCAACCAGGTCTTAATGAAGGTGTAGATGAATTATGTCCCAGTATCAGAGTGTATAACAAAATAAGAATTAAATAATTTTCTGATGTTTAAAAACATACCTAAATAACAATATGTAGGAGATAGAGTGTGAGTGTTGTTAAGTATGTATTCTATTATGTGAAGACAAACGTTTAAAAGTTTTTAGTAAATCATCAGTGACTGGAGTTGTTTTCTTCCTTAATATGCTGATATTGCAACACAAAACAGTTCGTTATTTTATAAAGCAGTAGTATGTTTATTTATGTAACCTATAAGTGTGAGAGTTTGCAATTGTCCCTTTAAACATCTATGAAATCGATTACAGTTCGAAATGACTGGTATTGCAGGCTGGTGTTTACATCTGAGCTTCGAGTTGATTATAATTTATACATGAACGTCGGTTGTGCTCGCTTGTATTAGCATCAGCCTCTCGGTTCAAAGAGCGAGGATATTGGTGCTAACTTGCGAGGTTTGAGGAATGCTAAATATTCTATCTAACCGCGGTTGCTGCATGTAAACTAAACTTTAACTTGAAAGGCAAACAGCGAACATCTTTCATGAATCCTGCAGTCTGCACGTTGCGGAAGCACTGCCGTATTTAAAGTTCTCTGCCTCATTAAAGCAGATGTTCTAAATGAAACTGTCCATACTACAACAAAGCTAGGCTGCTGCTGCTACTTGTCATATCTACGTAACTGTATTGCCATCTTCCCTTTAAGCATATTTTTAATAAATATTGGAATTAAAACTTAAAATAGTAAATGGTAGATTTAAAATAATCGTGGTGATTATTATGATGCCAAGAATTAAGGATTTCCAGTGTGTCCACTGGAAGAAAATGTTTTATTTGGGCTAAAATATACTTTTTTACTTTCTCTACTACGTGTAGTATGTAGGGGAAGTATTGTATTCCACCCAAAAATTTGATACCGAGATTCCATCGGAAATACATGTTTTGAGGCGCTCTGAATCCAAATAAAGCATTTTTTGAAACATATCAATGTTTGTGTCTGTGTGCCTGTGAACGCATAAACTTAAGAACAAAAAGTCGGATTAGTACGCAGCAGTATGAGAAGGAATACATGTTATGCACTTAAAAGAATGGTATAATGTAATCAGTGTCTCTGTTGTGAACGAAAATTTGATATAAACTTATTTACATGAAAAATCAAAGACACTGAAAGCTTCCTCTTTATGGTCCAAATACCCCATGCTTAAAACTACTTTGTTAAGTATAAAATAAAAATCGACATCAAAAAGTTTTGTAAAGTATAAAACGATGTTAACTTACATTGCTTTTTAAATGTTGAATTGATTTGTGAAAAATGCGGAATAGAGGGGCTAGAGGACAGTATTATCGTTAACAATTTACCACAATTAATTCTACTTCTGGAATTGAACACGTAAATGTCAACACAGTTATTTCAGCTGTTGTTTAGGTTGTGACGATAAGATTTCAGGGTTTTTAAGTATTTCTGAACAGTTCATTCTGGCGAAATTGTCGATAAATAAATAAATTAAACAGATTTGGGCCTGAAACAGTTTGACGTATCCTTAATACTCCTTGACGTACTCAAACCTACTACCTACCCTGGCGAATTTATTAAACTAAGAGCCTTCGTTTTGATGCGGTCCATATTGCGGAGATCTGCTTGACACTGGGAAGCACGGGATATTTATGGCTCCTTAAATTCAAGAGCATAGATTTCTCATGAAAATTATAACTACAATAACCATATATATTCGTCATACACGTTGAAAATGATTTCCTTGTGCCACCACACATCTCTCGCTCCATTTAAGAAAATGCGCTTAACATTCGTTAATTCTTCTGAAATTGCAAAAATATCTCATCTTATATTGTCTTTCAGTTTTTCCAACGTGTGCAGGTTATTCCGATATACTAAACTTTATTTTTTAAGTTTCCATAAATACAAATACCATATGGTTGTTATATGTGTGAATTTTCAAATAGTTTATTCTTTTTTTCAAGTGCGAAGTCGCTATGCATTGTTTTCCTTTGGTTATATAAGCCATCGCACAGCATGCTTTTCTAAAGATTTGACTATTACTTCATTCTACTGCATCCCTTGAACTTGCAAATTAACGTTTAATAAAAGCATTTCTGCAAACATTCAACATTAAATAGAAGATTAAGCTTTAGTAAGAAACGTTTTTAGGAGAATGGGTAGAGAAATACATGTGATTACATCAAGAGGTTTTTGGTGGTTTCATTCCTTTACAGGCCACTAATGCCAGTGGTATTTTATCTACTTTTCGTTTTTGAGTTACGCTGCTCACAGATATACACACACACGTCTTTTCTATTATTTTTTTCGATTCAGGGGACTTCAAAACATATATTTTCAAGGCAATCTCGATATGAATTTTTGGGTGTAATGGAGTGCTCTTGCTTCCATTTATGCGGTCACCGCAGCTTTGGGAGGCACGCTACTGGTCTTCATAGGTGGAGTATGTATAGCAAGGAGGAGATGTTTGTATCTGTTTACCTTTTCGGGAATGCAGTTCGCAATTCCAAATTATTCACATATGAATATATAACTGTAAGCAATAGCTTTACTTATCACTTATGATAAATATGTTTAAATATTTAAGTAAATAAAACCTTGTATAGCACAATATTTCTACGAAAAATATTTTTAATGACAAAATAATATAAAACTGAAATATATCACTTTTCTCTCTCAAAGAGAAAATCAGGTATTGGGCAAGAATGAAGATTGGACAAATTATTAAAATAATGTCTAGCAAACGTATCCTTTTATTTTAGAGTAAAACGTATAATTTACTTCAGTTTAACATTATATTGTAATTAAAATACATTTTCTATTTGATTGGACAGATTATTACAATAATGTCTAGTAAATGTGTCCCCTTTGGTAGTAAAACGTGTAATGTATTTTATATTATGTTGGCATTAAAAATATTTTTCATGGAGATATTGTGCAAAACAGGATTTTATTTAGTTATATATTTAAACATGATTATTCTAAGTAATGAGAAAATCTCTATTGCTCAAACGTATATATTCATAATATGTGAATGATCTAGAGCTGTGCACGTAAAGCAGGAGGCCACTTAATGCACGAAAAGGTAAACGAATACACACACCTCTTTCTTGCTGTACATTTTTCACCTGTGAAGGTCAGTAGAATGCCTCCCAAAGCTGCGATGATGGCATAAATGGAAGCGAGTGTACTATAGATAAGTAAAGAAAATAATTTCCTAATAAATTTTTCTATTCTTCATTTTAGTGCTTATATACAGGTTTTAAAATGTTTATCAAATTTCAGCCATGATTTGCTTAAATCCTTAGTAGAATAGACTTACAAATCCCAAGAATTTCTTGGCAGTTGGTCGCATAACATTTTTTGGTCTCGCCACAAAAGCTTTCAAAATCGTTGCCTTAGATGGTAATTAATATCCGAACAAAGTCGACTTGCCAACATCCACCATTGCGTTTTCTCTTGGTGACAAATGTTCAAATAATTCCCAACAACAATTGTCTCGCGACACAATGACGGACATTTGAAAGCACCGGCGCAGAGAGGAACGTGAAACAAAAGACAGATTAAGGGAACAATGGAGCGAGGGATACAGCCGAGTGCAAACTTGCAGTCTCCCGTAAAGCAAGAAAGGTTTTATCGCCTGGCCACGCCAAGAAATACTCGTAATGGGGCTCCTAAAGTCAACAACTTTTGGGCGTAGGAAGCAAAAGATAGCCAAGTTCATCTTCAGTATATCGTTTTTCTTACGCGCTTATTCCTTATCTCTACGGTTCAAATGGCACATTTTAACGCATTAAAACAATATTTTAACTTTCTCTACTTCTTACCTGTAGAGAGATCAGGCAGGATGTCTCAGGCGGTAACGTCTGTGACTCGTATTTGTGGGCCAAGGGTTCGCTTCCCTGGCCGACGTTTTTGATACCTGCTTTTTTCGGGGTTTCCCGGGTCACTAAGCGAATCTGCGAAGGATCATTAGGTCTCCAGGATTTCCCGTCCTTCCATTTCACCTCCATTCTCATTTCAGTTCACCTTCACCATCTTGGTCTCTTTCAGGGTTGTACGTGTTGTCGGGAAGTATCAGCGCGTGCATGCCAGGGGAAAAGGATGCTCTCTGGAAACCTTCGTCCTCGGAATGGGGCGACCTTCGGGTTTCGGGCCCCGCAGGGGATGTGTAAGCCCACAGGGAGGAGGAAGCCGGATGCACCAGTGCTCATCTGGGGAGTTTCAATCTGTGAATGGTCGTGCTCCGATCTGTCTCCTCTCACTTTATCCCTCCCTCCCGGGGGCACCTCGTGCAAAAGATCTATGTAGGTCACCGTGCTAAATCTCCTTCCGCGTTGAAATCCTAATAATTATCCTACTCGTAGAGAGTAAAAGTATTGCATTCCACCTAAATTTCACCGAAAATACATGTTTGGAAACTCCCTGAATAAAAATTTGATGTGTTGCGCTCGCATGACCTTCTCTACTCTTGTGCAAACTATTTTTAAAACGCTTATTCTCCACCTACTTCATGTTAATCCAGATAAACGTTTGCAGAAACTGTCTTATTGCTAATTTTCTTGTAGGTGCAAGGGGAATGTGGTAGGCTCTAAGCGATAGTCAAATCTTTTAAGAGCTGGTCGCTTTTCTCTTTGCATGTCCAGGTCATAAAAAACAAATAAAGAATTCCCATTTGAGAAAAAGTATTAGGTATTGGAAAATTCAAACAAATAACAAGGAATATTTCGGAAATGGTTCACTACACACAAAAATGTATATGACCTAAGTAAAATTCTGTCCATCTCTTACGGTTAACCAGTTATGCAACATTCATTCAGAATGAAGACGACTTTTGGAGACATTCCTAGAAAATTCTAGATAATATCTTTCATTTGCAATGAAAGTGTCTTAAAATATGATATTTTGATCAAAATCGATAGAGCCATTTCTGAGAGAGAAAAAAAACTTCGAAGAATGTTCCATGTAAAAGGTAGTCTGGAATGGGGCGATTTCTTGAAAATCCTCGTGTCGCATCTTTTAAAGATACTGAATCTAAATACCAAGTTTGGTATTTATACGACTTTTCGTTTTTGAGTTACACTTTTCACAGACACACACACGGGCCTTTTTTAAAAAATGCTTTTTTTGCACTATGGGGCTTCAAAACATGTATTTCCAATGAAATCTCTATATGGAATTTTTAGGTTAAATGCAATATTTCTGCTTACTATACGTATTAGAGAAAGTAAATAAGCTTAAGTAAAAATACTTTGTATACCCACTAATAAATGATAGAGGGTAGGGAAAGTAATATGAATGTATCACATCAGATTTTTTTCTTCTAGTTTACTGCTTTGCTGATAACACGTGCTCCCTCAATTGTACCTCAATTTTAGCCTTATCCGAGTGCACTTCCGCTCGTATAATCACACCTGGCTTTATCCACACACATCAGTATTTCCGTTCGTATACAATCATATCTTGCTCTGTGTTTTGGTTTTCGGTATCCTTGCTTGTATTACAAATATCATTTTGACTGTTATTACGTTCTCATTTCTCTTACGCCCACAGAATATTGTTTTATGTTCTTGACATCTAAAGAGAATTACATTTTACACATAACGACCAGTTCTAAAAATATTTGACTATCGCTTAAGGCCTACTATGTTCCCCTTGTTTTGTATTTGCAAGGGCAATATAGAAATACAGTAGCCTTTAAGGGTAGACATATCTCTTGAGAGCTGGTTGCTATCTGCAGCACCATTCTCTTTGCCACAGATTAATACTCTTTGCATATCCAAGACTAACGAATTCCCATTTGAGAAAATGTATAAGTATTGGAAAAGGGAATAACAAGCAATATCTCGAAAATGGTTCACTCAACAAAAAAAAAAATGTATATGACATAAATTGTGTATTTTAATGCAATCTACGTTTCTTGTGCAGTAAAAGTTTGTCTATCTCTTATGTTTACCAGTTATGCAAAAGTCGTTCACAATGAAGAATACTTTTGGAGACATTCCCAGAAAATTCGAGATATATAATTCATTTGCGATAAAGGTATATTAAGCTTATGGTATTTTATTCACAATCGTAGGAGCCATTTTTGAGAAAATTAAAGTTTTGGAAAAATTTTCCATGTGAAGGGTAATCTGGGGTGGGGGGAGTTTCTGGAAAACCTTCGTGTCGTATCTCTGGAAGATACTGAACCTAAATACAAAGTTTGGTGTTTATCCGATTGTTAGTTTCTGAGTTATGTTGTTCACAGACACGCGCACGGACATGTTTTCAAAAATACTTTTTTTGGATTCAGGGGGCCTCAAAACATGTATTTCCGGTGATATCTCGGTATCAAATGTTTGGGTGGAATGCAATAATTCCCCTACTTACTATACGTAGTAGAGAAAGTAAAAAAAGAAATAATTCTTAGAAAAAGGTCCGAGCGTGTGTGTATGTGTGTATGCGCCTGTGCATATCTGTAAAAGCATTACTCAAAAACGAAAAGTCAGAGCAACACAAAATTTGGTATTTTAGTTCAATACCTTCCACCGATGCGACAGTAAGGTTTTCAAGAAAATCTCCCTACCCCAAACTACACTTTACATGGAAAATTTTTCGAAATTTTTGTTTTCTAAAAATATAGCTATAACGATATTGATTAAAATACCATATATTAAATATATTTATATGATAAACAAAATATATATCTTGAATTTTTCGGAAATAGCCTTGAAGTTCTATTACTCGGAAGGGATGTTGTACGATCTTGTGTAACCGGTAAACGTTAAGCGATAGACGAAACGTACTACACAAGAAATGTAGATCTCTTTAAAACACATCATTTATTCCAAATATTTTTTTGTGGCATCAGCCATTTCCGAGGTATCTGTTATTAATAGTTGGAATTGTTCAATACTGAGCCAGTCTTTTGAAATCCTGTCAACATTGTTATTTGTCGCAATTGCATGGAAACAGTATGGAATTTTAAGGTCAGCATATAACGTCCAGTTCTTAAAAAATCGACTATCGCTGTTCTATAACGAAATGTGGATTGTAGCTATTTGTGCAAAGATTTATTCGGTTTTAAATGAACTGTTTTTCAGGCCAGTCACACAGAGAGCTGATACCGGCTGGGTGGAGTGAAAAGTTGGTTATCTGAAAGTGGAAACCTTAGGGAGGGAAAACATATGGCGATCCACGGGAATGGAACATTTTTTGTCGGACAGTGTACCTGTTATACGCGACTCAACTGTGACCTGTGTCACACTGCTTGTGTTTGGGTTCCCAGTAGATTAAACAGGTTACAATTTGTATCGAGATGAAACCAGACCAGAGCGGTGTAGAACTTCAACTACAAAGCCTCTCGTATATTGGTAATGCTTGGAAATTATCTTGTAGAATTTAGATGCAGGGATTTAACAGCAGTTATCTGATTAGTGATTTTGATTTATCCAGAGGAAACCAAAACTTTGGCGAGATTTAATTGACTATGTCATGATCAGCGGAAAGCATGTTTTTATTTATTTGTACTAAGCTAATACAACTTATCAATATGACCAGGCATTCAGACCAGGCTCCTAGTCAAATTCAATACACATAATTCAGTTTTCTATACACTTTATAATTACTTTTTAAAATTTTCAAAACCTTTAGAATTAACATGCAGTAATGTCTCTTTTCGCAAACATATTTCACTTTTTTAACTTTACTTAAGAACTGCTCTATGTCTCTACTATAGTTTCCGAAAATTTTGGTTAGGGCTATTTTCCTGTCTAATTTAAACTATTTCTGCTTCAATAACTCCTTCCTCCACAAGTCAGTCCCTTAGCATTCAAATAGTATCCGGGAAATATATATATATATATATATATATATATATAAATAGAATAAATAAATACAATTAAATATTAATTGGCTTACTAATATGCTAACGTTTCTTGGAAATGTAGTATTGCACCAACTCATCATTACAAATATTCTGCTAGTTGACAGTAGTGTGATACAATGAACATTTCTCCATTGAGCTTTATGGAAGACAGAAGCAAATTGCAGGGATGTGATAGAAATTCTTGTGATAAAAAGGTGTTCCGTATCGCTTTATGGTTAAAAGTAGTATGACGCAGTAAAAGTGAATTTAACAACAAATTTTGTCAGTTTCATTTCGTTTTCTTGCTTAAATTGCGTTAATACAAGTTTGAGATTTATTTTGCTTCATACCGTACATAGCTTTTTGCGGTAATTTACTGTTAAAGATCAGCATAAATACACCTGAAGCGTAAATGCTTCCTAACGCTACTCATTCCTCCGAGCGAAAGTTTTTACTTCATTCGTACGACAGCTGGCCTGATACGGCAGGCTTTGCAGCACGTATATTACAGATTATTTATTTTTGGTGAAATGCTTGGAGATGATTCAAGGTTATGAACATTAATTAATTCTATGCGTGGTTAAAATACGAACACTGCACTGTGAAAACTTACAATAACTAATTCATGACTAGTAGGTAATCTCTCTTTTGATCAAAGGCATATAGAAAATGCCTTTTATTAATGTTTTCTGTTAGTCTGTTTCTTTCTAAAAGTTAATATTAAACCTGAAGTATGACCTGCATGGAAGTATATATGCAATGAAAACGCTTTAAAGTCAGAATACTGCAGTTTTAAAGCCTTTATGATGTCGATTTGCTCATAACACCTTGATCATAATCTAGCGTGCGAGGATCACTATTTACATTTTGAGCCTAATAACTAAAATAAAGTAATTTCTGATTGAAAACTGCTTTATTGTTTTTCAAAATATTCTCCTTTATGATCAATACACTTTAGCATCCGTTTGAACCATTTGTCAAAAGCATTTATTCCAGTCTTCTTGAGACACCTCCAAAACATTGTTTTTGAAGGCATAAATGGTTTCTTCTCCCAACGAAAATCGTTGTCCACGCAATTTATTTTTTATGTTCGGGAACAAAAATAAGTCATCGGGTGTCAAATGAGGACCGTATGGCGGATGACCAATTAATTCGATTTTTTGAGCCTCCAAATACTTTGTTGTTAAACGAGATGTGCGTGCGCTCGCATTGTCTTGATGAAGAACGATCCTACGGTTCCTGTTGATTTTCCTTACTTCACCGAAGACTTCCGGAAAAAAAAATGGTTGTTTACCATTCGGCATTGACCGTTTTACGTTCCTCTAAAGACAGTGTTGCCACATGGCCAGTTTTGCTGAAAATACAGGCGAAATTTGCTTCGAAGTGCTTCGAGTGCGAACAACTTTTGTTGGATTTGCTTCATCTTGAAACACTCATGCAGTCGACTGCTGTTTACGTTTCGGCTCATACCCATAGATCCATGATTCGTCACCTGTTACAATCTTATATACGTCTTTTGAGGCACCGCCATTGTATTTCTTGATCATGTTTGTACACCAATCGACACGAGAATCTTTTTGAGATTGCGTCAAATTATGTGGGAACCAAAGAGAGCAAACCTTTTTCACGGCTAAATAATCATGCAATATTTTATATATGCTGGTGGAACTAATGCCTAGGGTTGCCTCAATATCACAATATGTTGCATGTCGATCTTTCATTATTAGTTGTTGCACAGCATCAATGTTTTCTGGCACAAGAATTGATTTTGGACGACCTTCACGAACTTCATCATTGAGCGAAAACGGCGACCACGATTAAATTCGTTATACCAGTGTTTCACAGTGGCAAAGGATGAAGCTTTGTCGCCAAATGTGGAAGTTAGTTGATCGATGCACTCTTGCCTTGATAATTCACGTCAAAAGTCGTAATAAATCATTGCACGAACATTTTCTAGAGTTAATTCCATGTTTTTGTTGACACACAATTTTCAATTTAGTGTAAACAAAAACAAATGACGATCTATTGACAAAATATTTGAAGTAGGTTATAGTCAAAAATGTCAAGCTTTCCAGTAATTTGTATCACAATAATGTAAATGTCAGAGTGATTGTAGTGTGAATATGCATTGTTGTGTGATATTGATTTGAGATGTTTGTTGATTGTAAGCATTGTTGAGAAGTGGGTATATACGGCCTTACTGAAACTGACAATAATAGGTGTAACAATGTAGCGAGGGGGTGAGCTGTTTATCATTATTAGAGACGAGCAAATGACGTCAGAGTGGCGTGTTTTTCTTAGAATTTGCGGGAACATTTTTCCTAGAGCATATGTTTTCGTAATTTTCATTGGATATAAATATAGACGCTAATGTTGGCGCGTTTTATTAACCAATAGCAGCTCGGTTATAAATCTTTAGGCATATCGGGCGAAGGAGTATAAAAAGCTAAAGTCAGAGGCAGATTTCGTCAGTCCAACAGAAGCATTCGCGTATAAGACATCGATTTCTACCGCCTAAATTTGTAAATTTCCGTATTTAAAGTCTTTGATTGACTAATCCTAGTCCAATAGAATACCTTCATTTAACTAAAGCTTTTTCTGGTTGTGGATTGGCTATTTTATAACCTGTCACAAAAATTACATTATTGCTTCCAAGAATTACAAATAGTATTGTTAAACTTTAAAATTCATTATTTTCTCAAGGTTACCTCGTTGTTACCTCATTGCTGGCAACTTTTAACCTATTATTCTCACAGCTCCTACATTATTAAATTACGTAATACATTCGCATAACATTATTACACATGTATACAATAATATAAACAGATACAACGACTGTAATATACACTTTTTATGTATTGTTATATACACATATTTCTTTAAGGTGGGCTGTTATTATATTTTATATTATATAATTTGACTAAAATAATTTAAGTGTTAAAAAGACTGCCGGATCAGTTAGATGATCTTTAAGGGATTGGGTTGAAGGATATTTAATCTGTTTGGCTCTAAAGCGTTGCATTTACTACAACCGTTAGCAAAACAGATGGACAAAATTGTGATATCGGGGAAGGGAAGGGACGTTTCAACATGCACAATATTTTTGCAGGCAGCAAGCAACAAAAATCCTATCCCATTGGCAGCGGTATACACTATACGTCTATTTCCTACCAGGTGAGATGGAGTGGGGAGGGTTGTGACTGACCTGAATGCCTATCGATCCTATGTTTACAAAACCATCACCTTTTGTAAACCGACCACATAGACATACACAAAATATCGAGAATCATTTTTGAATACAGATGTTTACGACGTACATCTTTGCCTAAAATATTAAAACATGATAGAAGAGCAGCTTCATTATTTAACATGCCCAAACGCACCACGATATCACAATTTTATCAATTTGCCAGAATTTGTGATTCCAATTTATGAAGGGTCAAAAGAAGCGGCGAGAAAACAAACGGTAAAGTAAAAAATCTGATGTATTACACTCACATGACTTTATCTACTCTTGTACAAACTATTTTTACAAACTCTTATTCTCCATCTATTTCATATTAATCTAGATAAACGTTTGCAGAAACGATCTTTTGACATGCAAAGAGAATTACATTTTACATATAGCGACCAGTTCTAAAAATATTTGACTATCGCTTAAGGCGTACTATGTTCCCCTAGTTTTGTATTTGCAAGGCCAATATAGAAATACAATAGCCTTTAAGCATAGACATCTCTCTTAATAGCTGGTTGCTATGTGCAGCACCATTCTCTTTGCCACAGATTAATACTCTTTGCATATCCAAGACAAAAAACTGAATAACGGATTCCCATTTGAGAAAATAAGTATTGAAAAATTTAAGGGAATAACAAGCAATATCTCGAAAATGGTTCACTCAACAAAAAAATGTATATGACATAAATTGTGTATTTTAACGCGATCTACAGTTTTTGTGTAGTAAAACTTTGTCTATCTCTTATGGTTTACCAGTTATGCAAAAGTCGTTCACAATGAAGAGTGCTTTGGAGACATTGAGATATACATTTCATTTGTCATGAAAATATCTTAAACATATGATATTTTAATAAAAATCGTTAGAGCCATTTTTGAGAAAATTAAAATTTTCGAAAAATATTCCATGTAAAGGGTAATCTGGGGTGGGGGGATTTTCTTGAAAACCTTCGTGTCGCATCTCTGGAAGATACTGAACCTAAATACCAAGTTTGGTGTTTATCCGACTGTTCTGAGTAATGCTGTTCACAGAGACACACAGACACACACGGACATGTTTCCAAAAATGCTTTTTTTGAATTCAGGGGGTCCCAAAACATATATTTCTAGTGAAATCTCGGTATCGAATTTTTGGGTGGAATACAATACTTCCCCTACTTACTATACGTAGTAGATGAATTAAAAATAACCCGGCAAAGAATTGGAGTTTGACTATCTGATACAGTTATCTGGAAATCCAGAAAGTTTCATTATGGGATATAAATAAACGGCTAGGATTTGTTTCCCAACCCTTGGATATAATTTTACCGATTGTTCATAACGAGCCGCAAGCTTCCAATGAAGAAGAGCGTCAAAGCCGCGGCTGATCTCGTCCAAATTTAGTATGAAATTCACTGCGTGGAAGACTCAGCACTGAGGCGAGAGATTTTGAAAGGAAAACGCTTGCATACCCTCGGTTAGCAGCTTTGAGTATCTGCCGCAAGCTGTAAAGAAGATTAAACTTTCCGATAATATGAACACGCTCTGCACTAACTTCGTTAAGGTCTGCTCCACGACAGTTTCATTACTTGGAAACTGAATACAAATGAGAAGCTCCGGAACTGAATTCTACAAGTTGTTGAATCGCTAATCGAACTTGTCTCGCAAACAAAAGGGTGGTTCGGAAAATCATCCCCTAGTGTTTTACTGATGTACTAGCCTTTGAATAATTGTTTATTCTAATAGAGAATAAAAACATCATATGCTGTACACAAATGTGTGTAGATGTTTCCTGTGGTGTGGTGAAGTAGAGAAGATTAGGTACTGAGGAGAATTTTGGTACGAAGCACATAGGAGGTCTATTGCACTTGCTGAACCTACGGGAAGAATTGGTGATGTGAAGGACACAGCCAGATCCGGGGCAACATGCTCTGTCGCAGACTGGGTCCCTAACGTCTCCCGGCGCTAGCGGGAACACCCACAAATACCTTCCTCCCCGAGTAGAGGTCTCGCTTGAGGTTTGTCAAATCTGGACTCCAGGACAGACAGTTTCTTAAAGCAAACTCGACCGTCACACACAATTCGCGGAGTTATGGAAACCACTCCAGTACTCGCCCTTCTGATCTGGAAAAACTCCAACGGAAATTGAACCCATGACCTCCCGAATGAGAGCCTGATACGTTACCTTGAAGCTGGATATGATGCTGGATTGCTTATAAACATTTTAATACAGTAGATTATGTACACTTACGGTAATAAACGATGAAAATCAATACAAACTCTTCATTTAAGGTTTTGTTTATGTATTGTAATGAATATCACAACTGTTTATATGTATTATGTAAAATATAGTTACTTGAAATAACTCATCACCCTCCCTGGTATATTGATTACCTCTAGTTCTCGAGGTCGGCGTAGAGCGATGGATATTTTCGGGCGTAAAAATCCTTAGCATGGCTTCCTTTGGAAGGGAAGTAAAGCCGGTGGTCTCAATTCGTAGATTTACGGCACGTAAAGGAACCTCGTGCCTCTGAGCAAAGTGTCCGGTCTTTCACGCCCAATACAGAGTAGGACGCTAAGAACCACAGCAGTTAAAGTGTGTCCATAAATAAAGCTCAATTTAATTTAATTATGAAATGATTTGGTTGTGTTCCTTAACATATTTTAGATGAAGCTATAAACCAAAAGTGACATACCATTTTTTTAACACTAAAACATCGTCTTATTATTTACAATACAGACATAAGTGGAATGTTGAATTTATCATTGAGATTTCTTGACAGCCTCTACATGACCATTAGAAATGCCTTCTTTATTATCAATGTGACCATTTGAAGCATCTTTACTCTCGCTGCAGTTTCTTTCTTTTTCTTATCTTCCACTGCTTGCCAGGGGTTCCAGAACTTCAACACTATTGGCTGGATGTAACGATGCCAGATGAAGAGGAAGAATGGTATTACTATGCACGGAACACAGACCAGGTACCTTTTAATTCACAGTTGCTATCCGAAGGGTGCTAATATATCAAACTGCGGTTTCCATTTCACTTGTTTGCAACACCTTTAATCATTTTAACTCGCTATATTCTACGTCGATTATAAATAATTCACACGTAAAAGAATACCAGACAACTTCATTATTTCAGCGCCAGCTATCGCGATCCTCGCTACGAGTTCTGCTTCTGTGTTTACCGAATGATTTCTCAGAGAAACAAATACACTGGTGCGAGATTCGGGAATGTTGGCCTGGACATAGGCGCAAACATCGTGCATTTCATCGTTTGTGTCCGTTTGTTACACCAAAATACTCATTAGGATACTATCTAGCAACACTTAAAAATAAACATTTTAAGAGAAACTTGAGATATACTGGACGTTATCTGTATACCTTTATGGACCCAGAAAAAGGATATCATGTCATATTATTGATATGCGAAATATTTCAGAAATAGTAAGATCAAAACCTGCATTTTTGGGAACCTCGTGAAATAACGTATCTTGAAGTTAGACCACCTTACATTTGAGTGCTATGCGGCAGTATAGAACCTCAAACTTCCAAAGCATTTTCTACTTCTGCATACTCGCTCGTTGCTATGCAAATAATGCTTTTATTTTGTAACGATGCATTAGATTGTCGGGAGCAAAAGTCCTTAATACGTCTTTAATCGAACACAATTCTTTAATCATATTATGATTTTCTGTTGATACCATATGTATCCTCTGAGATTATCTTACACTGTTATTAAATTCTACGCATAAAATGTATCTATAACAGCCTATGTTGGGTAGGATATACATGTCTATAAACAAAGAACATTTTTTCGTGCAAAGCGTAGTTTGAAGTGGGGGATTTTTTTCTGTAACTTTACTCCTAACTTGTTTAAATGCTGTTAAACAGTGACCTACGTTTAGAAATTTTGTATTTATCCCGCTCTTAGTTTTTGAGTTATATTGTTATTTCCCTTCTCTGTCTCTGTCTCTCTCTCTTTCCCTCTGCATTTTTTGTAATTCATAAAACATACAACAAAGACAAACTGGCTGTAGCAATAATCCCGCAGTTAGGAAAATATGCAGCTTCTCTCAAATTAAATTTTTCTTTGACATTTTGTGTTTATGTTTAAAATTTCCATGTTAAAATTTATTTCGATACGCTATCAGTATAACATACGAAAAGAGCGATTCTACATTTTGTTTGTGTTTTTGCCTGATATAATGAAAAATAATGACTTGAGGTATAAAGCTGTATGTCGTCCACACACTGTGTATCACAAAATTCGTATTATTATCGCTGCGCTCAGTGCGTTAACATCAATTGCTAAAACCTAGTTATCTCTTTACTCCTAAAGCTGTACTTTGCCTGAGTGAGAATTGACTATATGTTTCGTTCAGTCCTCGGTACAAGAAAACAAACCACAGTGTTAAATACGATAAAAGCAAACAGTGCTCAGAATCCATGTATAATTTATATGTAACTTTAATTATAAACGTAAGCAACAATATCCGAAATAATTTTATTCGGGAAAGTGACTCGACCACGGAAAAAATCCATGCCGTATTAAACCAAACGATTCCGACATTAATACTTATCTGAACTATTTTAGTAGGTTAATTAGAGCATAAATGACAAAAGAAAAGATTTCTATTACAACGTTCTCTTGAATGATGCAGCTGGTAGCGCGTATCTAACGCCTTTTCACTATACAAATTCACTCGTGCGGTAGCGGCACCGGACTACCGATTCCCCCCTGAATTTTAAAGCTGCCTTTAACTACCCCCGTCTTAACAACAACTTTCAAAACATAAACAACTTAAGTGCTAACTGGTTTGCCTTGGGTTTATTCGTTTTAATGAGCTTTATGCATTTTACTTTCTCTGCTACGTACCTACAGGAAGTATTGCGTTCATTCCAAAAATTCGATCATTAGAAATAAATGTTTTTAGAACCCTGAATAGAAAAACATTTCTAGGAAAAGATATGTATATATGTATATATGCATATATGCATGTATGCATGTATCTATGCATGTATGTATGTATCTATGTATCTATGTATCTATGTATCTATGTATCTATGTATCTATGTATCTATGTATCTATGTATCTATGTATGTATGTATGTATGTTGACTATTTGAGAAATAAAGGTGGTAAGGTATATACTGTATTTGTAGATTTTAAAATGGCATTTGATACTGTAGAACGCAGTGCTCTCTGGGAGAAATTAACACGTAAAGGACTTTCGGGGAAAATGATTAGAGCACTTAGGGCAATGTATAAAGAAGTTAAGTTTGTTATCAAGATCGATCACCACAATACATCAGAATGTAACATAGCGCAGAGGGGGGTTAAACAGGGTTGTGTACTATCTCCGTTACATTTTAATTTGTTTATTGATGATGTTGTTAGCGTGATGACGGAGGAAGACATAGATGCACCGGCAATCGCAGACCAAAAAATACCAATTCTTTTGTACGCGGATGACATTGTAGTTCTTTCTAAAACGATAAAAGGTTTGCAGTCTGGTTTAAACGCTCTTCGACAATATTGTAGGCAATGGCGTATGGAGGTAAATATTCTTAAAACTAAAACAGTCACCTTTAAAAATGGATGTGTGTACGGCCAACAAGAAAAGTGGACCTACGGGGAGGAAGAAATTCAAAATGTTAAACACTTCGATTACTTAGGAGTAAGGTTTGATATGGGCGGAAAATGGAACAAGAACATGGAGTTTATAAAACACAAAGGGATTGGACAACTTTCTGAAGTATTAAGGATATTGACCCGGGTACCTGATATGCCAGTAAAAACATTACAGACCATGTATGAAGCAATGATTAGGTCCTCATTACTATACGGCAGTGAAGTGTGGGGATGGGAGAGGGTGGATAATGTAAATAAAATACAATGCAATTTCTGGAAGCGCATTCTAGGGTTGGGGAGGGGTACTTCAAACTACGGAGTTCTTCGTGAGGTAGGATGCTGGGAAGATGCTGTATTTGCTAAACTAAACGTAGTTAGGTACTGGCTGCGAATAATTAAAGGTGATCAAACAACTCTGAGAGCAATATGTTATCGTCATCAAATGAACAACATAGAGCATCCAAAATGGTGGGTGGCGGGGTTGCAACGCGAATTATAAAAAATTGGCTTAAATGATATCTGGCAAAGGGGTAATGAAAATACACACACTGCCGTGAGAAAAGTCAAAAGACGACTATGCGATATAAACAGGCAGAAAATAGAATCTGAATGTAGACAAAGATCAACATTGGAGCTACAAAATGAAATAAAAACTAGGTGGGGTAAGGAAACATATATTTTGGAATTAGGTATAAAACAGAGGACTGGAATAGCATGGCTTAGGTTGGGAGGGTGGAAAGTTCGCAAGATTGTTGATGACGATGGCAGGAGGATTTGCCCATTATGCGGGGAACAAGAAGACTGGACGCATATTTTGGCAGCATGCGTGCAGACGGAGGGTATTAGGAAAAAACTATTACCGGAAGTATTTTTGGCTTCCAACAGACGGAGGACAGCATGCTGGGACATGATTCTAAACAGCCAAAACTGGCCAAGCTTGGGCACATACTTAATGGAAGTACGTGTACTAAGAGATAAGGTGGTTATGTAATTTTTCTTTAAACATATGTGGTGCTTGAGTACTTGTGCACGACTGTGTGTGTGTGTGTGTTTGAGTGTGTGATTCAGAGTGTTTTTTCAATTTTATATGTCTGTATATAGTGCGGTGATTATAAAAAAAATAATTGTTTTCTGGTTGATACTGCAAGTCACGTATACAGACCAGGTATTTTTCTAGAGAGCATGTGCGGTCTTATGACCCATGTGACTGTGTTATACAATTAATGTAATACTAAATACTTAATAAATACCACCACTACTACCACTACAAAGCGTTCTTAAATGTACGTGTGTATGTGTGTATGTATGTATGTATGTATGTATGTATGTAGTACTGCCATAGGTTCTATCAGTACTTTTAATGCATATAACTACTAGATAAAACTATGCGAACGCATTAATATAAATATATTCTGAAAGAACACCAGAGATGCTACAGAATGAACATACTCTTATTCCAAGTGGTCACCATGTGCGGCAATATAGCGGTGAAGACTTTAAGGCCACTCATCAATAGTTGACCGAATCGTGTCCTGAGGAATTTTCTTGACAGCAGACGTGATTGAGTTTTTTAACATCTCAATATTGCGTTGCAGTTTTTGACATGCTATCGCCTCGAGCTTCTGTCACAGAGAATAATCCAATGGATTGAGGTCCGGACTTCCAGTAGGCCAGTCAGCAGCAGCGACCATGAAATGTGGAACATTGCTTGGCAACCACTGCTGCGTAGTTTTTTGCTTTGCAGGAGCGCATCGGTTCTAAGCTATTTGAAGGGAAATCGCCGATTTTTTCAGCAGAATAGCGCTCCTGCACTACTACTGCTGCTGCTGACTGGCCTACTGGAAGTCCGGACCTCAATCCATTGGATTATTCTCTGTGGCAGAAGCTCGAGGCAACAGCATGTCAAAAACGGCTCCGCAATGTTGAGATGTTAAAAAATTAATCACGTCAGCTGTCAAGAAAATTTCACTGGACACGATTCATGCAGCTATTGAGAGTGACCTCAACGTCTTCGCCACTGTGTTGCCGCACATGGTAATAATTTCGAATAAAATATGCTCGTTTTGTATCATTTTTGTGTACTTTCAGAACATAGTTATATTAATGGGTTTGCATAGTGTTATTTAGTAGTTATATGCATTGAAAATACTGACAGAACCTATGGCTTTACTATGTATGTATGTATGTATGTATGTATGTATGTATGTATGTGGTAGATGCGTTGGTATATATGTTGGATATATACTAAACTTAGTGTTTAAGTTCAGTATCCTTCAAGAATTCGGCTAAACTGTTTTAAAGAAAATCCCCATCCCAAATTACCCATTGCACGCAAAGCTTTTTGTAATTCATTATTTTCTCAAAAATGGTTAAATCACTTTGATTAAAATACCATTATTTAAGACATTTGTATGAAAATAAAATATACATCTTCAAGATTCTGGGAATAGCTTGTGAAGTCCTCTTTATTTGGAAAGAATTTTGAACCAATAAGGATGTATAAAAATTTGCTAAACAAAATATGCAAATTTCTTTAAAAACACAATTTCAAATGTCTTTTTATGACATCAGCCATTTCCGATGAATCCGGAATTTTTATTGGTTTGGATTTTTCAATACTTTCTCAGCAGTTGGCATTCTGTTATTTTTTGCGATGTCATGGAAGAGCATGGAATTTCATAGTCAGCATATAGCAACATGCTTTTAAACATTCGACTATCGCTTCTCGCACTTCTATGAAGTGCGCCGGCATTAATACATTTCAAAGTACTTTCCGATATGTCTAGTTGGTTTGTCGAGTAATAATAGCGCAAGAGGCAAGGATGGGATTACAACATTGACAGAGTCAGTTTGTCGGCAGTACTAGTGAAAAAGAACGATGAGATTGGTGTAAGCTTGGTTGTTTTGTCGAGTACTGGTAAGCGTCGGTGCAAACAAAAAAAGGGAGCAATTTTAATCGGCAAATATTTAGTCACATATTCATAAAACGTTAACTAATTCCGAAAAAAATGAGGTTCAAGGAATGTTTTAAAAGTTCTTAAAAGGAATCAATATTCCCTTAACTCACACATGTCTGAGAGCTTATTTCTAGTGGTAATAATTACTTACAAAGTAAGAAAATACTGCCATTCATTTTTATCGCACACTGAGGTAGTTTCAGATGGTTTATTTCTACACATTGTGTTACAGTCAAATAAAGCTGTTCATTTTCGCCTGGAGCAAGAGCAGAAATACCTTTGAATTACACCATTCATTTGTGGAAGCATCTCAAAACACGAGCAACAAAACACAAAAGACAAGAGGCAAAACGTTTCATTGGAAAACCATCGCAAACCGAGTACTCAACTTTGCACAAAAGCATCAGATATTTGGGAACTTCGAATACATGCAATAACGTTCTAACATAATTAAAAGCAATTTAATTAATGTTTTAGCCAAACGGTGGTATAGTCACCTCAGGAACAATGTTATGCGGTAAAATGATTCACTTTGAGAACCATGCCAATTTTCAGAGTATTCTAATAAACTATGGTCTAAATTTATTATAAGGTAGGTAGTAAGTCATATTAGGCAGTTTTTCATTTTAGAGTCTACATTTGTTGAATGCGTGCAGATTTGAGCGTATTAAGTGCTCAGACTACTCTCTCCTTCTCTCTCTAAGGGGGAAAGTGAAAATGTATGTCTGATATTGATTTATTCGGCGAAAGATAAATCTTAAAGTTTATGTACAAGCTGAAAACTGCATTGAAACCTATTACACATTATCCTTCAAGAGATGAAGCCATAAATCATATCTAAATACGTTATTTATTTGCTATACTGTGAAAATGTATGCGTAATTTTATTTCTCCCTATGCTTACATAAAAGAAGTCTTAGACATGAATGACATGTGAAAAGACATTAATTTCGAGAATTACTCGACCATCAATATCATCTTGAGGATACAGATATACGCATTTTTTTAGTGGAAGAAAATCGCACGGTAAAAATGAATTCCAAGTAAGTCCGCAAAAATGTAATTACGGAAATAACGAAGTTAAGGTACATACAGAAAGTAGAGGAACATCGCTGGCAACTGCACTACTATCATAATATGAAGCCGAAATTTATTGGTGTAAAGCCTTCTGGTCTATATTCACCCCAAATAATGCTTTAAACGTTTACATAATTACTGCTATAAATATAAATTAAATCTATACGCGCTTAACCTAGAAATAAAAACTGCTTGTAACATTGCAAATCATATTTAAGGTATGACATCTCAGAGAAAGAGATAGCATTGAAGATTCCCCACCAGCTACAAGCATTAGAAGAGAGAAGTTCAGTGCATCTCAAGTCTCATAACTCAATTGCAAAGTATCGCTCATATAGGCCAATATTCATGTTTCTCGAATCGTAGCGGAACAGTGAAAATGAAACTGAGTTCTAATTATGGATGCTCTATAAGTACAGTGGTCCTTAGCTTCCCATTCTATATTGGGCGTGAAAGACTGGTAATTTTTCTCAAGAGGCCTCTTTATTAGGCTGGAGTTTTTTTACGTGCTGTAAATCTACGACACGGGACCACCGGCTTTACTTCCCTTCCGAAGGAAGCCATGCTAAGGATTTTTACACCCAAAAAATCCATAGTCCTGTGGATATGAACCCGCAACCTCAAGAACTAGAGGCTATCATGGTAATTACTACACCACGGAGGACGACGCGGAACAATGAGCTTTTCAACTTTGTTCAACTCTCCACTTGGGTTTTAATTTAAAAATTAAATACGGCTTAAACAATGCATTTGTGTCAAAGAGGTAAGCGATATGGAAAGGCCAGATTCTTTAAGCGGGGGTGATTATATTCCAAAAATTATTACAATAGTGTAGAGAAAAATTGTAATTTCTTGATTTGGTTTTAAGTTATTTTTATCGCGTTTAGATACACCAAGGAACAAATTTAAAACTGTTATAACAATCCACAAGGCCACCGCCGTAACGTGGGGAGCGTGTATACTCATATCCCAAAGGTCCCGAGTTCGAATCTCTGTTAGGGTGTGTTATAGGGTGTGAGAAGGCTATTCTTGGGTTTTCCCTTATCCTGAAAATATGAATTCGAGTAACTTTAAGTTCTATGGACCCCGGCTTACTTGAGCATCGTTCCACCCATTGATATATTCATCGTCCGATATGACCTATCCGGTTAAAGGGCATTAAACTATGCAAGCCTCTAGTTCCCAGGTCGTGGGTTCAAACCCGGCGGAGGGGGATGCATTTTTTCGGGCATAAAAATTCTTAGCATGGCTTCCTCCTGAAGGGAAATAAAACCGGTGGTCCCGTGTCGTAGATTTAAGGCACGTAAAAGAACCTCAAGTCTGATAAGGAGGCCTCTGAGTAAAATTTCCGGTTTTTCACGCCAAATATATAAGAAGAACCACAGCAGTTAAAGAGCGTCTATAAATAAAACTAAATTTATTTTTGACATTAAACTGTCACAAAAAAGTATAGTATTTGAATAGATTAGTACCAACTTCAGAGTTGGTTCTCGTATATCATTTGTTTACATTTTGCATCACAGAAGAATCTTAGGTTTCAACATTAAGTTACAATTGCATGATTTTTTAAACTGTTATTAAAAGCATAAGATTTTTTTCTACTAAAAAGCTAACTCGGTTGACTTGAAAAGGATGTTAAACAAAAAGTAATCGCTAAGTGATAAAATAAATGAGTCCAAATGATATTAAAAGCCTTCACTTACATCATGATGGTAAAAGATGGACGATCGTTTCGAGGCTATCAAGGCCTCATCTTCAGCAGTCGACTCTCCCGCTGAAGATCAGGCCTTGATAGCCTCGAAACGATCGTCCATCTTTTACTATCATGATGTAAGTGAAGGCTTTTAATATCATTTCAACTCATTTATTTTATCAGTTGACACTTTACTGTTAATATTGACCCAATTTTAACATTGATATATCACTAAATATTTTTTTAAAATTAGTGATGGGACGATACCACTATTTCTCGATTCTCGATACCGATACTGATTTTTAACACCAATACTCGATAATGACTTTATAAAAAGCTGTAAAGGCTACAGCTTGTTCGCTGAATTATGTTTTTATTAGTAGTTTTCTGTCCAAACGCATGTAACAAATTTTGCACTCTTTCCTAAATCTGATTTTGTTCCTGTTTGACATTCTCCAGCATTGACATTGTGGCAGCACTTTTTTATCTTGTTGATGCGCAGATGATGATCTCCTACCGTTAGTCAAGGTTAATAATAATAATGATGATGATGATATTATTATTATTATTATTATTAATAATTTGCTCCCCTTTATGTACAACTAAATTTGTGCTGAAAATTTTCTGTCCATATTATGGAAATTAGTCGTAAGGTATACGTAAGTTACGCTCGTGACCTGAGTTTGAATTGCGTAAACACAAACTAATGGAGCCAAGAGCGAATGTTTCTATGCGCTGTATTATCTGATTTGTTTCTGCTGGATTCACAGATTTGGTCACCGGAGAAGGTAAATGTAATGGCTGAGAGTGAGTCACCAAGCCAGGGTTTTGCAGAAACGTGATTTAGTGCATCAGCTAAATCAGCTTTATTCAACTGAGTTAATACTACGTGTTACAGGAGCTCTATTTTTCCCCCATTGTTTTGCATATTTTCATTTAGACACAAGAGTTTATGGAATGTTGCATTGATTCATCCACAGGAAACGCAGTCCAAGTCTATCAAGAACTACAGTTCAGCAACTCTTAAAGAACATGTGCAAGTTCAGTACCGTAATGTCTCGACTCCTTACATTCCTTCTAACATAAATTTAACACAATCATTTTCAATAATGCGAAACAAACATTTAAAAGCATCGAAGGTTTATCTCAAAGTATTAGGCATACTTCGATACTCCCGAGTATCGAGATTACCGAGGTATCGACGGTATCGAGCTCCCATTCCTAGTTAAAATTAATGTTTCTATGTATTTCAATATTATGAAACTTAAGTACAAAACTGTAGTGGTAATTTAAAGAATATTCAGTGAAACTCTTTAAAATTAAAGGGAATGAAGCATTTCAAAAAGAGTGTATGAAGAAAAGGTAAAAGGTGCAAACTGCAAAAGCTTAAAAGGTACAGAAATGGAATTGTGCTGAGATAACATAATTTAATATTCCAACATACCTGCAAAACATTAAATTTCTAATTTGACTAGTTCAAATATAGTATGTCTGCAAATAGTTACTACTTCACTTTCAGTGTGAAGTTTATGACCTGTTAGTAGTTTACATAATGTTATACTTAGTTTCCCTCATAGTTTATCATGGTTTTTGTTAAAACTCATCTCCTGGTAACAGTGCACGAGTGAAGAAGCGATGTTGAAGCAGTTATCTTCGTTCTAGAAATCTTTCTAAAGTATTTATTACTGTGTTAGCCTTTCTTCTGTCAGCAAGAAAAATAAAACTCCCTCACAAAGCTCTCAATATACGAGAGTCCTAGTTGTGCACAAAGCCTTCGTTGTAGGCACATCAACACAGGACGACCCACGTGCCCAAATCGTATTCCTTACTGACGTCAGTGGGCAAAGCTAGTGGTGAGACTCATGGATGACTAATGTGAGGAACATCTCCATGCCATTGTTTACCTAAACAGTTTAGTTTATGTCTTACACTAAGCAACAAGTATTTTTGTAGTAAAGTAATCACTCTCAGTTGGATTCCATCACATACAGGAGTTGCTGGCAACGAGAACGCCAATGCTGCAGCCAAAGAAGCCACACGACATCCTCTGTTAAATGGCATTAAAACTCCAGATCAAGATTTCCTTATCCATATAAAACGAGTCATAAGTAAGAGGAATTCTATTCCAAATATTTCATGCAGTGTGTGCTAACTGTAATTTAAAATATCCTATTTCGCATTTCAAGCATCAAGACCAGGTTATCATCACCAGACTACGCATAGGACATACAATCCTAACTCACTCATCTTCTGTCTCATGAACCAACGCCTGTGTGTCAACAATGTCAAATTGTGCTCACGTTCAGCGCATCATGGTAGACTGTCCACAGTTTTAAAAACAAAGAGAATGTTCCATTTAAAAAAAATATGGAAATACTTAACAATGTAACTTTATGTAAAAATGTTATCAGTTTTGTAAAATTTATTCGCATGTACATAAATCTATCTAGGAACCTAATTTATGCAGTCAAGACATAACTGTAAAGTTCAAGAGACTTAAATAAAACAAATAAATATTTGTGAAACTTGAAGTCCTACAATGGTAAACAGGAACCTTCCTGCTGCCTCAGCAGAAAGCTGAACTTGCCAAAGCAACTCGTTAATTGCTTTGGAAACAAGATTATTAGTCACGGGATATATTATAGGACATTGCATAACGGCCTACAGAGACTTCACTTTGCAACAGTCTCCACAAACAACGAAAATTGTGGTATATTCCCAAGGCACCGCTATGCCACACGAGAACCATGTTTGGGCGGGGCCCGTTTAAGAAAGCAATTTACCTGATGCGACAGTTCAAATGTAAACTTTGACTCTATATACAGTCTGCACCCTCTGTTGAATTTACTTCCACCTCGCATTCTGACGTTCTCAAAGCACTGTCATCCCTTGAGGTCATTCAGAAGTATCTCTCCTGTAACGTAGAAGGGAATAGTGTACTAATATCATTTTCTGTTCCCAACTGAGTCATACAGAGTGTCCATTTGCAAGATATTTTCCTAAAATAGAGAGATCCCAGCGTTCTTCGAGGTATTTTCTGAAGTTATGAAATCTCTGGTGCCGCCTATTGCATGGATGTTCAATTCCAACTGGAAATTTAAATTCAGTATTCCTTGTAGGTAATTTTGGTTCCATAAGAAGAGTACGTTTATATTACTTTGAAAATACTCACGCATGTTCTCTGTTTTTAACATTTATTAAGTAGAGGAAGAAATATTATCCGAACTAAATTCAATTTTATAGAGTAAAAGCACGCAAAGAATTCTAAGTTACAATTTTATAATGTGTCCTTTAAAGTATGGCTCTCTACGCAAAAGCTGATGAAAAGAGACTTTGTTAGCACTAGAAAAAGTCGTTCAAATCGTTGCTAAGATTTCTTGTTTGGATAGAATAAGGGTTGAGGTAAGAGAAATCATTAATTTAGATCAAAGTTAGAATTGGACCGATAACTTCAATGCAATAGCCGGGATTTGAACCACAGATATTCCGCTTGCTCTAACTAACTGAACTACTATGAGAATATGTCGGTAGTACATTAAATTCTCCCACATGACTCATATTTTAAATATCCGGAAGGAGACGAAGATCCGTGGTTCAAATCTCGGTTATGGGATTGAATTTTTAAGTCTGATTATACTTTCCCAACCTTGTTCTACACACGGCGTATGTGAAAGAAAAATTAATTACCATTAATTGACCTAATACCTAGTTGATTAAACTATGAATTCCGGGATTTAAAGACTTGCTAGATTGTAAGTCACCATTGTAAATTGGGGTATGTTCTCTCGTAATGAATTTGAGATCTCCTTGTGGATCACCGGGAAAAATGCGAATCAGTTGGGAAATTTAATGTCCTACCGGCATGTTGCTATGCTCGTTTAGTTAGAGCAACCAGATATAAACCCGAAGATTCTGCTTCCTACACACGGTTAGCGTAAAAGAGCAATTAGTTGCTAATGAAGATTAAACTTAATTTGATGACATCCAATGTTTACAGTTGAGGTCGTGTGGCAACTTAAAAGTAATGGAAGAAGGAATTTTTCCAAGACCAAAACTTAAATGTACAAAGACGAAAAAGAGATCTTTCCAGAATTAGTTGGTTGAATGTAATACAGCTAATAATAGAAGCAAGAGTGTTTGAGAACGAAGCATAGATAAAGAACGTCGTGAAACCGATTTACTAACAATAAATGCATTGCACTAAGTGGAATGTCTGCTGAGGTTTGCATTCTCAGTACTGATGTACCTATGCGTTGATTCAAATATTTTGCGATTGGATTACCTTCCAAATAAAAGTCAATGTAAAAACTAATGTCATGACATTTAAAAAAAGGGGGTATATTGAGACAATTTTAGGAGTAAATCTACAACAATAAACTTTTTCAAATCACACATAATTCTCAAAAAGTTTTAAAAATTGTATTAAATCCACTTTATCATAAAAAAATAGTCAGGATCATTGACAAAATATTTTAGAAGGTGTATGCCATTTGTCAGTCTTTATAGATGTGGCGAGCACATATAAGGTTAGGTTGGTACGCCTAACATGGAATCGGCCCTTCCAGAATGATTTTGGTAGACCTGTTCATTTCGGAAGGCTCAACTCAAATGTTGGTAACTTTATTTTGTTCTTGATTAGTTCAGATTGTTCTGGTGGCTTTGACGCATTTAATAGGAAGTAGGGGTGAGGATGATCGCATATAAAATTATTAATTGTTCGACCATTGTTTAGGCAGCAAGACTTGTAAGTGTAAGGAATAGTGTGATGTCCTTTCTGCTCCTGTCTTGTGGCAAGATGAGATTTGGACAATGACTTGCTTGTAAACAACATGTAGGTTAAGGTAAAATCTTTGTTAATAAAATAGTCATTTGTTAAATTTTAAATGCTTTCTTCTTTTAAGCTTCCTTTGCAGATTGTGGCATTCCTCTGTGGCAACCCCATTGCCATGGCTTTAAGTATGGAAATATTCGGGAAGTTGCGTAATTAACTATAGTCGTGACAATATTAAATTAGTTTAAGAAATGTTGTTTCTAAAAAAAGTTGTAGAGAACATACATTTTGATGAATTTTAATTTTTAGCTTTCAGGAAATTAAATTTAATCAAAATAAGAAGAGCTTTATAAACAGTTCATATTATTTTTCTGTCTCAATTTCTACCTCGAAACTCGCGGTACTCCACTGCGTGAGCTTTCTGAAACTGCGTCACGATACATCATTACTAGGGCCCGGATTTTTAGGTGGAATAAACCTTCATTTTAGGTTTCTTATATGTTTAAAATAGTTTTTTTTTAGGTTTTACTCAATTCATTTTTTTTCCTTCGTGGATCAATAGAGGTATCAATAATTTTGCTTTTCTGGTAGTTAATTTTAAAGATTTATTTTTTGGCTTACAGTAGATCAGAGGTGGCGAAAACGTGACTCGCGAGTCATTTTGACTCGTAGGCGCCGTTCCCTCTCTGCAACCACCCGTTTGATTTTTACATGCTGCTGAGTGATGCAGTGCGTGTTGCATATTTGGTGACTCGCGGAAGGAAGTGGTTTTCGCCACCCTTGCAGTAGTTAGTTGCATACATTCTCAAATTTTCTGGCGTAAACGATTTCCTATTATCACGTAACATATTCCTCTATGAAGAAAAGGTTCTTTCAACGGAACATGACATCATTGGGGCGTAGAACATAGAGCCAGTGCAGCAGGTTCTAAGGGTAGTTTTCCTGTATATTTTTTCCCCTGCAATGCTGAATTGATTTTCATATCTTCAAACCAGGATTTCGTCGAACATGCAACTCCCAATGGTCCAGGAAGCGGCAAGAGTGAGATACTCTAGTGATTTCTTAGCCTTGGAAATGCAGGAAGCTTCTGTTTCATCCAATTCATTAACGATATTTTTAATATATTTTAAGTGCTTGTCATAGTAAATGGCAGCAGACAGCCAAGTTCCCCAGCGGGTAAGAATCGGCTCAGGTGGAAGAGGTGGTTGCCGGTACTTTCTCTATGAACAATTGTATATGTGTTGGGGATTTTAAGAAAACTTTCTTGACCAAAGATATCAGGCTGCTCACATCATCGAAGTGGCTTCTAATTCCCCCGCAAGGTGGTACAGGCCGTAGGCCGAGCACATAACATGTAGCATGGTCGGGTGACGACTGTAGAACCTCCGCCCGGCCTTCAGCATATAGGCAGCACTGTCTGTCACTAAAAAAAGTGAACTGTGGATCTGCAGCAATCCTCTTTTTCAATAAATGTGATTTAGGCATTGTTTCACTATACAACAATTACATTAGAAAACTACTCTCGGTGTACTCTGTTGTACTCTCGGTGAACGATTGGAGGCAATCCCGTTACGCAGGTTACACTCCTCCTGATCTTCTATAAGCTGCATTCAGCTGCCACCACATCACATGTGGTGCGTTAAGCTGTAGTAACTTGATCTACTGGCTGTAAGTGGTAGAAATCATTTTACAATGAGTTTCAATTCGAAAATAACATTTTTAATTTCGAAAAAGGAAAAAAACTATTTAGGTTATTTTAGGTGTAATGAAATTCGTATATTCTGCTCCAGGAAGTGCGAAACGAATATATAATATATAATGTGTTAATATATCGAGGAAAAATATAGGATAAAACCTAAAAACCCGGGCCCTAATCATTGCATAGCATGAAAATATATAAAAAGAGAAGTGAAGAAATCATATTCTCGATTGTCATGTATTACATTTTAGTGACATACAATGGCAAGAAACAAAAATAGAAATTCCCTTTGTCCAGCATCAAATTCTCTCTCAATAAGCCGACCCTCGGAGCCGTGGTCGCTGGAGCGTACAACTGAGGGTCGCGGGTTGAGTCCCGTCATAGACATGGAAGTTTGTGTTTGTGTATTAAGTAACAGTAATTGCACTATAACACGGTAAAATAAACCAGGGAAAAACAGCAAGAATAAAACGGTGAAAAACAAGGGAACAACTAAAAACATAAAACATAAACACAAGCGTTACCAAGGAAGCATAAAAAACAAAGGGGAGAATTTCAGACTGAGGCGGTAGAAGGGTGGAAGAACATAAATTTAGGCGCCTGAAAGCTGAAAAACTTGTTCCTTAGCATTAAAGCAATTTTGACTGAAACTTACCTTTTTTTCTACCAGACTCTCTTTAATAGAGCAATTTTCGCTCTGCGAACACAAAATTTGCAAAACCAATGCATAAAAGTTGTCTCTGTCGTTTTCTATAGTTTGAATGTTAAGAAAATCTGATGTTTTACATTCATATGTCTTTGTCTATCCCCTATCATTTATTTTTATATAACTTATACGGGCTATTTTTAAGAAGTTATTTTTCTATTTATACGGATAAACCTTTGCAGAATTGGTTTCAACACACATTTCGTGTAGTTGCAAGAAACAAAGAAGAAAAACGAATCGATATTTAACAGCGGGTGGATATATGAAATTCCACACTCTTTCCATGATTTCACGAGAAACAATTGAATAACGACAACACTTTAAAAAACGAAAAAATCATGGAAAAATTTAACTCAGTAATAACGAATATCTGAAATTCCTGATGTCAGAAAGACTTATTTTTAATAATTTAGGTGTTATAAATAGATGCACATTTTTGTTAGTACGTTTTTGATTATCTCTTATGGTTTCCCATTATACAAACTACGAAATTGCTTTCCAATGAAGAGGACTTCATGGCCTATTAAAATTCATGATATACATTTTAGGTGTATGCAAGTATCTCACAATCGTTATAGGCATTTTTGGGAAAATATAGAAAATTTTTCGATGCAAAGTTGTTGTTTAGGGTGAAGGGATTTGCTTGAAAATCTTTGTGTCGCATTTTGGAAGACATTGCACTTAAGTATTACGTTTGGTATCTATCCCACTTTTCCTTTTCTCCAGTTATGCTATTTACAAATACATACAGACTAAAAATTTATTTTTGGATTCAGGGAACCTCAAAAATGTATTTCCAGTGAAATCTTGATATAAAGTTTTGGCTGGAATGCAATATTTCTATGTACCTACTAGGTACATGATAGGGAACGTTAAAAATACAATTGCAAATTTGCTAAGGCACGGTTCTCGTGTTTCATGGTCTGGTTTTCTTGTAAAGAGAGTGAGGGATTTTGCACATTGTTTGATAAACCTTATTTTCTCCACATTACTTTTTGAAAGGATTTGTTCTAGATCTAGATTCACGCTAATTGCTTTTTATGGTCCTTCAGTTTTATGAATACTGAATTTCGAGCAAAAAGTATACTCAAACCTGGTTAAGGAAGGAAAATTCCAAACCCTATCATTTATTTATTTTATTTTATTTATTTCAATATTTTCCTTGAAACGATACGTTGAAGCCATAATATCGATTATACATAGTCTACTTGTGAACCACCTAGAAAAGTGTGGAAACATATAACATATCTTTATAAGACTGTACAGAGTAGGTAGACGACGGGAAATGAACGTACCGTTAGGGGATTGGAATGCGGGCTGAACATGCCCATTGTAACGACACATGTGTGAATTGGGGGAAACAAAACAAGGCAGAGTTAGGGTTAAGAAACTTTCAGGAATGCGAACCGAAGGGTAAAGGCAAGCACTTGTAGTCTGGAATTCGATGTGAGCAGACGTGTGAAACACCACAGGGTATCATGTGGCTATAGTTTGATTTGGCGATGGCATAGTTCGATATATTTGTGTGATCGGACATAAAACATATTTGTGTGAACGGATCGGTTATGGGAATGATTTTAAGGAGGTCAGAATAAAACGTAATAAAACCATATAAATGTCATCGCTTAACACGACCCGAGATTGAGAGAACCTACTTGTATCCATGCTCTTCCGACATCTGACCGATACCTTTCCTTTTCCCTCTACAAAAACACTGATACCGTACCTAAAAGGAAAACACACAATAAATTCCATCCCACTAAGGCGCCCAACGAAGACAACACCCAAAGAAGCCGACTCAATACGGCGCCCAACGATAAAGTCCATCCCATCCTTTACCAAGGTTGAAACTGACATGGTCACATCTTAAAATAGAAAACATAAAAAATATAGGTCAATACATGTAAATGAAGTGGAATTATATATATGGAGTTGGAAGGTAGTCATTTGTATTATAAAATGCATTATTGATCAACCACTTACGGAAAGTTCCTTTAAAGATACATTTATTCAACTGAGTTATTATTGTATAATTTAAAAGCTTTAATATGAATTCCTCCATTTGAGTAAACACACTCGTATTATTTCTAATGCTATATGTTCATGAACTGCATTAACAGGAGTCATTAAATGTAAATTATGTTTTGAATACATCAGAAGTTCCAAAATATATACACCAGTAAGAATCATAATTCTCTGTTTAATAAATAGAGGTTTAGAATGAATATACCACTTAGTAATCTGATGACTCTCTTTTGCAAAACAAATATTCTATCAACATGGGCACACTTTCCCCACAGCAGTTATTCATAAATAATAGCACATAGAAAAAAGCAAAGTATGCAGCTCTAGCTTAACTATATAGTAAAGAGGTTTTTTAGACAGCATGGCCTAAAAGGAGAATTTCTAACACAGTGCAACTGAGCTAATGATTAATTTCTCATAGCAATGTAATTATCTGTTAACCATGCAAATCTTCGTACTTCAATGTATCGCATTTCGTTGCAGAGTTAACCTATACGTTATATTCAAACCTTCTGCTTTCTTTGATCTCAAACATTATTCTTTTATCTAGCATTACCTTCATAAAGATTAAATGGCGAATTATGAATTCCAAAGGAATTGAAATGGAAGAGCCAGGTGAAGTTACAGAAACAGCAGAAACACTAGCACTTACCCGAAACATCCAGAAAGCAATATGATATAGCATTTAATGCTTCATTGGTGGTGTAAGGCAAAACATGTTGAAAATAATTTCACTGAAAATGACTGCTAGACGTGATCTCAATAGTTTCAGGAATCAATATAATATTATTGATATTTTACAAATTGGAGCGCTGTCTAAAAATAGTATATGCCACACGTGTTAAAAGTGGTTTTATTTTACCCCTTGTATCATAATCTACTATTAAATTCCGTACAAGATTTAAAACACGAGACAATATAGTACAAATATAATCTACATGATTTACCCATGTAATCCTACTACTAATATGCATGACAAGGAGCTTGATAACTTTGTCCTCATTCAGATTTATAAGTGTTACATTTACAGTTAGAAATGTTTATTAGCTGTAAATCAATTTTTTACCTGCGTCAGAGACAATTGCGAAATTAGAAAGCTCATTTAAAGTACTTCGATTGTTTAAAAAAGTAGTATCATCAGCACAAATACCTAATGATAAAAGTATTAATATGATGTTTCAAGCAAATACTGCGGTTAAAATCGCGGCCAGTCTTGGTCCTAGAAATACACCCTAAGAGTTTGAGCTAGGCAGGCACAGAGGTTCTCTAGCTTGCTTGTGTTTCCACTTTAGAAGTAGAAGTAGGAAAGGAAAGTGGGGGGGGAGTGTCGCGCTCCAGGCGTAAACAGCACTTGGAGCGTTCTTCCTACTTTCCCAGCAGTGGCAGCACTCTGATTAGTAACAATAAAAGCGCGAAGGAAACAGCAAATATGTTGCTTGTGTGTTTTCTTTTTCTGGAACGATTAGATAACCGAGAAACACCATGAGCGTCTGCAAATTGCCTTTTTGGAAGTTTTTCTAAAGGCGAGCGAGCGTTCATGTAAGAGATAGAAAGTAAAGTTGTATACATCTGAAATCAAATCTCAAAATTCCCACCCAAAATGTTTTTGAAATTCAACTTTTCCTAACTTCTGTCTTAATTATGTGGGTCAGAAATAGAAACATGGATTTTGGTAATAATGCCGATTTTCAAGAGTAAATTCTAAGATAATCGAAGAAAGAGTTGATCCCTTGATGTCTGGATTAAATTACTCTTACAGGAACGAAGAGAAACCCAGATTATGTGTATAGGATTTTGCCAAATACTGCATCAAAAATAAAAAAATACCCGACTGGCGAAATTCGATGTTTTATGTGCAATACCCGATTGTTTTAAATATTTGACTTCTAATAAGTTTTGTTACGGAATGTGAATCACTACACTGCAATTATTCCCCCTATAATTGAATTTTTAGGTCTCTTTTCTTGATTTCAAATGATCTGTCCCGTATGCTCCTTGCTCTATCCTTTTCTTGCACTGATTCGCATTTAAATTTCTTCATGCTTAAGCATAATGTTTTTCAATTGTCACTGGGATTTCAAAGTGAAAATGCTCTATAAATGAATTGAAATAGTACGATGTTTAAAGAGTTAATACATTAATCAAAATTTTCTCAGCTCACGGTTTATTGGAACGACAAGTGTGCCATAAAAGGCAATTTTCTTCTTACTTAGTGAAAAATAGCAAAATTTCACGTTCCAATAGAAATTATTCGTAGAATTCTTGTTTTGCTGTCCTAAAAATTGTGAGAAAAGTAGGCAATTATCGCAAAATGGAATTTGGCTTTAAAACTAAGTAAGCAAGCTTGTTTTTAATATAGAATCAAAAGCATATTTATATCTTTTATTAAACTTCATACAACCATAGTTTTTCTTAGAAAGAATGTTCCATGAGTCATAATTCGCTTTATAAGTGTTATTCTAAGCAAAAGTATATAATTTTTATAAATTATATTAATCAGTTATATATGTTGTTCACGAAGAAAATATTTCATTTCTCATTAATCATATTCGTCATCGTCGTATGCTGTAAATTTCGGTTAAAAATAAATACATGTGAAATGTCTTCAAAACGAGCTGCAATTTGTTTATAGAATTTGTTGATACTTATTTCTAAACTTGTTTTCCTGCAGCAATGCTACGAACAAACTTCTACTTGAGGCAGCATTTTTAACACTTAAATAGTTTCAGTCTAATTATACAATATAAATTCAATAACAGCCCGCCTTGAAGCAATATGTGTATGTAATAATTTATAAAATGTATAAATGTAATTTAATAATGTAGGAGCTGTGAGAATAATAGGTTAAAAGTTGCTAACAATGAGGTAACCTTGAGGCAATATTGAGTAAGAAAGTTTAACAATACTACTCGTGATTCTTGGAAACAATAATGTAGTTTTAGTGACAGTTTATAAAAATAGCCAATCAACAACCAGAAAAAGCTTTAGTTAAATGAAGATATTCTATTGGATTAGGAATAACCAATCAGAGTCTTGAAATTTACAAGTTTAGGCGATTGAAATCAATTCAGTTGCCTGCAGACAGTGTTTGTAACCGGATGCGAAATGCGTCCTCGAGAGATTTAATACGTATTCGTGTGAGACGGAAAATAATTTTACGTGTTAAAAAGTGTAATTAATTAATAAAAAGAATCTCACAGCTTTCTATATCAGTGAAGTGTTATTTAAAGCGTGTCAAGCATTAATAAAAGGAGTGAAGTAAAATTATAATCTGTGTAAGTCTACATTCTTAGTCGCACCACAACCATGCCAAGACATCCATGTCTCTAAAATAAATACTGACGCAGCCAAGGCAAACATAAATATTAAGTACTTAAAGATACAGTCACATTACAAAGTTAATAATTTTTTTTTAAACTTGGGGCAAAGGCCACCTGAAAGTACATTTGGGGCGAAGGCTACTGGAAACCGGGTACTATACGTGCGGTTGCAAACAAACTTCAAGTTCGGCTCCCCAATAGTTTAAATATAATACAACTCCTTCAATACAAACAGCTTCAAATTGACGCCCAAAGCGTGGTGCAAATAACGTAAAGATACTATCTACTTCAAATTGGCTTCCATACGTGGGGCAAATAACAATAACAACAACAAAATCTTCTTCATACTTCACGTTAATCCAGATAAACGGTTGCAGGAATGGTTACATCACACATTTTGTTGAAGCTACAAGAGCGATGCAGAAGGCTGAAAGCTTTACAAAGCGAGTAGCCATGTGCTGGCTTTGAAATTCCATACGCTTTAATGACATCGGAGAATTCAATTCGACAGCAAAATTTAATTCGGCAACGGTTAATGCCACAAATTAAAACATACACACGTCCATTTAGTTTCTCGTTTCAGTTTGTTTAAGTTTGTTTTAGAGACTACAGCGCCTGTATTTCCAATGAAATGTTCGATTTCGAATTTTTGGTTGGAAGACAACACTTCTTTTACCTGCTATAGCTTGGTGGTAATGAAAGAAGCAATTGGCATCAAACACAATGTAAAAATAAAACATTTCAAAATAAATAAGTGATTGTTCTTTCAAGCAATCCGTATGTAGGCTTAAGCTGTAAAGTTGGAAATCCCAGATCAAATCCCGTCTATGTAATTGCATTTTTCAGTATGATTCTATCTTTACAACCTTAGCCTACACACGGCATGTGTGGAAGAATGAGTAATTATCATCGAGATTGGTCTAATATGAAGCCCGAGACTTTAAGCAATCACGAACCGAGCTGGATGGCTCAGGTGGTAACGTCTATGGCCCCATTTGGGAGTTGTGAGTTCGATTCTAGTGGCCCACCTTCCTGACTCGTGGATTTTTGTCGGGGTTTTCCCGGGTCGCTGGCGAATGCTGGGAAGTTAATTACATCTCCCGAATTTCCTGTCCCTCCATTTCATCTCCATTCTCATTTCACTTCACCTTTCATCTACTTGGTCTCTTTCAGGGTTGCAAGTGTCGGCGGGAGGTCTAGGCTTGTACATGGCAGGGAAAAAGGATGCACTGACTTAACTGTCGTCCCCCGGTCTCTGTATCCCGGGTCCCCAGGGGATGTGTAAGCCCCTCTGCTCCTAATCCTATCCTGCCCTAAGTAAATACGATATTGTAAGTCACTATTCGGGATGTTTTCTCAAAATTAATTTGAGAACGTCTTAGGGATTACCAGGAAAGTTTTGAGTCAGTTCGGGAATTTAATGTCATGTCGGAATGTTAATAGTTCAGTTGGTTAGAGCATGGCACGGTAAGCCGAAGATCTTGATTCAAATCCCGGCTTCGCATTGAATCCTTCAATGTAATTTTACCTTTACAAAATAAAACCTCAACCAAATGCTTCCCTGCTTATGACTCTAGCGTGCATTCCAAAAACTATAAATAAAGTCGGCATTTTTCTAAATATCCGCTGTCTAATCTTAATACAGCGCTCTGAATCGCTTGTCAGGAACGCACGACGTCTCTACAGCAAAGCTCAGAGATTTGAAAGGGATGTATGTCATCTCCGGTGCAGAAGGAACGGGTCCACAAAGACCGACTCAATTCAATTCCATGGCGTGTAGATCCTGAGCCGATGCCCGTACATCACGAGTACGTCTCGGCTACCTGTGTAATTCTAAGGCGCCTCTTGAATGAAGCAGCACTGCTATTTGATGACAGCGGGAGAGTATTGTTGGCTAAGCAAGCAGGGAGTCGTGGATCGATTCCCGAAGGAGAGGCTATAAGAGCTTAGCTCAAATAGAAATAGACCATCCACAAACTATGTACTATTGATTCGTGTTACGGCAAATTGTATTGAATGTGACATAGAAATGTGTGCTAATGCAATATTATTTGTCACTAGTGAGATATGAGCATTATTACTACTCGAATGTGTTTTGCAAGAACGAGCCATAATCCGAGTTCTCAATTACATGAGAGGGGTATTTATGCTCATCCGCGACCATAACGTTATCTGCAATAATGTTACTATCATTGACTTAAACAGCTTCATCATTTACCAAATACTGTGATACTCTGTTTTTCAGTGCAAACCAAGGCCTAGTTAATATTCCTCCGCTGTTCTAGAAACAAAACAGGTAATGTAGGTAACGATATTAATTTGTTTACTATAACAATGGATATCGCCAGATATTCAGAATCTTCTGCAAGTTTCTTTCACCTCGTCTCCAGCAAGTGTGTTCAGATAGTTCTAGAACGCTCTGTGAAAGATTCCATTGGCTATATAAGCGAGCGTTCTCGCGAGAGGAGTCAATTGAGTAGGTCAGTGAGTGAGTAAGCGAGTTGGTGAGCGCGTTTCTTTTGCGACATAAGTGTGGTTCTCCGAGCGAGTTGGCGACTATTGATGTGACTTGCAGCGAGTGCTGGTGTGGAGCGAGAGATTGTAGAAGTCTTACGTTCGACTTTCCAGCGAGTGAACCGTCCGGAAGAAGAGGCTAATCACGAAGAAAGTGAAGTGATGGCGAAAGTGAACCAGTTCACACGAGTAAAGTAACAGTGAAGTCCTACTAAAAGTTGAACCAGGTCAATATAGGGACTCTGAGAACTGGGAGTGAAGTCACAGTTGAAAAACTGTACAAACTCACACTGGCAATACTTTTCTATGCATTTAAGCGTATATTAATTCATTACCATGGTGATATGCCGATGGGTAAGTAGCCATTATTAAATGGTCGCGAATAGTAGTAGATTATGATACAAGGAGTAAAATTATGGTTTTGTTTTGCGAGTGGGAATCTTACGAGTAAAATAAAACCACTTTTAACACGCGTGGTGTATACTATTTTTTAGGCAGCGCTCGAATTTGTAAAATATCAATAATAATATTATATTCATTCCTGAAACTAACAGAAATCACTTTTAGGACGCGGTTCTTGAAACAAGAAAAATGACGTTAAAAAGCTAGATTTCAGATGTTTTTTATGTTTTGTTGTTTCGCTAGCAGTAATTTTCAGTTAAATTACTTTCAACGTGTTTTGCCTTACAACAGCCAATGAAGCGGCTAAATGCTATATCATATTGATTTCTGGATTTCTTGAGTGAGTAGTTTTAGTGTTATTCTTTCTATTGCTTCTGTAGCTTCACTTCCATTTGAGTTTCTTCTGAATTCATAATTTCCGCCATTTAATCTTTATGTAGGTTAGATAAAGGAGTTACGTTTTAGATCAAAGAAAGCTGTCAATATAAGTATAGGTTAACTCTACAACGAATTGCGATAAAGTGAAGTACGGCGATTTGTACTGTTAGCAAATAATGCGAGTCCATGAGAAATGAACCTGTAAAAGGCATAATGAAAAGTAAAACTTAATCAAACCAAGTCGAGCTATTAAACATGTGCAAATAAAATGGTAATTGTCATGTGATTGGACTTGAGACTAAAGTTGGTCACACCAGTGCGATAATCAAAAGCTTTTAGCTCGTGTGCTCTGATTAAAATTCGTGTTAAGGTATTTATGGGTAATGATGTTCGGTTATCTACTTCTAGTGTTAAAAGTTATACTTTTAAGCTATGCTGTCTAAAAAGTACATTAAATAAGTGCATTAGTGTGCATCACCAGAAAAATGAACCAAGCTAACCAAGATTTTGCACACAACCACAATTAATATGAAATATTGCATGTTTGGAATTTTTCTCGAACACAAAGTGCTAAGGTGGCTACAGCATACTTTAGTATGTAACTTGTAACTACAATTGTAGGCGGGAAAGAATTGACATAACATGGGTGACATTCAGTTGTCGGTGGTCATCCATAGCTGCTGTACCTGGCATTCCGCGGGCGCTGTCGCACCAGCCGAGGCAGCCGAAATAAGGCTTAAGAGGGTATCACTTCGTTTAGTGAAGTAAATAATATCCATAATTACATAAAACTTATCAATTCTTCTAACACATCCGCCATGTTTGTGCAGCTTACACAGATTTTCCGCATTATTTGCGACCTTTGCAATTTTGTAGACGATTTCTTTCGGCCAGCCGTTCTGGTGCCTAAAAATGATTCCCTTTTTATTAGCAGTTATAAAGAGCTATTTGCGCTTTGCTGTTATTTTATAATATATAAATCCAACCACAAAACTATCTAATTGATCAACCGATGTGTTATTAAGGTACACTTTGTTTGTCCCTGCGTAAGACAAAAGGGCATTGGAAGTGGACAAACAACGAATGCAGCCAGGAAGGAGATATAGGTCAGTTTGAATGTTAGGGCTAAAGTGAATGTCCTTCCATGGAGCTTATGTGAGGTTTCTCATTTTTTCCTGTTATGTATTCTACAGTGTTATAAATAATTCATGAAATCAATTATTCTATAAGAGATAATGGACTTGTCTTTAGGCGTCTTGTAAGGATGCATGCGTTTAAAGTAATCAGTCTTTATAGCACCGTTTTACATACATTTATTTTATTTACGAAGGTCCCACACTCAGCGAGAAAGCAGTTTAAGGACAGAAGCTATTCTGTGGAGAGTTCCATCTCAAAAACAAAATCCCGTCTACAAGACCTACGCAATTTTTAACCATATATTCAGCTTTCACTTCATAGTGTACTTTGTTACCCACCTCGAAACCACCCAATAAACCCAACGCTTATCATATGGATCCATTTTTAAAAATCTGATACATTACGCTCACGTGAGTTTCTCTACTCTCTACAAACTATTTTTATAAACGCTTATTCTTCATCTACTTCATGTTAATCCAGATAAACATTTGCACAAAACTATCTTATTGCTAATTTTCTCGTAGGTGCAAGGGAAATATCGTAGGCTTTAAGGGATAGTCAAATCATTTAAGAGCTGGTTGCTATGTAGAGCATTTTATTATCTTTGCATGTCCAGGACATAAAAAAACGAATAACGAATTCCCATTTGAGAAAAATTATAAGTATTGGAAAATTCAAACAAATAACAAGGAATATGTCTGAAATGGTTCACTCAAAAAAATTTCATATTACATAAATTGTGTGTTTTAACGACATCTAAATTTTTTATGTAGAAAAACTTTGTCTATGTCTTACGGTTTATCAGTATGCAAATGTCATTCAGAATGAAGAGGACTTTTGGGGACATTCCCATAAAATTCAAGGTATACATTTCATGTCATGAAAATGTCTTAAATATATGATATTTTAATTAAAATCATTAGAGGTATTTTTGAGAAAATCAGAATTTTTGGAAAGACTGGGTTTGGAGGATTTTTTTTGAAAGTCTTTCGTGTTGCATCTTTGAAAGATAATAAACCTAAATACCGAGTTTGGTGTATATCCGACTTTTCATTCTTGAGTTATGATGTTTAGAGACACTCAGACACATATCCACACAGTTTGAGTTTTTTTTTAATTTATGGACGCTCTTTAACTACTTTGGTCCTTAGCGTCCCATTCAATATTGGGTGTGAAAGACCGGAAATTTTGATCAGAGGCATCTTTATCAGGCTTGAGGTTCTTTTACGTGCCGTAAATCTACGACACGGGACCAACGGCTTTACTTCCCTTCCGAAGGAGACGTGTTAAGGATTTTTACACCCGAAAAAATCCATCGCCCTTCGCCGGGTTTGAACCCGCGGCCTCGGGAACTAGAGAATAGAGCATGGTAACCACTAACCACTACACCACGGAGGACGGCACACACTGTCGCGGTCACTTCGTGTTATATAGTTGCTGAGCGCCTTTTATTGTTTTACTATTTTAAATTTTGAGTTCTTTGTCCTCCGGCTAGCTATTATTTCTCAGTCGAGCATATCTCTTAAACAGGTTGTGTAAACGGAAAAGGATTTATTACTGAAAGATAACACTGATAGAAGAATTTGTTTTTACACTTTTATTGCCGTCACAATTTATTCATTTCACATAATTATTCTTGATACACGTCCGACTGAAACTGTTATATTTTTTATGTTACTATAATCACTTATGTGCTGCACATTATTAATTCGCGTATTTTAATCTTTTAACTAACTTTACGACGCGAGAGATTTTGTAGAACTGCGCGACGTTTAACGCGTGAATGATTCTGATGAACTAAATGACGTATTACCCGCGAGTGCTTCTATTGGACTGAACGTTACCCGTCTCTTGCTTTAGCTTTTTATACTCCCTCACCCCGATATGCCTAAAGATTATAATCGAGCTACTATTGGTTAATAAAACGCGCCAACATTAGCGTCTATTTTTATATCCAATCAAAATTACGAACACATATACTCTAGGGAAGAAATTCCCTCCATTTCTAAAGAAACGCGCGCTACTCTGACGTTCATTTGTTTGTTTCTTCTAATTAATAAACAACTCACCCCCTCGCTACATTGTTATCCGCTCTTATTGTCAGTTTCAATGAGGCCGTGTAAACTTATTTCCTAACAATGCTTATAATTAACAAACATCCCAAATCATTGTCATACAATAATGCTTATTTACACTACAATCACTCTGGCATTTACATTGTTGTGATATAAAATACTGCCACAAAACACACACACACACACACACACACACACAGTCCTATTTCTAAAAATGCTTTTTTTTATTCAGGGGCCTCAAAACATGCATTTCCGGTGAAATGTCGGTATTGAATTTTTGTGTAGAATGCAATGCCTTCTCTACTTACTGTACATAGTAGACAAAGTAAAAATGGAAGGAGAAAGAAAGACGGGTTTAAACAGCTCGGAAACGATAGGATACAAATAATTTAGTGGTACGCCTGTATCTGAAATGGGCGTAGTACGGTCGTGTCATACAAACGAAGCTGAATGAATATTTCAAATCTGACATGAAATTCGCTCCTAGTTTTTGCGTGTCACACAAAATAGCTTGTGCCATTTCGATTTATTGTTTTTTAAAACTATAGGGACTAGGGTAGGACTTACTGCGGAGGGGGACTTAACACCTCGACCTACAAGACCTTTTGTGCCTACGCCCTTAACGGGGTACTCCCGAGAGGGAGGGGGAGGAGAGAGGAAACAGAGAGTGGCCGAACCAGGAAGCACGACGGGGCAGATTACAGGGTCCCCCATCCTTTAAACTCCACTGGTGGCAGCTGGTGCAACCGGCTCCCCTCCCCCTGCTGTCTTGCACATCCCCTGGGAGTCTTGAGACTCGAAAACCGCCCCCATTTCGGGAAACGAAGGGACACAGAGAGCATCCTTTTCCCCTGCGATGCAACACCGAGACATCCGTCGACACATTAAACCCTAAAACAACCAAGTAGATAAAAGTGAAATGTGAAGTGAAATGAGAATATAGGTGAATGGAGGGGCAGGAAATTCGGGGGATATAATGAACCTTCCCAGCATTCGCCTAGTGACCCGGGAAAACCCCGAAAAAACCCATGGGTCAGGAAGGTCGGCCGCGGGAATCAAACCCACGACCTCCCGAATTTGGATCACAGACGTTACCACCTGAACCATCCCGCTTTAAAACTCTAACGTATGCTTCAAAGTGGAAATACGAGTTCAAGTATATACGAGGGCAGTCCCAGAATTACCCGACCACACGTATATATAGCGGTTGTTGTTTCAAACAAATGACTTTGGTAGAAAGTACCACCCTTATAAAGCTTAAGTTTGTAGTTTGACGATGCTACGTTGTTTATTAATTGTTTGGCAGCCATTAATAGTGAACTCTCTCAGCGAATTTGTAAACATGGATAAAACTGATCATCGTTATGTGATACAATACCTTCATTTGAAAGGTCTTAGTCCAACTAATATTAAAGCTGAGCTAGATTCTACTCTGGGGGAGTCTGCTCCTTCGTTTACAAGAGTAAAATATTGGGTGACAGTTTAAGTGAGGCCGTACGAGCTGCCAAGACGAACATCGCAGTGGTTGACCAAAGGAGCTGACCACGCCAGAAATTGTGAAGAAAATCCACAAAATACTATTGGATTACCGTCGACTGAAAGTGCACGAGCTAGCAGACCTCGCAGGCATTTTAAAAAGTGCTGTACATCGCATACTAACTGAAAACTTATACACGAGAAAGCTGTGCGCAAGATGCGCGTTTACTCACAATGGAACAAAAGCAACGTCGTGAGGATGCTTCAGTCGAGTGTTTGGCGGTGTTTCGCTGCAATAAAACCGAGGTTTTGCGTCGATTCATAACCATGGATGAAATATGGGTTTATCACTTCATACCTCATATGAAGGAACAGTCAAAACAGTGGATTGAAAGTGGAGAATCGGCTCCAAAGAAGGCGAAGACAGTTCCATCTGCAGGCAAGGTCATGGCGTCAGTTTTTTGGGATGCGCGCGAGATAATTTTCATTGATTATCTTCAAAAAGGAAAAGAAATCAATGGCGAGTATTATGCAAACAGTGTATCGAAGCTATTGAACATCGCCGGGAAAAGTGTATTGAGCTGAAAGGACACTATGTAGAGAAATAAAGATGTTTTTCCCCAAAATTTTTGTGCTTTCTTTGTTAGATCGGGTACTTCTGGGACAGCCTTCGTAGGTAGTTTAGCGTTATTTAAAAGACACCGAAATTTAGGTAGCAAATAAGCTAAGTGATTTAATGACCATGCTTTTAGTGCTGCGAAGCGGCAGTGTGCCTTCAAGTACTGCAGCTTATGTAGCTAAACTTTTTCCGCTTTAATTATTGCTTTAGGACTCTATATTTCCCATAAAATAGTGTATAAAGGCTACAAATCATTTAAACCGGTTAAGGCGTTTGATTCAAGTAAGAAATGGTTTAAACTATATGATGATATTCTGGCTCCACTTGAAAATCATTAACACTAACTAATTTTAAAATTTCCTATATGCTGGATATAACACATTGCATTAATATTTACATAGTCATAATAGGGTTTTACTTCTCTATCAATTAATAGAGAAGTAAAATTAAATAAATAAACAAACAAACATAACTAGGGTTGAACCATGGATCTATGAGTTTACTGTAGGATTTATGGAGCTCCAGTGCACTCCACCATAACAGAATGTTCTTCTGTAAAACTGTTCTTTCATATCTGCATACGAGGTCAGTTCCAGGAGTACCCGACCTTATGTATAGATAGTGATTGTTGTTTCAAACAAATGACTGTGGTAAAAAGTACCAACCTTATAAAGCTTAAGTCTGAAGTTTGATGATGCTATGTCGTTTAGTAATTGTTTGGCAGCCATCAATAGTGAACGCACTCATCAAATTTGTAAACATGGATAAAACTGATCATCGTTATGTGATGCAGAACTATCATTTGAAAGGTCTTAGTCCAACTAATATTAAAGCTGAGCTAGATTCTACTCTGGGGGAGTCTGCTCGTTCGTTTACAACAGTAAAATATTGGGTGGCAGAGTTTGAGTGAGGCCGTACGAGCTGCCTAGACGAACATCGCAGTGTTTGACCAAACGAGGTGACCACGCCAGAAATTGTGAGGAAAATCCAATAAATGATATTGGATAACCGTCGACTGAGTGCGCGAGTAAGCAGACATCGTAGGAATTTCAAAACGTGCTGTACATTGCATACTAACTGAAAAGTTAGACATGAGAGAGCTGTGCTCAAGATGGGTGCCACGTTTGCTCACAATGGAACAAACGCAGCATCGCGAGAATGGTTCAGTCGAGTGTTTGGCGATGTTCTGCTTCAATGAAACCGAGTTTTTGTGTGGATTCATAACCATGGATGAAACATGGGTCCATCACTTCAGACCTGAGACGAAGGGACAGTCAAAACAGTGGATTGAAACACGATAATCTGCTCCAAATAAGGTGAGACAGTTCCATTTGCAGGCAAGGTCATGGCGTCAGTTTTTTGGAATTTTGTGGAAAACGTTTCATTGATTATCTTCAAAAATGAAAATTATACAAACTCGCAACATTTGAATTGCAGTATTTGAATGATGAAATCAAGCAAAAACGGCCGCATTTGGTAAAAAAGAAACTTTTGTTTTATCAAGACAATGCACCAGTTCACACATCTATTATCGACATAGCCAAAATCAATGTGTTCACTTTCTAATTGCTTCCTCCTGCACCCTGTTCGCCAGATTTAGTCCCCCTCTGATTATTTTCTATTCCAAAGTTGAAGATGTAGCTCGGTATTAAAAGATTTGCCAACAGTGAAGAGCTGAGTTCTGCAGTTGAGGGCTCTTTTATAGAACTCGATAGTTCTCAGCATAAACAGGGTATTGAAGCCATTGGACACCGCTGTAAAAGTATGTTGAGCTGAAAGAGGACTATGTAGAGAAATAAAGGCTTTTTCCCCAAATTTTTTGTTTTCTTTGTTAGGTCGGTACTTCAGGGACAGCCCTCTTATGACTACCGTCAGCTTCTTTGCAACTGAGCAGCAATTGATAATTAATATCGGTAAATGAACGAACATATGCGTTATAGAAATTCTAGCTATAGAAGTATGTATTTGTTTGAAAAAAAAGATGTTTTCATGTCTGCAGTTTGCATGGATATAAAACCTAGGGGTTTCATTCAGCTGACATTTAACCGTTAGTGAAAGATTTATTAAGAAAACGTGACGACAGTTTGTCGTCAAAAATGTATTTAGCTTTGAAAGATTCCGTTTGAGTTAAAGAGTTCCGAAGCAACCGGAAAGGTGATGTAATTTTCCAGCGCACTCGACTACCGAAAATAGAACTGTTGTCGGCTTAGAAATGTCTCATTGCTTTTACATATATGAGTTGTTAGTGTTTACAATCTTGAAACTAGAAAATAATTTAAATAATCAAATTAATGCAAGGGCTATTCATAAAGTTGAAAAGGTAGAATCAGACGACTGACCAAGTAGAATGGCTCAGGCGGTAAGGCCTGTGGCCCGCATTGGGATGTCGTGGGTCCCGTAGCCGACTTTTTTGGGGGTTTCCCGAGAATGATAATTGCATCCCCCGAATTTCCTGTCTCTCCATTTCATCTCCATTCTCATTTCACTTCACCTCTCATCTGCCTGTTTCTTTCAAGGTTGCAAGTGTCGGCGGAAGGTCTCGGCGGGTGTATGGCAGGCGAAAAGGAGCTCTGAGGAAACCTTCGTTCCCCGGACTGCGGGCGGTCTCCAGGTCCCGGGCCCACCAGGGGAAGTGTAAGCCCTATCTGCACAAGCCAGCACCCTATCCATATCGTATCCAATCAGACTACTGAAAAATTCAATGCCATGGCCGGGATTTGAACGACGGACCTTCTAGTTCCCATCCGGTTGCTCTGCTACCATGGCAACGTGCCGGCATGAGATCAAATTATTCCCCAACTGACTTGCATTTTTCCCGGTAAATTACAAACAGTTCCCAAATTATTTTGTGATATACCTCAATAGCGACTTGCAATGTCAGAAGTGCTTCAAGTTTCGGGCTTCTAGTTTTAATCAACTATTAGACAAATCTAATTAAATGTTCTTCCACAGAAGTCCTGTGTAGGGCAAGGTTGGAAAGGTAGAATTAGACGACTGAAAAATTCAGTTCTATAGGTGAATTTGAACCACGAATCTTACAATTCCTGCCATCTCGAAATAATTTGAGATCTCCTTGTGTTTTACGGCAAAAATGCAATTCAGTTGAGGAATTTAAGTTGGTTAGAGTAACCGGACGGAAAACTGAATATCCGTGGTTCAAATACCGGCTATATCATTGAATTTTTCAGTCCTTGATTCGATCTTTCCAAGTTTACCCTACACACGGCATTTTCATAAAGTTATTTCCGGTTTACAACAAAAATATCAATGAAGTAACAGAAGCTATTTTAAAATAATTTGAAACTAAAAATCTGTTTTATTTTCTACACAGTTTTCACTAAATTCAGACATTTGTCATAGCGCTCATAGGTCTTGAAAATTCCGGCGTCATTGAGTTCTACAACCACCGACCACAACCAAACTAGCGCGCTGGACTACAACTCGTTGTGATGGAAGTAACTTCATGTGCATGAAGAGATGGTAATTGCTTGGCACCAAATCAGGGCTGTATGAAGGGGTTGAATTCTTGCAGTTCGGCTACAGCTCAACATATATCGAAGTTTGTTTTGAACGGCGTTCGTAACTTTGCTAGTGTAACGTTCAGCAGCGATAGTGGCTCCCCATTCCAGAAACTACACAAGCAAAGCGCTGCTGTCCCAGAAGACAGCTGCCGTGAGTTTTCTAGCGGAAACTGTTTGCCAGTACTTTATCGATATTGGTGAAATAGTGTGGCTCCACGCCATTGAGTTTTTGTTCCTGCCTTCATATATTACAGGAACCAAGCCTCATCTCCTGTTACACTTTGATACACTTCTCTTTCAGAGCGTTCCAGGAAGTATAGTCCCAGCTAATGAGTCTTGTGTCATTCAGAAAGATTTCCGGTAGCCTATATCATCGGTAATCACTCTGTAGAGTACGACAAACTTATGGAAAAGAGTTCAGAAAGCTCCATAATTGTGAATTGGCGGTTTTCTCTATCATTTTCCTTAACTATTTGAATCAGTTCTTCATTCATGATACCAGGCTACCAAGCAAGATTTCTCCACGGTATTGTGTAAGGCCGTATTCGGGAAGTCCTGGGTTCGATTCCCGGTGACCACCCACTCTCATCATGGGGATTTTCGTGGTTTTCCCTGGTCGCTAAAGCGAATACCGGGGTGGCGTATTCTACACGATGTTTCCTTCTATTTGACGTTTCAGGTATGTGCTTTCAGGCCCTGCGGTGCTGACGGTGCTGGGCGGATGGTGTGGATGCATGAGATTGGAAAGATATCTCCCCGTGAACGCCAGAGTGAGCTATTTCGTCTGTTGGGGTCGCTGTTTTCGCCCTTTTTGGAGTCTACCTGTTGTGCGGGAGTTCAAATTGAAATGTTAGGGACTTCTGCGCGTCTCTGTGGGCCTGTCTGCCTGCAGATCTCCTACGGCTCCTTCACCTCATCCGTGCCTTCCGGGGGGTGTAGCCACAATACATCAAAATGACCGAAGTGCGCGAGATGTCCTCCTCCGATACACACACCCTACATCGTACGACACCAGGCTGGCATAGGTTGCTTCCAATCATAAACATGGGATACCATTGTCTTAAGTCAACATCATTCACAAAATTGTTGAATTTCAACCGCTTTACAGCTTGTTTGCTGCAAGTAATAGTAACAAGGGTTCTGCAGCTCAGCGGATAATAATACTGCTACTCCAAGGATAATGCATCAAGCTATACAGCCGTGGACACATGGCGTTGCTATGGTTATTACCGCACCTACTATATGGAAACGGTAGTAACTTTGTGAATAGTTGTTGGGTTTCAAAACTCCTATTAGAAAAGTTAGTCGTAGAAATAATACTCCCTGCTTTTAAAAGCGACATACCGAAGACGAACTTGAGAACCCAAATGTGAAAAAGGATATTACAAAACCAAACAATATTTTTATTTAATAATGGAATACAATAATCTAATTAAAGAACTGCATTGGAGACGAGACACGTTTAAATTCACAATTTATAACATTAATATATTCATTAGGGAATTAAAGAGGAAATAAATGCTGAAAATTACCAACATATGACATTTTTAACTTATTGCGTGGTCTTATAATTGGAACTTTCTCTTTAATTTGATATATATTTTACTATTACAGGAGTAATACTTGTATTTTAAATACATCTCTACACATTGCACCGTACCTGTCATTTTTTACTTCCGCAACACTCACAAAAAAAAATAAAGATCACTGGAGTAGAGTGGTCAATTTTCACCCATTTTATTGGGCAAAATTTTGCTATGCTCAAGCCAGGTGTTTTCTATTCTTGAAAACATATAAGAATTTGTTTTCTCCATTTTTGCTTTGAACAACTTTTCATGTAAATATTCTGGCAGGTATAAATGATCTGCTTTTTTCAGAACCAATTGAAGATAGCTAAATTAAATTTTAGTATGATAAAAACAACCCCTAAGTGTGGTTGTGGATCTCATTTTGTGTTAAAAAGTTGGTTGGTTATTTAAAAATTGGTGATAAGATGTAATCAAATGATGTTATAATAAGGAAATAATAGTATTTACTTAATAAACAAATTATTGTATAATAGTAGAACAGCAAGCTAGAAGACATGCATTTACATCCTGTAAAAAACTATAGTCTAAAACCTTAAATAGTTTTTAAGGTTCTAAGGGCTTAGTAGATATAACATTGTCGGCATAGGATTTCTAGTCTTCCCTTAGAGAGCAGCAAGATTTATTCCCAGATGTTGAGAAGAATATGTTGCCTATACTGGCCATATTAGATGCTCTTGTTTTAAAGCACCACTTTTGCTCTTGTTTATTTCTGCATGGTAGTTCTTCACATCTTTACGTTCTAACATGTTTTATGCTTAACCTCAAAAGTTCTCGGAGCCAGAGTAAACGGGGGGAGTATTATGCTCGACTTGTTAGCGAATCAGCGAAACGTAAATTGGTATAATCTCATTATACTTTGCTCTGATCCTGACAATTCTGCAGTGATGCTTTTTTTTGTGTCTACTCCAAGCCAGTAACACAATCATTTGTTGCTTGTGTGGTACAGTAGAGAAAGAATCCGACAGAAAATTCAACTTTTCACCTGCTGCAAATCACAGAATATTTTTCAGTTTGTGGTTCTTCCGTGAACATGATCCAGTTTAATTGTTTCATTATTGATTCGATTATTTGTGTAGTAAATAAGCTTAGTTTATTTTTAGTTTCTCTACCACATACCTATGGAAAGAGGAAGTATGCGATATTACCGGAGTTACATGCTTCGAGGTCACCCAAATAAAAAAAATTAGAAAAAGGTCCGTGTGTGCCTGTGTCTGTAAATGTTGAATACATATCAGACTTGGTGTTTAAGTTCAGTATCTTTGAAAGATGCTATATAAAGGTTTTTAAGAAAATCCCCCAACCCAAAATACCCTTTGTATGGAAATATTTTCGAAATTTTCTTTTTCAAAAAAATGACTAACGCTTTTAATTAAAATGCCATATATTTAAGATACTGTTATGGTTTATAGACGACTCATAAGATAGCTTAGGAACAGGATCCGGAGTAGGTATATGGCATAAGACCAAGGTGCAATTTTTTTTTCTTGGGTGAATATGCTACTGGTTTTGAAACAGAAATTATTTAATGTATACATGAAAACATAAGGAGATTTTACACTGGTAAACAGATACTTAACTTCTCAGATAGCCAGACTGCACTTAATCCTCTAAGTAGTCATAAGGTAACGTCAGGACTGGTTTTAAACTGCCTAAACTGCTCACAACTTGGCAGAACAGAATGATGTTCAACTCATCTTAATCCGGGTCATAGTGACATAGAGGGAAATGAAAAAGCTAATAAACTTGCAAGACAAGGAGCAGCTTCACAATTTATTGGGCCAGAGCCACATCTAGGAACATATCGATGTTTAGAAAGATAGGCTGTTAAGAACTGGCCCAAAGTAGAGCATCATAAAACCTGGCTTAATACTCCAAGAAATAAGCATGGTAAACTATGTATTAGAAAACCATGTAAGAAAAGAGCTGAAAGCTTACTGAAATGTTACAGACTTCAGCTGAGAACAATTATTGCATTTCTCAATCACATGCACCTGTGAAAAAGCATCTTAACACGATGGGAGTGTTTCAGGGTAATTTAGATTTCAGATTGTGTAAAAAAGAAACATATAGTCCAGCATATTATACGCTCCTGTGAAGCTTTGGCTCACGGGAGATACATTGCTTTTGGGGAAGTGTTTTTGAAACCATGTCTGTTATGAGAGTGTATTCCTTGATAAAGGGAGCAGGCATAATGAATTGGCTTTAAAGCAACACAAATAGCACAATAAATCCAAGTTTGAGTGCGTGCGGAACAATAAATCTGTATTGTATGAGACAGGATTAGATAATTTCATAAAATTTTTCTTTTTTAATTGTTTAGTTGATGCGCTCTTCCAAGGTGGCAGCCCGCAATTATCAAATTTATTTAGTAACATTGGGAATAAAGGTTCCTTGGAATCATATATATTAATAAAAAATGTATGGGCCAGAGAACAGTATGTGGATAACTCAAATAAGGAACAAAGAGAAACTACGAGCAGGTGTATGGAGACTAATAGAAATATGAAATGGGTACCCACAGAACCAGTGTCCAATATGTGGAGAAAGAGAAGATTTAGAACATATCGTTTTTTTATTCTAAAGGTACACAGCATTGGAAAAAGCAAGCTATAAATGGGAAATGGTTAAAACTGGACAGGAAAGTAGTCTTAAGCAAGATTGTTAACAAGGATAATAAAAAGGTAGGAGAGTACGCGTCGAAAGTAAAAAAGAAATGGTTATGGACAATAAAAAGAGATTAGTTGCATTATGTGATGTTAAGTTACGGAATTATATTATCATTATTATAATATTAGCATTATTAGATTATCATTTTGGTGTTACAACTATTATTATTATTATTATTATTATTATTATTATTATTATATCATTTTTATGTATAATTAAAGAATGTAATATGGGTAGAATATGGCAAGATAACAGCTTGGGCTGATGCATAGCCATATTATAAGGAAGATTGCTAGCACAAATAAATAAATAACATAAATAAATATAAATTATTACTATTGTTATTGTTATTTCAACAATAAATTTACATCTACGTACACATATATAAATACTCATATACAAACTACAACTGAAGGCCACTTTGATATGGGCCACAGATTTCGTATACAAGATATTGCGTAAATCTATGAACGCCCCATGATACATCCAGAATGCACACCTCCATCGTGAATTGGTAATTGCCGAAAGTTGTACAGATGCTGAGCTCAGATTCAAGCCGCGATAGCCGCAGGATGTTGTCTCCCTCAAAGGAGGCACTGCCTGGCGTGGGACTTGTTTACTTATTCTCTATTCATAACGATTAAACTAGTGTTAGATTTTGGGGACTAACACATGAGCATCCACTTTAATGGATTATTTAGGAGCTACATATACTCTATGTGTCAGTACAGCTGCAATTTGTGTAACACTTAGCCGTGCTGAGCAATTAATTATTAAATAAATAAAAAAGCTTTTAAGCTTTGAGAGGTTGAGCCATGCCAAAAGACTGCTGCATCTTCGGGGTTTGTGAGAATGGCTCATATTTAATTATAAAACGAATTTTTAAAGTTTATAGTCTGCTACGAATTTGCATGTAGGACTGCATCTGTATAGCAATTGGTCTAACGCTAAGGATCCTTAATTTCCACTGGGATATTTCGGGTATGAGCTTCGATAGCGCCTAAATTTTATTTTTTGCTCTTTGTTTTCTCCCCGTTTAATCTGTGTATTCTTTGTCCATGTGGACTTATTGTTGGAAAATGCGCAGAATAAATTAAGCCGTATAACAGGTTTATCATCATCCTAGGTAGTGGATTAATCTATCCGTCCCCATCCCTCTTCTTTCTATGTGAAAGCAACAAAGCTTCTGTATAATATTCGCGCAATCTGCACGTCAGCAGTCGGTTTCCTCTCTCTGCAGTTTGTGTGTGTCGTTGCCTTACACACATTCTAGAAGGTTCTGCTTACCGGAAACTTGATTTTGTTCCAGAATATACCGCCCCGCTTTTTTCTAACAATCATTCTGTAAAATTGGTTTCTCTCTCTCTTTGTATTTCCTTATTTTATTTACTTGCTTATTTAATTGCTAACTTCTTTTGCTGAAAAAAAAACCAGTATGGCTCTCCCTCTCCAATTACTATCATACGTGCAACAGTAAAACTAACAAGTGAAGCCCTATTCACAATAAATAATAAACTCAGACGCAGCATAAGCAGAAGGCTTTACACACCTGTTATTCACAGTGACGTAACTCAAGATATTGTAAACTCCAGGCCCTATGCTTTAGTTGCAAATATGGAGGAAGAATTCTGTATTTCTTTTTCTATGTATTGCCAGCTTCTAAACAGTATACAATTGCGATGCGGGCTTTTATGCCATATACTACCCAATGATGGTACTCTTTTCTTTTGCTGTGACGTGCTGGTCCGCTGTTTGATTGACACAACACTTATTATGTCCTATTTATTTGTAAAGACTGGATAAATTTTTATATTGCATATTATTGGTTATGTTATTCAATTTGAAATTTGCGTTACGCTCGTGAGATTTCCGCGTGAAATTTACGGATCTAAAAACTCGTGCCAACTCATGCCTGCGGATGCATTTGTGCATTTTCTTACTTCATGCCTGCCATTATGCTGCATTATGTTAGCGTTACTCTTCATTGTAAATGAAGTCAACAGAAAAGGTGACGGTAAAACGTTACGAATTTTCGATAAAGCTTACCAGGAAATTTAATTTGTGCATTTTATAGTCCGTAGGCTGATAAATTAAAGGACCATTTTATTGGCAAACAAAGGAAAATAGCTGGCATATGTGTTTATTTTTCGTAAAAATCAATCTCCCTAAATTTGAACGAAATCAGTGGCCACCTTTGTGAATATTGTAGTATTTATTAAAAATATTTTATGAATGCATTTAAAATTTTTATATAAGAAAGGATATTGTGACAGGAAAAGGAAGACTCAGAAGAGTATTCGAGCTGTTCTTGTTTAATTAAAAGAAGAAAGCTGATTTTACTTCTTTAATTATTTAATTTGTGTAGCCTCCATTAATTTCTGTAGTCATATCGGAGACTTTGATTTGAGAGACAACTCGCGGTGTTATAAATCTCTGAATTGTAGGTTTAATATTGTTATCCTGAAACACAGTTGTTTTCACACTTCCAGACACTGCCAAGACGATTCCAATTAATTAATCAAAAACTCCCCCGCCAAAACAGGGAATCGAAACTGAAGCCAGTGACTACTCGACTGCAAAGGCAGTCCACAGGCCATTTCTCTGTATTTTAGCTAATTAGCTTTGCAGCATCTGTTTGTGCCGTATATTTGTACTGATTCTTGATTAAATTGTCAAATAAACATATGACTCGGCACAAGCCCCTGCGTATTTACCTAGTGGTAATCCAGAAATTGGTTCACTGGGCAAATTTAATTATTCAGTAACCGGGATCAAACACCGAGCAGTTCACATAAACACTTCTTTGTAGAGTCGGGAATCTAACCCGAAGATACCTTCACAAACAGTGGATGCTCATCGAGTGAGATTGCTCCACGGTAAAGTGTGAGGTTCGCATTAGGGAGGTCCCAGGTTCGATTCCCGGTGGCCACCCACTCTAACCATGGGTTTTTCGTGGTTTTCCCTGGTTGACAAATGGCGAATGCTGGATTAGTGTATATTCCACGGCTCACCTCTCTCCCCAATTTCCTCCTATTTCATTTTCCTTTCATGTTTCAGGTTGTGGCTCGGTCGGTGTCGGACAGATGGCGTGGAGACTTGCGCTTTGGAAACGTTTTCCAGGCACCACTGGAGAGCACGTCTCCGAGCGACCTTCGCTTGGCCGGGTGGTCAAGCCAGGAACTTTAGAAAACTCTGCGCGTCTCCGCTCGCTTGCGCCGGCTTCGCTTTGCAACACGCGTCTCCTGTGGTTCTCTCACCTCATCCGTTTCTCCCGGGGATGTGTGCACAAAGATCCTTTGAGGGTGCAGTAAGTATTGTCCCATTCGTTCGCTAGTCCAGTCCAGTCCAGTCCTGTCCAGTCCAGTAAAGTGGATGCTCAATCTGTGCAATCAGACATAGAAGCTACAGCATGCCTTTTTCTTAGAACATAGCTGCTAATAGTGCAGTTACTGAAAATAAAGTTAAAAAAGACTCACATTTTTAATTTTATAACGCAGTTTGTTTAACAATCTTTAAATTCCATCTCACTTGGCGGTTTTGAGTTTGGAAATGCATGCAGCTGTTTCTCAGTAGCTGCAGTTTTAGCAATTTATTAACATTATATTTCGTTTTGATCAGCAGAACGAACGAATAACGGCGCATGTGTACACGCACACACCGCCACCTCTGTAATCCTGGTTGTGTGTGGAAACACTCATTTCAATGGAGCCCGGGCTCATTGGTGCATTGTTGCAACCGTTTCATTCATTGTCCTTTCAAACCTGATATTTAAAAACAGGAAGAAGAAAGAACAATTGCAGGTATATATTTGTGAGGAATTATTCTAGTTAAAGAAAATGGCAGTCATGTATAGAACCCAGGACCCATAAAGTAGCGCGCTGACTAGTAGACTGTAAAGGCGGAATGAATATATTTTTGAGCGTAGGTATACAAAATAATATCAAACTAGTGTAAAGGTTGTTTCAAAGCTTCACTACTTCATAACATAAACAGCAAAGCAAAACAATTTTTATTTATTTATTTATTTAAGGGGAACGATCTGTGGGTTTTCCAAAACCTTAAGTAGTTGTCCGAGACTTTTGAATGTTTTAACACGCATTAAGTCTGCATAAAGAAATATTTCTGGAAAGTCTGAAGCTTATATATTCAGGAGATATTCATTTTTACACATAAATTTAAGCTATTTCACAAAAAACGTCTGAAATTTTTCATCGTAAAGAGCTGGAAAATAAGTCTGCGAAGAAATAAACTTTTAAAATTAATTACATCCTTAAAAATAAATTTTATTTAATTCTGTTTCAATTTCTTTAGAAGTCAAATGCTGGTGAACATATAGACAGAACACTTCAGCTTAAAATAACAACTGCACGGCAAGTTTTAGTTAACATGTATTGGGTTAACTATTTTTAAAATTTCACTCTATGCGGCTTCAAAATTACATTATAAAGATATATTCAAATTTTTACAATGCTTAATATCTTGTAACTGAGAAAAACACTTAAAACTTCCGACCTATTAATTAATGTGGCCTTCTGTGTGTCTTATGTGTTGCTTGAAAATTCATATGTTCAAATTGACTAACAGATATGGGCCAAATTTTGCGACAGTATATAGAGAAAAATAAAGCTGAGAAAACCAAAGAAAGCTGCAAATCTGCTGCCACCCCTCTAGTTGGTGTTATTTAAATCGTCATGTAGCTCTCTCAATTTTACAATTTTATTACATGGAAATAAACGTTCTTAGAGAACTGAAATTAATAAAAAGCTTAAATGCCAAAAATTTAAATTTTGAAAACTATTATCCAACTTTAAGCTATCAGTCTATTTAAACTGACTCTAATATGTAGAGCTGAGAGATATATAAAGTTAATTTGTAAATAATTAGCAAATGTATGCCTAACGCAAAATATGTATTAAGTGTTTTTCATTTGTCAAAATGTATAAATTATTCCACCTACAATAATTAACACATACTTTATTATCTATTGTAAATAGCATAGTTTATTGTTATCATTATTAAAGGCAGTGTTACAGGTGTTAAGTTTCTGAGGTGTTATGGAAGTTAAACATCATTCGTTTGGTACAATAATAATAATCGAGGATGGAATTTTCAAAGGTGCCAACATTTACAAAATCGAGATATTTATTCAGAGAAGCGCTTTAAGCCAAGGCCATTTTCCTTTCAAAAGTGCTATGTTCCTGTATGTCATCTTCGAGTTGAAACTGGTGGTGATAGGCGGCACTAGTGTTAACTCCAATATTCATGGCCGCCACATTGATAATATCACTGCCGAGATGGAAATTAAGATTGTTAATGTTGACGGGTCTGATTTCAGCATGATTCAAGTTTTATTAGTGCCAAATTATATAAATTTGATAAAGGCATTTTAGCTATATTATTATCTGAATACTATGGTTTTGTATGTTCGGTGACATAACACCTTTCAGAGGAAATCAAAATGTCAGATCACCATCTTTCTAATTTCAGATTTAAATATTGATTTATATGCTTTTTCGCTCAATGCTTATTATGGTAAATAGTCCCGTAATAATACTGTAGTTCGACATAGTTCCTTGTAGAAGAACCAATGAAAATACTTCATTAAAACATATATCATTTACAAATAAGAAGTAATATTTTGTCACTTAGCACCTTTGAGAGATTCAGTTAATTAATAAGTGTTATATTATTCTCCAACTGTACAACATAAATGTGTTATAACAATAATAATATTTTATAGATTCCACTTAGTAATTTAAGAATAGAAAGGGACGTAATTATCCCCAGGCAGTTATTTGGTCTTTTAGAATAACGTTACTCGTATTATATCTTTCAGAAAAACACGAAAATATTAAACTTAAAGCTCATATTAAAATGTCTCTGATGCAGAAAGGGCATGATTTAACTTTCTGGATTGTGACTGTGTGTGCCCAAAAGTTCACTCAGAAGGCAGCATCTCTGACTCCGGACCATAGAGATGTATTGAATTTCACTCCGGCCATTCGCAACGCGGTCAAAAGTTTTTCTTTTGTTTTGTACTTGAACGGGTGCCAATATGGTTCAACTTTCCTGAGCGTGCTATTCTTAAATGGTGCATCCTCAAAGAACGACAAGATATACAAAGCAAACGAAGTCACAAAATCTACAAGCAAAATCTGATTGCCTTTAATACAAATTCAGGCATACGTTTTAATCTAAATGTAAATATTTTATACACATTAGTAAACATTTAGTATTAACTAATACCAAAAATTTAATATGCTTATTTCTTAGAAATATTTACTTCCATATTAAAATAGAGTACTACTATATTCTATTTCCACATTATTAACGCTCATGGAGTATTAAAAAAACTTCGTTCAGTTTGTTTCAATTATTTTATGTTACGTAAATCACTTAATTTAGAAATTATTTTTAACGATGAAATACAAACATTTCTGTATTTTATTTATGATTTAAAAATCCCGTTATGTTAAAAAAATACAAGGAAGCAATCATTGCAAGAGCGTTTATTATAATTTTTGTAGAATCGTTTGTCTTTTTGGCCTTACGAGAAGAGATTTCACCAGTTCTATAAGAAATTCAGGGCTGTAAGTCCTGTGTTTAATAAGTAAAATTATTGCTTCGGAATATCTCTGCTTTTTTAAATTCTTAATGTCAATTCACATTAGAAATGCATTGCTTTCATTGCTCAGCCATTCGCATCGAACCAGATTAGTTTTAGCCTTTAAATGTCTTTAACTTTGAAAACAAATGATGCAGAAAATGTACAGTTCATGTTTTATAGCTTTTTATGTCTGCAAAGCTAATTTTCCACACGCATGTAGTATCTAATGATACAAAACCATCTTTAGGACTCTTTATATTGTATTTTTATGTAGTGACAAAATAGTTCCATCAAAAACTAAATCTGACATTGTATTAACAGTTGATACCACGTCCAAAAAGGACACACGTCTCAGCGCAATTTAAAGGGGAACTAAACGGTGTTAAGATGTTAAATGTTATATTTCATCTAACTCATTTTCTCTAGACCTAATCAATCTCACTATAACATTTTACCTGAGCGCACAGTAAATGCGCTTTCTGCAATCTAGCCGTATATTTTAAAATTATTAAATTTTTTTAAAATCTTTCATATATTCAAACTCTTTAGAGAAAAAAATATGAAGCTTATATCAACATGCAGAGTAATATCATTTGCAGGAGTCATGGGAAAATTACTCACACTGCAGATAGCTAACAGAAACAAGTTCAAGGCGGGAAGAAAGAGGAAACATCAAAGGGAAAACGCTGCCACTATGTAAATAGAGCTTCCTCTAAATCTTAAACCAAAGTACATTTGACAGTATATAGCTTCAGAGAAATGCATTTTTAAGCGTAGAAATTCACTTGAATAATAAAGTGTAAACAAAAATAAATAAAAGGCATTTAAACATATATCAAACTGAATACATTAAATAAATTAAATATAAACGGAAAAGTAAAATAAATAAACAAACAAATAAATAACATGGTGACGTAAAACACAAAATCGTTTCTTCGTCTAAAATAATTCAATGAAGCTATAACATTTCAGTTACAAAGGAAGTTTTGTAGTATACGAAGAAGGCGTTGAAACAGAGAAGCTTGAAAAAGAACAATGTCGAATAGGTAAGCAAGTTAGTAGTTCATGCATTAATACACTATGGAGCAGAAAAAGTTTACAAAATTTGCTTCATTAAAACGAAGCTATAAACAAGTTAAAAATACAGAGCTTCTGGCAATTAATATTGCAGCTTACATATGCTAACACATTAAACTTATATTCAAATAATATTTCCAATTTTTAATCTTTAGAGTTATTAAAAATAGCTATCTCTAATAGCATTTGCGCAAGACAAAATTTGGCTTGCAACAAAAAAAGCTATCTACAGCACGGCCGAATTGATCGCATGTTTGAGACAGTACCACAGCAAATGAAATATTAAAGTAATCAGCTATAAACATAAAAGGGACACGGAAATCTGTCACAGGGACCTGAAGGCTGAAATGTTTCTGATACTATGTTAAAGTAATGTTTAACTTGTCTGTTTCTACTCATTTCTCATGTGTTGCATTTTATTCCTTATTCAGTTTAATTTGAAATTTTAATTAGAAGATATGTGTGTGGTTTTGCACACGTTTTTCAAAAAGTTTAATTTCAAATATATATCCTTACAACACACATTACGTGGAGATTTCGTGACATTTTACTGACTCCTGACTTAAGTCTTTAGATTTCTGTAGCAAGCTTCTAACTTTTATATTAAGAAAATATTTAACAAAAATGGATCTTGGGTCAAGTATTTTGAAACTCTGCATAAGTGTTATTGTTCATGATATAAGATTTAAACAAAAATAGACAAAAAGTATCAACGCAGAGCATGTTAAACGCTAAAAGATGATCGATAAAATGAGATTTAAAATTAAATATTTGTATGCGGTATTTAAGGACTTGTGCATAAAAAAATCTATACTTATACTATTTCAAAAACAATTAAGGTTAATGTCATGAAATTTTACGCACTAAATAGTTTTCTAATGCCAACGACTTAGAATGTTGAACTTTTCTCTTGCAAGTGTGATACAGTTACTGAGAAGAGAGTTAATAGTGTTGAATGTTTCTAAACTTTAAATAAATGGATTTTGGAAAAAAATGCCTTAAGAGTTTTTTGTTACTTGGGATATAAAACCCTCATGGATGATGCATTACAATGGTTGCTACGGTAAAAAGTGATAATTTTATTACAATTAACTTCACATTGGTATTTGACTCTAGAGAATAAAATATGTACAATTAAAATTACACTTCCTATATGTAATTCATAAACATAAAATGAAATTAATTTACTTAGTTATTTTAAGGGCTTTACTGAATAACTCTGATATTCTGTTCTACCATGCTATTCATATTTATAACCAATAAATAACGTTGAAAATTAATCCCTAACACAGTTTGTGTTAAAAACAATTTTAAACTATAAAATTCGGACAATTTAGACGTTTTCAATTATAAACATTAAATACGTTTTCTATTTTCCCTTGGTGAAATCACATTTTATACAATCACTGCTTACAATGAAGTGATTCATTATCGTCGGGGTGCAAGGTAGTTTCACTTTGGTATTTGCACTGCAGATTAATGAAAACAAAAAGTTTCGTAAATATTCTTCAGTTCTGGATTATTTTACTTCCTTTTGCATGAATGACACTAAAGCGTAATTAGATATAAATTGCTGAGTTAAAAAGGTACATAACCTACACACCAAAACGCTGATTAGAAGACAACAGTGATTAAGATGGCGTCTGACTCAATTATTTTTATTTTTGATGCTGTTTAAGGGTTCCGTTTGGCTTAATCAATGCATAGGTTTTAATAATCGCCAAAATTAAGGAATTAAAAATAATAAACCAAAAGAGTTTATGCGAAAGTGTAAACATAATACTTAAGCTAAATAACAAACAAAAACTATTCTACCTTGGCATTCCAAGTTGCATTAAATAGAGTTTTAACCAATTACTTATCTGGAATATATAAAAAGTTGCGTCATTTTATAAAGTCAATTAGGGAGTTTTCGTTAGGCTTGATCTCTCCTATTTTGCCTGAAGTTATTGTACCACTTGTAGAAATATTACATGTCTAACTTAATGAAAAGTTAGAGGTTATTAATTCCAAAAACACTTTTATTTCCGCCAATAGGCAATTTGTAAGCATAAGCCCCATTTGACCGATTTCCGGGTCCCTGTCACACTTAAACAACACAAGCATACTCACCTAGAGCAAGGTAATTAATAATGTCATGTAGAGCTTAGCACTTGCACCTGATCGACACTGTGCACACTCCGAGGTGGTAACAAAAAACAAGATGAAATGGGGTAGAGAGAGACGCAGAGAGATATGGACACGTGCTTGCCTCGCAACGCACTGCTCCACAGCAACCCCCTCTCCTCCACCATCCCTCCAGCAATCATGCGCGGCAGACGTTCCTCCTGAAGAGGTGGTGGTACCCTCCCCTAACAATTTCACTACCGTAAAGTTGCTTTTTCCGTTCACCTGTAGATGATGTACTTTCGATTATTGCGCATATTACTTCTCTTCGTGAAAATTGACGTCACACATTAGGGCTTTTCATACAAATGTCACAAAAGGTGACGATCCAATTTTAAGTTCAGAATTTCACTGATACAAAACGTACTTAGGATAATCAAGCAGATGAAATCTGATGTGAAACGCACAATTCTCACATCCTTTTTAAATTTCACAAGTATTCCGTATACTCTACTTTGCTCTACTCGATAAAACGTGTTCTCAGAAGTAATTTCAAATTAGCCTAACAATACATCAAGAGTGGATTTTTGTTTGTCGTGAGCTCATTCGAAAAATAAATGTGATGTGTTGCTTCACATGGTTTTCTCTACTATTCTACAAACTATTTCTTCAAAGACTTATTATTCTGTTTACCTTTTGTTGGTAGAACGTTCATTTATCATGCAACTATCTGAAACATGTGGTATTTTCTCAAAACCGTTAAGAGCCATTTTTGAGAAAATCAAAGATAAGGGAAAATTTTTCATGTAAGGGGTAGCTTGGGGTGCGGATATTCTTGAAAATGTTCTTACCGTATCCTTGGTAGACGCCGAACTAGTTTGCCTTTCGTGTTCATTCCAATTATATTTGCTATCAATACGCATGACCAGAAACTTGATTGGTTGACCTTGTACATTATAAGTTACATTTCTTAGAATAAAAATAATTCTTTTTGCGTTAGTCTCATTAATTTTAAACTGTAGCGGGGTGGTTTGTTGGTTGGTCTGGTGGCGGATGTCTGATTCAGGAGAAGGTTAGAATTACTCCGGATGCTCAGGGCAGAGAATGGATTGTCGGTTGGTTATGAGACTCGTTTCTCAGGAAGTGTGGACAGGGGATGAAAAAACTCGGAATTCTTCCTTCACTGGCACCTTTTAATGTGATAATCCTCACTGTTACAATCCCCTCTCGAATCCCCGTCACACAAGACGTGCCTTAACGACTCGTCTACAATTTTGAATCTAAACTCGCATACTTCCCCTTTCCTATTCTCCCTTATCAAGATCAATATCCAAAGCAATTGTTTTAGTCGTTGTGAATTTACACCCATTTCGGCGCACCTATTCTCCTAAGGAGTGACGCGACCTCCCCTGACACTAGCTTGACACGAAGTAAGTGATGTGACACTCGTCTCAATTTGCTCTCCCGTCCTAGATCATTTTCTAGTCCACTACAATTTTCTTTTTTCGTCCAATCGTTTTTCTAGGCACGTGACTTTCATAACTTCTAGTTGGTTATTTGTATACATTTTTCCCCGCTTCCATTGGTTCTCAAGAATTAGAAAGTAGTCTTCTCCGCGTCTGACATGATCACCTTATTTTCGCCTGATTTATTACTTTCGCTACTACGTATAGTAAGTAGGGGAAGTATTGCATTCCACCCAAAAATTCGATACCGAGATTTCACCGGAAATACATGTTTTGAGACCTCCTGAATCCAAAAAAAAGCTTTTTAGGAAACATGTCCGTGTGTGTGTCTGTGTGTGTGTGTGTGTCTGTGTGTGTGTGTCTGTGAACAGTATAACTCAAAAACTAACAGTCAGATAAACGCCAAACTTGGTATTTACGTTCAGTATCTTCCAGAGATGCGACACGAAGATTTTCAAGAAAATCCCCCCACCCCAGACTACCCTTTACATGGAACATTTTTCGAAAATTTTAATTTTCTCAAAAATGGCTCTAACGATTTTGATGAAAATATCATATGTTTAAGATAATGTCATGAGAAATGAAATGTATATCTCGAAATTTCTGGGAATGTCTCCAAAAGTATTCTTCATTATGAACGACTTTTGCATAACTGGTAAACCATAAGAGATAGACAAAATTTTACTACACAAAAAATGTAGATCGCGTTAAAATACACAACTTATATCATATACATTTTTTTCGTTGAGTGAACCGTTTTCGAGATATTGCTTGTTATTTCCTTAAATTTTCCAATACTTATACTTTTTCTCAAATTCGTTATTCATTTTTTTATGTCCTGGACATGCAAAGAGAATGGAATGCGCCACATAGCAACCAGCGATAAAATATTTGACTATCGCTTAAAAGCTACCATATTCCCCTTGCATCTACAAGAAAATTACAAATAAGATTGACATCTCGATATCTCGATTAATATGAAGCATATGGAGAATAGGCGTTTGTAAAAATAGATTGTACAAGAGTAGAGAAAGTCATGTGAGTGTAACACATCAGATTTTTTTTCTGTGCGGATGGCTGATTTTTGGGCTTCCCGTCTATTGTACGCCTATCCAGCAGGTTTTTTCCTGCCTTCACGAATTCTAAGGAGCCTAAGTGCTTTCTAATGATCTCCCCTGGATGCTCGTGCAACATTACTAATTGCTGCACTTCAGCTGGTCTCTGTCTGCTCTGAAATACAGTTTCATACGTTTTACTTTTATTTAAATTCTTTTATTTATTACCTGCAATTCTTTTCTTAATCTCTATCATTATCCGTTTTATTCTCCCCTTTCCTAACCCTTCTTGTTATTCTTATTCTTTTTCTTCTTCTTCTTCTTCTTCTTATTATTATTATTATTTCTTTTCAGGTGGCTAATTGTTGCTTCGAAAGCATATTTTATAATTCCAATGGTGCGGTTACCAATCACATTAGGGCTTTTGTCAGTTGAAATAAAAGAGAAATCATCAACATATATTACGGTAGCAGACTTATTAGATAACAAATCATTAACCAGTATTATAAATAGAAACAAACCTGGTATTGTACCCTGTGGGAAACCATATTTGATAGAGCTTTCAGAACTTCTCTTCCCGTTTATTTCAATTATATGGCTACGCTCAATTAAATGCAGTGTAAAAATTTAAATGTATTATCTGGAATTCTATAATACGCTAATTTCGAGAATAATAAATTGTGTGAGATACAATCAAAGGCTTTATTTAAATCACTAAGTAGGTGTGGCACAAGTATAACCTGCACGTTCATATGTATTGTATACTATACTCAGTAGATTCTCACTGTCGTATTGTAGCCCTGGGGTGGTTCCTCTGGTGAAGCTAGTGAAAAGCCACTTCAGCTGTTTTCTAACTAGGTGCATTCGAATATAATTTTATATTTATTTTAAATATTTTATATTTAAATATTCCACTACTCACATAGAAGAATATAATTTTACAAATTACTATTTTAAGAGCGAAAATCACCCATTCCGAAGTGTTACCCCGGCAATAACAAGGAATAAGGAAACTGGGTTGTAAGCGAGCGAAATGGGAAAGTGGCAATGTAAGTGAGCAGGTATAGAGGATTGGTTCAGCTACTCTCGGATCTGAGATGTTCAGCTGCACTGTTTATGTCAGCTTGACTGATAACCAACTCAAGCTTGGACTATAAGTACTGTGTAATCCCTCAAACTACCTGCTTCGAGGCTACGGTGAAGCTAAAGTCCTGCATTTTTGGGAGCAAAAAGACCTCTTTTAGAAGCTATTAGGTGATTATTGACATTTGTAAAATATATTGTGAACTTTTAAACATTCTTTGGTTCCTATTCTTGAACCCGGTTCAGTGTCAGTTCAGCTCCTGTGCGCAAAACAGTATGTACTTAGCGATTATTGTCGTTGTGTATGGTCTTGAAAGTTCGGTAGGCTGGATTAAAGTATCAACAATAAGTTAATCTAAAAACCATTTAAACCATTGGAAATTTGCAATGAATCCGCAGAATGAGAGTGTGTTGCATGGTAGAAACATCTTTTTCGCCCTGGAGTGAGGATGATAAAAGAGATGTGATATTTACGGATAGACCTAATGGGATGGCAGCTGCTTCACGACGACATTATTGAGAAGTACGCCAACCGAAGAGATAGAAGAGTCAACTTAATATACAAGAGAAGTTAACTTCTATATCTTGTTTTCCGTGAAAAGAGCTTCACCTATCACCTAGGCCACGAGCTGCCACTGCTATAACTGTTTGGAGAGCTTATAACTTTGTCTTCATTGGACAAATTATTTTGCATTTCGCCCCTAGTTACAAAAAACAGACCAATGACCTCCATGTCACAGATGTATGACGTCCTAAATCCGATGTGGAATGGAAGATCTCAGCTGACCCTTTTTATTGTTGATGTAATAATGTATATTCGATGGTTTCTTCAACAATCAGCCACACAAATACGCACTTTTTCACGAACTTCTAATCCTGAGCTAGGCGGTGCATTGACAGGCATTATTCTTACGATGTTATGACGCTTAATTCACAGCAGCTCCCCCGAGGACAATTCCCGAGTACATGAGGGGGTTTTCTGTCTCAGGGCAATGTCTGCAGTGGGTTATGCCCTGCGTTTAAGAGCAGTAGCACATATTTTTTGGTTCCGTCTTCTCTTTTAACTCGTGGCAAGAAGAAACGTCTATTCAAGTTTATTATGTTAAGAATTAATAGAGTGGGCTACCTTAATATAGCGTCTCTCCACAGTATCGCTAAAGTTATCTCCGCTTTCCGGCTTTAAAACGGACAGCAGGCTAGAAATGTCAGCACTCCGGTTGCTGTAGAAATAAGCTGAATGTTTCCGCCCTTCAGTGGGCCTCAGGGATGCTGGAAAAGAGAGCAAAACTCCAGTGGCCACTGAGCGGAACAGAAAATAACGATCTTTTCTTCAGCTTCCCTTTCTTCTTCAGTCTCTTTTTGCATTTCGAAATGCAAGTGACAGCTTATCTGTGTTTGCTTTTCTACTCTCATAGGGATGCGACAATCCCTTTATGGATAGATTTATAACAACGTATGCCATGCAATAGTATGGTTTTATAACTAAAGCTACTTTGGTAATTACTCAAATGGGGAAATTCAACAAAGGAGCGGAAATACTTTATCAATCAAAACCACTCAACCAAAAGAGAATAGCTAACTGGGGTCAATAAAATTACACTTGAGAGAGCGAAAACGCCAGTTTTATGAGTCATTAGTTCACATATGAAGTTTAATAGTGCGTACATTATTCTGTTGTGCTGGTCCAGGCAAATGAAAATGTACTTTTGAAGTACATATAACAAAACAGTTTATATATTTTATTTTATGATACATATTTTATGATTATTTATTAATTGAAATTAAGTGCCTTATGTATTCGAACACAATGTAATGTTGATCCTTTCCATCTTCACGGTGTTTATCTCATTTAAGTGTATTAAACTCATTAAAAAGAGACGAGCCAATCACGAGAACTCATTGTAATTTATTAAAGGATGTAGCGAGCACTATTTTAGGTTAACATTTGGTATGGGAAATGTAAAAATAAAACGAGAATGCAAACTATGATTGTTTAGTCAACAAATGGCTTTACAACGCAGATGTACCGGGATGGATTCCTGACTTCTGCGGGAACTTTTTTAATTATAATCATTCCCTATTCTTCGCAGAGGCTGGAAGAATGAATATGAGTTTGTTTCGTTGCAAAAACATACAATTGTAACATCCGTGTAAAAAAAATCTAGAATTTTTGTTTAGATCTGAGTGCACAATTTGACACATACCACTGGAACAACAATGGCCTTCGAAAATAACTCACTATTCTAGGTAACAAACACTAATCACAAGCGAAACAACCGACTACTTGACGAATCCGATTTGAACAACTGCGACACATAAAACCACGTGCAGCAGTACTGAATAATGACTGACGGTAACAGAGTTAAAACATTAGGTCAAAGTTTTATGAACGCCATCTACAATTCCCTCCATTAATTTTAATGACGTCAAGCGGGAGAAAAACTGCCGGTTGATTAATAGTTGAGGCTGTGGCAATCAATGAACTAGGAAATAGCTATTTGTAGCACAGCACTATATAAGTGTACATTGCTCGTTTGTCTTTTTCAGTAATAACCCAATTTGGGAACAAATGAGAGATTCGTTACACCAACTGAGGATTATTCCTATGTTTTTTTTTCTGTAATTAATGGTTTGTTTCTAAGTATGTGGCGAACTTATTTGTTATTGCTATACATATTAAGAGGAAAGTAAACGACTGAAATTGCCAAAAAGGGACATTTTTATTTCTGTGCAGTCTTAATGATTCCAATTTCGTGTTTCACTTAATATAAATATATATTTTATCACTGATCGTATAATAATTGCATTTTAAATATATTTCTAAAAGGATACTGCATCTGCAGTTATGTACTGTGAATTTCGCATCACTTTATAGGAAATATGTATTACATTCACATAACTTTCTCTATCCTCTATCGTTTATCCATGAGTATATACATATTCTTACTGAAGCTTATTTTTCTATCCACTTCATTTAATTCAGATAAACGTTTGCAGAAATAGCTATACACAGTTCGTTATGGATACAAAGAGAATAGTAATAGTCAAATGTTTAAGAAGTAGACGCTATACGCTGGCGTTAAAATTTCATGCCGTTTCCACACAATCGCCAGAAACAACTGAAAATCGATGGGACTCAAGAAGAATGACGAAGTATTGAACAAATCGAACTGTTAGTAACGGATATATCGGAAATGGCTTATGTCGCAAGAAAAGTTATTTAAAATAAATTGCGTTTAATAAAGAAATCTACATTTTTTGTATAGTATGTTTTCGTCTATTCTTTAACTTTACGAATTATATAACATTATACAAAATTCGCTTCGAATAAAATGGACTTCACAGGGTACTCCCAGAAAATTTCAGTTATACATTTTATTTGCCATGTAAATATCTTTAATATATGGTATTTGAATCCAATGGTTAGAGCCATTTTTTAGAAAATAAAAATTTGCGAAAAGTTTTATGTAAAGGGTGGTTGGGGTGAATGGATTTTCTTTAAAATCTTCGTGCCGCATCTATGGAAGATGCTGAACTTAAATACCAAGTTCGGTACTTCTCCGGTCTTCGTTATTGCGTTATATCGTTCACACATACACACGAACCTTTTCCTAAAAATGCTCTTTTGGGGCTCAGGGGGCTTCAAAACATATGCTTCCAGTGAAATCATGACATCGAATTTTTGGGTGGAATACAATACTTCCCCTATTTATCTGCAATACGTAGTAGAGAAAGTACTACTTGGGAGTAGAGACATAAATTTAGTTCATCATTTAGGAAACGTTTTGCTCCATAAATTGGTACTGTTAAGTATGGCAGCTTCTGTGTGCTCAAGCACACTTTCTTTGCAAACATATGCGGGTTGTTTTCTTCATTTTTGTTTTGAATAGCGTTTTCTTACAAATTATTGAAGGGCGAGAGCTACTGCGGATCTACTATGGTGTTAATTACATGGTGGTTATTAACACTGATGGTTGTTTCTAGAAAAATGGTTGCTGATAAGCAGAAATAGGATTTTTCAAGCACAAAATCCCTGACGGAAGGGAATAAGGTAGAAATGTCTGTAGGAAGGGAGATTGGAGATAACAATCATCCCCTACATCCCTTATAGTCTTATGGTGTTTGTAGGTAACACTCGAAGCGGTTCTTACTTGCCTATCAGTGACACTTGGCCTCTTATCTACACTCAAACCATTATCACTACAGGATTCTTAAGGTATAATGATTAGAGTTGAGGCAGTATTTTATATCATAACATGCTGTGAATGCCAGAGTGATTGCAGTGTAAATTAATATTATTGTATATACTGGATTTTAGATGTTTGTTAGCCATAAGTATTGTTAGGAAATAAGTTTACACGGCCTCACTGAAACTGACAATAGAAGTGGGTAACAATAAACCGAGGGGGTGAGTTGTTTATCACTAAAAAGAGACAAACAAATGACGTCAGGGTAGCGTGACTTTTTTTAGAAATGGAGGGAATATCTTCCCTAGAGTATATATGTTAGTAGTAGTGATTGGTTGACCAAAACAGACGCTAAAATGGGCGCAATTTGGTAACCAATGGCAGCTCTATTATAATGTTTAGGCAATTTGAGGTGAAGGAGTATATATTCTCGAGCCATAAACAAGTGTCGCACAGTCTTTAAGGGTCTTTCACGAGGTGCACGACACACAGTTCTGAAGAATCTCTTGCGACGTGCAGAATTAGTTACAAAAATGTGAAGTACGCGAAGTAATTGGTGCACGGCAACTGAAATGACTGTAGTTACACTCGGAAATATAACAGTTCGGAAGAATCTCTCACGAGATGCGCGTCGCACAGTCCTAAGGAATCTCTCACGAGGTGCACGTTACACAGTTTGGAAGAATCTCTCACGAGATGCACGCCGCAGAGTTAATTACAAAATGTAAAGCACGCGAAATAATAGGTGCGCGGCAACGAATACGGCTGTACTTACATTCGGAAATATCACAGTTTCAATCAGGCGTGTGTAAAGATTAAATATGTGAATTATTAATTAAGTGTGACGGCAATAAAAGTGTAGAAACCAATTTTTTTCATCAGTGTTATCCGTTAGCAACAACTCCTTTCCGTTTACACACCCTGCTTAGAGATACTTGCTCGATTGAGTTATAATAGCTAGCCGGAGCACAATGAACCCAAATTTAAAATAATAAAACAAGAGGCGCCCAGTAAATAAGATAACACGAGCCATGAGAACTGCGACAGAGGGCAGATAACTTGAAGCTAACTACTTAAGAATATCTATGCCTACTGATAAGTTTTAATCGAAAGATAGTATACCTAAATCAGAAAATAATCCTATCTTCTCTAATAAACAAATCTGCCCTATAATAGATCAGGAAGGCATCTACATTCTGTAAGATTTCAGTCTGATATCTTAAATCAGTTTGGGATAGTGGACTTGAATATTGCAGATTTAACAATGCAGCGCCGGTGTAGCGCAATAGCTTCGTTTCCGAATCTCGTACAGAGGGTCCGGGGTTCGATTTTAAGTCGGTCCTATCCACGCCTTCACCTCTTACTTGCTCATGTGAAGTATCCCAAGGCCCAACGTTGCTCGGTTTCCACAGTAAAAGCTGTAGGTCCTCTCATTCTACCACCATCCTTATCATCGTAGACAACGGAGTCACCCGCTGAGTGACTCCACCTCCGAAATGTGTCCAATCATTAATAAAGTATCCCCGGAGCGTTAGAAACGACAATCTTTGTTTATATCTAAACACCGTAATAGATTAATCCGTGCAATCTAAAAATAAATTGCAACAACGTTGAAGTCAGACATCTTTAATATACTTTGTTCATTCTGCATATACAAAAAAATAATAATAACGAAATATCTCTCCCTGTGTTTGGCTGGAGAAAGGAGTTCTAGAGCTAACTGTATTATCTTGCTGAGCAAGATGTATGGTGATCGCATATAAACAAATGCATTTTCTTTGAAACAATAAAAGCTTTGTTCGGATGTTTTCCTATAATCATATTTTCTGGAAAGGTTGAATCAGACGACTGAAAAATGAATGCCATAGTCGGGATTTGAACCACAGATCTCCCGTCTCCGTCCGTATGCTCTAACCACTCTAACCGGATGGAGATTTCTACCTTACCTTGTCCAACACACGGCTTGTGCGGAAGAACAATTAATTCCATTATATTTTCTGACGAACACTAAAATAACTATGCAATATATTCTGCCAAATAATCACATTATAGAGCCAAAAGTTTATAAAATTAGCTTTCGGAACTCCAAACAGATTTTATTGCGCATTAATTGTATCGGCATGATACAAAACTAAAATTTTCCAAATACTTGGTTAACTTTGTGATAATGTGTGATACATAATTAAAAAGAATTCAGTTGATGACGCTTATTTACTTAAATTTGATACAGGCATGTAGTATAGCTCCAAGTTTCAACCTGTGATTGTTTCAACAACTTTTGTAGACGGATTTGTTTCGAAATGTTTATTCAGATATACAAAACATTTCCATACCTCATTTTATCCTTCGTTGTTTACTCACAAAGTTTATTTGGAAACATAATACCTATAATAAAATTGTTTATTAACAGTTTAATCCTTCATTGGTTTCGGTGTGCTTTTGTTTTCTGTATTTACGCAGAGCTGAAGTTTTATTCGTCTTTTTCCATTTCTAGGCACTGATACGAATTTCAAGCTGACACATTGGCGTTGAAATAAAAATTTTTATTTTTTTGAATAACTTCAGTATAAAAGTAAATCCTTTACTTAAGTTACAATTTATACAAACACCTTTCGTCTCAAATTTATACGAAAATAAACAGTACAAAATATAATTGGATACTCAACTTCCATTGTGTTTGCATACAGAATATGCTTATGTATGCATGTGTTTGTGTGTGTTTTTCTAATAAATTACTAACGATCACTGTAAAATTTTACACTGTTTATGAAAAAATTTTATGGTAAAGTTTTGCGTCATTTCATAGAAACATTCATTCATTCCAAATTAAATTTTTAGAAATATTGGTTTTCAGTTTCTTAAAAAGAGAGCGCATACCTCCTATGGTTGAAACACAATTTGAAAAACTCTGACGTGATACATTCACATGACCTTCTCTACCCTCTATCGTTTATTAGTGGATATAGAAACTTTTCTTACTAAAGCTTATTTTTCTATGCACTACATTTAAATTCAAGTAAGCCTTTGCAGAAATAGCTACATTACACATTTCGTTATAGATACAAAGGGAATAGCGATAGTCAAATGTTTAAGAACTGGACGTATATGCTGGCCTTAAAATTCAATGCTGTTTCCGTGCAATCGCGAGAAACAACTGAATGTTGACAGGACTTTATGAAAATGGCCATGAAATTAAGAATCCAAACACTTATTAAGGTATATCTCAGAAATGGCTTACGCCACAAAAATGTATTTGAAATAAATTGTGTGTTTTAAAGAGATGTGTTTTTTATGAATTAGATTTTCGTCAAGAAAATTAGCAATAATATTAACATCTGGATTAACATGAAGCATATGGAGAATAAGCGTTTGTAAAAATAGTTTGTGCAAGAGTAGAGAAAGTCATGTGAGTGCAACATCAGATTTTTTTAAATGGAAACCTATATTTTATATGTTGTTTTCTCTTTAGAAAATGGTTTATAAAAAGCTGTTTATTTTGTGATGATGAATAAGGAAACAAAATAAAAAATGTTAGTTCACAATTACGAAATGTAACTTGACTCTCATCCATGAATGGTCCGACCAATTATTGCGCTCTTCGTACACAGCCATTCAGAGTTTTCGTTTTTATTTACGTTGCTATAAGAACAATTGTAAAGTGCTTTATACATGTGTTGAGTTTTTTATGAGGAGTGAGAAAACATAACAAAGTTAAGTTCCCATTTAAAAAAATTAAATTGACCGTAAAATGACCAGCACAGCGTTCTCCAAATAAAACACGACTAATGGTATTTACTTTGCCCCATAGAATCAAGCAATTTTATTAAAGATATTTCTTTCTACAACGCTTAGTTTTGGAGATATTGTACAGTCTAAGCTTAAATGGTCCATCCTGTACACATTTTTAATGCATAATGATCTATATTTCCCTAGATTAGAAGCAACTAACCTCATGTCACTGTGAGAATTAAAAGCTGTTTGCTTGACTTTGCATTATGTTAGCTATTGATTCAGTCATAGAGGTAGTGCGGAAAAGCGTAACATTTTTTTAGCGTTAACTGCTGCAGTATATGCATTAAGGGCTACGATTCTTGTTTTTTTTTGGAATAAAAGGTGATAGATTCAGCCATGGAGGTACTGCGGAAAAGCGCAACACTTTTCTAGCGTTAACTGATGCAGTATATCCATTAAGGGCTACGATTCAGTCATAGAGTAGTGCGGAAAAGCACAACATTTTTCTAGCGTTAACTGATGCAGTATATGCATTAAGGGCTACAATTCTTGGGTTTTGGAATAAAAGGTGATAAATTCTGCAGATTCCATTTGTTTGTTAATATTTAATAGTTTGTGTTTTGCGTAAGCGGACTCCAAAGCATACGAGACCGTTTTCGCTTATTTGTCGTGGAGAACATCGAGACTGGAAGCTTCCAAACTGATATTTTCTGTTTATGATTTAATGTAAACATAATAAGTAACACAGATATAGACGTTTGAAATCCAGCATGCATCATTCCCAGTCTCGGCATGGTCTGAATGCAAAACTTCACATTTTTAAACTTAAAAGTAAAGTTTTTTGTTTAAATGGTAAATCAAGTTTTATTTTAACTCTATTGATTATGAAGACACACAGCTGCACTGTAACCAAAGTAAATAACGCAAGCTTTAACAATGAAGAAATACATCGGTAGCAAGCGAGATGGCGCTAATGGGTAGTATTCGAGTGGTCGCGGGTTCAAATCCCTTGTACCGACCAATGTGAATTAAATAAATAAAATAAATTAAACAGAAAGGTGACTATGCAACTAATGTCACCTATCAACAATTTACCCGTTACAAAAAGGCGACTAAGGTTATCTATCAGACCTCACACTGGCTACCTGTAAGCATTTATAAAACGACAGTTGAACACAGAAATCCACAAAAGCCTACTAGATGGCACAGATACGTGAGTACGTAATTATGATCATGGACATTGAACCATGTGTATTAAAGAGCTAGTCTAGTTCCAGGTCGTGGGTTCAAACCCAGCGGTTTTTTTTCGGACGTAACAATCCTTAGAAAGCCGGTGGTCCCGTGTCATAGATTTACGGCACGTAAAGCAACATCGGATGCCTCTGAGCAAAATTATCGGCCTTTCAGCCCAAAAATTATTTTTCAGAGGTTGCCATCGCGACATATTCTAGAGTTTGTAGCTGCGTTACATAAACATAAACTGTCCTGAAAATGGAGCACAGTAGGAAACAAAGTGTAGTTTACTATTTACTGAATTACTTAACCAGAAATGGTCTAAGGGCGAGACTGCAGGACCATAGATCTGTAATGTTTATCGCTTAACCAGAGGTTCCGTTCGACTCCGCCTATGTGCTAGCTGTTGCATAGTGAATTACTTGCTGTCATAAATATAAATATTGGCACAACATATCTGGGACAACCACAACAAATAAGAATTCCGGAAATATGCTTACGCACAATAAACCACTAGGCCATTAATGTGGCGCTTGGACATTAGGTTTATTCTCGAAGAGAGTGATGCAGAGACCGAAGAGCAGAATGAAAAAGAAGAGCTTAAACAATGTTACACGGTAAAACTTTGCACCTGGAGTGCATCTTTGCACCATAGACACTTATCATACTATGCACATAATTATCAAAGATTCCCATAGATAGGTGTCTCAATACAGCATGTCAATTTGAAGCTACTTAGTTGTGTTGCCAACTATGTAAAATCAATTAAGTATTATTCAATATTCTCTTTGTCATAGACATTTCAGTTGAAGTTGTTTTCATATTTTGTTATTATCATGAAACTTTCCATGCTGACAGTGAATAGGTAAGCATTTGTGAATTAAGCTTAAATACTGCATGGGTATATAAGTATAGACTAGAGGTGTAAATTCTTAAAATTATTTAGAGAAATTACTTAATTAATCGAAAGAACAAAATTCACCAACCGCATACTACGACGTACAACTTTTCACCGCCATGTTTTCTCCATTCTTCACAATGCAACTGTCATTTCGAACAAACAATTTTAATTATTTTTCAGTCAACCTATAAACTATATAGCACTTACAAACTATTAATCTCTCATTATTAATATTTGTTATTATTAATTTTCATATTAAAAGGCTGGAATTCATCCAATTGGACCTGATATTGCTTTGTTAAGAAATCCTGATTCTCGGATATTTCTACAAATATCCAGACAAGTTTTGTGAACTATCGGGAACAAAAAAGAACTGAGGCAACTACTGCTGCTGAAAGGGGTCATGGCAGGAAGAGGAAACTTCCAATTGAAGCCGGAAAAGTCATTTCGTTTGATGAAATACATGACCATCAAGGAGAACAACAGAAACAAAAGAAACTGCCAAAAATAAAAGAAACAAATCTGATGTGTTGTACTCACATAGCTTTCTCTACTTTTGTACAAACTATTTTTACAAACGCTTATTCTCCATTTCATGTTAATTGAGATAAACATTTGCAGAAACTATCCCATTGCTAATTGTCTTGTAGGTGGAAGGAGAATATGCTAGGCTTTAAGCGGTAGTCGAATCTTTTAAGAGCTGGTTGCTATGTGGAGCATTCCATTCTCTTTGTATTACCAGGACCAAAAAAATTAATAACGAATTGCCGTTTGAGAAAAAGGATAAGTATTGGAAAATTCAAACAAATAACAAGGAATATCTGGGAAATGGTTCACTCCACAAAATTTTTCGTCCTCCATGGACTAGTGGTACTGTGCTAGCCTCTAGATCCTAAGGTTGCGGGTTTAAACCCGGCGTAGGGCGATGGATTTTTTCGGGCGTAAAAATCCGTAGCATGCTTCCTTCGGAAGGGAAGTAAAGCCGGTGGTCCTATGTTGTAGATTTACGGCACGTAAAAGAACCCCAAGCCTGATAAAGAGGCCTCTGAGAAAAATTACCGATCTTTCACGCCCAATATAGAATGGGACGCTAAGGACCATAGTAGTTAAAGAACGTCCATATATAAAACTCAATTTTAATTTAACTCCACAAAAAAATGTATATGACATAAATTGTGTGTTTTAACAAGATCTACATTTTTTTGTGTAATAAAATTCTGTCTGTCTCTTACGGTTTTCCAGTTATGCAAAAGCCATTCAGAATGAAGAGGATTTTTTGGGACATCTCAGGAAATTTGAGATATATACTTCATTTGGCATGAAAATATCTTAATTTATGATTATTTAATCAAAATCATTAGAGCCATTTTTGAGAAAATCAAAATTTTCGAAAAATGTTCCATATGAAGCGTAGTATAGGGTGGGGGCATTTTCTTGAAAATCTTTGTGTCGCATCCTTGGAAGATGCTAAACTCAAATACCAATTTTGGTGTTTACCTGACTTTTCGTTTTTGAGTTATGCTGTTCACAGTCAGACATACGGACAAACACACAATGGACATGTTTTGAAAAATGCTTTATTTGGGTTCAGGGCATCTCAAAATACGTATTTCCGGTGAAATCTCGGTATCGATTTTTTTGGGTGGAATGCAATACTACCTCTACTTATTATACGTAGTACAGAAAGTAAATATTGGGTTTTTGAGCATTTTGGCAAAATTCTACAAATGAATTTCTTTAACATTTTCTAGTTATGAGCTTTTTACACTATCATAACTAAAGAAATTATGACGATAAAATCTTACACAGAAGAACAAATTCTTGTAACATTATAAATATTTGCCACTAGTTTTACTAATACTTACTAATACTATTCCAAAAGGGAGAAATGTTCACAAGAGTACAACTATCAAAGGAAACAGTTGCATAATGAACAACGATAAACATTATTCTAATCTATAATCTAAAATCAGTCCAAGATCTAATTTTCGGGCATCCTGACTCTAGTGAGTCTTTCTTTTATGAGTTCAACACTATAGAGGTGAGAATATACGCGAGGTTACTAAAATTTAGCTTTGACATTTTACCATCATTATGGGATAAGTCGCTAGAATCTGGTGATATTCGAGTTGTTAGGTTCCACTTGTAACCGGCAACGCCTCCGCAAATGCGCACCTGTTACATGTTTATAGGGGTTTGTTATACTGTATGTTATGTTGGTATCCTGTTTTTATATTCGTAGGTGTTCAAACTTCGCACGCTGATCATTTAGTCACCAACTGACACACTGATTGTAACATTAATTGTTATATATTATTATATTATGTTAATTTCATTATTATATATATTAGATTACTTATATTAATTGTGCTAATGGTAAGAGCATTTGGTTATGAATTACTGTTAGCTTAGTTATTAATAATTATTAGGTGTTACCTTTTCATTTAACTAGAAATTTGAATTTTTTTGCATATTCGGTGGAAGGTTGTCTGTTTGTGTGGGGTTTTACTTTTAGAGGAAGATCTGCGTAGAAGAAAACCAATAAACTTAGATGTTTGTTCTAGGCAAGTATACGAAATGATATTAAAAGTGACATAAAGTTGTTCTTCATACTACTGCAGTACAGCAATGTTCAACTTTTAATAACATACGTATGTTATAGAAGTTAAGTCTATGGTCCAGTGCTTAATTTAACGCTTAAGGTTCAGGTTATAGGTCACAGGTAATTAGTGATTATGGCAGAAAAGGAAAGTGATGACCAAACCTTTGTACGCAAGAAAATAATATTACAGAGCAGTATGATATGACAATGAGTCATAATGCTAGAAGAAGACAGAAATACTGCGTCTTTTGTAAATAGATTGGCGATTTCTCTGGTTGTACTATATGTAATGACTAAGAACGTTGATCGCCCTGACATACTGCATCAGTCATCTTTATTTTTAGTAACCTGAGTTAGGCTGCGTACTCTCTCCTTATATTCTATACTGGAATATTGGAGGAGGTTAACACTGTAATTAAACCTGAAATTCTAAATGGAAATCTGTGTCCAAAAGTATCTAATTTCACTACGCATAATACATTGTCAACATTCTAACCTAAAGCATGAAAAAGGATGTTTAATAGCCTATAGCTTTATATAAAACGTATCACATTTTAAAGCTGTGCTTTTCTGTTTAAGAAAGTAATGCCATAATTAAAGTGCATTGTGGTAAAAATCTACAGCCTGGTCAGTGTATCTAATTAGGGAACGCAATCGAGGAAATTAGATCATTTCTTCATAAAATAAAAGATCATTTATCGCAAACGCGAAGATGCCCATCCTATAAATTATGTTTAGGATAATCTCGTGTGCAGTCCAAAGATCTTTACAAGCTTTTGTAGGTGGTTTAGTAATATCCTGGTCGCTTCATAGTAAATCATTGCTGCAGAAGTTTGAGATCTTTTGAACGTACGAGGATAAGGTTCATATTATATGTCTCACGACTCTCGTACTGGGCAGTCTCGTAAATTACTATTTTTACGATCGCGATATAGAATGTACACCGTACAAAACCTACATTTTCATGACCCTCTATGTTTCAAACAGCTCGTTGTAGTATTCTACAACATTTTATGAGAGAAAAATGGTGTCATCAGATACAATGCTAAGGAGGAATTAAAGCAGTGCATTAAAGTGTAACAGCTACTCTCGTTGTGTTAGGATGACCGCAATATGTCTTCACAAACTGCACGTTGAGTTCCTACTTCATTCCCAAGAGAAAACTTTGATGTCCGCAACCACGGAGGAGTAGTTTGTCGGACTTTCCAACTGCCACCTTTTCTTTTTGAAATTTAAAACACTACTTATTTCTTTTTTGTACTTGTCTGATTCCTGGCAAAATAATTGGAAAAGTGTTGTGACACTAGAGAATTATATAATCTCGAAGTAGGAATGGGATCTCGATACCTCGATACCATCGAAACCTTGATGCTCGGTGGTATCCAAATAGGTCTAATACTTGGGATAAACCTTCGATATTTTAAAATCTTTAAGATTTGCATTATTGAAAATGGTTGAAAGGAGTTGAGACTTCATATTATTGCCTCATACGTATCTGCAAAGAGTTGCTGGACTTAGTTCTTGATAGACATTGACTGCGTTTCCTGTGGGTGAATGAATGCAACATTCCTAGACTCTTGTTTCTAAATTGGGTAAGGAGTAGAGATACTCATGTAACATGCAGCGTTAACCGAGTTGTGAATGAAGCTAATTTAGCTGACGCGCTAAATCACGTTTCTGCAATAGCCTGGTTTGGTGACTCACTCTCAGCCATTACATTTACCTACTCCTAATCTCTGAATCCAGCAGAAGCAAATCAGAACGTAAGACCTAAGACAATGTAGCATATGAAATGTTTGTTATTTTTAAGTTTTTGAGTTTCAAATAAAGTATATATTTGTTTATATTTTCAAAATTGCAGAATGAAAAATAATTTATAGTATTTGTTTTTCTATGGATAGAACATTTATAAAAACGTTTTCAGCAAAAATATAGTTACATAAAAATGGAAGCAAATAATTTTTTATTATCATTATTATGGGATATGTAGCCTGTGTTATTATCAACAAACACATTGTTGTCAATTGGAGAATGTCAAATGTCATGGGAATGCCATTAAATTAGCATACATTACAAAATTGATTACATGCGTTTATACACAGAAAACTACTAAGGAGGACATAATTCAGTGAACAAGCTGTCGCCTTTACAGTTTTTTTTATAAAGTAAGTATCAGAGCATTGGTGCTCAAAATCATTATTGGTATAGAGTATGAGAAATAGTGGTATCATCCCATCCTATCTCGAAGCATTTAAGGAGACAAATAAAACACTTAGAATATTGTTTGTGCCATATTCAGTACTTGCTCCTTCCAAGTGTCATTCTAAATTGCATTGTTTGAGTTTCTTTCTACGCTGAGACACACTGTTTTAGCTCAGGACGTTGGAATTAAAGGAATGATATCTACACTACGATTGATTTAAACCTACCCTTCTCCCACGTAATTGCATATTTTACAACCGGGTAGAAAGGCTCATCCTTTTAGTTTGATTCACTCAGGTCTGTCACGTGTGTGTAAATATTTCCAGACCGTCTTTTCAGAATGTGTCTTAGTCATCACTAGAAAAGTGCTTCTAAGTGATCAAACTCGGGAAAATGTTTGTTTCTTCAAATCCACGAAAAGATCATGATCAAATGGGGCCAAGTTGGAGTTTTAAGTGATTCCAAACGCCGTATCCCTTTGAGGCAATATTTTTAACACTTAAATGATTTTAGTCACATTATATAATAAAAATATAATAACAGCCCGGCTTAAAGCACTGTGTGTATGCAACAATATATAAAAATTGTATATTACAGTCATTGTATATGTTTATATTATTGTATACATGTTCAATAATGTTATGTGAATGTATTATGTAATTTAATAATCTAGGGAACTGTGAGAATAATAGGTTAAAAGTTGCTAACAACGAGGTAACCTTGAGGCAATAATGAGTAAGAAATTGTAATAATGCTACTAGTCATTCTTGGAGCAACAATAATGTAATTTTTGTGACAGTTTATAAAACAGCCAATTAACCATCAGAAAAAAACTTAAGTTAAATAAAAGTATTCTATTGGATTAGTAATAGCCAATCAGAGACTTGAAATACAGAAATTTACAAATTTAGGCGGTAGAAATCAAGTAAGTTGCTTGTAGACAGCGCTCATAACTGGACGCGTTGCTAGTAGACGGTGTTCCTAACCGGACGCGAGATGTGTCCTCGAGAGATTTAATTCGTATGCGTGTGAGACAAAAATAGTTTACGTGTTTAAAAAGTGCAAGTAATTAATAAAAGAATCTCACAGCTCTCTATATCAGTGAAGTGTTTTTTAAATCGTGTCAAGAATTAATAAAAAGGAGTGAATTAAAAATTATAATATGTGTAAGCCTACATTCTTTGGGCGCACCACGCCTTGCAAGGAAATCCATGTCTCTAACAATAATATTGACGCAGCCGAGGCAAACATAAATATATAATATTTAAAGAAACAGTCAAAATTGCAAAGTTAATATATTTTTAAACATTTTTGGGGGGGGCGAATGCTACCGGAAAGTTTTTACCATACGTGCGGTTGCTACTACTTCAAGTTTGGCTCCCCAAAGTCGAAATATAATACATCTTCAAACTGACTTTCATGCATAGCAGCAACAAACCTTCTTGAAATTGGCTCCCAAAACGTGGGGAAATAACAATTCAACAAAATAACATACTTCACCTTCTTCTATCTAAGTAATGTGACAGTCACTCTCTTCCAGGAATTGGTCTCCTCCACTATGATATACAGTGATATTTCCCCGCCTTCCACACAACTGCCTGTGCTTTTTGTGATAATTAATGTTTCCCAAACACTGCCATCGTTCACCTGCGATTCTGCGCATTTTCCGGAGATCCTACCCTCAATTTTTCTCTATTATGTCTGCCCATATATTGACGGTGTCTACGGGAATGCGTTATGATGTATTTAGATCACAACACACTGCCTTATTCCGCTTCTTCTATCAGCAACTGTCATTGATAAGTATAGAAAATACTATGGAATGTGAGAAGAAATAAATGCGAATGTGTGTACTACGCCGCCTTACATTACTAAATAAATTTTGGTTATACTACTCTCTTTAGATAAAGAGCAGAAAATATGTTTTCATGAACAAACTATGATATTCTCTTCTGCGTTACTTTATACTATTCCATCATCATCATCGTCGTCGTCTTTCTTCAAGCTTTCTTAGTCTCTTATTAGACTACGAATTCTTTTTATCATTTGGTTTATATTTTAAAATATTCGGAGGTATACGTTGGTTTTCCATTCTTAATGCATGTTCATACAGTTTTTCGATATTCTTCAGTCTTGTTCATTAAAAGTTTCAAATTCATTTCAAATTTTTTGAATTTACTTTTTATCCATTAAAATATATCCTATTACGTATCTCAAATTTATTCTTCTTTCGAGAGCTTTGTTTATTATCCAACAGCGGTACCGCAAATACTTCGTAACATTTTAACAGAGTTTTTCTTCTCACTTTTCTTGCTAATGAACCTTTTAATTGTCCCACATATCCGTTGAAATAAACGCAACTTTTTATAAATGTGATTTGTTGTATTAAAGCCAACTGATACCCTCAAATAATTAAAATCTATTACTTGCTCCACTGTTTTATCATTTACAATTATCTTAATCCACATTGATTCTTTACCATAGACAGCCATGACTTTAGTTTTGCTTTCTGATACTTCTAAATTATATTTTGTGTCTGCTTTATTTAAACTATATACACTTCCTTGTAGACTGTTTTCATCTACTGCTATAACTATTTGGTCATTCGCAAACAGAAGCGTCCAAATGCAGCGTCCCCATTTTAAAATTTTGATTTAAAATATTCTGCCACATTTAACGGCATTGTCCATATATATTAAAATCTTATGTGTTGCACTCACATGAATTTCTCTACTCTTGTATAATCTACAATAATCTACAATTTACAAACGCTTATTCTCCATCTACTACATGTTAATCGAGATATCGAAATGTTATTTTCTTGTAGGTGCACGTGGTAGGGTTTAAGTTATAGTCAAATCTTTTAAGAGCTGGAATGTGAAGCATTCCATTCCCTTTGCATGTTCAGGACATAAAAAAAGCGAATGACGAATTCCCATTTGAGAAAAACTTTAAAATATAGAAAATTAAAACAAATAACAAGGAATATGTCAGAAAGGGTTCACTACACAAGATATGTATATAACATAAAGTGTGTGCTTTAACGATATCTACATTTTTTGTGTTGAAAAATTTCGTCCATCTCTTACGGTTTACCAGTTATGCAAAAACCATTCAGAATGAAGAGGACAGTCTTTGGGTACAGTCCCAGAGAATTCAAGATACACATTTCATTTGTCATAAAAACATGTTCAACATATGATATTTTAATCAAAATCGTTACAGCCATCTCTGAGAAAATCAAAATTTTCGAAAAAATGTTCCATGTAAAGTGTAGTCTGATAGTGTCGCATCTTTGAAAGACACTGAACCAAAATACCAAATTTTATATTTATCTAACTTTTCGTTTTTGAATTGTGCTATTCACGGACGCACACACGGACCTTTTTCTAAAATTGCTTTTTTTTGGATTCAGGGGACCTCAAAACACGTATTTCCGGTGAAATCTCGGTATCCAATTTTTGGGTGGAATGCAATACTTCCCCTAAGTTATTAAAAAGAGTATTTTTATCGAATTGTTGGGCATTAGAAAAGAGAGTGTATACTCTATAGATGGGATATGAACCCATTAGCTTAAAATTTAGCTTACTTTTCTACACTTTAGTGTATGATGCACCAAAATTTTTGATATTTTAAGAACGTACTATATGTAGTAGAGAAAGTAAAAAGGAAGATTGAAAGAAGACACCATCGTCTTAAGCCCATATCTATGTTTATTCCTTATTTTGATATTTTATTTCCACTTTTATTTCTAATTGTTGTTTCAACATACAAACTTTGTATAGCTCTTACTAAATGATTTGCTAAGCCTTATGCTAATCCTTTCTTGGAAATTTCATAGTCATTACAAAGTCTTTTATAGAATGCCAGGTGCCATTAAGAAAGTAAAGACAATTTGGTTTCTTCCCTTTTCCAGCAGACAAACGGGGCTAGTCTACTGTCTTTGGGACAATGATGTCGGCCATTGAGTTATTTCAATAGGAGACGACTTAATAGGCATTTTAGGTTGACCGCATTGCCGCTTTTTCACCTGGACATTTTAAAATATCGTATTGGTTCAAAGTCCAAATAATCAGTTAAATTCGAAAATTACGGAAAATATTCGCTTACAGTTTTATTGTAGCACCATATTTTTGGCTTTAATTAACAGAGACGCCAGTCTGGATCTCAGTTGTCTCAATAGTTCAGTTTTAAGAAGTTATAGAATATGAAGCAATCGACCTCAAAAGCCAAGTGTGATTTAAAAAATGTTACCAAGAGTGCAGGAAGTTACAAGTGGCCACCACTATGTTAAGCAAGGTCGCGCCAAGGCTGGCACAAAACCGACTGCAATAAATCCTCCACTTCTTTGGTTTTCTTTGCGGTCTTTAGCTGGAAGGGTTCCAATATCCCAAGTGGAGTTATAAATTTTTGTTCGCGATGGTCGAAATATTGAGATATGTATATGCATTCGCAAATTCTGCTCATCGTGTGCTGCTTCATCGGTTCTCTGCAGTTCAGTCTTACTATGAATATAGAAAAGAATGAAACGTGATGAATATATGAGTGGTGTTGTGTTGTTTAGTGGATTTGCAAAGCTTTAAATTAATACATTTGGCCTAATCTCTCAGTATGCATAACAATTATTCATTTTTAAGAAACTTAAAACTTTGAATATCAGAAATAAGCGAAAAAACCAAACAGTCTATGGTATATGTACACTCCAGAAGACTAAAGTAACTTTTCAATTAGAATTTCTAATTTCAGTGACAATCAATTGAAAATTATTGAAATCAGAAAACGTTTAAGCTTTAGGGGAAGAATTATATGTGAAATTATACACGAGAGTCCTGAAAACGCCATTTTTTCATAATTTTTAAATATTTGTACTCTTCATATTCTAAGCCTATTATTAGTGTTCTAGATGTTTAAATCCCTGTAATTAAGATACTTTGCATTTTTCTGAAAACATAAAACTAATTTGCACAACGAAGTATTGTATCAATTTGGAAACTTTGCCACCTTGCAATAATTTTTCTGCAATTATAGCTACTGTTAAAACATGTTTTTTGAATGAAATGTGACATTTAAGAAAAAAAATAGCCCAATACAGTTTGGCATTAGAGTTTCTGGAAACACACTCCATAGCAATGAGTAACTTGTAAGAGGAAAAAGCTGCTTTCGGAAACTAAGCTGTTCTTTTAAACAAACATATTATTATTATTATTATTATTATTATTATTATTAGATTCAAACCAATATTCGGTGTGAATTTATACACATTTGGAATACGTTTTCACAAAATACTGTATTAGACAAAATATAGGTTTCTTCCACAAGTGTCTTCCCTTATACAAAAACTAAAATGTATAATTTGTCTAATAAAAGGCTTGGTACTTTAAATTTTAAATCTTCGTCATTATCAGCTTCATGGATGTATGTTTATATATACTTATACATAAAAGAATGTTTCGTTGTATCTCGTGGGCATGTCCAATACTTAGTCCTTAGGATGAGACAAGCATTTTGTATGGTTTTCTCACAATTTTTTTAATGTGTTGGTGCCAGTCCTTTTTTAAACTGATTATTTTTACTTGTAATCTGTTCAAGCATTTTCTAATACCACCATTGCTTACTTGTGTTACAGAAAGAAAGAATTTAATTTCTGCTGTTTTTAATTTTCTTCTATTTTGTTTTTTGTAAGAGCCACTTTCTCACAGACATAAGTCGTACAGCCATCATCTTGTATAATTATTGTTGCGTTATTTTATGGCGTTTTTCTATTTAATGTTCTATGAATTATTGTTCTGCATCTTCTGTAACATTTGTACCATCCTTTTAATTTCTCTACTACGTTTAGCAAGTAGGAGAAATATTGCATTCCATCGAAAATTCGATAGAGAGATTTCACCGGAAACACATGCTTTGAGGCCCCCTCAACTTAAATTAAGCATTTTTGGAAACATGTCCGTGTGTGTGTCTCTGAACACGATTACTCAAAAATGAAAAGTCGAATAAATATAAAATTAGGTATTTAGGTTGAATATCTTCCAAAGATATGACACGAAGATTTCCAACCAAATTTCTCCACCCCAAACTAACCTTTACATTGAACATATTTCGAAATTTTTTGTTTTCTAGAAATTTTGATTAAAATACAGTATATGAAATATATTTACATGACAAATAAAATGTATATCTTGAATTTTTGGGAAATAGTCTTTCAATCCTCTTCGATCGGAAGGATTTTTGTATAATCTTATATAACTAGTAAACGTTAAGCGATAGACGAAAACGTACTACACGAAAAATGTGGATCTCTTTAACACACACAATTTATTTAAAATAATTTTATGTAGCCTAAGCCGTTTCTGAGATATCCGTTATTAAAGTTTGAGATTATTCATTTCTTGGTCATTCTCTTAAACTCCTTCAAAATTCAGTTGTTTCTCGCGATTACAAAGAAACAATATGGAATTTTAAGGTCAGCATAGAGCACCCTGTTTAAAACATTTGACTATCGCTGTTATCTTTGTATCTATAACTAAATGTATAATGTAGCTATTTCTACACAGATTTACTTGGATTAAAATGTAGTAGACAGAAAAATAAGCTTGTGTAAGAATAATTTGTATACCTACTAATAAACGATAGACGGTAGATTATTTTTAACAGATATTAAAACCTGAATAGTTTAAATTGTTTATTTGTTCAATAAATGTATGTGTTAATGTAGTTTCGCAACGCAATTTTATTTAATTTACTACTTACCAGTACTAAGCGGAAGTATTGCATTCCACCCAAAATTATGACAGAGATTTCATTGGAAATGCACGTTTTGCGTCCCCTGAATTTTCAGAAAATGGTGCGTGTGTAGGTGTGTAGTTGGTTAAATACCAAATTTGGTGTTCAAGTTCAGCATTTTCCAAATATACGACACGAAGATTTTAGAAAATATTTCCACTCCATACCTTCATTTACATGGAATATTTTTCGTTATGTTTGATTTGATTAAAATGGTTAATGATTATGATTAATATACCTAAATTGAAGATACTTGCAGGACAATAAAACATATACATTAAATTTTCTGTGAATAGCCAAAATCTTATTAAAAAGATCTCCTCAAAGCACACAACTTACATACTACTACTACATAAGTGGTAGATAATGTAGTAAACTTTTATGCCGTTAACTATTTCCGAATTATTCATTGTTGTTGGTTTGAATTTTCGACTAAATTAAATTGAAGTGAGTTTTATTTACTGACGCTCTTTAACTGCTATGGATCTTAACGTCCCAAACTATTTTGGGCTTGAAAGACCGGTAATTTTGCTCAGAGGCATCTTTATCAGGCTTGAGCTTTTTTTACGTGCCGTAAATCTACGACACCAAACTTCACTTCCGAAGGAATTTATGCTAAGGATTTTTACGCCCGAACCGCCGGGTTTGAACCCGCGACCTCGGGAACTAGAGGAATTTTCGACTACTTATACTTTTTTTAAATATAACTCATTAGTTTTTTTTTCTTTTTTTTTCGTATTCAAGCAAAGAGCACGGGATATCAAAGCATAGCGATCCGCTTTTTAAAAAGATGACTATCGCTTTAGTCCACCGTATTTTCCTAATACTTACAATGAAAGGTGTATTCTATAAACAAGAAATAGAAAGAAGAATCAGCTTGTGTAAGAATAGTTTGTACGTAAACGCAAGATATCAGACTTTTCTGTTTTGTATTAAGAGTCAAATTCTCACAGATGTAGGTCAAAACCGCTACTGCCATCATCTTTTAAAATTTTATCTGCATTATGTTTTACGGGTTTTAATGTCCTGTGAATTGTTCAACACAATTGTTCTGTAAAATCGTTATCCTTTTTACTTTCTCTACTACGTATAGTGTCTAGGGGAAGTATTGTATTCCACCCAAAAATTCGATACTGAGATTTCACCGGAAATACATGTTTTGAGACCCCCTGAATCCAAAACATGTCCGTGTGTATGTCTGTGAACAGCATAACTCAGAAACGAACAGTCGGTATTTAGGTTCAGCATCTTCCAGAAATGCGACACGAAGGTTTTCAAGAAAATCCCCTTACCCCAGATTACCCTTTACATGGAACATTTTTCGAAAATTTTAATTTCCTCAAAAATGGCTTTAACGATTTTGATTAAAATATCATATGTTTAAGATATTTTCATGACAAATGAAATGTATATCTCGAATTTTCTGGGAATCTCTCCAAAAGTATTCTTCATTGTGAATGACTTTTGCATAATTGGTAAACCATAAGAAAAAAAATGTCTACACAAAAAATGTAGATCGCGTTGAAATATACAATTTATGTCATATAAATGTTTTTGTTGAGTGAACCATTTTCGAGATAGTGCTGTTATTCCCTTGAATTTTACAATACTTATGCTTTTTATCGAATTCTTTATTCATTTTTTTTGTCCTGGTAATGCAAAGAGAATGAAATACTCCACCTAGCAACCAGCTCTTAATATATTTGACTATAGCTTAAAGCCTACCAATTCCCCTTGCATCTACAAGAAAATTAACAATAAGATTAACATCTCGATTACCATGAAGCATATGGAGAATAAGCGTTTGTAAAAATAGTTTGTACAAGCGTAGAGAAAGCAATGTGAGTGTAACATATCAGATTTTTTAAGTAATATAGAAAACTAAACAGTTAATAGTTTATTTTTTTCAATGAAGGAGTTTTCAACTTTTTTTTCAACAAATACCATGCTCTCTGTTTATCCCTTGATGATGCATTAATAATAGATGACGGTAAAAAAATATTAGTCGTATTGAATTGAGAAATTAAATTGTATTAATTAATTTCTGAAATACAAAATCGTATTTGCATATATCATAACTTTCACAAAACTACAGTTTAAAGTTACAGTAGTCTTCTGGTATTAAAAATGGCTTAGTGTAAAATAACTGCAGGTGTGCACGCCGTTTTTTTCCTGCAGCCCAATATTGCCTTCTTACTGTGACTTTGGTCTTTTCGATATGTGTTATACGCTCGTCTTCTCTGAAGTCTTGCTGTTATAGCAAAATGATTGAATTACAAATCTTGTTAATCGTGAAATGTCCACCAATATTAATCGACCTCAAAAAGGCAACAGTACTACACAGTTATAATTCTAATGGAATATTAACACGTTATATTTCGGCTTCTGTTAGTGAAATTCTTTTTCTGGTAGATCCTGCAAATGACATATTGACATTTTCTCTGCCTAAATAGCTCAGAAGTATTGAAAACCACAGTGAGCAAAATATTCGTAATACTGACAACGTAATATGAGGAGGGTAAGTCGACTAAGTAAATAATGCTGATAACGTTGCTTCACGAAAAGCATTTGAAATAGAACTACGAGGGTAATCTTTAACATCTGGGCGGGGGGGGGGGAGAGGAAGAACACCAAACCACCTTCATCAAGGAATGTTTGACGTAACTTTTAGCAACAACGTTGTCACTCAACTTTTAAAAATATCGCCTCTATTTTTGGAACACCACTACAAAACACGGATCCCTTCCGTGTGTTTACCCAATGATTTGTTTTGTTTTGTTTTTTGGGGGGTTTCCCCTCTCGCCTTCCTCCATTCCGACGTTGGCCAATACATCCCACATCTGTCCAAGAGTCATCACAAATATTAACACATAGCTGTCATGTTGGAAATGCTCGACTAAACAACCATTTATTTGGAATGAGCTGCTTTCATCAACATGTCATTACCACCGCAGTACTTCTGCACTGCACACAGAGGGGGGGGGGACATGGTTTTTGTTACTGTTCGTTAGGTCGTTCCACATGCAAACATGCTTGACCTTCCGCAGAAAACTAAAATAAAATCCTGTTGATGTCTTGCTTAAGGCACCTCTAGGTGCACAGAAATTCTTTAGGAATTATTCAAAGATCAGTCCTACCTTCTGTTTGAATCCCTCCATGGAAGAAATTAATTCAAAATACGAGTTGGCCATATTCAAGCCACCCTCTTCTTCCAAAATCTCCAGTTTTATACATCTGCTATACAACTCCATCGTACGCTTTCATCTGAGGCAGTATTTTTAACAGCTGAGTAATTTAAATTATATTATATAATATGTAAATTCAATAACAATAAATTTAATAATGTAAGAGCTGTGAGAATAATAATTTTAAAGTTGCTAACAATGAGGTAACAATAACATAACCTTGAGGCAATAATGAATTTGAGAGTTTGAATGTTATTAGTCATGATTAGAGCAACAATAATGTAAATTTTGTGACAGTTTAAAATTAACCAACCAACAGCCAGATAAAGCTGTAATTAAATGCAGGTATTCTATTGGACTAGAATTAGCCAATCAGGGACTTAAAATACAAACGTTTACGGGTTTGGACGGTTGAAATATGTTTAGTTGCCTGCAGACCTTGGTAGTAGCCGAATGGAAGATGTGTTCTCTAAAGAAATATTAGGTATTCGTGTGAAACGAAAATTATGTATACGCGTTAACAAAGTGGAAGTATTAAATAAAAGAATCTAACAGCTCTTAATATCAGTATAGTGCTATTTAATTTGTGTCAAGAATAAATAGAAAGAAGTGAATTTAAACTTAAAATCTGTGTAAGCCTACATTCTTCTCGCACCACACCTTGCCTAAGAGAAACGTGTCTCTAAAATAAGACTGACGCAGCCGAGGCAAAAACACACATAAATAATATCTATAGAACCAGTTCAATAACAAAGTTAATATTATTTTTTTAACTTGGAGTGTAACAACAAAAATACATCTTCAAATCGACTTTACATACGTAGCAGCATATTACATAAACAACTAATTCAAATTGACATTCATACGTGGAGCTAAATAAATAAATAAACTCCAAGACAATATCTTCTTCACATCTGTTCTAAAGAATAAATTGCAAGAGGAATCCTCGATGTGCCCTAACACATCTACGTGATATAGACCTACATTTTTCTAAACAAAATGGTTGTTGCACTTGTGTCCACAATAATCCAATCTAATTAATGTAAGTGGTATATTTTATTGTACATTGTTGTTCCAAACCTTCGAATGTTGTCGAAGGACAAATACACAAGATATATGAAAGTAATCTTCACAGTCACAATATAAGTGTTCAATAAAACTCTTGAAATTATAGCAGAGGTATTAAGAAAATCAAAACAATATGGTCCATTTCCACAAGAAAAGTCTCATTAGAGATTTTGACGTCATTGACTGGATTAGGAGCGACGAATCGCATGTAAATTTAGCTGGACAAAATAAAAAAGTGCGATTTAGATATAGGAGCTAGTATTATCAATATAAGTGGTGTAGGTTTATACTATGTTTACAGAAAGAAAACTGATGATAGCAGGGTTGAAAATTTAATAAGCCAAGCGAACATACTAAAGGTTATTCACACAGTAGCAGTGGGTTTAAACTTTTTATGTAAAACTGTGAAATAAAACATTTTAAAAGTACTAAATTTAGAAAAGTTTATTGAATTTTTACTCGTAGTTTACTTTCATTGAGGCCGTATTTGACAAGAAACTTTGAAACAATAATCCATTATTACACAGGCAGTTAAGCTGGATATTGGTTATAAAATTTTATGCCACATCTAAATTTCCTCATAACGAGACGGCTGTTTGTTGAGTCTACTGCAGAAGTAACTTAGAAAAAGTCAAGTAATTCCATGCCACGACCAGGAATCGAACCGCGGATATTCGTCTCTCTTTTCGATGCTCTTGTCGCTTGAGCTACCATGGAGGAATCCATATGCACTTAAACCTTCATCTGATTCGTTTATCCCGGTAAAATTTGAAGAAACCTCTAAGACTTATTGACAACAAATAACGTGAACAATAGTCACAGCGTAACGTAGAACATACTCATTTTTTATAACTAAACAACACTACTTTATACCATTGAATGGTTGCTAAGCCTGATTTTAAAAGCTTTCCAGCTTCCCTCCATCCTTTGAGCCTCCTCTGTTAAATAAGAGATTTTTCTTTTCGAAAATAAGAGATACAATTAGTTTATATTTATTATCTAAAGGAAGTAAAAGAGAAAAGGAAATGTCACAGTGACAGTTTTGATCATTGCTTTGATTTCATCTTGTTGCATAAGTAGTACCCTTGTTTAATGTTGTATTCAGCAGCAGCAGCAGTAACCACTATTTTGTTACTTCTTTCTTTCTTTTTTGGTGGGGGTTTGTTAACGTCTTTGGAAACAATCGCTCATTAGCAGTAATATTCAACAATTAAAATTTGGTTCTATTGTTGAATTTTACTTCTGTAGACTTTAAACTCTGAATGGTACTCGTAATCACATGTGCATTAATACTTCTATAGTTTAGGAAACGATAGCGAACTGAAAAATTCTTTCCTGCAGCCGGGAGTAGCACATGGGAGCGCTGGATTCCGAGAGAGCCCGCTAACCACTACACAGCCGATGTGTATATAACATATACACAAAGCTCAAGTACCTAACGTTGCACTCAGTTAAAATTAATAATGAAAGCAGGTATTTTTATATAAGAGTTTAAGGAAATGTATAAAACAGACTAGCAACTAAATTATCTTAAATTTAGTTAAACATTGAATAAAAGGAAACAATATGTGTAACCGTAATAATGTTTATATTGGTCAGTGGACAACCGCAGCCATATGAGGCGTGTATGTGATCAGTTATTCAGCTGCTATTGCGACGTCGTTAACTTCAGTGTAAATTACGGGTTGTGCAAAACAAAATGTTTTGTTATATTCAAAAGAGAATCTAACAAATCATAGTATTGTAGCTATAATTCTAAAGGCTGCTACAGTTGCTTAGGGTTTATTAAGGAAGAAAGTGATTGTAAAAGAAAGAATAATTGTTTTACATTCACATAAATTTCTCAACCCAGTTTTCTGCAAGCTTCATAAAAAAGTTGCAGAAATTCTGTTATTACGCATTTATTTATAGGTACAAGGGTAATACATTAGCCTATAGGATAATCAAATCTTTTAAGAGCGGATCGCTGTATGATCGTTTTGAAGATCCATTCTCTTTGCAAGACCGCCACAAACGAATAGCGACTTAACAGTTGAAAAACTATAAAATACTTGACGATTTAAACCAGTAATAAACATCTACTTGAAAATTTTTAATGTCACAAAAATATATTTAACATAATGCCTTGTTTCAACGATATCTACTTTTCCTCCATAAGTTTGTATCCATAAGTTATACAACATGTATTCATGATGAAAAGGACTTCGCAGGCTGCTTCCAGAAAATTCAAGATTTACATTTTATTTGTTATATAAACATCTTAAATTATATGACATTTTAATCAAAATCGTTAGAGCCATTTTGAGAACATCAAAAATATCGACAATTTGTCCATATATTTGGAGTGGGTGATTTTGTTGTAAACCTTTATGAGTATCTTTGGAGCACGCTGAACTTAATACCAATTTTGGTATTTATCCAACTATTCTTGCTGAGCTATGCTGTTAACACACACACATACACACTCGCGCGTATATTTTTCTATAATAATCCTTTTTTGGATTCAGGGGCCTCAAAACCTGTATTTCCGGTGAAATCTCGACATCGAATTTTTGGGTTGAATACAACACTTTCGTTTACCTACTTTAGGTAGGCGGTAGAAAAACTAAAAATTATATTAATTACTCTTCTATGATATGCTTCAACAGTTCATGCTGTAAGTTCGTTTGTAAGTGAAGTACAATGCGATGAAAAGTATATAAATCTATTTTCTCTACTAAAATAAGCGTTCACAGACAATTGGTATTGTAATTTTTCATTCGTCTCCGCACATAGAAAATCTTCTAAGAGAATGATTTCTTTCCACGATTGGCTTTCTTATATTGGGACGTACAGCACATTTTGAAGGATTATAACCTAAAGGATTTATTTCTATCGGTGTGGTGCGACGCAGTTTGTATGTCCAGTGAGCGAAGGACGATATTCCCTTCGTGAGTCGATATACCCTGCCTTAGTTGTAATCCGAAAGCAAGTGACAGTAAAAGCGGTGCTAAAATCTCCTTATCACAAACACACGGTGCTATATTGCGTGAAACTAGAGCGTCCGATAGGAGAGTGTATTCAGGCCTTCAGCTCAAGTAGGTTACGTTATCTGATCTCATTCGAACATAACAATAGCCTAATAAATCTGTCTTGGCAAATTAATAGCGGCTCAGAATGGAATGTGCTTGTATACATATAGCACAGGCCTAACTGGATAACACAGATATAATTGGCATGATAAATTCTGACATTGGACTTGATATCTCCCATCGATTACCTATTGTTAACATGCTGTTCTGTTTTGTCAAAGACAATAAGTCTATTTGTTGATCTTGTCATATCATATAATTATTTGCTCCTGTAAGGAGAGAAAGAATCTAACCTGTAATAGTTACAAAACTGTTACCATTCCATGGCAATTCTGCAACTGTCCAAATTAGGGTTACAACTTGCACGACAAATAAGGGTGCATAAGATAATTTCAAATTGATACGATGTAAGGTGATACGTTGTAAGATGCTGGACATAGTATAATATCCCTGTCGTGTTTGTTACAACAGCGAAATGAAACGAATCTGACATTACCTTCTTCCTCATGCCGATGTTGCGCTACTGAATGACGCAACCAAAGCTAACTATTATGTCTTCTCCCTCTAAGGCATGCACCCAAAACCTCCTTCCCTTTCCCCTCTTGTTACCAGTGTGCCGAATTATTAATCCTAAATAATGGAATGGAATTTCTATCGGAGGGGACTCTGTACCTTCAGTGAATGAGGATAGTGTACCTATGCATCTCGAGGGGTGGGGCTCCCCCAGAAGGGAGGAATCAGGCGAGAAGAGACACCGGGCGGTCGGAACTATCAGTGACGGCACAGCAAGGACAGGGTCCCTACAATTTCCAGATTGAGACGCCCCGTCTGCCGAACAGGCAATCCGGGGACCCCGCCCCCACACCGAGAGCGTTCCATATAACCCGGCAACCGGCCGAAAGCCGAGGACGGAAAGGTTCAACATAGAGCATCCTTTTTCCCTGCCAACACTTCCAACCCTGGAACAGACCTGACAGCATGAACGATGAATGAAATGGTTAATGGATTGATATGGAGAGATAGGAAATTCAGGGGCTGAGAGAAACCACGTCAGAGTTTGCCTGACGACCCGGGAAACCCCCGAAATAACTCTTAGGTCGTTTGGAATTGAACTCAGGGCCTCCCGAATACGAGTCGCACGCGTTACCGTGGCGCCATCTCGCTCGGAATCCCAATGAACACTGTACTGTCCAGAAAATTGAGGATCAGCGAGGAAAACTGGGAATTATTGACATTCGCTGCAAAATAAAGAATATTTCTTAATTTGATAGCTTCTGGAGTGCTATTAAATATATATGCGATTTAATGAAAATAATGATTTTAAAATACTAGCGGAATTTTCATGGCAATTATTTCGTTGCCCCATAGCAAAGCTTCTTGTGAACTAGTCTATGGTTTAATAAACATTATAATTCGGAATAGGTTGGCACTAGATACAGTAAATGAGCTCATTCTGTCGTCCTAGTTTGTGAAAGGATGTGTTGGGTCTGAGGACTTCCAAGTCACGGAGAGTATATTATGCAACAAAACTTAATGGTAATAATTAAGATGCGAGTATGCTTATGAAGCGAGCGGCAGCGAGTACTGTTGAGTCCAGGTCGTATTTATTGATTTTTGCAGGTAACGTGAGAGAAAGGCATATTAAAGCAAAGGAAATGTTACTCCATTTATTAGAATATTAAAATTACCATAAGCAGAGCTTACTTTATTTTAAATAAAATAAATGTTTATCTGAGAAATAGATCCAGTGGACTGCTGCTTTGAAGGTGATAAAAAGTATGGGCGAATTGCGCGCGCCCGAGTTAGATCATAATGAGCCCCTGAAGTATAATGGATGTCATTATAGCTAAGTTATGTCACATGTAATCAGCGTATTATAGTGTGGTCGACCAAAAACCATGTTAAACTCTATATCAACAACCAATCTTTGTGTTGTTGCAGCAGTTCAGAGTGAACACGGACTTTCTGATGACTAGATCGAGAAATACGTCTGCTAATCTTGGCTGTCAATATCGATATTGTGAGTACTACAAAAATGAACATTACTATCGTCAGCGTTATTTTAGTGTTATTAAACTTCTTTATACAGGTTGGACCATTTAAGTTGAAACTGTATAATATATCTACAACTCAGCATTGTAGAAAGAAATGCCATTAGTAAAAGTTTGATATTATGGCAAATGCCATTAGTCTTGTTTTGTCTGAGGGACATTATGATGGTCATTTTAGAGTCAATTTAATTTTTAGTGGGAACCTAATTTTGTATTTTGTTTTCTGATTAGAAAATTAGTCTATAAAAATCTGTTTATTTTGTGAAGAGGAATAAGGAAACAAAACAAAAAATATTGGTTCCCAATTACGAAACGTAACTTGACCCTCAAATGACCATCCATAGATGGTCCAACCATTCATTGCGCTTTTCGTACACATTCATTCCGAATTTTTGTTGTTATTTACGTTGGTGTAAGAATGATTGAAAAGTGCTTTATACCAATGTTGTTTAGCTTTTTACGAGGAGTGAGAAAACAACATAATAAAGGTGGATTAAAATTAAACTGATCCTAAAATGACCCTTACAACATCCTCCAAATAAAACACAAAGGACATTTGTCCCCCCCCCCAATTTCAAACACGTTTATTCAAGACAGTTCTTTCTACAACGCTTAGTTTTGGAGATATTGTACAGTCTCAACATAAATGGTCCATCCTGTATATTCGATAATTCTTTAACATAAATCTATAATCCTGAATGGCTGGTACAATGTATTTGCATTTAAAAGTTGGCAACCCTGGTACACATAAAACTTACTTTACTGTTCGTTTTATGTTAATCTGGAGAAAAGCATGCATAAAAGTTGCTCGAATGAGGTAATACGCATTTTAATACAGAACAATTCACTTGTTATAAAAAGAAGTCAGTACAAAAGTGAAATAAGGTTTCTCCGCATTAATGATAATAAGGGATTTAGACGGAAAATCTAAGTTAAATCTGCTTCAGCAAAATATTTTACTTTGAAATTTCGAAAAAATCTGTAATTAATATTATAAAAAGAAAAAGAAAATGAGTAAAAGAAAGTGCGCGCGCAGTGTGTGGTCGCAATTTCGGATTAATGATTATTTTTCAACCAAAAAGTAGTGTTCTTCCAGATGGACTTAATATTATAACACATTTCCATATTCATGTCACTCAATTTCAATAGCTTTCCGTTGAATATGAATATTCATACTTTGTGAACGTGGCAGGTTTTTAATGACTTCCAGTCCAAAGGAAAAAATTCTGATGTGTTACATTCACATGACTTTCTCTACCTTCCATCGTTTATTAGCATGTATACAAATGATTCTTAAGAAAGTTTATATTCCTGTCAACTTCATTTTGATGGAGGTAAATACTTTTAATCGAGATAAGAAACCTTTCGGAAACAGCTGCATTACACATTTCGTTATAGATACATAAGGAATGGCGATAGTCCGATGTTTAAGGACACTATCTGTTGGTCTTAAATTCCATATTATTTACAAGACATAGCGAGAAACAACTGAAAATCGACAGGACTTTCAAACATTGACTATTCAACAATTCGAACCATTTATAACAAATATCTCGGAAATGACTGATGCTACAAAAAGGTTATTTGAAATAAATCGTGTGCTTTAAACAGATCTACATTTCTTGAGTTATACGTTTTCGTCTGTTGCAAGGCACTTACCAGTTATACAAGATTATGCAAAATTTACTTTACGAATGAAGAGAACTTCAAAGGCTACTCCCAGAAAATTCAAGATATACATTTTATCTGTCATCTAAATATCTTTAAATGTGATATTTTAATCTAAATGTTTAGAGTCATTTTAGAAAATAAAAAAATTTAAAAAATGTCTAAGCAGTATTTTTAACACTTGAATAATTTCAATTAAATTATATAATATGTAAATTTAATAACAACCCGCCTTGAAGCAATATGTATGTAATAATTTAAAAATGTATGTAACAGTCATTGCATATGCTTATTGTTATTGTAAACATGATCAGTAATGTTATGTGAATGCTGACGCTGACCTCTGACGCATCAGTGTTGTTCCTGGCAGTTGCTTCAGTGGACTCAGAGTCCTGGGTTCGATGGTTGGATGGCAGGGATTTGGAATTTGTTTTGGTAGAGCTGAGGTTCTTGTTTTTCAGGGGTGGTGACACTGCCTTGATGATATTAATAATACTGCCGGAGAAGTTTGAGTTATATCTTTATTTTGTTACGTAGATTCCTATCTGGTCAACCCGCCACCTTCGTCGTCGAAACCACTGTTATTCTTATCATTTCGAAGTCGCTACTTATGTGTTTCTCCGACTAGCCCTCGAATTGCCTAGATTTCATAACTTCATTTTTACACTATAAACTTTCTGATTATTTTCTTCTTATTTTGTTTCGTCGACCGTCCTCGTGGTTAGTTTGTACCGGAATGTGTCTCGGCTGTCCTCATGGTTAGTTTGTACCCGACTGTCTCGCGTTTTATTTTCTCTCTCACGCCTTTCGCCAAACGTAGAATTTTCCCCCTCTCCCTTTCTTAAGTTTCGTTCTGTTTTAAGTTCAAACGTATCATGTGATGCCTACGCGATCTTTCGATTGGCTATCATTTTGTTTCATGATTTTTATTATTGGCTACCCCCACTTGACAACTTTCACATCTGCTTCTTACAGCTTATTTTGAGTTTTAAAATCTTCCCACGAACATTCTTAGATCGTAGATAAGGCACATATACTTCCTCACCCTTTTAAGCTTTGAAACCGTTGTAAACCCTGTCCGAGCCAAAAGTATAAAGGCGAGACTTCCGGTATGCAGGTTCGTTGACCATCGCAGGTAAAATACCTCTGCTTTGAGGAAACAAACTTTGTTTCTCTGTCTTCCCTACAAACCCATTCCTAATATGAATTCAGCACATTTTCGTCGCTATGTTCGATCGTATATTATTATTATTATTATTATTATTTCTCCTGGGTCTCGATAACCAGCTTCAATGCATTATGTATTTAATAATGTAAGAGCTGTGAGAATAATAACTTTAAAGTTGCTAATAATGAGGTAACAATCAGGTAACTTTGAGGCAATAATGAGTTTGGGAGTTTAAATGTTACTAGTCATGATTAGAGCAACGATAATGTAAATTTTGTGGCAGTTTAAAATTAGCCAATCAATAGCCAGAAAAAACGTTATTTAAATACAGGTATTATATTGGATTAGGATTAACCAATCAGAGACTTTAAACACAGAAGCTTACGGGTTTGGAGGGTTGAAATATGTTCAGTTGCCCGCAGATCTTGGTAGTGACCGGATGGAAGATGTGTTCTCTAAAGAAATATTACGTATTCGTGTGAATCGTAAAATATGTATACGCATTAACAAAATGCAAGTAGTGGATTAAAGAATCTCACAGCTTATTAATATCGATGTAATTCTATTTAATTTGTGTCAAGGATTAATAAAAAGATGTGAATTTAAACTTAAAATCTGTGTAAGCCTACAGTCTTGTCGCACCACGCCCTGATTAAGAGAAACGTGTCTCTAAAGTAAGACTCACGCAGCCGAGGCAGACATAAACATAAATACTATCTATAGAACCAGTTTAATAACAAAGTCAATATTTTTTTCAAAACTTGGTGTAACAACAAAAATCATCATCTTCAAAAAAATCAGCTTTACATACGTAGCAGCATATTACGTAACAAACAATCTTCTTCAAATTAACGCACAAAGCGTGGTGCAAAAACTCCAACAACAGTAAAACCTTCAACAAAAATAAACTACAACAGTTGAAGAACAATACTTCAATGTTCCACTTAAGGATAGTTTGGGATGAGAAAAGTTTCTTGAAAATCTTCGTGTCGCATCTTTGAAAGGTACTGAACTTAAATATCAAGTTTGGTATATATCCGACTTTTCGTTTTTTAGTTCACAGACACACACACACACACACACAAATGCACAAAGGAACCTTTTTGTAAAAGGGCTTTTTTATTTATTCAGGGGGCCTCAAAACATGTATTCCCTGTGACATCTCGATATCGAATTTTTGGGTGGAATGCAATACCTTCTCTACCTACTAGATACGGGTAGAGAAAGTATAAATGGGAAGACTAAATATCGTTTAATGGTGACTTTAAAAGGAGGGGCAACGAAATATCTTGTTAATATTTACCAAATTTCCTTTGTTATCAGGCAGCATTCTTGGTGTGACTTTGCCAAAACTTGATACATTTTTGTTTTAGAATTTGGTAAAATGACAGGCTACACTAGAAATTTTAAAGTGTTCCGCTACTCTAATCAGTCCCTATTTTTCTGCCCTTTACATACAAGTCTTTGGTTTATATAGGCAAAATCTTACACGCTTTTACAGAAAAAATATACTACTTTGTAACTCTCAAAGCTATCCACAGGACATTTTCAACACCATGTGTAGAAATATGCACTGTTTAATCCATTTGATCAAAATATTATACAATTATATTACAGGACCTGGCAAAAATGATGTTGCCTTATAACCTCCGAAAACTACCTAACCCTTATTTTCACTCACACTTTTGCCTTATCCTTTATTTGAACCCATTTAAAAAATACACTCTTTGGCCAAGCAGGATACAAATTTATGCACATGAGCTGCAGGACTTGTCAAAAATAAAGGGACAGCTAACAATTTCAAAAACTACCACTTCTCTTATTTGATTAATCTGGAGAAAGCTTTGGACACTTACCCTTTAAGTATGAGTGAAAACTGCAGGCTTCTAAGGACTTTCAAAAACCACCCTTATCCTTATTTTCATCCCCATACTTACATAATGCAACCCGATACTATGTATAGAACTTCGAGTGTATAAGGCCATTGCGTTTGCAACTGCAAAAGATTCGATCTTAACCAATTCATATCAAGTGGGTGAAACATGTGACGTAATAAACGTATGTTTTTCGGTGGGGATAAGGTGAATATAAAGGGTGTTTAAGGATCTTTGGTGACTATGGAATGTCTTATACTGTCCTAATATTTAAACTAAAAGTATACTAATTTATTCATACAATACTGTATTTGAAGACAGATAAAAGAGTTATTAACAAAACATATTCGAACACACACTTGTTTCACTAATTTAAAAGTGAAACTTTACTCCAGTTACAACTGTATGATAAATTTGAGAAAATATAATAAAAATACTAGCAAAATAATTGGTACTATGCATTTGAAAATATAAAATTTTAATCCGGATAAGATCTAAGGTAAGCATCTGCGAAATTTGACCAAATATTGTGTGAAAAAATTAAAAATTAAATATTTGTATAATAAAATAATATTAAGACGTTTTAAGACAAAATATAGCTTTTTCCACTTGACATATTTAAACTACCAGTTAACTGAAGCTATTTATAAGCACGCCCAACTTTAAACCTCAGCATTTTTGCATACTCAAAATGCTCCAAACGATACAAAGTTTAACTAACTTGTTTCAGAATTCCTTTACTACCTCTCCAAAATACATAACCATACACGTTTTTAAATTATACTCCAATTTTACAGACTAAATTATTAACTTTTGACAAATCAAGAATTTTGGAGAATACAAAAATAGTTTTTCTACAATTATCAGGGGTTGGTTACAAAAATCTTGTATTTTAGATATTTTCGTAAATTTATTTACTGTAAAATTTGAATTTTTATGTGAATATTTTTTAAAAAAGCATAGTGAAGAGCATTTTTATTAGAACGACAAATTCACACAATAAAAAATTAATATTTAAATAACCACGAAATATAGAATTTTGAAACGTGGTAAAAATATTACTGTTATTGTATGTAATACTGGAATAAATTTCAACAAGGTATCTCCTATATACTCTGGATTTTCCAAATTTCACAGATGCATTGCCTTAACGTACAACAGCGAAAGTTTTAAGAAATATCGCCAATATTACCTTACAATATAATTTTTCCTAACGGTATTTAGTATCCTCGAAATTAGCACTATATTAACCAAAACCTTTGGAGTCATAATGGAAAAAGCCTAACACGACGAAAATGTCTCCAAGTAAAGGATTTATCGAGTTGAGAACGGTCGGTTAAAATCTTTGATTTTTCTCATCGGAAACATATCGCCTTAATACCAAATGCAATTCAACTTTGTTCTGGGCAATACTATTCAAAAACGAACAAAAGAGGCCTTCTAAAATGCCCTTTTTTGGATTGAAGTAGCTCAGAACATGTGATTGAACATTCGTGGTCTCTAAATTTCGCTAATAATTCTACTCTAGGTTACGTTTGTAAAGTAGAGAAATGTAGTTATTGTAGAGAGCCAATTAGAGGAAATGAAACGAAAGTAGCTTATTAGAAAGAACTAGTTTTTTGTGACATAGATAGTAAACCGAAAGAATAAAAAGAAAACTGGAATATGCATTTGCAAGATAAGAAAGAATTCCTGTCGAGAGCATGTATAATAAATAACCCTGAAGGAAAAATGTGGGTTTGACCACTAAAAGGGGAAAGAGGGAAATAAAGAAAAATAACCTAGCCTCTTTCCTAGGAAAGTAAAAAAATAAGCAAACACAAATATCGAAATTATGAATACAGGGAGTGAATCTTCCCAAAAATTCTACTAAGTGCCGCATTTCCAAAAGTAAATTAGGGGATCTTCAAAGATAATAGAGAGATTCACTACAAGAGAGAGAGAGAGAGAGAGAGAGAGAGAAGAACTAATTGATTGCCTCGCAGGCACATTCTGTTTATCAGCGGCTGTACACCAACTCCTACCGCTGATTATGCACATTTAAACGGTCTTCTTCTTTTCAGTTCTGGGGCCGTTGCCAGATTTCCTCTTTTTTTGTTTCCTTCATGCAGTTTGTACCAGCATAAACCCAATGGCAGTGGTATTTTTCTCGACATATACCTAGCCTTGCAATCGATCCCACGCTTGTTTAGACTTGGTCTGCTTTAAAGCTTTTCTCACTGTTGACCTTTAGATTATAAATTAAGTTGTTAAACATTCCATTTATATGACACAGCCGCGTTAAAACTGTTTAAACCTGAAGGCATAGCTTACTTCTCCCGTAAAACCCGTCCTTCAGACCATGCCATTAAAATCTACGACTTTACTTTTATTGATTTGTGTAAGAACGACATAAGACCTCGCTGAGATGGAGGATTCACCAGAAGTGGACAAATCCGCGGAAGAAAGTAAGTCGACTACGGCAAGGAATGGAAGCCGTATACTCGTAATGGTAGCCAAATTAGTAAACAAAGAAGAAACAACACGTGTGCTGCAACTTTCTTTTATACCTTCTACACATAAACGAAGTAGCAATACAGATTTTTCTTCCAAAAAGTATTGAAATACCAGAATGAATCTATTGACTACCATGGTAACGCCTAGAAATTTCCAAGAGATCTTGAGGTGATTAAAAATCCATCCATGAATAAATACATAAATGATTTGAATTCCGTTTTGTAAACTTTGACAACAAAAGTTCATGTTTGCCTCCTCTAGTACTTAGGTATAGTAAATAGAGGAAGTATTGCATTTCACTAAAAAGGTCTATATTTAGAGTTCACAGGAAATACGTGTTTTGAGGCACTCTGAATCCAAAACGATTGAGTGTGCATGTGTGTTTGAACACCAAACTGAAAATAAAAAGTCGGTTGAATACAAAATAAGTATTTAAGCTCAGCATTTCCCAAGGTTACGACACGAAGATGTTCAAGAAAATTCCCCAACTCTAAACTACCCGTTATTTTTTTAAGAAATGACTAATTAGTTTTATTAAAGTATCATATATTTAAGATATTTACATAGAAAGTAAAATGTATATCTTGAATTTTCTGCCTTTATCCTGTAAAATTCTCATAATACCGAATGGCTTTTGTATAATTTTTAAACCGTAAGAAATAGAAACAGTGATGCATAAAAATGTAGACTCGTTAAGCCACACAATTTATTTTCAATACAATTTTTTGTGGCGTTAATCATTTCCGAGATATTATTTTCTATTGGTTTGAATTTTAAAACTACATTTTTTCAAGTGATAAGTCGATATACGCTTTTCTCGTAGTCCTGCTAAGTGCATGGCATTTCAAAGCCTTCACATAACGACCCGGCTTTTAAAACTCTATTTCTTTAGCCTATCCTTAAAGCTCCAACGAAATGCATAAATATGTAATGAAAGTTTATTTCGATTTATAAGAAACGGACGAATAAGCTTTAATAGAATAGTTTTAGAAAGTGAATAGACAAAGTAATATGAATGCAACACATTAGAATTCTGTTTTTGAACGGACTAAGAACCTTTGTTGAAAACGTTTGTAAAATGTTTAGTTATCATGAATGAAGGTTAACAGCCTAGATACCAGTTTTAAACCACATACAGGTTTATAATACGCTGTTTCCGTGTTTAGAAACCCTTTTGTACATTAAAGTTAGAATTGGTTAAAATATATGTATTCAATATAAACCATAAACTTTCAAGAAATGCGAATAATCTTATAATAAGATGGAAAATTCTGTGACATATACATATTTTTTGTGTAAAGTTTGACTCTCTTTATTAAGTACTGTTAAACTTTCCTTGCTGATATTAACCAACGATTCATACAATTTTAATTATGGCAGTTTAAACATTTTACATAAGTATATTTACCAATACAAATGTCCTTGCTTATCGTAGATTGCCATTTTTTCAATAAGTAATGCACATTACCCTTGAAAATCCTTATTTGTTTTATAGGTCAAATATATTTCTTTAAAATATTGGAATCGTAACGTTTCTCAACAATTTTTGGATAAAACGTAAAAAACTCAGTGTTTGTTTGGACTCTATACCTATACGATGAGCAATGGATGGCTCCCTTAAGGAGCCGTCACCACCATTATCGACATCTCAACATGCTTGCGCCTGTTGACGAGACGACGCAACCTAGCATGGTTTACCTGTATTGCCATATGCAGCAGCTGAGTTCGACATACCATAGGTAGTGAGATGGTTGCTCGCTGACCGACGCTGGTTTTAAGTGACCTTGTATCACGTGATCTCTCTCCGCAGGTCCTATCCAAGTCGCCTCGAGCATGATGAAGGATTATCAGTCCAGAACCTACTGGACACGAGGGCAAGAGCTTTAGCTGGTTACATTGGGAAGCGTCTAGGCCCACATACCTTTCGGCTTTTTCTAAATTATTTTCTCGATTTTGTAAGTATTAATCTAAATTTCATACAATAAAGCGTGTGGCGTACTGGTATTTGGGAATAGAGCAAGTGGTTTAACCAAAGGTATACGTGAAGTTAAATTCATATAATTAAATGTGCAAGAGGAACAAAGACTTTGGAACATGTACTAAATGTCAATTGAATCGTAAAGTAATTTAAAGTTGTTGGTGAACTGTAAAATATAATTGAGTCGTATAGCCTCAAGAATTAAGCTTTATTTCTTGAAGGTGTTATTTTAAACCTTGCTCATTATTCCTTGCCCGTTAGGTGAGTCAGCCTCTAGGTTAATTTTCTCTGAAGTGTGTGCACGTTTCATACTTAAAAATCAAAATCTAATGGGCCCAGCACGCATTTATTTCTTGGTGTTGCACTCTTCTTAAAAATCTAACAAGTTAAGTACCACTCAGCGCAACATAAATGTCTTTAGATTTTCAATCAAAAGCAGGAATGGCCTATTCGAATGTTTAAAATTGTGTAAGACTTTAGCTAAGAGTTAAATGCCTTTGTTTACGCAGTTATTTAAATCAGCAAAGTACAAACATTATCTAGAATCAGTTAATATTTAAATGGTAATCAGGCATAGTGTCGGAAATACAGGAAGGGACATTGAGTGAAAATGTAATCGCGAATTGCCTTATTAACATACTGGAACTATATACTACAGAAATACTTAAGTAAAATCAACATGCGAAATTTTGAATTCTGAAGCACCTTTGAAAAAGAAATTGTATAACCAAATAAACTGAATGACCTAGATTCCAATCTAATCCAAACTAGAAAATCCCATCTACTGTTTTGAATACAAAACTGGGTTAGAGATTCGAGAATAAAGGGATAATGTTTGAATTGGATATACAATAGCGTGCAAATTTTCCACACTGCACATCTTGCAAAGCCCCAGTTTTAATTTGAATCTGCCGCAACAACGCTGGTCGATTTGTTTACCCAGGACTCTCCTGGGAACATGCACGTGCGGCCTCGTGGAATTGTAAATAAGACTATTGGTAAACACATCCACTAGCACGTAATTAACCCAGTTAAACGATCACATTTTTAAGGAAACAAACAACTAAATCTGAAACAGAAGGTTTCGAGCGGTTCCATTACACTTTTTTAAAATGGATTGTGTTACGTCCACATGTCTAATTTCCATCAGCTATTGTTACAGCAGCTGATTATACTTTTGTTAATCGTGATAAACCTTTGTTGAAACGCTTTTACTGCATATTTCGTTTGTAGGTATAAAAGTAACACAGAAGGCTTGAAGCAAAAGTAAAATGCTTAAAAGCGGGTCGTTAGGTAAGGACTTTGAAATTCCATACTTTGTGCACGACCGCGAGAAAAAAATTGTATGTCATACATTCACATGACATTCTCCGCCTTCTATCGTTTATTAATGGCATACAAATTGTTCTTACTCAAGATCATTTTTCTACGTACTACATTTTAATTCAAATAGACCTTTGTACATATAGCTACGTTACCCATTTCCTTAGAGATGGAAAGGAAACAGCGATAGTCAAATGTTTAAGAACTGGATGCTATACACTGACCTTAAAATTCCACACTGTTTCCATGCAGTTGCGAGTAACAACCTAATCTTGAAAGGACTTTAGAATGAACAAAAAATGAACCATTCGAAATTTTAGTAAGGAAATCTGAGAAACGGTTTATACCACAAAAAAGCTTATTTAAATAAATTTTGTGTTTTACAGATATCTACATTTTTTGTGTAGTACGTTTTCGTCTGTCGCTTAACGCTTACCAGTTATACAATATTATTCTAAATTTCTTTCAAAGGAAGTGGATTTCACAGGCTATTTGCAGAATGTTCAAGATATACATTTTATTTGTCATTTAAATATCTTTAATGCTTATATGGTGTTTTAATCAACAGACATTTTTCAGAAAATCAAAATTTTAAAAATAATTTTCCATGTAAAGGGTATATTGGGGTGGGGATTTTATTGAAAAACTTCGTGTTGCATCTTTGGAAGACTTTGAACCTAAATACCAAGTTTGGTATTTATTTGATTCTTCGTTTCTGAGTTATGCTCTTCACAGACACACACACGAACATGTTTGCAAAAATGCTGTATTTGGATTCAATGGGCCTCAAAATGTGTATTTTCGATGAAATTTCGGTATAGAATTTTTTATTGAAATGCAATGCTTCCCCTATTTTCTCTATGTAGTAGAGGAAGTAATAAAACAAAAAGCTTATATGATACATTCTCATGACTTTCTCTATCCTCTATCATTTATTAGTGGGTATACAAACTACTTTTATTAAATCTTATCTTTCTATCTACTATATTTTAATCCAAATAAACCTTTGCAGAAATAGCTATATTACATATTTCGTTACAGATTCAAAGGAAACAGCGATAGACAAATGTTTAAGAACTGGACGCTATACGCCGACCTTCAAATTCCATACTGTTTCCACGCAATCAGGAATTTAAAGAATGACCAAATAATGAACAATAATGAACAATTACGGATGTCTCAGAAATGACTTATGCCACAAAAACACTTATTTGATGTAAGTTGTGTGTTTCAAAGAGATCAACATTTTTTCTGTAGTACGTTTTTGTCTATCACTTAAGGTTTAACAATTATACATAATTACACAAAATTCTTTCCTAATGAAGATGTCAAAGCATATTTCCAGAAAATTCAAGATATACGTTTCTATTTCTTAATATCTTTAATACATGGTATTTTAATCAAAATCGTTAGAGCCATTTTTAGAAAATAAACAATTACGAAAAATGTTCCACTCAAAGGGTAGTTTGGGGTAGGGAGATTTTCTTGAAAATCTTGTGTCGTATCCTTGTAAGATGTTGAACCTAAATACCAAGTTTGGTATTTATCAAACTTTCCGTTTTTCAGTTATGCTGTTCACAGGCGCACACGAGGACAATATTATAATAGTAACAATAGTAATAATTGAGTCAGTATTTTAACACTTATGATTTCAGTAAAATTATATAATATAAGATATAATAACAGCCGCCTTAAAGCAATATGTGTATAATATAAAAAATGTGTGTAACAGTCATTTTATTAATGTTTATGTTATTATATACATTTTCAATAATGTTATTGAATGTATTACGTAATTTAATAATGTAGGAGCTGTGAGAATAATAAATTAAAATTTGCTAACAATGAGGTAACCTTGAGGCAATAATGAATTAGAAAGTTTAATAATGCTACTAGTCATTCTTGGAGCAACAATAATGTAATTTTTGAAACAGTTTATTAAATAGCCAAACAACAACCACAAAAAAACTTAAGTTAAATAAAAATATTCTATTGGAGTAGGATAAGCCAATAAGAAATTGAAATGGTGCAAAATTTACAAACTCAGAAGTTAGTTGCTAGCAGACAGCGTTCCTAACCGGACGCGAGACACGTCGTCGAGAAGTTTAATACGTATCCAGTGTGAGAAAAAAATAGTTTAGGTGTTAAAAAGTGCTAGTAATTAATAAATAATCTCACAGCTATCAGTGAAGCGTCAAGAATTAAATCGCGTCAAGAATTAATAAATGGAGTGAAGTAAAAATTATAATGTGTGTAAGCCTACATTCTTCAGCCACACCACACCTTCCAAAGAAATTCATGTCTGTAACAATAATACTGACGCAGCCGAGGCAAACATAAATATATAATATTTAAAGAAACAGTCAAATTACAAAGTTAATATTTTTAAACTTAAGGCGAAAGCTACCGGAAACTTTTTTCTTTGCCATACGTGCGGTTGCAACTACTTCAAGTTTGGCTCCCCAACATTTGAACTACAATACAACTCCTCCTAACATAACCTTCTTCAAAATGATAACGGAAATAATAGTGAACTAACAATGTAAAAAGTATCTAAACATTCAAACCAATAACAATATTTCGGAAATATTTAATATCACAAAAAGACTTTATGACATAAATGTTATAATATTTTAACAAGATGCGTTGGAGTTGTATTAGGCGTTATTGAGTAATTTAAGCGCCTGTATTTAGCTCTCTTTGATGCTATAGGCCCCTGCTACGCCAAGAACAAGACGTAAACGCAGAAACGATCCTAAATATCACACTTCAGCTTCTAAGCAGTTCAGCACATCATCTTGAAACTAGAACAAAATCCCAGTTTCGAGCAAGTGGATTTCTCTTCGTCAGGAATTACATGCACACATTTGCTTATGTTTAATTACACCTAGTGAAATTCGAAACGGGTTCTTTTCAGTTGCATCTTTCCTTTAAACAGTTTATGGTTAATCTCAAAAGTACAACCACTTTGGGTATTTTAGCTAGCGGTCTTTCTTAAGACCGCTACCCAGTGTATGAAAATGCAGTCAGCATGTTGACGTATGAAGGAAGAGCGATTGCTAACAAGAACATTTTCCATGAGAGAGTTGCATGCAAATGAGCGGAATGATTGAGTGCTACTGTAACAGGATCCTTGGAGCAACTGGTTGTTTGTCTGCACGAGATATATAGCCTAGCATCATCCCCCACAGGCAGAACTTGTTACCTTCGCGAAATATTACCCTTCCTGACTGACTGAAACGTCGCGGGGATTTTGTTTCCCAACCCTCGGGATCACCTAGAGGAAGCAGGCAAGGATACGAGGGCAATAACGGAAAATGAGGAGCATCTTTTGTGCTAGGATATGGCTTTAACAAAAATATGAAATAGTACAGCTTAATCATAGTTACTCCAACAGCATGGCGCTTTTCCTTTCTCAGTTCTTATTTTCGGAATTACTATAAATACGAAATTCATAAATAAATCATGATGCAGTTAGGAAGTGTTTCATAAATAAACAATTGCAGTCACTTCCACTGCAAGGTTATACTGTAAAGCTTGCTCCGTTCCAAAGATGTCTTCCTATTTGGTCGTTCGATCGAGCGTCGACCTAGTTTGTATTGAAATGGTTGTTTGGTGATCCTATTATCCTCCATGCTTTCTATATGTTTAAATCACTTGAGGTTGCCTATCCCATCTTATCTATACTTATATCTCATCGTTTCTCACGCTCTCCATATCTGGCCTATGACCTATGGGGTTACCTCATTCTACCAAGCGAAAACTGGGCCCATTTCTAAGGTGGAGGAACCAGCGGGCAGAGGCTGTTACATCCTGTTAAATTAAATTGAGGCTGTTAAATTAAATTGAGTTTTATTTATGGACGCTTTTTAACTGCTGTGGTCCTTAGCGTCCCATTCTATACTGGGTGTGAAAGGCCAGTAATTTTGCTAAGAGACCACTTATTTTACGTGCGTAAATGTACGACACGGGAAGGAAGCCATGCTAACGATTTTTACGCCTGAAAAGGTCCATCACCCTCCGCCAGATTTGAACCCGCGACCTCGGGAACTAGAGGCTAGCATGGTAACCACTACACCACGGAGGTCGGCTATCCTCTGGGGGTGGAATGAGAGATCATACAGCTTTTTACCGAGGACTCCAAACCACTGGGGCCTTGGGGTTACTTCACATAAGTAAATCAGAAGTTAAGGCATGGATAGAGTAGACTTAAAATCGTCACCCCCAGATCCGAAAATCGAACCACAGACCTTCAGAACGAGAACCGGAAACGAAACCACTGCGCTACCCAGGCGCCCTCTATACTAATATTATAGAGAGAGAATATATATCTGTGTTTGTGTGTGTGTGTGTGAGGAGCGGTAATCTAAAAAACTACAATTCTTTCACATTGAAAAACTCGATTCTTTTGCGGACATGGTGCTGTAAAACACCTTTCAATTTCAATTCATATTATTACTAAAGGCTAAAATGGATTTAAGTTTCAACCCTGGCATCCATGTTATTTATATCCGTTTATGTGTAACAAATAAACATTACATATGCCGACTTTCACTATATGAGGGATTTTTGGGACATCTGTATATTTAGCTCCTCCCGCATTAGTAATATGAGCCTTCACTGTATATCCTGACTACACTCTAGCTGAAAAATAAAATCATGTTCCACAAAAAACTTTTTCCAGAAACAAGAACTGCAGCTAAGAATCTTTAAATACTGAAAGTTTCTTGAAACTCAGCATGGAGAAACAATAGCTAAGGATGCAGTTATTACTCTAAATTCCTACATTGGCTGGATGATGAACCAGGTCAGAATTGCGAACATAGTACTGCCAAGAGTCAGTCATGTGTTGGGGGCTTCAGCTAAGATTAGCTCTATTCTTAGATCATCGCAAAATCATACGTAGAGAGACACGTGAGCAAATGGATGCAACAAAGTACACTAAATCTGGAAAAGACTAGCAATTAATCGGCTTGAAATATATTACAATACCAAATATCAGGAGATCCATAATCCATCTTAGATTTTCTACTGCGGCATTGTAGTCATAGTAATGCTATAGAAGAAATTAATGATAATGGGGGAACTTTTTTGTTACAAAACTTACAGTTGAATATAATACTCATCCAATATACAATCAGTAATTAATCTCTAAACGAAATTCCGCGGAGTAACAATATAAACATGGCCAGCCATGATTAATTCCTAAGTAGTTGGCTTCAACTTACAAACACTCAGAGCATTATATCAATACAAATAATGTAAAAACTAGCGGCCATGTGTGACTGATCGGCGGTAAAAGGTTATGGTGGATGCTGTCTGCAAACACCAGCAGTCTGTAATAGAAATGAGGTGGTTTGTAACCTGCGACGTCAATGAGTAAAGTCCAATAACAGTTCAACTTGGTTTCCTTTCGTCCTGCCTTTAATGTTTAGAAATTCCCACGCATGCTGAAAATCACATTCCTGCACGCTTGGCATTACTCAAGAATATTTAAAATGTAAAACTGAAGACATTTTTTGAGCTTTATTTATGGCCGCGCTTAAACTGCTGTGGTCCTTAGCATCCCATTGGGCGTGAAAGAGCGGTAATTTTGCTCAGAGTCCTCTTTATCAGACTTGAGGTTCTTTTACATGCCATGAATGTAAGACACGGGACCACCAGATTTACTTCCCTTCGGAAGGAAGCCATGCTAAGGATTTTTACGCCCGAAAATATCCATAGCCCTCCATCGGATTTGAACCCGTGACCTCGGGAACTAGAAAAAAAACTGAAAACCAACCATATTCAGAGTAAAATGGAATATTCTTTGAGGCAGAATTTTAATACCTGAATAATTTCAATTGTATTTTACAATAAGTGATTTTAATAAAAATATGTATATAATTATTTAAATTGTATGTAACAGTCATAGCAAATGCTTATTTTTATTGTAAACATATTTTAATGTTATGTGAATACATTACATACTCTAATAATGCAAGAACTGTGAGAATAATAAGTTTTAGGTTGCTAACAACGAGTACTAATGAGGTAATTGTGGCAATAATGTGTTTAGAGTTTGAAATGTACTGGTCATGATTAGAGCGATGATGACGTAAATTCTGTGACAGTTTTAAATTAGCCAATCAACAGCAAAGAAAAGTTTTAAGTTAAATGCAGAAATTCTATTGGACTAGTAATTAGCCAAACAGAGACTTGCAATACCGAAGCTTATGGGTTTTGACCGTTGAGGTTACTCAGTTGCAGGCGAGACTTGATAGAGTATAGATGGAAAAACGTGTTCTCTACGGGTGATTAGTAAAAACAGATATACGCGCTGAGTGAATGTATAAAGTTTCTCACAGCTCTTTAAAAAGGGTAGTGCTCTATAAATATGTGCAAGAACGTAAATAAAAGAAGTTAATTTAAAAGTTTAATTCTGTGATGTCTACAATAATTGTCACACCGCGCCCTACCCAAAATACATGACTCTAAAGTAAGACTGCCGCAGCCGAGACAAATTCAAACAGTAATATTACGTAAGCATAAAAATTCAAACCGACGCCCAAAGCGTGTTACAAACTACATAAAGCAACTATTATTACATAAAACAATTCTTCAAGTTTATGTAAACATATATTACGTAACGTCACATTTCTTCAAGTTGGCTTCCAAGCGTGTGGCTAACAACAGCAGTAAAACTTCAACAGTAGAAGAAAAACAACTACTACAATTTGGCTTCCGATTGCGGGGCAGATAAAAATAGTAATTTACGCAATATATTACGTGAACCAAATAACAGTTGAAGAAAATTTGTTTCTTCACCTTTTATGGATAGAATTATTAAAAACGGTAAAGTCAAAACATATTTAATTCGTGTGTATGTATGTATGTAATCTAACAATTAGGATAAAGGGTTAAATATTATATTTAATATTTTATGTTCCTCTTCTGCTGAAAGATTACGCTATGCTCTTGACACAAAAAAAATCTTTAGATGGGGTCTGGATTATCCTATCGAAAAGGAACTTCAAGGTGAGATCGTTTAATAGCTACATGCATTTATTTAATGTCAAAAACGTTTCGAAAAACTGACACTGTTAATACAGACTAGAAGACTTGAAGAATTTTTATCTCAGTAACTATCTGTAGAAAGAAGCAGTTTCTCTTTTTTACAGCTACAGATGGGCATTGCTGTTATGCAGATTCTATCAGCCATGGTATCTCCTCTCAATTTCCAAGCATTATGAACTTTTGGATCTCGCCCATAAAAGCATTTGGTTATGCAAATAAGTGTAAGGATATTATAATATTGTTAATTTGTAAGTGAACAGATAGATGCAGTAATCTAACTGAGTCTTATTCAAAAAAGTTCCATATGCTTGCATTTGCATTATTACAGTAGATTCATTTCTTAATATGAATTAAGGAAGCAGATAAAGTTAAAAGTGTACTCGTACATTTTTTGTAGAGATTTAGGATGAATTGGAATACAATACTCGACTTGTGAAATAAACGTAAACTGTATTTGTTTGTTTGTTTTTTGATCTCCAGTAACTTTTATGTTGTATATTAACATCACAAAGCTTCTCTGCATCTTCAGTGAGAAGAAACATGAACACCATCGTTCAAGAGGACATTCTGTACTGACATATATACGAGGGGCACTATTTATATTTTGAGCCTTGGCAACCCTGAATATTGTAGGTGCCATCTGACGTTTCCAATAGAAAGTTTTAAGTTTTTACCATAATCTACTTCAAACATTTTGTCAATAGAGCGTCATTTGTTTAGTTTACACTAACTTGAAAATTGTGTGTCAACAAAAACATGTAATTAACTCATGAAAATGTTCGTGCAAAGATTTATTACGATATTCGACGTGGATTATCAAGACAAGAGTGCATCTATCAACAAACTTCCACATTTGGCAACGACGCTCCATCCTTTGCCACTGTGAAACGCTGGTATAACCAATTTAATCGTGGCCGCCGTTCGTTCAATGATGAAGTTCGTGAAGGTCGTCCAAAATCAGTTGTTGTGCCAGACAACATTGTTGCTGTGCAAAAACGAATAAAGAAAGATTGTCATGCGATATTTTGTGAGATTGAGGCTACCCCAGGCATATATAAAATATTGCATGATTATTTAGCCGTGAAAAAGGTTTGCTCTCGTTGGATCGCTCATAATTTGACGCAATCTCAAAAACATGTTCGTGTCGATTGGTATACAAAAACGCTCAATAAATACAATGGCGGTGCTTCAAAAGACGTATATAAGATTGGAACAGGTGACGAATCATGGATCTATGCGTATGAGCCGGAACGTAAACAGCAGTCGACTGTATGGGTGTTTCAAGATGAAGCAAATCCAACAAAAGTTGTTCGCACTCGAAGCACTTCGAAGCAAATGGTCGCCTGCTTTTTCAGCAAAACTGGCCATGTGGCAACAGTGCCTTTAGAGGAATGTAAAGCGGTCAATGCCGAATGCTACACAACCATTTGTTTGCCCGAAGTCTTCGATGAAGTAAGGAAAACCAGCAAGAACCGTAGGATCGTTCTTCATCAAGACAATGTAAGTGTACACACATCTCGTCTAACAACAGAGTATTTGAAGGCACAAAAAATCGAATTGATGGATCATCCGCCATACAGTCCTGATTTGGCACCCATTGACTTCCTTTTGTTCCCGAACATCAAGAATGAATTGCGTGGAAAACGATTTTCGTTGGCAGAAGAAGCCGTTAATGGCTTCAAAAACCAGGTTTTGGAGGTGTCTCAAGAAGACTGGAATAAATGATTTGAAAAATGGTTCAAACGGATGAAAAAGTGTATTGATCATAAAGGAGAATATTTTGAACAACAGTAAAGCAGTTTTCAATCAGAAATTACTTTGTTTTAATTATTAGGCTTAAAATATAAATAGTGCCCCTCGTATTATGTATTGAAAATTGCAAGTGGAATCACCGTTGTTTGGCTGATAGAAGCTGTAAAATCTTCTCACAGCTATAGAATATTACAGAGCGCGTGCGAAATACGTGTCCTGACTTATCGTTCAATGACTAGATGGGAGGATCCTCTTGCAACCTGAATCTTAATGAAACACAGTGGACGTAACTTAAGAAACAATTTTGTACCTCTAGAAGGGAAAACAATCTATGTTAACTAAAGTAATGTGACCCTGTGTTCAGATTTACAGAACTAGGTTAGTAATAAGACGTCTGGTCATTAACTTTCATGGCAGAGTTGCCATTATTATCGAGTGACCTGGTACTTACACTCCATTGGTCCATAGAGCTATTCTTCCGGAATTTACAACTTCAAACATCCATTGCAGACATACTTTATGTTCCTTATTTATGAGAAAATGTCCAGTTATCAGATACGTCTGCATGCAAACGGTCTATACGCTTTATTCAAAGCTGAATTAGTAGAAAAGGCCATTAAAGCGTTTTATTGAAAAATATAGCCCAACTTCATCTGAGGAGTATCTGTGAATAAAAACCTATAGAAGAATCGGTGCTTAGGCGATGCAGCTATTTAAGCACTTTACCCGCCCAAACACCTTTTTCTTAAATTTTTATAATAGGATTCAGTGACAGGCGAGTTAAAAGCTTTATATCTTTTTTAAGAATGCATATTTGTAACGGGCCACATTCTGCCTATTGAAAAACTACTAGAAGTTTGTTTTATTAACATATTTGTATTGGATAATTCTCTAGAGTATTTATCTTTTAAGAGAAAAACAACGAAGAATTACAGAAAAAAGAAAGAGCCAAAATAGTCATCTGTAAAAAAAAAGTAAATTTGTTTCCTTTATATCCTTATATTGAATAAGGAAGAATAGAAATACTGTTTCCTCCATATATTTATTACTTCCCCTACTACGCACATAGTGGGAAGAGAAGGTATTCAATTCCACTGAAAACTTCGGTACTAAGATTTCAAGGGAAATGCGTGTTTTGTGGCCTCTGAATCCAAGAAAAACACTTTTAGAAAAATATCCGTTTGTGTGTGAACAACATAACTCAAAACGAGACGTCAGATAAATATCAGTTAGCGTTTAGGTTCAGTATCTTCCAAAGATTTTCAAGAAAATCCCTCCATCCCAAGAAGCAACTTTTTTGAAAATTTTGAATTTTTAAAAAATAGCTGCAAAAATTTTGATTAAAATATCATATATGAAATATATTTATATGGCATATAAAATGTATGTATTGAATTTTCTGGGAATATTCTGTGAAGTCGTCTTCATTCAAAAGGAATTTTGTATAATCTTATATAACTGGTAAACTTTAAGCGATAGACGAATATGTAGCATACAAAAAGGTAGATCTTTTTAAAGCACACAATTGATTCCAAATAAGTTTTTCTGTGGCATAAGCCGTTTCTGAAATATCCGTTATTAAACGCTCGAATTGTTCAATGCTTCTCATTTTCTAAACTACCAACGATTTTCAGTTGTTTTTCGCGTTTGCATGGAAACAGTCTGGAAATTTAAGGCCAACGTATAGTTCTTAAACATTTAATTATCGCTGTTCTCTTTGTATCTATAACGTATCTGTAGCTATTTTTGCAAAGGTTTATTTGGATTAAAATGTAGTAGATTGGAAAATAAGCTTTAGTAAGAAAGTTTGTATACCCACTAATAAAGATAGAGGGTAGAGAAGATCATAAAAACTGAATTTTATTTCTCTTTAACTATTATGGTTCTTAGCGTACCATTCTATATTGGGCGTGAAAGATAAGAAATTTTGTCCAGAGGCCTCTTTATCAGACTTGAAGTTCTTTTACGTGCCGTAAATCTACGGCACGGGACCACCGGCTTTACTTCCCTTCCGAAGGAAGCCATGCTAAGGATTTTTACGCCCGAAAACATACATAGTCCTCCGCCGGGTTTGAATCCGCGACCTCGGAAACTAAAGGGTAGCAGAGAAAATGTCATGGGAATGTATCATATAAGATTTTTTTAATTTCTCCACTTAACTGAACTATCAAGAGGAAATATCTACTGAAAACGTTGTGCAAGAATCAGAAATTGTTGTCAATCATATTATGAGGTATTTCCATTAAACAAAATGATACCTTAAAATGTCTAACTCCCAGATAAAATTTCCTGCACATATGCAGTAAACAGGAATGCTTGTATACAAATCAGGAGGAATTCCATAAAAATCTTGCCTTTCCTTATTTTGTTGAGACTTCGAGTTTGAGTCAGAAAAATGGACCGAAGAAAACAGAAGATGTGACTATAAACTCCTGCCTTCTATTCCGGCAAAGACGGGTTTACGAGTTTAGCATCATGACAAAGGAGGATGCATATTATGGTTGGCATTTGTCTCTTCTCTCAGTATGAAGCACGATTTTTGGTGCTGAAATACCGAACACCCTTGTCTGTATGTAAATATGAGAGGATCTATGTTTTTCCAGATATAGGTATGTTTCAGATTCGGCGTTCAATTCTTCCAAACTAGCAACCCAACTCACGCTACAAGGGATGGGTATAGATGCTAATACAACAGTTTAACGGTAAAGGTACACCTGTGGAACCTCTTTAAGAGACATGTATAGCCTGTTGTGTGGGCAATTAGGCATTGCGAGCCCATAATTTTAAGAAATAGAAGGCGATTCTGAAATTTGCTTTGCATCTTAGTTTACTAATACATTTACATCAAACAGCGCAAGCATTTAAGAACTAATACACTCCTTTATTAGTTATTTCCGGGTCAAGGAGCCGTAGTTATTAGAAGTTTTCTGTCCAAGAAAAAACAGAAAAAACTTCTAGGTGTGATTCTGATTCCGGTCGCGAAAGCCTAGGTTTAATCAACTCCCACTATACTTCCGATGTAAATTGTGAAGTTTTTCTACTGAAGCGAGAAAGGGGAATAATTTAGTCATTAGTGATGAATCTCTTTACCCGCCCGGTCATCGGATCTAGGAAGCTTTGTATCACCAACACATGAATCCTGTTCTCTCAATTCACCCGCCCTCTTATCTTATAATACAAAGAGAGCCAAAATCCTACGAACCGGCTGCGCGGTGTTTCTCCTGTCCGCCTTCTCGGCGCTTGTTGCCGTCTGTCGCTATCACAGAAAGGCGCGGATGAAACCATACACCTTTTTTAAAGCTACTTTTAAAGGCTTTACTTACCAACTTTATGAAAGAAGATGCTGAAACTGGCTACGCCGTTGTCCATACATTTTTGGCACCTCTTTAGGAAACTCTCCATCACTCGCTGTAGATCATGTTGAGAAATGCTGGCAACTTCCTGGCGGATATTTTGTTTTAATTCTTCCAGGGTGTGTGGGTTTGTCTTGTACACTTTGTTTGAAGTTACCCCAGAGATAGAAATCGCAGGGGGTTAGGTAGGAGGACCGAGGGTGCCACAAGTCTCTAATAATAATTCTGTCCTCAAACATACTTTCATAAAGTTGTTAAGCAAAGCCTTTAAAAGTAGTTTTAAAAATTTTGTATGGTTTTTATAATAGCGGCAGACGGCAAAGAGCGCCGAGAACGCGGACAGGAAGAACACCGTGCAGCCGGTTCGTAGTCTTTTGGCTCTCCCTGTAGATACATATGGACATGGGTGATAGTACTAATAGATTTACTGAATGAAAAATATTAAAAATCCGGAAAAAATAACAACAAAAAATAAGACGGAATATTTGGCATAATGTATCATTTTTGTATCTTTGAAATATATTACAAATTTAGAGAGGTAAATAATCAAATATATTATGTTAAAACAGCGTATAACATAAGGAAACCACAATGTAATCATAGAAAGGAACTTCAAATTCTGTGGGACTCAGCCAAATAGCTTGTGTCTGAATCACTTTCTGATAACTCGTACTACCTTAAGTTTAGTCTACAAAACTATTTTACCTGCTGTTCGCTCTTTACATGTATACCTATTTACGTTCGTTTTCTAGTGCTCCTTTTTACTTTCTCTACTACGTGTAGTAAGTAGGGGAAGTACTGTATTCCACCCAAAAATTCGATACCGAGATTTCACCGGAAATACATGTTTTGAGATCCCCTGAATCCAAAAAAAGCCGTTCTTGGAAACATGACCGTGTGTGTGTGTCTGTGTGTGGTCTGTGAACAGCATAACTCAGAAACGAACAGTCGGATAAGCACCAAACTGGGTATTTAGGTTCAGTATCTTCCAGAGATGCGACACGAAGGTTTTCAAGAAAATCCCCCCACCACAGATTACCCTTTACATGGAACATTTCCCAAAAATTTTAATTTTCTCAAAAATGTCTCTAACGATTTTTATTAAAATATCATATGTTTAAGGTATTTTCATGACAAATGAAATGTATATCTCGAATTTTTTGGGAATGTCTCCAAAAGTATTCTTCACTGTGAACGACTTTTGCATAACTGGTAAACCATAAGAGATAGACAAAATTTTACTACACAAAAAATGCAGATCGCGTTAAAATACACAATTTGTCATATACATTTTTTGTTGAGTGAACCATTTTCGAGATATTGCTTGTTATTCCCTTAAATTTTCGAATACTTATACTTTTTCTCAAAGTCGTTATTCATTTTTTGTCCTGGTAATGCAAAGAGAATGGAATACTCCACATAGCAACCAGCTATTGAAATATTTGACTATTGCTTAAAGTCTAGCAATTCCTCTTGCATCTACAAGAAAATTAGCAATAAGATTAACATCTCGATTAACATGAAGTTGATGGAGAATAAGCGTTTGTAAAAATAGTTCGTACAAGAGTAGAGAATGTCATGTGAGTGTAACACATCAGATTTTTGTGTTAGGTGCAATCATCTGTTCTATAGGTGAATCAAGCCTTCCTTCCATCTTCTCCATCCTGGACTTCTTTTCCCTTATGAGGTGTTTGTTGTCCATTACTATTGGTGCAGTTCTTTCCTCGAATGTCGTGAATATATTATGTTTATTCTATTGTTTCTTTGTGGCTTCTTTCCTTCTTGCAACTCATTTGACACAGGCTTCTTACACATCTCTCCAATATATTAATTTCTTACTCAGTCATATAATATTTTTCCAGGTATTTTTCTCAACATTCTCATTTCGGTTGTTCATCATTCGATGTGTTTTTGTGGTCATTGTCCTTGTTTCTAAGGTACAAGTCATTACTGGCCGGCTTTATAGATTTTAACTGTCTGTGTATTTCTGCATATTATTCATACAATCAGCTTCTTTTGCTGCTTTTAAATTTTGATGGTTAATTTTGATTTAGATTTCCTTTGCTTGTAATGTTAATACCAAATAGTTGAAGTGCATAGCCTTATTAAAGCTTTTGTTTTGTCAATGGGGATCTTCTGACATTAATATAGAATGGGTACAAAAGTCTTGTCCTCTCTGTCTGCCACGAGAACATCATCTGCATAACAGAGCATGCTAATCTTTTTGTCTCCCACACTGTATCCACGTTTATGTTTCTCTTTTTAATAATTACATCCGTACAAAGCTAAATAGAAGTGGACTTAGAAAAACCTCTTGCCTTACGCCTTTTATTATATTGATTTTCTCAGTCAACTGTACTTGGATTTTTATTTGGCTAAAATTATTAAAATATATGTTCTCGATCAATTTAATGACCCCATCTTGTGCATTATTATTGTCTAAAAGTTTTAATCCATGATGCAACTCGAATCTGTCAAAAGAATACACGAAACACATATATGCATATTTATTAAATTACAATGCTTTTTGTGAAAGTTATTTAATTATAAACACTGTATCAGTCAGGATCTATCAAGTCTAAATCCTTGCTGAATGTCAGAGAGTGTTATAATATTTGTCAATTCTTGTGAATTAATTTTGTTGTGACCTTAAGGCGCCTACTTAATAGATTGAATTCTCCATAGTTGTCTAAAATTTGCTTGTCACACTCTTTAATCACAGGTAATAGGAAGCCAGTCTTGTTCCTTTGGGATTTTTCCATCTTTAAAAATGTGCTTTATTAAATTTACAGCTTCTGTGTTCAGTTTTGCTCCTCCATATTTAATCTTTTCTTATTTACTTTCTTGAGTATTAAACTCACTACGATTCATTGACATTATGCAGTCATAGTTTCTACTGAATTGTAATAATAAGGTTTAGTGAACATCTGTTCTGCTTATTACGTCGTAACAAGCATTCTAGCTCAGAGAGCAAGATTTATTACTATAGGCAAACGAAAGAATCTCCACCAGGGCTGCAAGCTTCTTCCAAACGAGACAGCGGCTTTGCGCTGAATTGATGTGCAGATGGCTGCCAACAATACTGATCTGAGGGAAACAGAGATATTCAGTTTTAATTCCATATTCAGAATAGAAGCGAAATTCAACAACAGTAAAGCTAACCAGCAAACAAATGCGCGATGTTCAATATTTAATGTGTATCGTTTTTGTGGAAATAAATGCTGGAGAAAGTTCACATTGTTGTAGTCACTTCTGTGATTTAAGTAATCAAAGAGTGATTTCCAGGAACAAGGGTAAATCGGTGATTATTTTCTCGAATTTTAAAAATGGAATTGCATATTCTTAATGTTATGTAAAGAACCTTAGAGAATTCATGTTTATTCGCGTAGAACTAACCTGCTTTAATCATGGAAAAATGAACGTGATTGTAAAAATGTCAGAATTACAATAAACATGCAATAAAAACAAACCCCACATATTACGGCATCTATCCAGTTTCATTATGAACCGCTACATACCCTTTATGGACCGTGCTGGCTTGCTATTATTCTCGTGTTTAATCTAGCACACACTGTAAACGCGGTTTTACGGTCTTGCGGACATACAAGAGAGTAATTGGCTTTTGGCCCGATTATCACATGCATTAGCGAACTTTACAGTGTCTCACGTTTGTCTAAATTCGAATAAACCTTACACACAAAACATTGCTGCACTCTAGGCCAAGAAAGTGCTGATAGCTATGCTAAATCCAAAGTATCTGCTACATAACATTCTACATCAGCCATATACAAGTTACGTTTACACATACTGCCAACAAAATTCATTAGTTCTAGTTTGTATAAAAGCATGCTGTGAACATATTCATTTAATCCTTAAAAATTCAGACAGTGTAAAAGTTGGCTAAATAACAGAATTCGGATATTATGCAATATGCGATTATATTATGTTAAATTTCAATTTGTTATCGTCGTTTTAAACAATGTTGCATTCCACAAAATGATGGACCACTCTCAATTAAGATTCATATTGTAAGGTGTATGTGTGTATTGTCATTTCAGACACATCATTGTGTCGTTGGCGACAGTATTGTTGGGGTAATTCTTTCGGCCTTGGGTTTGAAGTTCGTCTAGCGTGGCGACTCGCCACCTTGGCTGGTGATCCTAGTCAGAGGTGGGGAGAGTGGGGGAAGCGAGGGTTACTTGTTTGTGTGTTGTGTGTTGAGCGTGACTTTTGGTCGAATGTTGAGTCTGAAAGGTTATATGTGAAGTTGTGTGAAGGTAACCTCGTGTGTGTGGCATCTCCCCTCAATTTCTTCCTCTATCTTTTGTGTGTGATGTAGGGGCACCGAGCTTATACTTAATAAACTACATGTGATTAGTGTGAAATCCTGTGTATTTTGTCATAACTATCCCACGCCTGCTCTGGAATGTGTTGTTTAAGATTCTGGTCCTCTTGCTGCATCTGCAGCTATGCCTCTCAACCAAAATTTAATATCAAGCTGTAAGCCTTTTGGCCTCACCCTAGGATATAACAATATCAGCAGAAAATTACTTTAGCAGAAAAAAATAATTATCAGATATTGTGATAAATTCACAGTAGATATACTTAAGCACTGACGTTATCTGGAAACTAGCAAACTGATTATTGTGCAGGCTTTTGTTTATTATGAGACGTCAAATTGCCACTTTCAGACAGTGCTCTCGCGGATCATGGGCGTGTAGTTCCTGGATTCTAAGTCTCCATTCATTTGAAATTGGGGTTGTAATGTCAGCTGACTGTGTTGGTATGCTTCTCTAAAACTGAAACGGTTAGTGCAGTTTTCGAGCGTTTGACTTTGTACTCGCACACTGAGTTAATCACTATAGCGGTCTCCGATATTGCTCGGTTCTCCTCTTACGTAATGCCAAAACTGTTTTACGTTTTGAGAACATCATCTCAGCCATCTAACCTTGAAATCCGGACGAAATCCCAGTTTTGAACGAGCCGAAGGTACCTTATTAGCTATGGTTTCCTGCCCTGCTATGCATAATGCCTTGCTTATTTGGTGAGAGTGCAAGGGGTCGCGTTTTTCCTTTTCTTTCCGCCCAGTAATGTGTTTTGGGCGTTACGTAATTACGTTGTATTATTTTCAATGCTTTTGTTTTAATCCGGGCACCGTTTCAACGTTTAAATTACATTTAGTTATTCCTAAAATGTTAGTATGACTTATTCTCAAGCCAGAGCCTTTTAAGTTTTGTGAGACAGGTTTCGTACGCGTAAAACAAAGTTTATATGAACATTCTGTGTCCTTTGAACTCGATGGTTGAATGGGACACAGAATTAATTAGTTAAGAGAATAAGTATAATTTAATTGTTATGTAAGTTAAGTCAATATGTGTGTATGTTCCTTATAAGCTTCTACACGTTGCACGATTTCGTCCAAACTTGGCACAGATAATCTTTGACAGAAGGCAAAAATTGCTGTTTCGCTTATAATTCGAAATTCCTCTCCATTTCATACGATTAGTTACTTAATTTTATGTAATGCCTACAAAAGGTCGCAAGACCAGCTATATCCTTCTCAACGATAATCATAATAGGTTGAATATTGCCAACATAAGAATAATTACTTAGGCTTTCACGGCCTCACAAAGTAACAAAGTTTTCATATTCGTTGATGCCATCTCTGACATTGATCATGGCACAACCCGTTGCCGCCATTCAGGTTGTAACGAGACGGAAGTTTTGGACATTTGCTTGGGGTTTTGCAGGAACGGCGAATTGCTTCGAAAAATAGACACCATCGCATACGATTTGCGATTGCTCAGTTCCTACTTCAGCAAGGATTGGAAGTTCATGCGGAGATTTCAGTCATCTCTCAGCAAGACTCGCACAGACATGTTGATACAGTGACTGTCGATTGATACTTTTAAAGGGAATGGTTTTAGAGCTTGGATGAAAGGGATTCCAACCAGGCTAAACGAGTAAATGAAGAAGAAAAAAGCATTTACGAACCCTATGTTCCTTTCCTGGTGAGCTGTTACAACATTCCCATTACCAACTGGTCTGTTCATGGGAAGCCTTTTGGAGCTCGTGGTTCTACCACTTCTATGTCAAGATATTGTGTTCTAGTTTTACTTAAAATTAATGGAAATTCCAATTGATATTTAAACGTTTGTTTTATATTTGAATGTTCTATCCTGTTTTCTGGATCGTTCAGGTTAATCTTACTTGAGGTTAGTTGATTTTAATAAATATACACATGTTAAATAAATAAACACCACTTGTGGCTATGAACTACGCAAATGCAAATGCTAGAATCGTTTAATAAAAAAATTAACAGAATTATAACTTTTAATGCGATATAATATACGATCGTGTATTAGACTGTGACAACAGCAACAGCATCAAATACCACTTCTTATTCTTTCTTGTCTTCATATCATTATTCATTGTGTATTGATATAAAATAACACGAAAGTACGCAACATAATCGAAATTGACTGCAAAAGTGTCTGTAGTGCTCGAACATTGCTAACATATGAGAAATAATAAGACGAAGTTTATATCCATTCATTCTACGATCATTCTCCGACGTTTGGTTATTCACTTAACTTGCAGTTTCTCATTTTTTGTGAACAACGGGTTTCTTTTTGTATAGGAAGTTTCTGACGTCTTTATAAGCATAAAAACTGAGTAACATATAACATGATAATGGGCAAGGATAACAACAGCATCAAAACAGTCGAAGTACTCGTTCTTATTGTTCTTCTTCTTTTCTCTGTGTATTGATTTTGGCTTTCATTTTATTTTGTCTTTCGTGTGCGTTTTTAGTAGTTTAGTGTATGTTGGTTACTGCGAATGAACAAGGTTACACTGATGTTACTTAAACTGCTATTATTTTTCTCAATCGAGATTTTCTCTATAAATAACAACGAGGCATTCCGAATGTGACAGCGTGTAACCGTTACCCAGCTGGATTCACGAGAAATCATCATTACAAACTGTAGTATTTGTGATTGTTATTAGTGCTTTCATAGTTTTTTCAGAATTTTTATTTAGTTTTTGATATTTATAGAACCCTGTAAGTTTTAATTAACTCTTTGTTTCAGCATCTTGTGTAATACTTTTTAAATGCCTCGAAAGAAACGCAAGGCTAAATGCTGTAGGGATAAACTGTCAAACTACAGAATTTCAGCTAATTAGAGACAAAGGGGTAGTAATGGCAGGAGACAGAAAATATTAAACTTATAATATTTGCTTACGATTGTCTCTGCTGATAAAAATAAAGTTATTTCAAGGAGCACGTTAATGGGAATAATTGACAACTTGAGGAGGAAAGAATGAGGATGAGCAAAAACGGATAACACTCTAGTTATTGTAATAAAAGTAAATGAGGATATCCTTCAAAATCCGAGATGAGTCTGCGAAGTGAGTTAATATCTTCGGACACTGAGGAACACCATAGGTTCACAGTAACAAACTGCTGTCCAAACGTCGGAGGATAGCAATGATAGAGGAAGCTATGAATATAAAAACTAAGCATCTATGCACATTTAAGCAAAGAGCTAAGAAAGTATTTGTATAGTGCTGTGTGGAATGTGAAATTGCAATTTGCGAAAACGACGAAGTGAGGAAAACAATACATGCATTTGTTATGTGGGTACGAAAAAAAATAAAGGGAGTGAAATGGTATGGAGATGTTTAAGAAAAATTATTTGGAGTTATATAAAAGGGGGAAAAGTTTCGGATCAGAGGAACATAACACTGCATAATCAATATTAAGATAAATGGTTGAAATGCATGGTGAAACTGGAAACTTGAATACAGGGGGAAGGTGTGTATGCAGCGAAGGACCTGTCCTTGGCTCGAAAACAATGTTTGGTTAATTCTTGGAAAAATTCTCGATATATTCCTTGTTAAATATAAGCGTTCCCAAACCTAAAATCCAAAACACAAATATTTATACACCAGAAGCATTTATTTCTAGCGATATATCCAAGCAAAAGTAACTGTAGTGGCGTGTGTAACAGGAATCGTGGTGCTAGTCGGCGCTCTTCCTGGATCATGCAGTGTTTAGGACATGAGCGGGGGGTGAGGGTTTGTGAGAGTTCCTTTTGATACTAACCCTGCGTGTTCACTCTCCGAGACATTTCCACCACCCTCTTCCACGTTTAATGGTTCCGGGTCCTTTCCGCATAATTTAGAGCGCTAACGTTCCTTCGCTACATACTCAGAGGACACGCGTCTCAGCAGGGCATGACCCGACTGCTCACTGCTGTCATCTGGTGAGTTTGCTGGGAATTTACGCGCTTAGTGTATCTTGAAGAGCTGATACGAAACTCACATTAATGTTAACATAGTAGCCGAATTCGTGCTTCTTAGGTGTCTAACTTCTTTGCAGGCTCATACAAGATTATTTTTGAAACCAGGATCTCCAAGCTCATACCTTCATGCATAAGCTTGTCATCTTTAATATTCAGGCTCTTAAATGGAGACTAAATGGCAAAAATTTGAAAAAAAATAAAGAGAAGTTTCTAGTTTTCGTAGTTATACATTTTATCAAATTAAAAATCTGTTATATTCACATGACTTTCTCTACCCTCTATCGTTTATCAGTGTATACACAAAGATTTTTACGAAAATTTATTTTTCTATATACATAATTTTAATTGAGATAAACATTTATAGAAACAACTAAATTAAAAATTTCCTTACAGATACAAGGGGGATAGCGATAGTCAAATGTTTAAGAACTGTACAGTATATGCTGCCCTTAAAATCCCATACTCCTTCCATGCAACTGCGAGAAACAACTGAATGTCGACAATATAAACCATTATCTCGGAAAGAGCTGATGCCACAAAAAAGTTATTTAAAATAAGTTGTGTTTTAAACATATATTTTTTTTATATTACACAAAACTCCTTCCGAATGAAGTGTAGGTACTTACAAGACACGTGGCTACATCTTATAAGATTTCAGTTTAATATCTTCAAGAGTTCATGAGACCTCCCCTTAAAATCGTCCTCCGTGGTGTAGTGGTTACTATGCTAGCCTCTAGTTCCCGAGGTCGCGCATTCAAACTCGGTGGACGGCGATGGATTTTTTCGGGCGTAATAATTCTTATCATGGCTTCCTTCGGAAGGGTAGTAAAGCCGGTGTGTCGTAGATTTACGGCACGTAAAAGAACCTCAAAGCTGGTAAAGAGACTTCTGAGGAAAATTACCGGTCTCTCACGCCCAATATAAAATGGGACGCTAAGAACCGTCACAGTAGTTAAAGAGCGTCCATAAATAAAATTAAAAAAAGTCCCCTTAAATCAAGTTCAGTATAGTTTCTAAAGCTGTTAGTTGTTAAACTTCGGTTCATTTCCTTGCGCTTCAGGAAGGGGGCAAACCTAACGGTATTCACAATATAATACATAATATGGATGGTTATTCTGTGGTTTTGTGGTGTTTTTGTCAGAGAAAAATAAAAAGTGTGCTGAATATCTTTCCAAACTTGCGATGGTGGCGGAAGTAGAAGATAGCTATCTTAAATGTGTTAAATAGATTCTTAGCAACAATAGCTCGTTTTTTTAAAAGCATGAAATGATTGCCCTGTTGCTACAATTGTGTACCTGTTACTCGCAGTATAATGAAAATAATAGGTTCTAAAACTTTACCTACAAACACATGAATACCTTAGGCTATGAAAAAGCACAGATGTAGCACAGATATTATCCAAGTGTAGAATTAGAGAGTACACACTATGATTACGTATTCTAAGGCCCAACTAAACATGTTCCTTTGGACGGATACACCGAACGAGATGGCTCTGCGGGAACGTGTGAGGCTCCCATTCAGGAGTCGGGGGTTCGATTCCCGTCGATCGGATTACTCTTATCATGGGTTTTTTTCGAAGTTTCCCCGGATCCTCTTCTACCATTTTACCACGAACTACCTGTCTCCATAATTTTCTGTCATCTGTTTCAGGGTTGAAGGACCTGGCGACGAAGTTTGATGTGTAGCGATAGGATCGGATTGCGAGCTTTGGAAAAGATTTTACCCTGGTGTTTGATTGGACAATCAAGGACCCCTTCTAGGGGGTAGTTCGGGTGTCTGGGGCCCTCCCGCCGTGCACGGGTTAAGGCATGTCTACCCGTCGTAAGCATATGCTACATCTGGAATCGTTAGGAACCCCGTCCTTGCTAGCGCACATCGTCGTCGGATTGGGTCGCCCTTCGGTTCTCCCACCACATTCCACCCGCCCAGGGTTTACGTTAGAAGAAAAATGACTGTTCTGTACTTGCGGCGTTCTGCTCCAGGTTCCTGGAGATCCCTCTGTACGTGTAGCCTTAATCCTATTCCTGGTTGGATGCAGTGGCATCTGGTTGACAGTTTAGTTGGTAGGGCACAACTTATGAAAATATAATTGCGTAGAATTCACGAATATGAGTTCATCCCTCAAATAGGGCATAGCAGGAAAGAGGCGTTATCGCTTTTCTGTAAAATATAGTCAAAAGTCATTTAGTGTACCTGTATTCAATTTTTATTTGACGTTAAGTATTCAGTGCACTCAAAACGTTTACATAAATAAATAATTCCCGTTGAGTATCTTGCGTAGTTTAGATATTTGCGTACTTCTGTTTACTAACTACCTGTAAGAATATGTCGTTCTAAGTATATAATAGTAAGATGTAACGTTAATGGATGCAATAAACATTAATCTATTTACAGATTGAGGCAGTGTTTTTAACACTTAAATGATTTCAGTCTAATTATAAAATATATAAATTCAATAACAGCCCGCCTTAAAGCAATATGTGTATGTAACAATATATAAAAAGTGTATATTACAGTCATTGTATATGTCTATATTATTGTATACATGTGTAATAATGTTATATGCATGTATTACGTAATTTAATAATGTAGGAGCTGTGAGAATAATAGGTTAAAAGTTGCTAACAATGAGGTAACAATGAGGTAACATTGAGACAATAATTAATTGGAAAGTTTAACAATACTACTTGTAATTCTTAGCAATAATGTAATTTTTGTGACAGTTTAAAAAAATAGCCAATCAATAAGCAGAAAAAGCTTTAGTTAAATGAAGGTATTGTATTGGACTGGGATTAGCCAATCAGAGACTTGAAATATAGAAATTTACAAATTTAGGCAGTAGAAATCAAATCAGTTGCTTGTAGACAGCATTCATAACTGGACGCTTTGCTAGCAGACAGTGTTACTAATCAGACGTGAGATGCGTACTCGAGAAGTATAATACGTATTCAGTGTGAGATGAAAATAGTTTACGTGTTAAAAAGCGCAAGTAAGTAATTAAAACAATCTCACAGCTCTCTCTATATCATTGAAGTGCTATTTAAATCATGTCAAGCATTAATAAAAGGAGTGAAGTAAAGTTATAATCTGTGTAAGTCTACATTCTTCAGTCGCACCACAACCCTGCAAAGAGAAACATGTCTCTAACAACAATACTGACGCAGCCGAGGCAAACATAAATGTATAATATTTAAAGAAACAGTCAAATTACAAAGTTAATATTTTTTTACATTTGGGACGAAGGCTACCGGGTACCACACGTGCGGTTGCTACTACCTCAAGTTCGGCTCCCAAACAGTCGAAATACAGCTCCTTCAATACAACCTACTTCAAGATGAAATTAATTCTACGTTCCTCCTCTTCTTAACCATTTAAGCTTACCCTTATGATAGCTGGTTCTTTCTAAAACGTAATGCCATTTAAGGATACATACGTAGCTGAGTTGCCTATATAGTGAAAGAGGTTCTTATAGCTTAAATTCCTCATAAACCACTAGCGCAAAAGAGGAAACAGCTGATTGAAAATAATAGCGTGTTGACATCACTTAGGGAATTTCCTCTTGTAGATATTCCAATAGAGAGTACAGGCTTAGTGCGCATGTACCAGGAAAGTCCACAAATTCTGCGTGAACCCTCCTTGCGACACCCCTGTCATCTCCTTGCCCAGCATAAGAACTCCTTTTAAACCAAAGCATGCTGTGCTGTTAAGCCTGGACACAAGGAGAATGTGCCCTGTCGCATTCTTTTCACACCTACACCTCCAAGATGTACGCATTCACCTGAGAAGACTTTAAACCGTGCGCTTCTCTTGGTTACCACAATTCATGTGCTGAAATATTCAGAAATTGCCTCAAACTCTAAAACCATGTTTTGAGTAACAATTTATTCATAAATTATTTAAAGGTATTTATGGTTTAAAATTAAAGGGCTTTATGCTCTTTGGCGCCCGTACATATTTATTTATTCATCGATTCGTCATTTATAATTTAGGACTAAGCAACATTTAAAAAGATGTCAATTTATGCGTCCTCGTCTGTTCTCTGAGTGTCACAACGCAACTTGTTAAGTATTAATAACTTAGCGGGGACGAAATGTACCAATACATCTATTCTCTATGCTTTGTTTTGAATCGGGACAGCAGTACAGGTTTCTACTCATTTTGAAGGTCTCCTTAACACTTTGGGTGTTAGAAGTTTTATTTTTGGCCCATGTATAACACGTTACCCCTCGTGTTATCCAACCAAAACGAACCCTAAAATCCCCCATGATGTCACTTTTAGGTATGCGGCCGTTTATAAACCCATGCACCAACCGCAAAACTATTGATTACTAAAACTCCGTCCATGGCGAAATTATTAACCGTTGCTTGTTATTTGCAATGCATAGTTGTGGATTCCGAGATTTGCGGCTGAGTTTTTATGTGCGATTTTGTTCTGCGGAAAGAAATGAGAGGTGTATTGTAACTTTTCAACCCCACTATGCAGCTTGTATTCAAATCAGTGCACTGTTCCTTGCATCAGATTAATTTTGCTCTGACCAATTGTTTAGTGTGCTATCAATGAGGAAGAGAGGTGTAAAACATTGGAGAAAAGAAACAAGACAAATAAATGGGGAATAAGAACGTAAACTGAAATAAATAAATCAGTGTCCACTGGATACTGCTTTCTAGATTCTAAGAGGTTCCACTGAGGAGAAAGAAAAACCAAGAACCAAACCTATAAAGAAATCCAAATTCACCCGCCTTATCTTACGAGCCAATTTCTTGTATCGGACCAGGTTGAGCGCCGAGGATTACGTCAGATGTGGTAATCAAGCATAGAGTTTCGAAACGAGGTTACCTCAACACGACCGCACTAAGGAACGCGGAGTCAGCTCTTCCGTATGTATTTATACTACGGGGGTTTGGCTCGGGAGAATGAATTGTCAGAATCAATTGTCGGGATCATTGTCTGAATGATTGTCTGAATGATTGTGGGAATCGTCGTAGTAATCAGTTGAAGGGAGAGTTGTATCATCGACGACCTGAGGTCCGCTTACCTTACACGTCGCCAACGCAACACCAGATGAACAGGTAAGGATGTATCTCCTCTAAGTTCTGCTTGCTTCCGGGTTTCACCCCAATCTGAGTGGCCAACCTACGGGCCCTAATGTACTCACACTAAAGCAATAATACAATTTATTGGATCAATGCATCCCCTGTGCAATATTTAAATACCCCCATCTTGGAACGCCACCCCGACCTACCTAACACCCCAGTACCGACGCATCCCCTACCTCTGAGCTATCACCCCCTTAGTGTAACCAACTACTGCGGGGTAACCACCCCCGGTAGGGTTGTTACAATATATATTAGTCAATATTTCCATTGCACTTACTGCTAGATAGATATATACAGCAATTGCAGTCCGGAGATACCGTGTTCGATTCCCATTGGATTATTATTGCGGTTTTCCCTGGCTGGTAGGCGAATACTGAGGTAGTTGTATATGTCCCGTATTTTCTACCCCCATTTCATATGATTTCATTTCCTTATTGCCAGGCTAACGGTCCTGGACAAGTTAGCAACAAATGAATATGCAACCTTACTACAGAGTTCGTAAACACAGTGCTGATGATGTAAACAAAGACGCATTGTGTTGCCTTATTTGCTACTGTAAACAGCGCGGTCTGTGATGGCGGAAAATGAAGTAGGACACATACACAATTGTATTATACCACTAGTCCCGAAGCGAAATGTACACGGCCTCACAGGTAAACAACACCCCAATGCGCCACCTCGCTCCACCCTCCTCGATGCACTGTAAACTTCATTTCACTAAGTTGTCCCGAATCCTAGCCTGCTTATTATACTCGAAGGTTGAAAAATCGGGTGAGTAGACGGCGGCGAGGCGTGTGGCGTTGGAGTTTGCTTTGAGGAACTTGTCTGTTCTGGCTTCAGTGTGTGACGAGTCCTCATAGCGACCTCTCTGTGGGGAGAGGCAGGCCTATGGGTGTTCTCGCTGGCGTCAGGATGTAATATCTGGAAACCTTAGGACCTCACCTGCATTCGAAACTACCGTCCTGGATCTCATCGCCCTCTGTGTCCTCCTTTTCACCCCTTCCTCCCGGAAGCTTCCAGAAGCACAATAGGCCTTTATGTGTGGTTAAGTGCCGCAACCGTCCTCTGCTTCCTGATAGCTATTTTGCTCATTTGTAGTCCCTTTTAAGAACTTATTTCTGAATTAGTTTAACACATTCTACTGATTGGTTCTATCCTCCAGGACAAACATAAAAAAACTGAGTACAGCTATGCCTACATCAGAAGCCAAATATACCGTTAGCCCCCTTGCATAACGCCATGGCGAAGGTCTGTCGTAGAAACAGTTGTAAATCACCATATACGCAAGATGAAGATGGCGATTTGATTGTGGAAGGAGAACCTCTGGTTTCCCTTCTCTTCTACTTCTTTCAGGGTTCTACATCAATGCTCTAGAGCGTTAAGTCAAGGAATAAGGACTCATGCTCGTAGGTTGTATATAAACAGCGCAGTTTGAGTAAAACCAAATAGTACATTGTTGCCGCTAGACTGTCTAGCAAAAACCTATTGCGATTCGACAGACTTCCATACCTGGTCGTCAATTTTGTCACTAAATGAAACAGGGTGGAAAAGGCTTTATGTGCCGATAAAATTTCAATCCTGCTTCAAACAAAAACCGTGCTGATATTTCAGCGTTTTATTTCCGCTGTTGGAAATGCTGAATATCTGAAACGAAGTAATAGAGTATCTTCCCATCTCTTATTGCTCTTAAGAGTGGCTCCCATAAAAAAGCGATACTAAAAGCTTGTGCACTCTAAAGTGTCCATAAAGTTCTTTCTTCTTCGCCGATTTTATGTCAAGAAAATCCAAGTGGAATATTTCCTTAGAGTCTTTCAAGAGCTTGCAGGTGCTTAAGAAACCGCGATCTTTCCAATCTGTCTCTCCTAAAATTTGCTTGTTACGGTAAATGTACTATCAATTTCCAAAGGATAGCTTTTAAAGTCTCACTATTCTAGTATATGACTTATACTAGAATAGTGAGACCTACACTACCTGATTATGACACCATACTTGATAATCAAGTTGTGTCAATTTGTAACGAATTTAATTCTATAACGAAGCATCTTCATCTTTCAAGCATGTAACGCGTCTTCGCAGATTTCTCACTCCCAAACTACAATTCATACGCAAAGTGTTTCATTTTTTTGTTTTAATTTAAGAAGCTGCTGGAGCTGCCAACGACTTTGAACGCATTATATTTTGATATAATGCCAGAACAAGCAGCGAACTTCAGCCAGCGTGATCACTGCACTCACCAAATAGGATCTACCCGCCATAGGATGAAGACGGGGTTCTCGCATCTGCCCAGCGTAAGCTGAACGAATCGAGTGCCACCTCGTCGAAACCTACACTGACGACCGGTCCACGCAACTGAGCGCACTCGGCGCTTCAGTTGCGGGGATTCGGGAGCTACAAACCAACACCAACAACTCCAACAGACAGAACTTCAAGGAACTCACCGACCACTACAACGACCTACAAGAGAGCTACATCCTAATTCGGAACTTCATCGAAACCTATGTTATGCCACACCCCTCTCCATCCTCTTCCCATCCACATCAACCTAACCGAAAATCCAAGCGCCACTAATCCTTCACACTATCACCTGGAATCCCTAACATTTTCTCCTTTTACTTCGCTGCGGGGGCAGACTGGGCCTTGGTCAAGTCTGTCTCCCGGCAACAATTCCTTACTCCCCTGGTGACGTGACTGCACTGCGGCCCAGTTTTCAACCATCACCTTGGAATGCACGGGTGCTTTAGGCGGTACCACAGCAAACCTTATCCTTTCAATCCGGTGGAGGAGTTTTTAGTGGGTATGCCGACGCTCGGAGAGTCCCACACTCTCAGTCCCGACTCCCATCGGGGCTGAGGTCAGGGATTAAATCATTTTCTCCTCCACTCGAAAAAATAATCAAATGCACATCTTTAATTCTTTCTAAATAACCTGTTTTCTACATCCTGTTTAGTCTGGTAATTCTATGTAAATAGGAAACTCTAACAGACAAAAACTAACTGTATGAATAAACTAGAGCTGGTTAAAGTACATAATTTGCGGTCTTTATTTGTAGCGCTAGTCGAGTTCGGATACTCCACGTTTTATTTTTTGTATTTTTCCAGGTCAGTTGTCTGATGAAACTTCTGAAATTTGTTGGTTATTCATTTTTCTTTTGCTGTGCAAGAGCTCGTTAGTAAAGCTAGGGAACTTAATCCTCTATGCTTGTGATATAAACACTTAAATGTGTTTCCGCACTATGATCTAACTTGAGCAACTATGTCTTATTTTGAAACAACTTTAAGCAAAACGTGAGTTGTGTGAGTGTACCAAATCACTTTTTGTTTTTAACTGGTGTAGCTCTTCTATCCTGCCAGAGATGATGAGGTTAGAAGTGCATTATCCAACTTATTTCATTAGCAAATGGGTAAATCGCAAAAAGCATGAAGCAACCAACCCATCGCAACTGAGAATCAAAATCGATCTATCCCTGTGGAAGAAATGCTAACTTCAAAACACGATTAAATCTTCACTTTCATACAGAATTAATATGTATAGCATCACACAGAAGTGGTCAGGTAATGAAATTCCACTCCATTGTAATAAATTCACGTGGATTTTTTTTAAGAAACGTCTATCTAAAGCAAGTGGGAACACCGCACTTCCTTCCCTTTATTAATCAATTCATCCTGGATGCTGCAAACGGATAAGAGCAGACAAGAGGGATGAATTTCGAAGTTTAATTACGTATAGGATATTGGCGGTCAGAGTTCAGTCTACTCTTCTTTAAAGCGGATGCTTATGAGGGAGGATAAACAGGCAGGGAAAGGAGCTGATTTTCTTACGAAAACGATGATGTAATTATGTTTCAGATTCTACTATCCGCCTATATTAATGTACGAACTTAATAAATTATAAAGAGAACTGACTCCAACGATATTGCAAATTTTCTAAAATAAGTTATCAACTAAAAGTAATTTCCTAATGAAAATATATTATCTGAGGCTCCCTAAGTATCTAAATACTTTACACTTCACAAGTTTGATATTTAAAAGTGAGTACTCGTATGGTTCTATGGCAGGTTGTTGATGATGTGATTTTCAATTGATGATAAATTAGCTAGCGCTTTTGACCCATTTTATACAAGCCTCTTTCCTCGAAAACTGTAAAATTTAAGTAATAAGTCCAAAGCTTTTAAATTGAATACGTCCTTCTGTATACATTCATTTGTCATTAAGTAGAATAGTCTATGCATTTTGTATGATTGAGACTTGGTAGGGAATAGATAGAAGCTGAATGTAATAAAACAAAGAACTTATTGAAATATTAAAAGTTCTGTCTAATAGCTTTTTCCCTAGCATTAGTCGTTTCAAAATATATGCTGTTATCGGTTTACATTTTATTAACTTTTAGCAACACACTTTTTACTGCTGTTCTTATACTTCTCATGAGGCCATACAAAGGAATAATCGTACAGCCAGTGGAAAGAGGTCCAAAATCCGAAAAAATTAGAACATTTAAAAACATCCTTTAGTCCGCTTTTTACCTCTATTCTAACCAGGTGAGGAATATATGCGTAAGCCTTCACGGCCAGTGTCTATAGTTTTTTTTCTAAAATGTCCGTGCTGTTTTACCGTGGTCTGCAATTTAAAATGCTTTGGCCTAAAATTCGTCCCTGTCTGTGAGAGATATCTTCATAGATTTCGTCACGCTTTTCTCTCTGAACGAAAAACAGGCAGAGTCGAAAGGTCAGGCCAAACACCCGGAAATTTTAGAACACAAAACACGTAAGAAGTTTAACAAAATTCCATCAGATACAAATTACTCGACTTTTCTTTGATATTTACGCACAATAAAGCTATATTTATGATGCATTCATTGCATTAAACCAATAAAATGTAGCGTTCTTTCGCGGTAGGCCCATACTAAGTTGTTGATGATGGGTCGTAGAGAGATGATGGTTGCTGTGTTAAGTACCTGTAGGTCGTCTTGATGCACGTACACTTGTGATGTATCTTGAGGTACTCGTAGACTGGAATCTGACGTTCGTATATCAGTATTCTTGTGTGTGTTAGTCAGTTGTAATTATTATTTTATAATTGTCCAACGGCTGCTGTATTTTGAGTCGGAGAGCAACTGTGTCTTGTCAGGGTTGGGTATGGAGAATGTTAAAAAATTTTGCACACACGTATTCTGTTAACTATTTTACTTGTATTTTTAGATAAATCACATGTAAATATTCACAAATCATTATTACCTTTATCCTGTTAAAGTATGTATAACTGGAAGACTTTAAATATGTAGTTTTAGCGTCTATTTAGAGACGAGCTTATACACGGCTTTCCTGCTCGAAGTCTGACAAGCTTCTGTTAGCTTTCCCTTTAACCGTTTTCTTAACGTACGTATTTGAATTATAGGCATGTATTATTGGTTGTATAGCTAACAATGACCTTTCCCTCTCATATTATATTTTATATGTTTAACGTTATATACTTATTCTCACTATGTGTACATTATGATTATATGTGTTTTTAACATCCTCTTAATTATTATACGTACAATATTAGCACAAAAATACATAACACGTAAAACTTGGTACAAAAATATTAAAGAAAGAAATTGATGTGTTGATGCTGAGAAGCTGTGAATTAGATATCTTATTACATTAATGAGTTATCGTATTAGTTTGTCCGTAGCTAGTACTGTATGTTGCTTCAAAAATTAGATTTAAAATTCTGATTCTCTACGTAATAGTGATGTCCTCTAAATGCTCTACTAAAAACATAAGTTATGCGTTGTGGACTTTTAGCATAAACTGTGCAATAAACATTTGATTGTCGTCTAGTAAAATGTGTATTGAAACTATTTATTAGATCGTCAAGTATAATGATAAGAACAAAATTCAAGCTTTTTTGTAATAATTTGTAGAAAAGTGAAGTAGATAATTAGCTCCACGTTTGGGACGCCAAATTTGAAGTAGTTATTTAGCTGGTAGTTGGAAGATGATGCTCTATTGATGCTGGTTACGTAATAAATACGTAACTTGAAGATGATTTGCTGTTGCTGCGTAATGTTGCGTAGTAAATGTTTGCGCAAATTTTTAGAGTTGTTATTTATTAATAGTTGCTTTGAGCGTCGGTTTGAATTGAATGCTTACGCAATATTATTGTTTAAATCTGCCTCGGCTGCATCAGTCTTAATTTAGAGTCGGGATTCTTATGCAAGGTGTGGTAATGACAATTATTGTAGACGTCACAGAATTAAACTTTTAAATTTTTACTTTTATTTTAACTTCTTGCACATATTTATAAACCACTACACTTTTAAAAAAAACCGTGAGAAACTTTTATACACTCTCTTAATACGCATATCTGTTTTTACTAAACGCCCGTAGAGAACACATTTTTCCATGTACATCCTATCAAGTCTTGCCAGGAACTGAATAACTTCAACGGTTAAAACCTTAAGCTTAGGTAATGCGAGTCTGTGATTGGCCAATTCTAGTCCAATAGAATTTTTGTATTTAACTTAAAATTTTCTTTGCTATTGATTGGATAATTTTAAAACTCACTGAAACTACGTCATCGTTGTTCTAATCATGACCAGTACATTTTTAAATTCCAAACACATTATTACCACAACTATCTCATTATTATTCATTGTTAGCAACCTAAAATTTACTGTTCTCACGGTTCTTGCATTACTAGAGTATATAAAGTATACACATAACATTAATAAAACATATTTACAATAAAAATAAGCATTTGAAATAACTGTTACATACAAATTAAAATAATTATTACATACATATTGTTTCAAGGGCTGTTATTGAGTTTACCTATTTTAAATTACAATCGAAATTATTCAGGTATTAAAATACTGCCTCAAAAGCTATGAAAATAATGATAAAGGGCAGAGAAAGACGTATGATATTAATGCATCAGATTTTTTCATATTTGCACTTGTGCTCGGAAGCGAAGTAAAGTATTTATTTTTTATTTGTGTTCCAAATTACTTTCTTTTCCTTAAATAAATAGCTTTGGAGTTCAAGATTTTCCTAAAGACATTGCAAAGTAAGCTTAAAACTGTATAAAGGAAACTTGAAATAAGTTAATAAAAAACTAAATGAAAGCTTGTTAGGCCATATTGATTAGGAATACGACAGAAAATTACTTCTGGTATAGAATTCAAAAGAATACTTAAAGAAAGCACAATATATCGTATAAGTGCCGGATACTAACAAAGCTAAGAAGGCGGTGGTTGTCGACGAAAATTACGAACTGATTTTACGTATGTATTAGTAAACAGAATATTCGAAAATAATCAGCACTCAAGGTAGAGGTAATGATTTATTTGAAGTTTTATTTGCTTACTATTAAGTGTACATTCAAATGAGTATACGGCTAGTTTGGTATTAGTCTAACAATATTTATCAAAATCAATAAATAGTAAAAACGAATTAAAAGCTTAACATTAGCTCGGAAAGTACACAATATGTTTAAAATAGAAGAATCTCTATTATGCAACCAAATAGGAAGTTCATTTAAACAGAAAGTTATATTCATCGCTTTATATCGCGATTCCAATCAATGAAGAGCACAGGATCGCAATTCTATTCAGCTCTCGCCTGTCAGTAGAGCCTTGTTACTCTGCAGCAAGAAGAATACCAATGACAACAGAAACAATGCAATTAGAACGCGAGGTTGCATGGTGTTTCTAATTGGCATTCTTCGCAGAGTGAACTCGGCGTGAAGATTTTTACAAATCGCTTCGTTAGGACTGCGTTGTCTATCCAGAAGAGGTGGAGCAACCAAGCATTCAGTGTCAGAAATAATTTAATGAGGGGATGTTTTAAATATTCAATTATACACTTGGTGGAATTGTGAAATACAGTATGAATGTGGAAAAAAGGAGCGTGAAATATAACTAGCAAAAATTGATTTCCCGCTAGTGATAAGTGGGCCAGAATCTTAACTGTACTCAAAAAGAACGTAAACGAACTTCAGTAATAAACCGCACCTTTAATAACGACTAAGGTGGCTGCTACGAAATTTTGTGCGTAACATCTGTTAGGTGCTTTTTAGAAAATGGGCTGTTTAGTGCCTAATTACGTCAAAAGACGAGGTTGTAGTGAGGAATTAATTTATGTTAAGAATTAAAGGTAAGATGGAGGTTTTGAGAGTAATGCCTTATGCGTTTTATTAGTTACAAAATCGCTTTAGGATGAGTATTTAAGAAATTAAATAGGTTTTCATAATTATTAAATGTAAATACCACTTCACGCAGCTAAAGTAATAGTTGTTTCTGTTAACTAAAGGGAACACAGAAGTTATGAATACATAGCAGGATTAACTTTAGTACTTCCTTTTGTTGTTTATTTCATACATTGTCTAATTTTAGTATGTTATAAGTGTTGAAAGATTGCGGCAAATTCAGCTTTATTGGACTTTCTTTACTTTACACCGACCTCATCATAATCAATACATCATCTGTAGGTCCAACTGTCCACTAATTTCGATTACAGTACAGTTTTTTCAATAGTAACCTACGGCGATATCAAATTCCGTTATATTATTTAATCTAGCAGAGAATAAGAAAATTAGCACAATAGTAAAGCATATTTGTATACTACATTTTATGTTAATTCGCATACGAATTAAAAATATTCTGTGTTTGTGGTAGCGGTTTCATTGTTCCTTGTGTTTATTGAAGTTTCAATACTAAACCTATCAAGTTTTAATGTTTACCACTATGCTATAAAAATAAAAAATTTAGTACCCGTTTGAAAATAACTATAGGATAGAGTAGACAGACAAACAAACAAACAGAGAGAGAGAGAGAGATCAAATTCTTAGAACGCCAGCACTTATACCAACCTCTATTACATGAAAACTGGTTTAATTGGTCTGCACTCAACTATCGTGATACTATTTTCATCCCCCAGGCGGCAGTGTGCGATACCCTCCCTTCATAATGTAAAAAGTAACCCCCAAGCTACACTTATTACACCTCGCCGACATACTTGCAACAAAATAGCGCACTAAAGCAGGGGATTCAATCTCTACAGCACTTAGAGCGAAGCGGTTCGAGTGAGCGGGAGATTTTAATCAAAGCCCAACGAAAAAGAAAACTCTGCGAGAGAGCAATGTAACAAGGTACAAGGCGTCATACAGACGCCAAGTGTGTTTCGAATCGATGGCACACAGCTTCGACCACGACACAACTAGTCACACGAATGATGCTAATCAGCCAATCCAAAGCAATGGTTTGGACATGTCACAAAATTCGAGCATAGTTAAACTTTATTAAATCATTTAGCATCGTGCATTTCAACCAACTCGGATATTTAAGCTTAGCCATTTATTCAAGGTACTTTTGCCTTTAATTGCCACTTGTTCCCGGATTTGTAGCTCATTGTCTAAAAAGCACTGAGCATCAATGGCTATCGAGGTTCAAAACAATGTGGCACTTCGTGCTAAAGGACAGGATAGTCTACATAAAATAAAACGGTTATTGGTATATATATATATATATATATATATATATACATATTAACCGCACTTCGGTTACTCTATCATGCAACAACTGTTCGACTATTTTGCACTTAAATCTAACGAATGTTTCAATGATTATTAACGATGTCCTGTATGAACCAACGTAGAGAATGCTGGCCTTGCGGTAGATCTTGGTTTACTAAGGCTTTTATGCCTATGTTTAATGAAATTTATTTTCATTTTTACTATAAACGTTTCTATGCCATAAATTTAATGCAATTAGTGAAACATATAACGCCAAAATAGAGATTTAACCGAAAGTATGTTTCCAGCAACTGTATTTTGTTTTGCAGAGCATTTCTGATGTGTTACCCACACATGACTTTCTCTACTCTTGTACAAATTATTTTTACAAACGCTTATTCTCCACATGCTTCATGTTAATTGAGATATCGAGATGTTAATCTTATTGCTAATTTTCTTGTAGATGCAAGGGGAGTTGCTAGGCCTTAAGCGATAGTCAAATATTTTAAGAGCTGGTTGCTATGTGGAGTATTCCATTCTCTTTGCATTACCAGAACAAAACAAAATGAATAACGAATTTGAGAAAAGTATAAGTATTGACAAATTTAAGGGAATAACAAGCAATATCTCGAAAATGGTTCACCCAACAACAAAAATGTATATGACGTAAATGTGTATTTTAACGCGATCGACATTTTTGTGTAGTAAAATTTTGTGTATCTCTTATGGTTTACCACTTATGCAAAAGTCGTTCACAATGAAGAATACTTTTGGAGACATTCCCAGAAAATTGGAGATATACTATTCATTTGCTATAAAAATATATTAAACTTTTGATATGTTATTAAAAATCGTTAGAGCCATTTTTGAGAAAATTAAAATTTTCGAAAAATGTTCCATGTAAAGGATAATCTGGGGTGGGGAATTTTCTTGAAAACCTTCGTGTCACATCTCTGGAAGATACTGAACCTAAATACCAAGTTTGGTGTTTATCCGACAGTTCGTTCCTGATTTATGCTGTTCACTGATACACACACGGACATGTTTTCAAAAATAACTTTTCACTTTCTCTTCTACATATAGTAAGTAGGGGAAGTATTGTATTCCACCCAAACATTCGATACCGAGATTTTACCCCGGAAATACATGTTTTGAGACCCCCTGAATAAAAAAAAGCATAATGAGTTATGCTGTTCACAGACACACAGAAAGCAGTGTAGAACTAAATGCAGCACTTGGCACTTACAAACAAAACCCTAAAATAAATCTGAACATAAAACGTTATAGGTAATTGATTATACCCTTTAATGATTTCAAATTATCTGCGATGGTTTGGATACAACAAAAAGGATGTCCAGGTTGTTGTAGATAAAATTATTTAAATATATACGCTCATAAACATAAATGTTTGCGCTCTTGATATCAGCGCAATAATTTTCAACTCATTTGTTTAATATTTTTACTTTCTCTACTACGTATAGTAGGTAGGGGAAGTATTGTACTCCATCCAAAAATTCGATACCGAGATTTCACCGGAAATATATGTTTTGAGACCCCCTGAACCCCAAAAAAAGCATTTTTGGAAACATGTCCGTGTGTGTGTGTGTCTGTCTGTATGTGAACAATATAACTCAGAAACGAACATTTGGATAAACACCAAACTGGGTATTTAGGTTCAGTATCTTCCAGAGATGCGACACGTAGATTTTCAAGAAAATCCCCCCACCCTAGATTGCCCTTTACGTGGAAGATTTTTCGAAAATTTTAATTTTCTCAAAAATGGCTCTAACGATTTTGATTAAAATATCATATGTTTAGGATATTTTCATGACAAATAAATGTATATCTTGAATTTTCTGGGAATGTCTCCAAAAGTATTCTTCATTGTGAACGACTTTTGCATAACTGGTAAACCATAAGAGATAGACAAAATTTTACTACAGAAAAAATGTAGAGCGCGTTAAAATACATAATTTATGCATATATATTTTTTGTTGAGTGAACCACTTTCGAGATATTGCTTGTAATTCCCTTAAATTTTTCAATACTTATTTTCTCAAATGGGAATTCGTTATTCATTTTTTTGTCTTGGATATGCAAAGAGTATTAATCTGTGGCAAAGAGAATGGTGCTGCACCTAGCAACCAGCTATTAAGAGATATGCATATGCTTAAGGGCTACTGTAATTCTATATTGCCCTTGTAAATATATATTCCCCTTACATCTACAAGAAAATTAGCAATAAGATAGAGTCTGTAAATGTTTATCTCGATTAACATGAGGTAGATGGAAAATAAGCGTTTGTAAAAATAGTTTGTACCAGAGTAGAGAAAGTCATGTGAGTGTATCACATCAGATTTTTCACTTAGAACAAGTACTTTCATTACATATCAGACTCTAAATGTTAAGGGTTTGGACACTTAGGACTAAACTAGTTGTAAAACAGGCATTGAATTGAGTCAAGTTATTACCTTAGCGCTTAGTTAATTAATTATTTAATCAATATTTTTCCAGATGAACATAGGATAAGAAAGAAATACAATAAATTTATTTAATCAATTGGCATAAGTAACACCTTTTAGTTGGTTGCACTGAAGGTGATGGATTCCATTTTATGTTGGCTCATTTGTATAGGTTCCACGATGAATTATATTTTCTTTGAATACATAATTTTGTTTTACTCGGCGCATATTTGGGATTTAAATGTTACGTTTTTAGCCCAGTTGAATACACATCTCCGAATTGCGAGAACAAATTAAAAAGTAATAAATGAAACGAGAATAATATCTCAAAAAATGAGGGCCTGTAATTCTTCACTTCGTTATACTTCTATATAAAATCCTCCATACTTCCAATTTTTTTTAATATATCTATATCACTGTTTATGTTTTTTTTCTCCCGTTGGCTTTTCGTACGAACAACTGAATGCAAAATCAGTGGTTACTGTGAGGCTTAGAGTTAGACCGTATTGACCGCGGCCATGGACTGGTGACATGGATGTTATCATCCGTGTTACGTATTAATAGCCAGCGAGTAACGGGAAACTCACAAAAAGCTGTACAAAGATACATTCTTTGTTTCTTACAATGCATTAAGTACTGAAAATTGTGAACCTTCATTGCGAACACATTCATTTAACTCTATTTTATCCTCTTTTTAATCCATACTGGTAAGTTGAAAGATAAAATTTTGCACAGCTGTCCTGTACGTAAACTGTAGCATCTGAAAACTTACGGCGGAATATTGTTCAACACCTTCTTACAAAAATCATTATAATAAATAGCATAATTAAAAAATGCGTTGTTTTAAATTATATTCCACCATTGTGAAAAACATTATTAACATAAAGCTCAACTTTATTCTTAACGAGCATCAAATTCCTGTCCAAAAACTACCAGAACCCAACTGATGAAACATAGGTTAAGTTTGCTGAGAGTTTGAGAACACGCATAACGTTGAAGAGCCGACTTTGGCTAAGCCCAAGGCCGCTGCGCAATTGGTCTAATCCAGGGATGCCATTTTGTGACACTTGAGACAATATTTTATATCATAACATGCTGTGAATGCCAAAGTGATTGTAGTGTAAATTAATATTATTGTATGTACAGAATTTTAGATGTTTGTTAGCCATAAGCATTGTTAGGAAATAAGTTTACACGGCCTCACTGAAACTGACAATAGAAGTGGGTAACAATAAACCGAGGGGGTGAGTTGTTTATCACTAAGAAGAGACAAACAAATGACGTCAGGGTAGCGTGCCTTTTTTTAGAAATGGAGGGAATATCTTCCCTAGAGTATATATGTTAGTAGCAGTGATTGGCTGACAAAACAGACGCTAAAGTGGGCGCGATTTGGTAGCCAATAGCAGCTCTATTATAATGTTTAGGCAATTCGGGGTGAAGGAGTATATATTCTCGAGCCATAAGCAAGTTTCGCACAGTTCGGAAGAATATCTCACGAGGTGCACGTCACTCAGTCTTAAGGAATCTGTCACGAGGCGCACATCGCAGTGTTAGTTACAAAAATGTGAAGTACGCGAAGTAATTGGCGTTCGGCAACTAAAACTACTGTAGTTACATTCGAAAATATCACAGTTTCAGCCAGGCGTGTATAAAGATTAAATATGTGAATTATTAGTTAAGTGTAACGGCAATAAAAGTGTAGAAACAAATTATTTTATCAGTGTTATCGTTTAGTAACAACTCCTTTCCGTTTACACGCCCTGCATAGAGACACTTGCTCGACTGAGTTGTAATAGCTAGCCGGAGGACAAAGAACCCAAATTTAAAATAATAAAACAAGGGGCGCTCAACAAATAAAATAACACGAGCCAGAGAACTGCGTCACACTCTGTGTCGTTATATTGACAAAATCAGTCATGGTTTCTGTATTTTCGTTATAAGCTAGCAATATGTTTCGTTTGCTTCCTTTGTGGTATCTTTTATGAAGTGTTTTTCTATATTTACCTTCGATATGTCTTTCGTTAAGTAATTTTATGTGGAACATTAACTCCTATTAGGTTAATTAAATGAATAAATAACGCATTCCTCGTCAAATACACACTGAAAACTCTACTTGAAAGCCTTAACTGATAAGTTCACGAAAGACGGTATATAAAAAATATATTTCCTTCGATGTCTGTCCAAAGAATGTCTGAATACTAACATTATGTTGATATACTACAGGTCGTTGTGTTCTTTCGTCATTCACGTTCCCTCCGAGTGTAAACTTTAACCTCCGAGGAAGTAATAACATCGAGTGCCTTTTAAAAGATATCTCTCCGAGGTTTCCTGTTATTATCCTACATGGAAAGCGAATCTTGACTGTTCTGTAAAGACTAAATCTGAAGCTGGTGGGTAAAGTGCCGCTTCAGGCACAAAACTTTTCTCCTTTCTTCTACTTCCGAAGTAATTTTGCAGAGAGGAGCGCGGTTGCTAATGAAAATGCTGTGGTAGGGAGAAGAAAATAAAGCAGCGATCATATCCTTTCTGCTCCTCTAGCTACATTGTCTCGGCGGGATAGAACACTTAAGAAATGCCAAACTGATATAACAGCACCGATACTGGCGAACGAAATTGTTCCATGGTGACGATGGGAAGAGCTTCGATAATGTTGGTAATAAGCTGTCAGTTGCGAACTTGACAGTTACCTCTTCCTCACTCTATCTTAATTTATTCTTATGAAACTCTAAACTGATTTCGGAAAAGAAAATTAGTATATGAATTGAAGGGATGGTCTGAACAAGATCTTATTTTTAAGATGCAGACGTAGATAACACGTAATTCTACATTTTTTAAAATACATTAAAATTCCATGCTTTCGTTTCTACACGTTCTGTATTATTTTGATTAAACAGTGCATTTCGTTTAGATGCAGATAAAATGCGAAAAATTTGATGCGTTGTATTCTCTACCCACTCCACAAATTATTCTCACAAACTCTTATTCTTCTATGTACTTCTAGTTAATGAGATGAGCTTTCATTACACGTTTACACACTCGCTAGGTTTAAGAAAAATGCACTAGATTAAAGCGACAGTCATATTTTTAAAAAGCGTATCGCTACGTGATGGCTTTAAAATCCCTTGCCATTTGCACGACAACGAAGAAAGAACAGTAAGTATCACTTGAAAAGAAATTTGATGTGGCACATTCACATGAATTTATTTACCCCCAGTCGTTTATTGGTGGGTATACAAACTAGTCTTACTAAATTTCATTTTTACATCTACTACATTTTAATCCAAATGAACTTTTGCAATAATAGTTGCATTACACGCCTATTTATAGATACAAAGGGAATGGTGATAGTCATATGTTTAAGAACTGGACGATGTATGCTGCCCTTAAAATTCCATACTGTGTCCATGCAATTGCCAGAAACAACTGAACGTTGACAGGACTTTAAAAGAACTATTAAGTACTGAACAATTAGAACCATAATATCTTGTAAATGGCTGATGCCACAAAAAACTATATGGAGTAATTGTGTGTTTTAAAGATATTTACATTTCTTGTGCAGTACGTTTTCATCTATCGCTTAAAGTTTACCAGTTATTCAAGATAATACAAAATTCCTTTCGAATAAAGAGGTATTCATAGAAAAATACCAGAAAATTCAAGATATACCTTTTATTTGTTATGTAAATAACTTTAATATTGTGGCAGTATTAATGTTTGTAATTGAAAATGCTACTGTTTATTTGCCGCACGTATAAAAGCCAATTTGTCGCGGTCACTTCGTGTTATCTTTTGCTGAGCGCCTGTTATTGTATTTAATTTTGGGTCCACTGTCCTTCACTATGATTTCTCGGTCAAGCACTTATCTTGTACAGGTGTGTAAACGGAAAGGAATTTTTATCCAAAGATAACACTGATAAAAGAATTTGTTTTACACTTTTATTGTCGTTACACATTATTCACTTTCACCTATTAATCTTGACACTCGCCAAACTGAAACTGTTATAATAAGTTCTTTACTGCCCATTATTAATTCGTGTACTTCAACTTTTTATGTAATTAACTTTACGACACGAGAGATTTGTCATAAATTTGCTACGCGTAACCTTGATCAACTGCATGCGACGCATACTCCATGAATGCCTCCGTTGAACTCATCGATGTCTTATACGCGAATGCTTCTGTTGGACTACGTGAAACTTGACTCTGACATTGAATTTATACTACCTCGCCCCAATATGCCTAAAGATTATAACCGAGCTGCTATTGGTTAATAAAACGGGCCAACATTAGCGTCTATATTTATATCCAATGAAAATTACGAAAACATATGCTCTAAGAAAAATGTTCCAGCAAATTCTAAGAAAAACACGCCACTGTGACGTCATTTGCTCGTCTCTAATAATGATAAACAGCTCACCCCCTCGCTACATTATTGCACGCTATTATTGTCAGTTTCAGTAAGGCCGTATAAACCCACTTCTCGACAATGCTTACAATCAACAAACATCTCAAATCAATGCCACACAACAATGCATATTCACACTACAATCACTCTAACATTTACATTATTGTGATACAAATTACTGCTTCAATATATGGCATTTTAATAAAAATCATTACAGCCATTTTTTAGAAAACAAAAGCTCGGAAAACGTTCCTGTAAAGAGTAGTTATGTATAGGAGATTTTCTTGAAAAACTTCACGTCCCATCTTTAGAAGGTACTGACTTAAATAATAAATTTGGTGGTGTTCCGACTTCTCATTTTTGAGTTATGTTGTTTACAGACACACAGACAGGCCACACGGGCCTTTTTCTAAATATGATTCTTTTCTGCTTTAGGAGTACCTCAAAATATGTATTTCCGGTGAAATCTCGGTATCGAATTTTTCACTGGAATGCAATACCTTCTTTTTCTACTAGGTATGCGGCAGAGAAAGTAATAATAAGTATTTGAACATTTAAACAAAGAACAAATAATATCTTAGAAATGGTCAACCGATTGGTGAAAGTTCGGCGAAAATTATAAATAATGACAATTCTAACCGAATTTCAGGCTGGTGTTTATAAGAAAAATTTCCGGTGCGTTTTATGTAATATTTTAGACATTTTTTAGCATTTAAAATGTTTCTTACGATGCAATTTTTAGTTGCCCCAGTATGTGCTAACTATAGCTTGCTTAATATAAGACAGTTGTATTGCTTCAGCAAGCTCACTCAAGTTAAATGAGTGCCAAAATAATATAGGTAGTTTTAAATCTTTGTTTTTGTAAAACTAATTTTTGTTCCATTTTTAGTTTTTATTTTTCAAGATGTATGTATAATTATGAATTATAAAACCAATGAATTTAAAACGACCTTTATTATTTAGTAAACTTATATTCTAGCTCAATAAGAGACAAATAAGAAATATTGAATAAAAGCAATGAAAATTGCATAATAAGGAGCATTTGTGTAAAATAGTTTAAATTTGTGATTTAAAACGAATAACTCAGGAATCTTTTAATAAACACACACAAAACTTTGGAACCAGGAATTTTAGACAGTCACAAGATGAAGCAAAAAATTAAAAATAGTCAGAAAAGTACTTTGGATTTTGGAGAATTCGCAGATCGGTTCCCTTAACGAAATCCACATATTTTGTGCATCAAGATTGTGTCTATCTCTGGACTACCTGTTATACAAAAGTCATTCAAATTGAAGAGGTCTTCATAGACTATTCGCAGAAATAGCTGCTGTTCAATGACATTAATAGCTAGTGGGGTGGGGTGGCTTATCTTTCAGGTAAAAGTAGTTGTTAGGAGAGGCGCACAGTATGCTGAACTCGTGTCGTGCGCGGCACATATAGTGGAGAACAGCCAACCGTCTTTCACTATCGCGCGTCTTTACCCTTCACTTGTCTCAGACTAAATAAACACTACCTCCTTCCACTAGCTAAACGCCTACCTGCTTGGAAGGACTCCTCCACCCACTAGTTAAAGCATCGCTAAACACATACATTTTATTTGTCGTGCAAATATTTTAAACTCAAAATCGTTAGAGCCATTTTTGAGAAAATAAAAAGTATTGAAACTTTTTCCATGTAAAGTGTAGTTTGAGGTGTGGAGATTTATTATTTTTAAATATTCGTGTCGATATTTAACGGACTTATAATTTTTTTAGTTATGTTGATCTCTCTCTCTCTCCCCCCTCTCTCTCTCTCATGCGCGCGCGTGCAGGACAGTTTCAATTCTATAAGAAAATTTATTTTTACGTTTTCTCACATATACGTTATTTAAGCTGTCTCTCTTTGAAAACGTATAACTGAGGTTATCTTCTTCTTCAACTGAGACCGTCATCTTTGTTTTACTTACACTTCCAAGAGCTTACAAGATAATGACTTGGGTCAGTAATCTGTTGTGGCAGTAATTTGTATCACAATAATGTAAATGCCAGAGTGATTGTAGTGTAAATAAGCATTATTGTATGACATTGATTTGAGATGTTTGTTAATTATATGCATTGTTAGGAAATAAGTTTACACGGCCTCACTGAAAAGAGCGGGTAACAATGAGCGAGGGGGTGAGTTGTTTATCAATTATTAGAGACAAGCAAATGACGTCAGATTGGCCCGCTTTTTTTAGAAATGGCGGGAATTTATTCCCTAGAGCATATGTGTTCGTAATTTTTGATTGGATATAAAAATAGACGCTAATGTTGGCGCGTTTTATTAACCAATAGCAGCTCGGTTATAATCTTTAGGCATATCGGGCGAGGGAGTATAAAAAGCTAAAGCCAGAGGCAAGTATTGCCCAGTTCAACAAAATCATCCACGCGTTACACGTCGCTGATTCAATAGAATCATTCAGAAGTTAAACGTCGCTTAGTTCATCAAAATCGTTCGCGAGTTACACGTCGCAATTCTACAGAATCTCTCGCGTCTTAAAGTTTGTTATAAATGTGAAACACGCGAATTAATAATGTGCAGTAAATAAGTGATTATAGTGATATTAGAAAATATAACAGTTTCAGTCTGGCGTGTATCAAGAGTAAATATGTGAACTTAATTAATTGTGACGGTAATAAAGGTGTAAAAACAAATTCTTTTATCAGTGTTATCTTTTAGTAAAAAACTCCTTTCCGTTTACACACCCTGTTCAAGAGATTTGCTCGACCGAGAAATAATAGTTAGCCGGAGGACAATGAACCCAAAATTTAAAAAAAATAAAACAATAACAGGCACTCAGAAATAGATAACACGAAGTGACCGCGACAAATTGGCTCCCATACGTAGGGCATATAAACATGAAGCATCCTACAACAACAACAACAACAACAACAACAACAACAACAACAACAACAACAACAACAACAACAACAACAACAACAACAACAACAACAACAACAACAACAACAACAACAACAACAACAACAACAACAACAACAACAACAACAACTACTACTACTACTACTACTACTACTACTACTACTACTACTACTACTACTACTACTACTACTACTACTACTACTACTACTACTACTACTACTACTACTACTACTACTACTACTACTACTACTACTACTACTACTACTACTACTACTACTACTACTACTACTACTACTACTACTACTACTACTACTACTACTACTACTACTACTACTACTACTACTACTACTACTACTACTACTACTACTACTACTACTACTACTACTACTACTACTACTACTACTACTACTACTACTACTACTACTACTACTACTACTACTACTACTACTACTACTACTACTACTACTACTACTACTACTACTACTACTACTACTACTACTACTACTACTACTACTACTACTACTACTACTACTACTACTACTACTACTACTACTACTACTACTACTACTACTACTACTACTACTACTACTACTACTACTACTACTACTACTACTACTACTACTACTACTACTACTACTACTACTACTACTACTACTACTACTACTACTACTACTACTACTACTACTACTACTACTACTACTACTACTACTACTACTACTACTACTACTACTACTACTACTACTACTACTACTACTACTACTACTACTACTACTACTACTACTACTACTACTACTACTACTACTACTACTACTACTACTACTACTACTACTACTACTACTACTACTACTACTACTACTACTACTACTACTACTACTACTACTACTACTACTACTACTACTACTACTACTACTACTACTACTACTACTACTACTACTACTACTACTACTACTACTACTACTACTACTACTACTACTACTACTACTACTACTACTACTACTACTACTACTACTACTACTACTACTACTACTACTACTACTACTACTACTACTACTACTACTACTACTACTACTACTACTACTACTACTACTACTACTACTACAAATATATACCACTTCACTGTAGAGGAGCAAGCAAACTCTGGACCATAGCATATCGGATGGGAGATCAGGTATGGCGGTGAAGAAGGAGGAAATGAAGTGATGAAAATCCGCGGATAAAATTACCCAACACAGGAATCGACCGAGGAAAAGCTTCGGACAAGTTGGTCGGTCCCGATGGTTTAAACTCGGGACCTCCCGCGGCTTTAACTCGCTCGTTCGTGAAGCCGAGGTTATACTGTAATGAAATATTCAAATCTGAAATTAATAGGAGTTAAATAATTTTCAGTGCGTTTGTTTCTACTTAAGCTGCCTCTAACAACCCTTTTAGTTAAACGTGTTTGCGCATAGCAGTTACAAAGCGGAAACATACGGCACTAAGGTTTGAACCAGAGAACGCAGGTGGCGAAACTGATAACGTCAATCTTTGCTGACATTTCCCGTTTCCGATACTTGCTGTGCATGACTGGTCCACTCTGTAAGTTATTGGATTCTCTGGCGAGGTTTCTTCTAAAGGGCAAGTAGATACGAACACATCTGTCAATAATATTGACCATCCATCACACTCGCCATACAGATGCAATCTGTTTCCCAACCAAACTTCCGTGTAGGTCGAGCCACCTTCAATCCTTTTTTCCTCCATTGCCGATCGTAAAAACTTTAATTATTTTTTTTGCCGTTCTTTATAAAATATTTTATAAACAATGCTTTGTGTATTAATAACTTCAAACTATGTTTTAAATACATAGAACATATTTTCGGTGTATACAGTGTTTGTGCTATTTTAAGTATGACATGACCGTCCATTGTCGCCATCACTATCTAATTTATATACTAACGATGTTTTGTATCTTGATAGATTTAGTAGTCGGCCACGATATGACTGTGCTTGGAGGAGGTCGCCAGTGTTTTTAGGACAATGCGAGCGTATCAAGGCTGGGGATCAGAGGGGAGTGAAGGGTAAGGCGATAGGGGAATGTACAGTTTCTCAATGAAAACGGCACTATATCTGCAGGCCTCGGCCTTCCTAGTAAGTGCAACTCGAAACTGCGGATGCTCTACCTGATAGTCCTTCCGATGCTCCGCCCACTTGTTCTGTAACTGTTTGGTTCCTCTTCTCACGGATACACTCATTTCGTGGCCAACTAATACCTACGAATTTTTATCATAAAAACATATTACTAAAAAAAGCAATGATTGCTAATGATCAGTTATAGAAAATATTGAGCGCGTATTGCAAACTTTAGTTTTACTAATAATATAATACACAAACGTTATGTGAAACAGGACAGCTTAATTAAGGAACATGTGCTGAAAGAAATGAGTATAGTTGGTTCTTTTTACACATTCCACGTACAGCTTATATAAACAAGTCAGTGGCACCATGCATAATGGTCTTGAGATCACAATCTCTAATTTGGATTAAAAGTAAGGATGGTACGTACCTCAATACCGTCTATAACACGATCCACTCGGTGATATCGAAGCGTGTTTAATAGTTTGAGGTAAACCTTCGATACTTTTAAATTTCTAAGATTTGTATTTTTACTTTCTTACTACGTATAGTAAGTAGGGGAAGTATTGTATTCCACCGAAAAATTCGATACCGAGATTTCACCGGAAATATATGTTTTGAGACCCCCGAATCCAAAAAAAGCATTTTTGGAAACATGTCCGTGTGTGTGACTGTGAACAGCATATCTCAGAAACGAACAGTCGGATAAACACCAAACTTGGTATTTAGGTTCAGTATCTTCCACAGATGCGACTTGAAGGTTCTCAAGAAAATCCCCTCACCCCACATTACCCTCTACATGGAACATTTTTTCGAAAATTTTAATTTGTTCAAAATGGCTCTAACGATTTTGATTAAAATATTATATGTCTAAGATATTTTCATGACAAATAAAATGTATATCTTGAATTTTCTGTGAATGTCTCCAAAAGTATTCTTCATTGTGAACGACTTTTGCATAACTGGTAAACCATAAGAGATAGACAAAATTTTACTACACAAAAAATGTAGATTGCGTTAAAATACACAATTTATGTCATGTACATTTTTTTGTTGAGTGAACCATTTTCGAGATATTGCTTGTTATTCCCTTAAATTTTTTAATACTTATTTTCTCAAATGGGAATTCGTTATTCATTTTTTTGTCTTGGATATACAAAGAGTATTAATCTGTGGCAAAGAGAATGTTGCTCCACCTAGCAACCAGCTATTAAGATATATGTCTATGCTTAAAGGCTACTGTGTTTCTATATTGTCCTTGCAAATACAAAACAAGGGGAACATAGTACGCCTTAAGCCATAGTCAAATATTTTTAGAACTGGTCGCTATGTGTAAAACGTAATTCTGTTTGTTTGTCAAAAGATCGTTTCTGCAAATATTTATCTCGATTAATATGAAATAGATGGAGAATAAGAGTTTGTAAAAATATTTTATACAAGAGTAGAGAAAGTCATGTGAGTAACACATCAGATTTTTAAAAGTTGTTTTGCTACATAAAATTAAAGTGTCGAGACTTCACGTTATTGGCTCGCCCGTTTCCCCAAAGAATTACTGACTGTAGTTCTTGATAGACCTTGGCTGCGTTTCCTGTGGGTGAATCAATGCAACACTGCATCGATTTTTTTGTCTAAATGAAACCACACAAAACAATGGAGCAAATAAATAGAGGTACTCATGTTACATGCAGCGTTAATGAGATGTGAATGAAGCTGATTTAGCTGACATTAAATCACGTTTCTGCAATAGCCTGGCTTGGTTACTCACTTTCAGCCATTACACATACTGTTCAGGTGAACAAAATCCGTGAAACAGGCAAAAACAAATCAGAATTTAAGACATGAGATAATACAGTGCATGGAAATACTTGTTCTTTCCGTCCATCTGTTGGTTTTTATTTACGCAAGTGAAACTTGGACCACGAGCGTAGCTTCTAGGTATACCGTACAACTAATTTTCATTATATAGATAGAAAATCCTTTAAAAGAAAGTTTTCAACACAAAATATAGTTATATAAAAAGGAAAGCAAAGGAATTACCATTATTATTATTATTATTATTATTATTATTATTATTATTATTATTATTATTACTATTATTATTATTATTATCATCATCATCATTATCATCATTATTATTATTATTATTATTATTATTATTAGCCTTGACTAACAGTAGATGTATTAACCTGTGGCGTTATTAACATAAAAAATTCCTACCAATTGGAGAATGTCAACGGGAACATTGTAAAACTAAGCATACAATAGAAAATTGATTACATGCGTTTAAGCACAGAAAATACTCATAACACCATAATTCAGTGAACAAGCTATCGTCTTTACAGATTTTTTATAAAGCGAGTATTGAGTATCAATGCTCAAAAATCAATATCGGTATTCAGATATAGTGCTATTAGTTGAAATTAAAGAAAAGCAATCTGTACAGCATACTCCAAAGTTTGGAAAAAAAACTTGTGATTAATAAACTGGGCTAGCCTGGAATTCTTTACATATTTTAAATCAACTCAAAGCCAATCTTTTGCCAAAAGTATATTTATGTGTAGGTCTGTAGCTAATATATATATATATATATATATATATATATACAGGGTGGACCATTTAAGTTGAGAGTGTACAATATCTACAAAACTAAGCGTTATAGAAAGAAATGTCTTGAATAAAAGTTACATGATATTGTGGGGGAAAGTAAATGTCATAAGTCTGTTTTATTTGGAGGACGTTGTGATGGCCATTTAGGCTCAATTTAAGTTGACATAATTGTAAATTCCCATTTTAAAAATAAATTAAAATTCCTCCAAACAAAACACGACTACTTTCCCGATAATATCAAGGAACTTTTATTAAACACACTTGTTTTTCTAAAACGCTTAGTTTTGGAGATATCGTACAGTCTCAACATAAATGGACCACCCACTATATATATTTTGTATTTATTTATTTACTGAAGTCCCTTCTGTGTGGCGCCATTTAATTACAAATTCTGTAACATCCTTTCTCGCCGCAGCGTAAATGTACGCCAGCTGACTTTGCACAATTTGTTGCAGCTTTGCCTATTTGACCTTTGTTAGAAACAAAAAAAATCACATCTCTCAAAGCAGTTCACCCCATCACAGCAACCTAGTTTTGGAAAACTGTCATATATAATAAGTATACAGTGTTGCGTTTGTGGACTATAAGATATTACAAAAGCGTAAGGAATACATGTATGATAAATGAAGTGTATTCAAACATATATTTATAGCGAGCAAAGGAGTTTTAAAACAGGCACGCAAAGAAAATATTAAAAACATCATGTAATTGTGGCTACTCGATCATTCTGTTTATGAATTCTTGGTAACGATGTAGAAATGAAAGGCATTCAAATGAAATTCCTGAGGTATGCAGTTCGTATGCGATAATGAAACATTAACTATGCCAAAAACCCTAAATTAATATGATATAGATTTATAAAGTAATACATATTAAATCACTCTGGTGAATATTCAAACTGTTGGTCTTCAGCATTTAAATACTACTGTAGTCAAAATTACACACTGAAGCACATTGTACTACTCAGGTCTTTAATTGTATCATTTTCTTGGCATACCTCCATAAACATGTCAATAACAGCATGTGGTTTTCTTGCAAAACCCTTACATATAAGAATATTCCTAAGAAAGAAATCCATAGAGGTAAGATCTGCAGATCTTTGTGGCCATTTGTTTCCTTCGTTCCATGTATTTATTTGGAAATACTTCTGCTGAAACATTTCGCATAATTCATGCTTAGTGAGCAGGAAATACATTTTGTGGACAATAGAGCTCCCATTGTGTTGGCCATAGATATTATTATTATTATTATTATTATCTATATTATTATCTATATTATTATATAGTATAATAAACAGGATGAACCAAAACTCCATCGAACAACTTTCAGAGGCTGTTCAGTGATACCTTCTGAGTATTTTGGTATAAGGGGCCCATGGTCTTCGGGGGTTCTTTACAGAGTAATTGCATTTTGTTTGGTTTCTTGCCCCAACAACAGTGCAAATGTCGACGGTATGCGCTGTGTGTCTTGTTTCTGAACAAATTGCTTCCATTCGCTCACGGTACCTGCTGTTGACAACAGTAATGCCTCTTGAACCCGTTGCCCTTAAGTTTGCATTCAGTACCGCTCGGTTCTGTCTAGGGATTTTTTTCCCGGCAGTATTAGTTGTGCGTACATTGATACATAGCAGTATGGATAGTTTACTGATGAAGAGCTGGCCAATATGCACCTCGCGTATGTGTTCAATCAATACAATGGAAGAGCGGTACAACGCTAGCTGTTCCCGCAACCAAATCTCAGTATTTTTGCGTCTGTACATAGGCGCCTACGAGAAACTGGATCCTTCCGTGTTAGAATGGAAGGTACTGACGTGCGAGGTATGCCAGAACACCCGATCTGGAAGGAAATGTGTTACATGAGATTGATGACAATCCTACCGCTAGAAGTCGGTGCATTGCACGAGATCTGAACACAAACCAGCCAACTGTTTTGAGAGTCCTACATGAACAACAATTGCACCGTATTTTACAGTCATTGCAGCCAGCAGAATTTCCATTTTGAGTGGATTTTAAAATTGGCTTCTACAACAATGTGCAGAAAACCATATTTTCCTAATTTGGTGTTTTTTATAGACGAGGCCAGGTTACAAAAGAGGGCTTGTTTAACAGCAGCAATAGCCATGTATGGAGTTACGAAAATCCACACGCAGTTTGCTGTGGATGTATTCGCTGGTATTGTCAACGATTTTGTGATTGGAGCTTACGTACCTCCTGATACACTGAACGGAGTCGTCCTTCAACCTGTGTTCCCACAGTTCTTAGATGTGCCACTGATAATTCTTCAACTTATGTGGTTTCATCTACTTCCTTCCTCCCATACCAGGCATCGGGCTAATCACCTATCCTGGATATTCTGTCTGATCCATGAATATCTGCTCCTCTGTCCCCAGGCACCCGCCTTTAAGTCATGGGGGGTGTAAGTCCTACATAGGAGGAGGTTAAACGGAGAAAGAAAGAAGAAGAAGGTATATATAGAAAAATCAACGCGCAGGTAAGTTTGTTTTACTGGAAAGCGAACACAGACCCACAGGTTAGAATCATGTTACCTCAAGTCATGACCGCATAATTCGTGATAATCTGAGAGAAAGATCTCTTTCTAATCGCTGCAGAAACAAAGCAAGATATTAATGAAAGCAAAATATTAATTCAAAATGACCCTGGACAAAAAAGCCTTTTACTCGTGTTCTAGCCTGTTAACTTCAACATCTCCCACCTCCTTGCTAAAATATTGCCGGCAGCATCCTTTCTCTCCCGCTCTCCATTATTTTCTGTCGTAATACATTGAAGTGCCTTTTAGGTCCTTTGAGGAGCTCCTAGAGGAAATACGTCGATGCTTATACAGTAATTATTGAACATCCTCACCTTCTTTGTGCCTTTCAGTAAAAATTAATAAAAGTAGTTTATTATATTCATAATATAGTAAGATGCCTCACAGAGCATGGATACACACATCGAAAGTGAATTTTTACAAATTATGTATGTACAAAACCCAAGGTTGTAGTTTTATATAACGAAGCTCGAAAATCTCATTACTTGTGGACTGTATGTGAAACACTTGCTATCTGTGTATGCTAATATAGTCTTTGAATTGACCCGCTCACTTAAAGCCATTACAGCATCAACTTCCATTAGCATGAGTCTTTTCGTTGCTCAATGGTTCCAATAAGCCCTTAGTGTCGCTATTAAGTATATTTAAAATATATATAAATATGCAAATAAAATTACAAATAAAGTTTAAATTGGTTTTGTCGTAAGTTTTCTGTTAGTTTCTCCAAAATCCATTCCTAAACCTGTAATGTAATTTAGTGTTACGTTGTATGTTTGTGCGCCTTAAATATAGGTTTCTACAAAATAACTCGGGAGGTTAAAAATCATAACAAATGGAATAAAGGATATAGAATCATCCTATGTTTCCAAATATATTCAGATACTCAGGAATGTTATGAAGCATCAATTGTTGTGCCTGGAGCAGAAAGATAATTATATATTTGTTCCGTTATTTCACTTTATCGTTAGTAGCTAACATGGCAACTCCATAGCAGAAATCAGAGTCTGTAATTTTGTTTATTCAAATTCCGTGAACTGTAAACGATACATACAAGGTATTTTGTTGTTTTTTTTTTACCTGATGGTACTCCACTCTACCACATCCAACTTGGTTATGCAGCTTCAGAGCTGCAATTTCCTAACACATGAATTGGAAAAGCAGAAGGGAGGAAGATCTCTTGGCACCATGGATTTACCTATTTATATAGGGATAAGTCAAGAGCTTTGTGTTTATTGGCAAGATTCATGATCTTGGTCATTCACGTCATAGGATAAGTACAGCCTGAGCCAGTGTTATCTCTACATGTGGCACTCCGATGTAGATATTGAATATATATTGTACGTACCCTGAATGACGAATGAAATTCATACTGAAATTCATAAACTAAAAACTATAATAGTTATTCTTTAACGTTATACTATAAATGGAATTTAATTTTGTTTTTATTATATTAAAGTTTGTATGAATTCCAGGAGTGCTTGTGTTTAGAAAGACTATTTCCTGTTAAGTTCATGAAAAATCAAGCAAAACTTTCAAAATTGGTCAATTGGAAAACAAAGTATATATATGAATAGGATAACATCAAATACTTAAAGACATACACTATTCATTAATCATCTATAACCAAGGCTTCGCAAACCATACATCACGTTACTGAGATTAAATGGGAACTGAAGAGGGAAAAATGTGTCAGAGCATACAGTTTAAGTATATCTATTAATAAAACAAAGATAATTGCCTTTATTATGAACCCCCTTAGATTGAAGATGCTAATAAATGGGAAAATATCGGAACAAGTATCCGACTTCAGTTCTTCAGGATGTAATATTAGTTTTAAATTCGAAAAACACATTGAGGTAAAAGTTAACAGATTTCGAACCATTTCTAGACCAATCAGAAGAACTTTAGGAGGAAAAACTAGAAAGGAAACGCAAATTAAATTCTATAAAATTATGGCTGTGTCTATTGTATTATAGTATGGCTAACAATAATAAAAACAGAGAGATCACATATACACCATGCGAAATAAAATCTACGAGATATTTAAGAGGATGAACTAAAGCTGATAAAATAAGAAATGAAGAAATAAGATCAGAATTTGAATAGTTTCTCAGTTAACGACAAGATTGATGAAAATAAAGCAAACTGGAAAGAGCACGCCGAAGAATGGCAGACGATAAGATTACCAAAGAAGATAATGAATTACCAGCCAACAGAAAGAGAAGTTTAGGTAGATCTCGCAAAAGGTGGTTTAATTATATAGAATATATAATTAAACCACCTATCTTGAAGGGGAAAAAACAAGCAGTATATAATAGTATCCGAGTCTACCAAACCCTCTAACCCAGATATTAAAACCTTCACTAAACACTAAAGAACTTGCAAAGAACTTGCAATATGATTCAGGCTGAATCAACATAATGGTTGATATTGTATTTCTAGAAAATTCAAAGTACCATCGGTGCTGTAACAGTAAATAGAGCTATTACAGATCCTTTTATTCTACAGATTCTTCAAATAAGCTAGGTATTTGATTTTTTATACCCATTACTGATTCAAAGACAAGAATTTCTGTAAAATAGGTGTTATGTGGGTTATACAGAAATACACAGATCCAATAATACACAGTTATACTCGTAGTAGGCTTTAAATGAACAAATAATAAACAATAGAGCATTATTGGAACACCCCCCTCCATGGTTGTCATACGTTCATTTCCAAAACTTACGTGTTAAAATAAGACCATTGCTGTTTTCTTAACTTTAAACTCTTTAGAGTATTTAATTTCGACTAATAACTGAAAACAACTTACCTACAAATTCATAACCGCAGGGTTACCTAATTGAAACCAGTGTTGCTTAACTGATTAGTAGAAAATAATTATATAATAATACTTCACATGAATAATTTGTGGAATAGCTATGGAAATAGCTAGTATTTGCCAAATATCCTTGGCAAAATTTGTCAGTTTCACCAGATTGCATCTGAAATTAAATGATATACCTGAATTTACAATGCTACTACATGCTAAATTTCTGTAGATGAGATTAGATTAGACAATGGGGGTTTTGTTGACGTTTTATCGATATCCAGCACGTCAACCTAAAAGTCTTGTTATGCAACCCCACTGGAAAAGATTCTGACGTTTCCCAAAATCTGTTTCCTGAATGAGTTTCATCCTTTCCTAGGTGTTCCCTGGTTAGGATATAGGATGTGTTTATCGGAGGGGGGCACTCGCCAGCTTGATCTATTATGGATATACCCCTCCAGGAGGCAGAGATGAGGTGAAGGAGCTATAGGAGGTCCCAGATCTGCAGGCAGTCAGACCCACAGAGACTCGCAGAAGTACCTAATATTTCCAGGTCGAACACCCGCGCACCAGTAGATGTGAAGAATCCCTAGAGAGGGCGACGAACCGACCATAACGGACACGACAACGCATCCTGGCGTTCACGGGGAGAAATCTATACACTCCACAAGCAATTATACCATCTGTCTGACCCCCCAGCACCGCAGGACCCGAAGACACGTGTGAAACGTGAAACGGAGAGATGAAATGAGAGGAAATGGGGCAAAGGCATTTGTCTAAGCGACTAGGGGAAAACCACGAAATAAACTCTTTAGTTCCTGGGTGACCGGTGGAGGACAATGCATGGCTTTCTTCGAACCGGAAGTAAAGCCGGTGGTCCCACGTCGTAGATTTACGGCACATAAAAGAACCTCAAGCCTGATAATGAGGCCTCTGAGCAAAATTTCCGGTCTTTAACCCCCAATATAGAATGCGGCACTAAGGACAATAATATTAAAGAGAGTCCATAAATAAAACTCAATTTAATTTATACCGGAATCGAACCCGGGACCTCCCGAAAGGGGCTACAGACCTTGCCGCCTGAGCCATCCGTGGTTATTGCAAGTGCATATTTCTTTCTTGCCAGGGATGGGCAATTAAACAGGATATACGAGATAGTTTCATCTTGTTTGCACATTCTACAGATGGAGAAGAGTACTACTTTAGTTAGATGTTTCCGGAAGTGACTATGTTCAGAACACTAATGCAACTAAAGACTGAGACTGATTTTTTTCTGTAGTTTCCTTGATAGTTTTATGTCTCTACCACAAATACTTGAAAAGAGCAGGGTTTCATGTATAATGTCCATAAGGGACAGCACTCTCGTAACAGTAGATTGGTAGTAATGCTGTATATTGTTGACCCTACTTGAATTTCGCATACCACAAAATGGAGGTGACACGAGAGGAACAATACAGCGCAATAAAATGTTATTTTCGTTTAAATCATACAGCCTTGAAACTTTCGAAAAACTGAAGCAAGCATACGGTGAAGATGCACTACTCGTGCAACGGTGTTTAGGTGGTTCAAGGATTTCAAAGAAGGGAGAGTCCTCTGTGCTAAGCAAGGTGGGTCAGGTGTTTCGGAATGGAATGATTTACCAGCATGCAATTTCCCCCTCACACTACTGTTACAGCAGCTACTACACGTCAGTATTGGCTACACTGAGGAAGCACATTACAAGGAAACGTCCAGAACATCATCGGAATGGGTGGCGACTTCATCACGACAACGCGCGGCCTCACGTCGCAAATCAAGTCCAGGAATTTTTGGCTAAATTATACATTACCTGTGTGCCGCATCCGCCTTAAAGCCCCGGTCTTACCCCTGTGATTTCTTTTTATTCCCATTCCTAAAGGCAAAGCTTCGGGGCATTCGATTTGAGAGCACTGAAGCAGTGCTAAAGAAAAGTGAGGCGATTCTCAAAGACCTGACAAAGAATGGCCTGCACCATGTGTTCGAGGACTGACAGAGACGCTATAAAAATGCATTCAGTTAGGAGGGGACTACTTTGAAAAATATTATGTCAACATTGAAATGGAGTAATAAATATCTGTGAAAAACACCAGCCTTAGTCTTTATTGATCAGCCGTTGTACATACTTTCCTTGTTCCTTTTGTGCAATCTCAGGAGAGGTGAGGAAAGAGTGTTAAATGAACTTAAGAACTTGTCTTTGTCCAAGTCTGGTTTGCCACTGAGTTAGTGTTTTCCCCTAATGCATGCTCTTACCAAGGTTTTGGCAGTACGTATACTAATTCCAAGCATGGGTTCAGGGCCAACACAGGGTATCTCAGTACCCTTAATTTCTGTGAGAATTTAATCTGTTAGCAAATAGACACTACTACGTCTTATAATCAGTGTCCTAGTGTAACTCATTTAGATTGAAGTAGAGATTCTTCTTCAACTGTTGTAGTTTATTGTTGAATTTTTGTTTATTTATTTATTTCCACACTTGGGAAATCAATTTAAAGTTGTTGTTTACGTAATTTATCACCATGCTTTGGGCGTTCATTTGAAGTAGATTGTTTGTTACGTAATATGCTGCTACGTATGTAAAGCTGATTTGAAGATGTATTTTTATTGTTACACTGCAAGTTTAAAAATATTTATTAACATAACTTTGTTATTAAACTGCTTCTATAGATATTATTTATGTTTGTTTTGCCTCGGCTGCTTCAGTATTACTTTAGAGACATGTATCTCTTAATCAGGGCGTGGTGCGACAAGAATGTAGGCTTACACAGATTTTAAGTTTAAATTCACTTTTTTTTATTAATCCTTGACACAAATTAAATAGCACTATACTGATATTAAGAGCTGTGAGATTCATTAATACTTGCTCTTTGTTAATGCGTATACATGTTTTACGATTCACATGAATGCGTAATATTTCTTTAGAGAACACATCTTCCATCCGGTCACTACAAAGGTCTGCCAGCAACTGAACATATTTCAACCGTCCAAACCCGTAAACTTCTGTATTTCAAGTCCCTGATTGGTTAATACTAGTCCAATAGAATACCTGCATTTAATTAAAGCTTTTTCTGGCTGTTGATTGGCTATTTTTAAACTGTCACAAAATTTACATTATTGCTGCCCTAATCATGACTAGTAACATTCAAACTCTCAAACTCATTATTGCCTCAAAGTTACCTCATTGTTACCTCATTGTTAGTAACTTTAAACTTATTATTCTCACAGCTCTTAGACTATTAAACTACGTAATGCATTCACACAACATTATTAAACATGTTTACTATAATATAAGCATTTGCAATGACATACATTTTAAAAAAAAATCTGATGTGTTACACTCACATGACTTTCTCTACTCTTGTACAAACTATTTTTACAAACGGTTATTCTCCATCTACTTCATGTTAATCGAGATAAACATTTGCAGACTCTATCTTATTGCTAACTTTCTTGTAGATGTAAGGGGAAAATATATTTATAAGGGCAATATAGAAAAACAGTAGCCTTTAAGCACATACATATCTCTTAATAGCTGGTTGCTAGGTGCAGCACCATTCCCTTTGCCACAGATTATAACTCTTTGCATATCCAAATCAAAAAAATGAATAACGAATTCCCATTTTAGAAAATAAGTATTGAAAAATTTAAGGGAATAACAACCAATATCTCGAAAACGGTTCACTCAACAAAAAAATGTATATAATATAAGTTGTGTATTTTAACGCGATCTACATTTTTTGTATAGTAAAAGTTTGTCTATCTCTTATGGTTTACCAGTTATGCAAAAGTCGTTCATAATGAAGAATACTTTTGGAGACATTCCCAGAAATTTCGAGATATACATTTCATTTCTCATGACATTATCTTAAACATATGATATTTTCATCAAAATCGTTAGAGCCATTTTTGAGAAAATTAAAGTTTTCGAAAAATGTTCCATGTAAAGGGTAGTCTGGGGTGGGGGGATTTTCTTGAAAATCTTCGTGTCGCATCTCTGGAAGATACTGAACGTAAATACCAAGTTTGGTGTTTATCCGACTGTTATTTTTTGAGTTATGCCGTTCACAGACACACACACAGACACACACACACAGACACACACACACACAGACACACACACAGACACACACACACACACAGACACACACACGGACATGTTTCCAAAAATGCTTTTTTTGGATTCAGGAGGTCTCAAAACATGTATTTCCGGTGAAATCTCGGTATCGAATTTTTGGGTGGAATGCAATACTTCCCCTACTTACTATACGTAGTAGAGAAAGTAAAAAATTACATGCATATTGCTTCAAGGAGGGCTGTTACTGAATTTACATATTATATAATTTAATTTTAATAATTCAAGTGTTAAAAATACTGCCTCAAACATGCTGGTATTCTAAGCTAAATCCAATGTAAAAATTGATTGTGTTCTTCTCCGTGCCGCGTGTATAGAAGCTATTGTATCTGTGTACGAAAATAATACAAGTGAACGGGCCTGTGTCTGTATTTTGCATCGCGTTCCTTACCACTTATTGAAGGTAATCGTCATTCCGTTCATTACAACGCACGTCATGGCTGTTATACAATATACATCGTTAGAGCAGAGTTAAAGATAAAGTATCATCACAAGGTTAGGTGAGCTGAGAAAATATTGAGCACAGCAGCTATCGGCAAAGGCCATTAAAGGTGAAACTACAGAACGAGTAGTATGCGCGAACAAACATCTACTTTTGTGAAAATGTAGTTATTACCGGAACTTTAATGTATTTCCATTAGTTTGGGCATATTGTAATAGATGAAAAATTAAATCCTGCTACAGATATTGCTTCCATAGCTGAAAACCTCTATAAATCATTAAAGATATCTTTTAAATATGCCAGTTTGTATCTCAAGGACCAAGGAATTTCAGTGTTTATGCTTTAACGGTCTTGTCTTTATTCCAGTTCCAATGTTGTTGCAGTCCTTGTTATTTTAGGATCCTATCCAACGAACACCCTGGTGATTTTTATGTATATGTAATCCTGTTTCTCTCTAAACATAATTTTTATTAAAGGCTGCACACCAGTATTTAGTTTCTATTAAAAGACACGACCTTTCGTCCATGTTTTCTTGCTTTCTTCATTGTCCCTATCATTAAATTCTTCCTTTGCTTTAATGTTTTTTCTCCACCACTTTTCTCTTACCTTCCAAACATAGATGCCAACATTTTCAAGAAATCCTTTTCTACTTATTCTAAAACGTTTAAATTTCGATCTGTAAGTTATCCCGCTTCTTATTCCATACTTCCTTTCTGCCTACCCTTACTTGGTCACTCTGCTCGATAATATAGAATTCTATCTATAGTTCTACTTAATGGACATATGAGGCACGCTTTTAAAGTAGCGATAATTATTTAAAAAGAATAACAGAACATTATTTTGCAAGTACTTTATTATCATTCATTACCTTCACCTTACACAACTTCTGCACATAGCCACCGCGGTATTCAGGCACTTGTCGTAACAGGACACCAGTTTGTGTCAAAGAATGATGCCGCCTTGATGAAAGACATGTCTGCACTTCTTGTTTCACACCATCTTCGTTGAAATGTTTTCCACAACGAATTTCTTCCGATGAAGAAACAGATGAAAATAGATTGGTGGCAAATTTGGACCGTAGGGAGGGTGATCAAATTGTTCAACCAAAAGATGCAATCAGATCTTGAGTTTGTTTGGCTGTGTGTGACAGGGCATTATCACTCTTTATTGTACCTATATTATAAACCTCACAGAATTGGTGGTGAAGTTTTGCTGGCGTAACATTTCTCGCATTCAAAATACGAATCAATGATCTGAACTTCACATTTGATGGGTCGTTCGATTGTTTTGAACATTTCGAAGCGCTCTAACAACAGTGAAATACAAAGTGAAGATCGCTCATATGTACTTCATCTGTCACTTTAAGCACACTCTACACTATGCAAACCCTTCCTCATTCTTTCTGAAGCTTCTTATAATATGTAAAACTAGTCTTATCATCTAGACTAATTTTTCCTGCTTCTCAAAGTCGTTAATCCTTAATTTCGCTTTATTTCATAATCCTCGTGTATTATCTGCTAATTATCTATCTAATCCATTCCAATATTTTGGATTAGTTTCTTTATTTAAGATTACCATTTTGCTTTCTGCCCTATCCCTAAGCAATCTTTAACAATATTTCCTTCTTTCCTTGATTGGATCTTATGCCAAAGTTTTAATATACGTTTAAGTACTATGCCTTTATACAAACTCTTTCTAATTCAGCCAGGGTTTTCCCATTAGGAACTACACTAGAAATCCCAAAACCATTTTACATAATGCTCTATAAATGAAACTAACATTCTCCCATACTTTTTCTGTACCTCAAACTTTGGACTTTTATTAAAATTCTCCTACTTTCGTAGTTACAGAAGCAATCATAATGAATTCAGCACGAGTCAGAAATAAGGTCATTTAAATTTAGATTTTCTAAAACGGAGGTGCTCACATTGTTCCAGGTCACGAGCTCATTTGTTCAAACTTACCCTCAAAAAATTAACTTCTGGTTCCAAACTCTGGTTCAGGTTATTTTATTATACCTAACGAGCGATTTTTGTAGGAAAATTAGTCCCTCTGAAGTTTCTTCTTCGGTTGTTTACAATTTTGGGTAGTAAAATTATTACTATTGTCTAAGAATTTAAATATACTTAGACAGTTGCCAGTTTGAGATTATTTCTGGTGCAAAATATGAGTAATGTAACATTATCCTTAATGAGTAAGGAAAGTCATATGACTGTGACACATATTTTTTGTCAAAGGTTTAAAATTATCAAACGTTGAGGTTTACTAAAGTTAGAAGGTTCAATATTTGGAAATTTAAACCAGTTTTTCATCATAATTATTCACGTATTTAAGGTAGATAACGTAAAATACATTGTATTAGCTCTACATATTTCATTGTCGCTTTCTTGTTGCTGGGGGATATGATACAACTTGAAAGAACAGGCACAAGCTTATATACTTTCCATTAAATTTGTTACTATGGATGGGCACTTTTAAAGTCAACTCATTAACAGAAATTTGAAGGGGGATTAAGACATGAGGAGAGACGGTGAGAGAGAGAGAGCGAGAGGGAGAGAGGTAGAACCACCTCATGGTGAACGGAGCCATTGTTTCCATTAGAATAAAATAAAATATGATCAATACGTGTATTTTGTTTAATCATCCCAATGTTGGGACCATAAAAATGACTGCATACAGTTCATTATATAATTAGAAGTGTTTTGCTACAATTTGGATGCTAATGGTCATTATTTTTACGGTCTCTTGAACTGCCTGCTAGCCAATTTTCCGAGAGGATGGTTTAAATCATGCTGTACTGTTTAAAGGTGCGAAAACGTTATCGACATTTTGTTCGCAGCATCCCATCTGATCCACGTTTCCATTTCAAGCGAACACCCCAAGTGTTTTCCACCCTCTCCATAATAAAAGCATCCCTCTGACACCTTGACATTTTCCTGTTCTGTCGACAACATGCTGCTTTCAATCCATAATGAGGAACGTTACCCGCTGAGGGTGAGAGCAACCCTCCAGGATTTATTTGCGGCGGGGTCGAAACGTTAGACTGCGCTGACATTTCGGAAATACCATGAGGTGAATGTTTTGGTGACCAACTAACGGTGCAGCATGGAAGTGTTTCATCCGCAGTGACCATTATAATTACTGGCCTTTAGCCATAATTACATCCCAGTGGAAAATGGACATGCATACTTATTGATCCCGATGTTTAGTACAATTCAGCCGGCCCTGTAGCTTGCATTTTGAAAAATTCAGTGCAACTGACTGTGTCCATTATTTGAAAAATGTAAAGATATTTATGGAGAAAAACAGCTCCGTAGCTAGTAACTCTTAGATGTTAATGCTTCTTTCTGGTTAGAAATATTTTACCCAATATATCAAGATGATTTTTCAAACCCTGAGATGTTTGTATGTCGCTTATAAAAACTACTAAAATTAAGGGAATAGCTTTTACTTTCCCTATTACTTACCCATTGCAGATAAGAAAAAGTAATGTATTCCACCCAAAATTTCTTTACCGAGATTTCGCCGAAAATACTCATTTTGGAATTCCCTGAACCAATAAAAGCGTTTTACGAAAAATCTCCGCGAGCAGAGCATGTGTGTTCGTCCGTGTGTATCTGTGAGTAGCAAAACTAAACAAGAAAAAGTCGGTTAAGTACAAAAAAGATAATCATTTTTCAAGAATATGAGACGAAGATTTTTAAGAAAAACACACACCACTCCATGCTTAGAAAAATTCTCATTTTTTGCTTTCTCTAAAATGAATAACGATGTTTATTAAAATGTCACACGTGTAATATATGTTGACATGAGAAAAATTATATATACATACATATGTTACAAATGATTCATTTAATGGCTATGTTTATATAAGTGTTAAATGCCAAAAAGCTTCAAGGCTGACTGGATATGAAACCAGGAGCATTGTTTAGAGAGAGCATTTATGATAACATTACTCTGCTTCAACTAATTAACATGTGATGGATTTGAATCTCGTGTGAATGATAAATCACTATATTATTAAATCTTGGAAACTAAATAGTCCCATCAGATTTTCAAAACCCAAATATTTATTAGTAACATTGTTATAACCGCTATATCTATAACGAATAACACTTAGAAGCTCAGTATAAACATTAAACTATAAATCATGTACCTGGCCTAAGTGACTGAGTAATGACTTTCTGTATCAAATTGTCACATAAGTAAGTGTACTTAAATATAACATCATTATGACAGTATATTTATTGTCAGGCAAAACAACCAACGGAGCATGGCGGGTGCTAGAGTTTTTAATTATACTTAATTACTGTTACCTACCCATAGTGCGCAGAGAAAGTAATGTCGATATTGAGATTTCGCTGAAAAAAAGGCTTCTTAGGAAAAAGTCCTCGCGCACGCATATGAACAACGCAACTCAAAACCAAATAGTTGGATAAATGCCAAATTTCGTGTTTTGAGTCAGAGATTACTTAAGAATGCCAGGCGAAGGTTTCAAGAAAATCCTCCCACTCTAACTACCCTTTATATAGAAGACTTTTCATATGGCCTAATTTTCTCAAAAATGGCTTTAAAGATTTGTTAAGATATTTGCATGACTAGTTAAATGTATATCCTAAATTTTCCGGAAATAGCGCATCAGGTCGTCTTCATTGTGAATGAAATTTGTATAATTTTGTATACTGGTAAACCAATTTCACTGAACAAAGATATGAAATTCCCTGAAATGCAATTCGTGTAGAATAATCACTTTTTATTTGCATTAGTCACTTTCGAAATTCATTGTTATATCTAAGTCTCCCAGGACTGAAATGCAATGCAGCGCATATAAAGCATCTTACGCGATTCTTATTACTTTTTCTACCACATACAGAGTAGTATAGAAGGTATTGCATTCCATTAAAAACTGAATACCGATATTTCACCGGAAATACATGTTTTGAGGCCCCTTTATTCAGAACACGTTTTTAGAAAAAGGTGTGTGCGTGTGTTTGTGCCTATGAACGGCGTATCTCAAAAACGAAAAGTCGGATAAATACCAGAAATATGACATGTAGATTTTCAGGAAAATACTTCTACCTTAAACTACCCTTTACATGAAAAATAAAAGGTATATCTTGAATTTTCTGGGAAATGCCTGTGAAATCCTCTTCATTCGGAAATAATTTTGTGTAATCTGGTTTAAGTGGTAAATGTTAAGCGGTAGACGAAAACGTACTGCACAAGAAATGAAGATCTCTTTAAACCAATTGATTTCAAATAGGTTTTTTTGTGACATCAGCCATTTCCAACATATTAGTTATTAATGGTTCGATTTGTTCAATACTTAGTCATTCTTTTTAAGTCCTGTCTATTTTCAGTTGCTTCTCACGATTGCATGGAAAGAGTATAAAATTTTAAGGTCAACATATAGCGTCCCGTCCTTAAACATTTGACTATCGATGTTTCATTTGTATCTAAAGGGTCTTTCAACAAGAGTGTCCTATCTTTTAACATGTGTAGCTGCCGTTGATATTGAGTTACAGCAGTCATTTTTTTTCATGTGGTTACAGTTGTTATTGACAAGCCATGGAGCGTTACAGCATTCAGCAACGCGTAGAAATTGTGAAAATTTATTACCAAAATGGATCATCTGTTCGCCGAACCTTCCGTGTATTGCGTGAAGTTCATGGTGTGCATAATCGTCCCTGCGAGAGAACGATTCGGCGTTTGATCGATAAATCTGAAAGAAGTGGTTCTGTCAGCGATCAAATCGACGTAAGCTCTGCAACGAAAACATAAGCGCCGTTCGTGAGAGTGTACGCCAGAACAGAAACAAATCAATTGCTCGTCGAGCGCAAGATTTGGGGTTTCGCCGACCACAACTTGTCGAATTCTACATCTGGACTTGAAGTTTCATGCTTACAAAATGGTGTTAACTGAAGAACTAAAGTTCAAAGACCATAGATTGCACCGTGTATTCGCTGACTGGACTATGAATCAATTGGAAGCTGACCCGGATTTTTATCGAAAAATCATCTTCAGCGACGAAGCCCACTTTTGGATGGATGGTTGTGTTAATAAACAAAATTGCCGCTATCGGAGCAATCGCAATCCAATGCAGATTCAAAAATGACCACTTCATCCCCAAAAGGTTACTGTGTGGAGTGGATTTTGGTATGGTGGAATTATTGGTCCATAATTTTTCCAAAATGAAGATGGAGAAGCTCTGTCAATGGAGAAAGAACCGGGCTCTTATAAGGGACTATGTTTGGCCTCAATTGGATGGTATGGATCTCAGAAACATCTGATTCCAGCAAGACGGTGCCACATGTCATACTGCTCTCGAAACAATCAATCTTTTGAAGGAAAAGTTCAGAGGTTTCATCATTTCCCGTGGTGGTGATGTTAACTGGCTCCTGAGGTCATGTGATTTAACGCCGTTGGATTCCTTCTTGTAGGTTTATGTTAAATCTTGAGTTTATGTTAACAAGCCAGAAACAGCAAATGATCTTATGAGTAACATCACGCGTGTTATTCGTGAAGTTGGACCTAATTTATGTTCTACTATCATTGAAAATTGGGTCAACCGTATACGCGCAATCCAAGGAAGTCGCGGCGGTCACTTAGCTGATGTTCTCTTCCAAACGTAATGACATTAATTATGTTTCAAAATAAAAAAAGAAATAAACATCTATCATTTATAGAACGTGTTTAATTTAAATTCAAAGATAGTACACTCTTGTTGAAATACCCTATATAACAAAATGTGTAATCCAGCTACTGTCACAAAGGTTTAACCCGATTAAAACAAGTAAATAGAAAAATAAACTTTTGTAAGAATAATTTGCATACCCACTTATAGTAGAGGGTAGAAATAATCTGTGAATTTAACATATCAAACATCTTTCCTCCGCACGCTTTCATTATTAGTCAAAACTTATTTGCGATGTGTGAAAAGTTGTTTTGCTTACCGTATCACGTCATTATTGGTTAATTTAAGATTATTTCTAATCAAAAATTGATCGGATTAACATATGTGTGTAGAAAAGTCAGTTTTGTTTGAATCTTTAATACATAATATGAATTTTTAATGTACATAAAACTGACGTGATTGTGACATATAAGGTACTTTCTTACTTTACTTTCCATGTACTTAACACTAGTTAAGAGGAAGTGTTGCAGAGGTCGATATAAAGATTTTACCGGAAATACATGATTTAAAGTTCTCTGACCCTCCAAAAAGCATTTACTAGCAGCTGCTTATAGTATTGTGTTCCAACCGAAAAATTAGAGGTTTCAAAGTAAATATATTTTGTGATCCGTAAATATAGTAAAAAGAAAAGCATTTTTAGAAAGGCGTGAGCGCGCTTGCATGAACTGTAAAACTCAAACACAAACGTTCCAATACTTTACTAACTTCGTAGTAAGATTCAACATCTTCCAAGGATGGAAGAAGAAGATTTTCAAGAAATCTCCCCACCACAGACTACCCGTTATATGGAAAATTTGATTTACAAACTCCTCAGAATGACTCTAATGAACTTTATTAAAATAACTTCTTCCTCCTCTGTTTAACCTTCCCATTTTGGGTACTTATATCCCCCCAGGACTTACTACCAATGCCTGGGGTCAGATACCTGTCAGGAAGCAGAAAGACAATTTGGATCGGATAGAAGAACAAGATAGATGATCAGCCCAAGCCTGATGAGAGAGAGGAAGGAGATGATATGAAATTATGGTGAACTGAAAGGAAAGCTGTAATAAAGCAATTGGTGAGATGGATGGCAGGAAGAAATCTGAGAACCTGAGAAAACCCGCTCAGACCGCACTTAGTCTACTACAAATGCCACATGCGGTTTCCTGGAATCGAACCCGGGCCGGCTTGGTGGGAGGTGAGCGGTCTAACCACTCGTTCACGGTGCGACCATATCGATAAAATATTAATTTCTTCTGGGCTGGAAGGCCGTGGCCTAGGGATAGAATTATTTACACCTGACGTCGTTGTTAAGCTGCCCAGGGTTTAACCTCTTTAAGTTGGCAAACAAAGAGTTGACCAAAACGTCTGGTGGCCGTGAAAAGCCGTGAAGGCCATCGCACTTATTTAAAATAACCATATGTTTAAAATATTTACGTTTATAATACAATGTTTATCTTAATTTTCTGCGAATTACATGTTAACTCCTTTTCATTCGGAAGGAATTTTGTATAATTCTGTATAACCGGTAAAGGATACGAAATGGCATATGTTACCACAAAAGCGTTTAGATCTCATTAAATCATTCAATTTCAATAAAATAACTTGCATTACTTCTCTTTAAGTGGATAAGGTGGTCTGAACACATGGAAATTACACTTTAAGTGTGTTAAATTACCACTGCTCTTAAAGTTCTCAATGGTTTTTCCTTAAATTTTTTATGAATTATTCTATAAATCATAAAAATTATTGCAAGTAGTTTTTGCATAGATAGCTTATGTAGTTGAGTCATAACATTAATTTATTCAGCAGAAAAAATAATAAAATTTACTCTTTAAAACATGTGAATTCGTGCATCTTCTTCTAGCAATACAGAACCATAGTTTTGTGTGCTTGTGCTTAGTATAATCAGCTATCTTCTGAATCTAAATTATTTAGTTAAGTATATCAGTTCTCTGTAAATTGAAAAAAAAATATTTGCAAATCAAAAACGTAAAAATGTGGAAAATTTGCAATGTTGTTGCTTACTTAATAAAATTATTATTGTGGTTCTAAAAGATTAACTATGTATTGTATACATGTACTGAAAATTTCAGCTCTCTAACTCTCATTCTCTCTGAGAACATTTAAAATCTGACACAATTCAGTACATTTCAGGGTCATCATCACCTGCACCTTCATTTCTGGATTGCTTCAGCTTTTCTGAATACCTTCTCTTGGTTCTGGCCGTTTTTGTTAATTGCTGAACTGCTCGCTGGGCATTATATAGTCGTTCGTTGTTGAAAGATACCAAAATGTTCTAAAAAGGAACATTGTATGACAGCTTTAAAGGAACGCAGACTAGCATTTAAATGGTATTTAAATGTCTTAAACACCTCTTCACTCCCAAAAAATATATTTTCTAAAACTGAAAATATAGAGAGACTTTTATTAGTGCCTACAACAAAAAATGTGATTATTGAGAATTTCAGAGTACCTTGTCCCCTTAAATCAGGCTGTTGTAATTTTGAGAGAAATTGTTTTCACCTAGCCTATCGCTCTTGCTTTCCTTAAAGGAAAACTTGCATCACCGTTGACCTGGCTGAAAGCCCAAGAACGTTCCTTCATATCTCGTTTCCATGAAAGGTCAACGCTATTTCACCACATTCCCCTTTCGCTTTCATCGGGGATATCATATGCAAATCGCGTAAACTTCTTCCATTGAGCTTTGTTCCCATGCCAGCTGCGATAGGTCTTTTGGGCATTGAATGGCATTAATTAATCAAGATGCAAATAAGCCTAGGATGCATAATGCAAACAACTTCACTAGGATGTGCTTTAAGGACAGCTGTGAAACTCTAGTTGAAGTAGAGGTGTTACTTTAAGAGACAGTAATATGTACTCATTTTTACTTTCTCTACTACGTAGAGTAATTAGGGGAAGTATTGTATTCCATCCAAAAATTCGATACCAAGATTTCACCCGAAATATATGTTTTGAGGCCCCCTGAATCCAAAAAAAAATCATTTTTGGAAACATGTCCGTGTGTGTGTGTCTGTTTTTGAACAGCATAACTCAGAAACGAACAGTCGGATAAACACCAAACTTGGTATTTAGGTTCAGTATCTTCCAGAGATGCAACACGAAGGTTTTCAAGAAAATTCCCCCAATCCAGATAACCCTTTAATTTCAATTTTTTCAGAAATGGCCCTAATGATTTTGATTAAAGTATCATATATTTAAGATACTTTCATGACAAATAAAATGTATATGTTGAATTTTCTGGGAATGTATCCAAAAGTATTCTTCATTGTGAACGAATTTTGCATAACTGGTAAACCATAAGAGATAGACAAAATTTTACTACACAAAAACTGTAGATCGCGTTAAAATACACAATTTATGTCATATACATTTTTTTATTGAGGGAACCATTTTCGAGATTTTGCTTGTTATTCCCTTAAGTTCTTCAATATTTATACTTTTTCTCAAATGGGAATTCGTTATTCATTTTTTTTATGTCCTGGACATGCAAAGAGAATGGAATGCGCCACATAGCAACCAGCGCTTAAAACATTTGACTGTCGCTTATAACCTACCATATTCCCCTTGCATCTACAAGAAAATTAGCAATAAGATTAATATCTCGATTAGCATGAAGCATATGGAAAATAAGCGTTTGTAAAACTAATTTGTACAAGAGTAGAGAAAGTCATGTGAGTGCAACACATCAGACTTTTTTCCTAAGTGAAAGTCGGTCAAAGTCAATTTTAACTCTCTCTATTGCTTATATATAGTAAGTAGAGGAAGTACCGCATTCCACCTAAAAATTCTATACCGGGATTGCACCGGAAATATACGTTTTGAGACATACTGAATAAAAACGTTCTGATGTGATACATTCATGTAACTTCCTTTATCCCCTATCGTTTATTAGGGTTATACAAAATATTATTACTCAAGATTACTTTTCTATCTACTACATTTTAATTCAAATAAAATGCAGAAATAGCTACACTACACACATAGATGCATAGCGAACAGTGACAGTCAAATGTTTAAGAACTGAACTATAAGCTGACTTTAAAATTCCATACTGTTTCCATGAATCGTCAGAAACAACTGAGTGTTGAAGGGATTTTAAATTAATAATCAAGAAACATACAATTCGAAACTTTAATAATGAATATTAAACGGCTTATGCTTCAAAGAAACTTATTTTAAATAAATTGTGTTTTAGAGACATTTTTGTGTAATAGCTTACCGTCTACCAGTATTACAAGATTATACAAAACTCCTTCCAAGTAAAGAGGACTTATAAGCTATTCCCAGAAAATTCAAATATGCATTTTATTTGTCACGTAAATATCTTTCATATATTGTGTTTTAAACAAAATCGTTTGAGTCAGGTTTTAGAAAATCAAAAATTACAAAAATGTTCGATGTAAAGGGTAGTTAGTGGTGGGGGGATTTTTTTGAAATCTTTATGTCGCTATTTTGGAAGATGTTGAACCTAAGTACCAAATTTGGTATTTATTCGACTTTTCATTCACAGACACACACGGGCATTTTCCAAAAAAATTTGATTCAGAGGTTCTCAAAACATGCATTTCCGATAAAATCTCGGTATCTAATTTTTGGATGGAATGCAATACTTCCCTTACTTACTATATAGAATAGAAAAAAATTTTAGAAGAAGGTTCGTGTGTGTTTCTTTTTCGTTTTGTTTATGGACGGTCTTTAACTGTTGTGGTCCTTAGCGTCCCATTCTATATTGGGTATGAAAGATCGATAATTTTGCTCAGAGGCCTCTTTATCAGGCTTGAGGTTCTTTTACGTACCGTAAATCTACGACACGAGACCACCGGCTTTACTTTCCTTCCGAAGGAAGCCATGCTAAGGATTTGTACGCCCGGTGTGTGTATGTGTGAACAGCATAATAAAAATGGAACGTCATTTAAATGTCAAACTTGATATTTAAGTTCAGCGTCTTTCAAGGATATGATACGACGATTTTCGAGAAACTCTTCCTAAACTACCCTTTACTTGCAAAAATGCTTAGAACATTGGCTTTTCTCAAAAAAATAACCTAACGATCTTGATTAAAATGCCGTATGTTTAAGATACTTTCGTTCCAAATTCTTGGGAATAGTCTGAAAACTGCTGTTTATTCTGAATGACTTTCGTATAATTGGCTAATCGTAAGAGATAGAAGAAATTCTACTATACAATATATGCAGGCCTCAAAGCACACATTACGTAATTCGTTGAGCTAACCATTGGCGAGATATTCTTTCTTATTAGATTTAAATTTTCAAAGCTTATACTTTTCTCAAATGGGGAAGCCGTTACTCGTTTTACCTCGTCGTCATGCAAAAGAGCATGGAATTTCAAAGTCGTCACATAGCGATTTAAAAATCTAAACATTGCGTTACCAACCGTATCCTACAATAAAATTTGTAAATGTGAATTGAAAATTTATTTGGATAAACAAGATACAGGCAGAAGAGTACGTTTTTGCAAGAATAGTTTATAAACAGTGAGTAGAGAAGGTTATGTCAGTGACACTCGTTAGATTTTTTAAAAATAGATATGTTGCTTGAATTGTTATGAAATGTTTGTCACCGAGTTTTCGTATTTTGGGTGTGATATTCGGTCCATAAGGCGGTTTAAATGGTATCAGTTTTAATGAAAACATCTTAAAATGCTCAACAAATATTTCCCCAAATATTTGTAAAAATTTAAGAATCTTAGAAGTATTATAAAACAATGCATTAAAATTTGAAAATATATAATACGGTACCAAAAGTCTTTTATTAAATTCACATGACTTTCTATACCCAATATTGATTAATTTTTCTATGGCTTTTACAAACTGTTCTATAACACTATTTATTTTTCTGTCTGCTCCATACTAATCGAGATGTAAATGTTTGGTTTATATTACAGCAATGGTTGCATGATATACTTCATTGTGGGTACAAGGGTGATACAGACGGCGAAGCAAGAGTCAAACGCTTAAAAGCGAATCGCTATGCTGACCTTGAAATTCCATAACATCGTGAGAAACAACTGAATAGTGACAGCACTTCAAAAAATGAACAAAAGTATTGAAAATTTCAAACAATAACAACGGATACTTCGGTATGGCTGATGACATGAAAAAGAGTTATTTGAAATAAATTATGTGCTTTAAATAGATGTACGTTTTTTGTGTATTAAGCTTTTGTCAGTCGATTATTATTTATCGCTTGTACAAAATTATGCTATATTCCTTCTGTATGAATTGGGCTTCATAGGCTATTCCCAAAAAATTAAAGATATATACTTTATTTGTCATCAAAATATCTTGAATACAGGGTAGCTTAATCAAAATCGTTAAACAATATTTATGAAGAAAATTTTAAAAAATGAATATATGAAGGGTAGTTTGGAAGGAGGGAGGATTTTCTTGAACTTATTCGTGTTGTACGATTGGAAGATACTAAACTTAAATACCAAGTTTGTTATTTATCCAACTTTTCGTTTTGGAATTATACTGATAACACACACGCATATTTTCTTTTATACTTACTTGTTTTATTCAGGGGACCCCAAAACAAGTATTTTAAGAAACTTCGAAATAGGATTTTTGGATGTGATTTATTACTTCCTCTACTAACTAAGTAGGTACGGTAGAGAATGTAATTTATTTTTATTCTGGGGGCTTCAAAATATGTACTTTCACTGAAATATCGGTATGGAATTTTGGGTGTAATGTAATACTTCCTTAACCTACTTGGTACTGATAAAGATAGTAATACTTTATGGACAAAACAAAAAGGACATTCCGTGAATCTCTGAAAGCTAATAAAGCCTCAAAGTACGGGAGTATAATATAAAAAAAACAATCACGTAGGATTGAATAGTAGCTGCAGATTATAAGATTAAAAAGTAAATTTATTTTATTGATTAATAAAAATGTAAAAGAGATATTAGTATTTGAGCTATAAATTATTTTATGCTCGACCATGCCAAAATGTAGTATTTATACGACTGGTAGCAGTACTTAATGTCTCACACTAATAACAGTAACATTCAACTTACACCCCCAGATATTACGACAAAAGCGCTCAATCTTACCAATAACTTGTTGCCACAAAAGTCAAGAAAGATGTACGAGAAATTCTATTCACAATTCATGGGTTGGAGAATATCAAAAGGTATAAATTGTTCTCAGAAAATGTCAGGCGCTACAAGGTTGTTATATTGTAACAATAGATAAAGGAATAACGATTGTAACACATCACTCAAACCAGAAACGAATACTTATGAAACCGTTAATTTAGATACATGGTCGAGCATAAACAGTCGTATGAAACTTGACTATAATGGTGATTAAAACGCTCGTATGATAATCATTAACCGAGCGAGCGAAGCGACGCTCGGTTAATAATAATACTCGCGTTTTAATTACTACCATTATAGTCTCGTTGCATAACAAACTATTAAAAACTTACAAAAATTATAATCAATTCTATCTTAAAATTATACTTCAGTAAAAATCCATAGTAAATAAAATGTGTCGTGGGCACAAAACATTTACATACCGAAGTTAACTTTAAGAATTTTTTTCAGAAAGTGTTAGCTGAATTCAGTCAAAAATTAGAGAATACTTTAATTTTTCAATTCATTCCTAGTGTGTCTTAATAAACGGTGAAATATAAAATGGAGAGTATTGGTAAAAGGTATGAGTGATTTGAATTTGCAAACCATCCAAAGAGTTTAAATGCTAGAGTAATTATTTCAGCTGTTTAAATATGCACGATTTTCTTAATAAATACTAAATTCTTTATTTAGATTTTTGACCTTTATAAACAATACTCAAGTAGCATACTGATACAGCAATAGTACGACAGGTTTCAGATAATCTTATGTCCGTCTACCTTTGCCCTTTCGCAAGTCAGAACCGGAAACAGTAGAATTTAACATTTCAGCCCTTGTGATTGGAGAAGTAATTAACCAGTCATTTGTTACAGCAGCAGTATTTACTCGTATACTATATTTACATCAAAACTCGGTCATTACAGTGCACGTTGGTCAGGTATCAGTGAAAATAAGGCTAACTCTGTGGAAGTAATAACCATCTGTGTGGGAATTCCAGCTCTTCTCTTAATTACACTAACAAAGCCACTATACGAAATGTAATATGAGACAAACAAAGAATCAATGTCATTTTCTTGTTTGTTTGGATAGGATTTAATGAATGCTACAGATACAGATATTGTAGTAACTAAGGGTTAACATGCATCGTGTTCATATATCTACCATACCTTTAAAAAATGTTGTGAACTCGGCAATAAAGATTGCAGGAATGTGAAACATAATATAATGCGGCGATGGAATAACTTTATGCTAATTATATACAATTATAGAACATTCTAATTCATAACACGTTCTAATGCTTTCAACACCTATAATTGAAAGATCAAATAATGGGGAAGCGACAAGTGAACACTAAATTTCTGAAGTATTAGAGGTAAATAAATCTTGTACAAGTTGTTTAAGAAACATGTGCACAAATTTTCACTTCAATATGCAATTGCGTTTTGAGATATTATCTTATATGGACGTTATTAACTAAAATAAACAGATATATAATGTCAGAGATGACCACAAATGTCATTTTTAAAATTAGGTGTGTTTCTTAAGGGAATTCCCCATACAAGATGCTAAATTTCACAATTTACAAATAATTTAATTCAGTTTATCTGAAACACATAAGGTGGGCTTTAAAGACAATGACCTGAAAATTTATATTTTGGGTGTATTAATTAAAAAATCAATTATTTCGGAAAAAGCTCTCCAAAGAGAGTTTAAATGTAAATACAGACTTTTAAACAGTGCTCTATCAAACTATATGTTATTCATATCTTATAGTTTTCAAAAAAACGTAAATTATGTAATTCTACTTTATTTTAAAGCATATTTTTGTTTAAAGTAATTAACAATGAAATATTTAATAATTATAAATTATCCTTAGATGACTTTGTTGATCTTTAAGAACTTATGCTGAACATTTCAAACAGACTGAATGAAAACTCTGACACGTGAAACAACTTCCAATAGTAAACAATGCTAGAGAAGAATACGCCAAAAAAGCTGTTAATTCCCTATCAGTTTCCATTATAAAGATTTAAATAACATTGAAGTGCATTTAAATGTGAAAGAGCTTAGAAATAAAACCGACGGTGTAGGTGTAAGCTTGTCCTAGCCAAAAAAAGGAAAACAATTATAACACATTTTTCCTAAATTTCAGTGGAGGATTCCTTCAATACCTCTCTAAAAATCGTGCAGAAAACTTTTACATAATAGATAGTATTTTAAAAACATATTTGTACCCGCAGTAGTAAATATCAGCAAAAATTGCGCATCGTTGCCTTAACAGTAGATTATGATACAAGGCGTAAAAATAAGGTTTTATTTTGCGAGTAGGAATGTTTGCGAAACGGAGGCTTACGGACAAAATAAAAACACTTTTAACATGTGTGGCATATGCATTTTTTAGACAGCACTCGAATTTGTAAAATGTCAATAATATTATCTTGTGGCGCGCATGTGTGTGTATTGTAACGCCAGACACATTATTGCGTCGTTGGCGACAGTATTGTTAGGGTAATTCTTTCGGCGAGGGTTAGAGTGGGGGAAGTGAGCGTTACTTTCTTTGTGTTATGTGGGGAGCGTCACTTTGGTCAGAGTGTCTGGTATGGGAGGTTGTATGTGAATCGTGTGAATGTAGCATCTTCTTTCAATTTCTTTTTATCTTTTGTGAGTGATGTAGGGGCACCGTGCTTGTACTTAATACACCACAGGTAATGTTATTAATGTGAAATTTTGTGTATTTTGTTATAAGAATCCCACGCCTTCTCTGGAATGTGTAGTTTAAGCTTCTGGTCCTCTTGCTACCTCTGCAGCTATGCCTCCCAATGCACCGAAGCAAAAGAAAATCACTTCGAGAAATTTTTGTAACTTTCGATTTTGTGTTGTAACTCTGAAATAAATGATTTTCAGACGCAAGTTCATATGAGCTTTTTTTTACTCTTTTCATGTCAGGAACACGTTCCCCAAATATATGACACCAATGAAGATACATTCTGTATTTTTAACGCTTTATTCTATATTAAGCCTCCTCCCTTATCCCTTATAATATGAAATGCGATAAAAACACACAACCCATACATGATATTAATATCCCGCTTTCGGAAACATCATCTTTATTACAGCACGCTTGAGTGGCTTTATTTTCAAGTTACAAGGCTTCTGTTTGGAGGAAAAATAAAAACAGCATTTCTTCTATATGGAGAAGAATGGAAAAATAAGAAGTGGGAGTGAAGACAATAACAGTATTGTAAATACGAAAGAAAAGAGAGATATTCATCCTGACGTGCCAAAGAAACGAGAAGCTTGGAACAAGAACGAAACAAAAATACAAGAAATAATCTGCCCACAATCGCTTCAACAAGTGCTTTATCGTATGCTTTTGTAAGTATCGTTAGGAGTGGCATACCCTTTGTTAGAAAATTGCTTTTCAGGATTCACTTGCACTCTTCATTTACGAACAGATCTACAAATGGCCTCCTTGCGATTACCTTTGCTGTGTTTTAATCTAATCGTATGGACGTTGAGGCAGTATTTTTAACACTTAAATGATTTTAGTCAAGTTATATAATTAAAAATATAATAACAGCCCGCCTTAAAGCAATATGTGTATGCAACAATATATAAAAAGTGTATATTACAGTCATTATATATGTTTATATTATTGTATACATATAATAACGTTATGTGAATATATTACGTAATTTAATAATGTAGGAGCTGTGAGAATAATAAGTTAAAAGTTGCTAACAATGAGGTAACAATGAGGTAACCTTGAGTCAATAATGAGTAAGAAAGTTTAACAGTACTAATTATGATTCTTGGAGTAACAATAATGTAATTTTAGTGACAGTTTATAAAATAGCCAATCAACAACCTGAAAAATCTTTAGTTAAATGAAGATATTCTATTGGATTAGGATTAGCCAATCAGAAACTGAAATATAGCAAAATTTACAAATCTAAAAGTCAGTTGCCTACAAACAGCGTTACTAACCAGACGCAAAAAGTGTCCTCAAGAAATATAATATGTAATCGTGTGAGACGAAAAGTAAGTTTACGTGTTAAAAAGTGTAATTAATTAATAAAAAGAATCTCACAGCTCTCTATATCAGTGAAGTGTTATTTAAATCGTATCAAGTAATAATAAAAGGAGTGAAGTAAAATTATAATCTGTGTAAGCCTACATTCTTAGTCACACCAAAACCCTGCTAAGAGAAACTTGTCTCTAACGAATACTGATGCAGCCGAGGCAAACATAAATATATAGCTTTGTTCCCACACGATTCAGAATCGATTCCGAATTATCTGAGTGTGCGCAGTAGCTAAGTGGCGTTCCAACACGACACAGAATCAGTTCAGAACCAATTCTGAATTTCCAGTTTGCTGTTCCAACGTATTTGGGAACTAGTTCGGAACGAGTGAAATCGGTTCGTGATTAAGAATAGAAACTGAAAATTCCAGACATGCGCAGATTGTATGGTCTACAGCGCATACTCAGTTAATTCAGAATCGATTCTAATCGCTTGGAACAAACCTGACAAAGAGTATTGAAAAAGCGACATACTCTCTGTATTCAGTAGAAAATAAATTTGAATATGTAATTTATCCCTCCATGCGTGTTTATTTCTCAATACGGAATAGCAAAGGTGTTTGGTAAGCAGTTGCTCGCTGTTGAGTAGTATGGCGACATACTTGAGGAAAAGAACAAATGTCTAACAAAGCCAGGGAGCAAAACAGCGTTCAAAGATAACAATAATGAGTGATTTAGAAGGTGACAGTGATCTTTTTAATGATGCATCGACTTCCGAAGAAGAGGATTATTTCCATTTAAACATTATTCCGTTATTTTGGGACCTTTACCCCTTTTTGGCACCTTTATACCATTTTCCCCCAACCATGTCCATAATTCCCTTTTTTATTTTAAGTTTCATTCCAATTTATTCTTTAACTTTCAATTAACGTCTCCTCAGCTTGCTGTGTACGTGCGAATAGTAAGTCTACCTCTTTCAGTAAACGCCGCGCGGGAATTGAAAGCACACCCGCAACAATGGAAAATAATTGTGTGTTCGACGAAAACCTCTTTCTCTCACTTTACTGCTATAAAGTAGCCCGCAATAATGCAATTGACAATGAGTGATTCTATCCTACCAGAATCAGTAGCCTGCTGTTCGTGAATGTGAGTTTGTTGCTGTGAGAGACGTCATTGTTTGCGTGGAGGCGAAGCCTGGGCAGGCAGAGACGACAATAACCTCAACCGCGCAGTTCCGAGAATTATTAAGACTGGGTTATAATTCACAAAACAATTATATATAAAGAAGACTGACATGTTAAAATTTCAGCCCAATTGAATGGATAGTTTAGAAAATAGCAATTTCAGTTTTGCATCCCCTTAAATAAACAAGCACCTTATTTGAGCACCTTTTCCCTTCCTTTTTTCATCTGAAATTTGCAACTAAAAATCCATTATCATCATTACGTTCGGAATAGAATTTATGTGGGGTGTCATTGTCTCAGAGTATTGGAGTTTTAAATTAAACATTGTGTTTAGAAGTTTCTGTAGCAGGAAACCTAATGTTACATTGGAATTGTGTTAAATTACTTTTTCCGGGTTCTGGTTTAAATATAATATCTATATATTACATTTGTTATTCGCAATAACTCAGTATCAATAGCTTTAAGCTGATAAACGAACGCGATTTATTTTTGCTCAAATATTAGCACTGGAATCAGTATGTAAGAAACGCTTACGTGTAGTGTTAAGGGAATGCACTGCTGAAAGTACTATTTCCTAAGGTTCTCAATTAATTTGGCTAAATGATGATCTTAATTTTGTCTTGCGTAAACATTGAAAGCTGTTAACTTAATTTTGAACATTTTTTTATTGTTTTCAAGTTATTGTGTTTAAAAAATGAATTTAATTTCCTGTTCCAAATCTTACACACAATCATTGTTTTAAAAACAATCTTCCATTTAAGTGATCGTGTCATTTATCTAATCACATCGCACAAATTTGTTATTTGCTTCATTTGCATGGTTTCAGTTTACAAGAAAATAAATTGTTTAAGAAGCCTTCGTTATACACTTACATTTCTGCATATCCTGTTGGTTTTAAAACTTAATCTGTCAATACCCTTTGCAACACAAAAAGTTTACACGATAGTTTTAATTTTTTGAACCTTCGCAATGTGAATGAATAATTCCAAAAGAATTGGATATAAGCTTGTAATACATGAGTAGGAGTGCTCTAAATAAATAAAGTCCTTCGCGCCTATAGCCTGTTTTTGTTTGAATGTAAAGTCGGATATATAGCAGACGGCGAGTACGGATTAAGATGTCTGACATGTGAAAGGACTACACACATACATCGGTGGAGTTTGATTCCATTCATCAACGCTGTAAACGTAGATATTTTATCGTCTTCTAAATGGCCGTGCAACGAAGAAGGCCGTGACAGAACGCGAACGGTTCAAGTAGTGTTCCAACCACACAAAATTACGAATTAGTTCTGTGAGCGTACCGGACTGGCGCATGTGCATTAGCATGTGTTGGAATTAGTTCGGAACCCGTTCAGAACCATGTGTTGGAACAAACCTATAATATTTAAAGAAACAGTTAAATTACAAAGTTAAAATATATTTTTTTAAACTTGGGCAAAGGTCACCGGGAAGTACATTTGGGGCGAAGGCTACCGGAAACTTTTTACCATAGTGCGGTTGCAACTACTTCAAGTTCGGCACCCCAACAGTTGAAATAACAATACAACAACGTAAAGACAATAAACCTTCTTTAAAAATCGGCTCCCAAAACGTGGGGCAAACAAAAATACAACAAAACATCATCCTCAACGTAAGACATTGCAACAGAAGGCGGATTCATGTAACCAAGAAAGCTGAGTACGTGGAGAGGATTTTATCTGTCTAAAAAGTCATGACATGCTATGAAGTCCACTTCAGCCGTGGTTAAGATCGGATAATGTAATTTCAGTTTGATTCAATGAATGTCACGGCAAAGTTAATTTAATATGAATCTATCTTCAAAGTTTCGCATAAATTAAAAACCTCCACTCCTCTGCGTTGGAAACCTCAGGGCATTAAAGAGGCACATAAAACGTGTTGATCTTCTTAAACACTATTTATTATTACTTTCTCTACCACGTACATAGTAGATAGAAACGTTACTGCATTCCACCCAAAATTTCAATACCGAGAAATCGCCAAAAATACATGTTTTGAGGCATTCTGAATCGGTCAGTGTGTCTGTGTGTGTGTGTTTGAGTACAGCAAAACTCAAAAACGAAAATTCGGATAAATACCACACTTAGAATTTAGGTTCAGTACCTTACAAAAATGCGACACGAAAACTTTTAAGAATCCCTATCCCAATTTTCCTTTACATGGAACATTTTTCCGAAAATGTTGATTTTTTATAAAATGGCTAACGATCTTGATTAAAATATCATATATTAAAACATTTACATGACAAATAAAATATATATGTAACATTTTTTGTGAGTCTTCATTCAGAAGAAATTTTCTATAATCTTGTATAACTGGTAAACGTTAAGCAATAGATTAAAACATAATTTACTTAAAATAGGGTTTTCTGTGGCATAAGCCGTTTCTGAGACGACCGTTATTAATGATTCGAATTGCTTAGTACTTGTCATTATTTTAAAGTCATATCGATTTTCAGTTGTTTCTCACGATTACATGGAAACAGTATGGAATTTAAGGACGCATATAGCGTACACTTAAACACTTGACTATCACTGTAACAAAATGTTAATGTAGCTATTTTTAAAGGCTTATTTGGATTAAAATGCAGTAGATAGAAAAAAACCTTTAATAAGAATAGTCTGTACACCGGCTAATAAATATAGAGCATAGAGAAAGTAATGCGAATGTATCATGTCAAAAAAAATGTTAAGTTGATTTCTGCAGCCAGAGTACCCGCCTAGGTGGGGATGCAACTCTCGAGAAAGAGGTGTGAGTTATGGTAGCAAAGAAAACTTCGGGTAATGCTTCTGTCCATGGCTTGTGTCCTTTTATACTAGCAAGGGCCTACGCCCCGAGTTTTTATGTACACTTGCTTCCATTTATGCCGTCAGCGCAGCTTCTGTAAGCATTTTATCAACCTTTTCAGCGGGCGCGTACAAAGCAGGGAGGGATATTCTGAAGCGTTCTCCCTTTGTTGTTCGACCAAGCAGTGGTGTGCGTTAACTGTAGCTCATGCGATGTGTGCAAAAATTTCAGAGATGCATCACAGAAGAGTTGTGAATATGTGGAAAAACAAATTTGCCATTTGTAGAGATTGCTAGGGCAATTCCATTCAGCATTCGCATGGACAGATTTTGAGAGTACTCTTTGAGAGTAAAAATAATAATTTACTTTAGTTTTACATTATAATTATTGTCATTAAAACGCTATTTAATGGAGAATTTTGGTTTTTAGTTTAGCGTCCTTTAACCGTTTAGCTCATATCGAACAATGAATGAAATGATACGCAAATGCGCCCGGATCCACAGAGCTTAAACACACATTACTTTTGTCTTTTCAGGATAAGGGAAAACCCCGAAAAAACTTATCCGGGTAACTCACTTCGAACTCGGGACTTCTTGAATGTGAGACAGACACAGAATCTCACACCACAGAGGATGGAGAAATCCTGCAAAAGAGAGTTTTATTTAGTTGTGTATTTGTATTGGACAGATACTTTCAATAATGACTAGAACATTGTCCTCTTTGAGAGTAAAAAGTATAATGTATTTCTGTTTTACATTATGTAGACATTAAAAATATTTTTTCGAAGAGATATCTGCAAAACAGGTTTTTATTTAGTTATATATTTAAACATGATTATTATAAGTGATGACGAGTAAGGCTATTGATCAAAGTTATATATGCGTATGCAAATAATCTAGAACTGTGCACATAAAACAGTACGCCACTGCATGGGTGAAAAGGTAAACAGCTTCATACATCTCTTCCTTGCTATACATACTTCAGCTGTGAAGGCCAGTATAATGCTGCCTGAAGCTGCGATGACGGCATAAATGGAAACGAGTGTACCTAAGCCTGTTATATACGTGTTTGGCGGTTAAGTTGTTTCTTCTGAACCAATTACAAAAAGACTCATCGCGAATTCGACCAGCGCAGAGAGGTCCGGTGTCGGATATTGAGGTGGTCTTTATCGGTAACCTCATTCAGTAAGCTTAAATAAATATCTTAAAGTTACTTTTCTTAATCTAGATTCACCACATGCCCTGGTTTCAGCACTTCTGTGAGTGTTGGATCACTACGATGCCTAGGATTCGTTCCCAAACCCGGAACTCTACAATATCATTAAGGCTTCAGCTTATTCTGTAATGATTTATTCGATTTGGCTGCACAAACCTCTATCGGTTTTTATAATTCATAATGTACCTTTAATGCCTTACTTTCCCTACTCCTGAACTAACGTAGAGCAACTACCGCATTCGATAAAAAAATTCAGTAGGGATGCATGTGTTTTCCTGAATAAATAATTATGATTTAAACTAGGACTTTTAAAAACAACTGAGTTTGCATTTAATAGAGAGTGTGATCCTAAAGCAAAATTTAGAACAATACTAAATTTCGTATTTAACTCTGGTATCTTTTAAGGAAGCAGAAAAAGAATTTTCCAAACACAAACAATGCATTTCCTAGTACAGATTTCTTAATTTGCATTTTCTTAAAGCGACTCTTCTTCTCTTCCTGAAAACAAAGACAGTGAATTCATCTTTGTTGTTAGTCAGATGTTAATATGGTATTCTGTATTTTGTCTACACTTTATACTTCCAAATGATACCAAATTTCTGTTACCTCATTTCCTCTTACACTGAAATGATAAACCGTTGTATTTTCTAATTGAAATTATTTTACATAATGATATATAGTAAATATTATTAACTGAACAACTACGACACTTTGTAGTGCCGCCTGTGGAATCGCAATGAGGTGACATCGCTTTCTGAAAGTGCTAAGGGATAGTGTCTCGTGAAATTAGTTTATCAGATGTGTAACTTTAAGGCAATAGTTTATTGTATATGATTTATCTCACTCTTTCTGTTAAAATTCCTTATATCATTGGTGAAGTATGAATTACTATACTCCAAACAAATGTTTAAGAAACAAATAAAGATATTTTATGCTGAAATCTACCCTCAGACAAAATAATGAAAGATCTGTACTGTTTTCTGAAATAACCCAGGATAAGTCGAGACTGTGTAATCTTATTTAAATTAAAACCGTCTGTAAATTCAGGAGTTTTCATTACAACTCTTTTTGGATTGAAGGTTGGTAGCACGTGAACACTGCGTGTCCCAGAGCGATGCTAATTAGGTCAGAGACACGTTAACTAGCTACTCTTGTCGTTTGCCCGTTTCCTTCTTCACAGACAAAGTCGTAAGTCTTCCTGAGTACACAGACAAACTGTAGACATACGGCGTAATTACCTACCCTTGCCATGCTTCAAGAGGAAAAGTCGAGATGCATCTAACAATGTTGCTATCGTGATGATAACGAGTGCTTCAACATTGTCATTGTTGCTTTTTGGATATTTTGGAGGACTGGTTGATGTCTTCAGGGGTTGTCGGTTAAGAGAATTGAACTAAAAAGTTATGTTATTGTTAAAAGGTTCTGGATTCTATGACTTAGGCTCTCAGCAAAAAAAAAAATTACTTTTGGTAGCCCTAAGCCGTTTCCAATTTTCCTGAAACGTGAGTAGTTCTAGCTGAAAGAGTCCCGAAAATTCCGGGCAGAAAATAAGGTAAATGATTAGAAGCATTAAGTTTTATTTAAAATGCGAGGCATTTTCCCAGTAGTAAATGGCGATATGTTTTCCGAACATAAGAAAAACTTATAAAATGGAAGAACATGATCTATACAGAGAGAAAGCAAGGAATTTTTCTGATACTTCTTTGATAACAGTTCCTGCTCTTGCTCTTCGCGTTTTGAGGCGGATATAAATGTTAATATTTCTGTCTCTCTGTTAGTTACCTCATCAATAATTCAACTGTTATGGACAAAGTATTTCCCGAACTAAGAAAATACAATCATATTGTGCTGTAACGGAAATGAAGTCTGGAAACACACACATTATGACTTGAAGGGGGAGAAAATTATAGGATAGCCCATTTTACCCGTTAGAAAAGATCTCAATTTCTAACAGAATTCATCCAAGCTTAAAAACAATCTGAACCTATAGAAAGTAAAAGGTTATTAAAGAAACTCTGCAGTTCCATGACTTCTCTCTCACCAGATAGACCTGGGTTCCAAACCAGCGTAAGTGGGCAATCCTCTGTAAACATTTCATCATCATCATCATCATCATCATCATCATATTCCACAATCACCTAGTGATCAGTGTAAGCATTGCGCCAATTCCGGTGCACAAATTTGAAACTGAACTACAGTGCTGCCCGCACTTATTTGCCTGTAACTTAAACTATCGGATTGACAATGTCCTAGCGTTATGATTTAGTTGTATATTGATAATTAGTTATTATTTCACAGGTTCAGTATGTAGACTACAGTTAGAAAGGTAGTATAGACTGAAAACTTCAATGTCATAACTGGGATGTGAACCACGGATCTTCCACTCACCGTACCGCTGCTCTAACCAACTAAATGCCATGGTAACATGTCGTTACTACATTAAATTCCCCACGCTTGCACTCTCACGGCATGTATGGAATAATAATTATCGATTGACCAATAGTACTTAACTATGAAGCCGGGACAAAGTACACTCACTTCAATTTATGCCGTCACCGCAGCTTCAGGATGTATAGCAAGGAGGAGGGTGTGTATCTGTTTCGCCCATGCAGTGGCGTTCTGTTTATGTGCACAGTTCTGCATTACTCGCACTCGGCATCACTTATAATCGTGTTTAAATATACAATTAAATAAAACCCTGTTTTGCACAATATCTCCATAAAATATTTCTAATGGCAACATAATATAAAACTGCAATGCATTATATTTTTTACTCTCAAAGAGGGCAGATGTACTACACATTATCGAACATCTGTACACTCTAAATATACAACTAAATAAAACACTGCTTTGCACAATTTCTGCATCCCCTGTGGCGAAGGGGTAGTGTGTCTGCCTCACATTCAACGGGCCCCGAGTTCGAATCTGGTTTATAGTGAATTACCCGGATAAGGTAATTATCCATTAATTGTAATGTAAAACTGAAGTAAATTATACTTTTTACTCTCAAAGAGGACACATTTACTAGACATTATTTTAATTTACTGTCCATGCAAATGCTGAGAAGGTTGGTAAAATGCCTTCCGAAGCTGCGGTGACGGTATAAATGGAAGCGAGTGTACTGCACGACAAAGGGGCCAGGCGTATTGACCTTGCTCTTCGGAGCGCTGCATTCCCTTGGTATCAGTTTACTAGAACAGCGAAATACTAATAACTCAATGTAAACAAGTGATAGAACACCAATGGGGCACTCTTTGAGCTGGGTGAACCTTGATATGAAAGGTTAGGTGATTGATATTTTATAGCCAAGTGTTATTACAGAGATACATAGTTGGAAAAAATAATAACCTTAATGATGGTCAATACATTATATATAGGTAATTATTTATTGTAATAAACTAAACTTTTATCTTCTGCAATTTCCATAACGGGGAAAAGAAAGAAAGGCGGAAAGAAACTAAATTAAACACTTTGGCTCAGATAGGGATCAAATTCATTAACAAGGAAGGCATAAGAATCCGTCCTTGGTGCAGAGATGAAAAAAACTTGATTCATATTCCAGTTGAGGGGAAAAAACTCTACTAGGTTCCTTTGTTAACTCAAGGAGAGGGTTACAAGCTTATTCGACCTTGCTCGCTGGGAGGGGGAAACAATTGATACACTTGTACAAAATATTATGCAGCTCGGATTGGAATGTAATGAAGAGGGTGAAGGGTGGGAGGGGAAGGGTTAGTGACTTGCGGGCGGGTATTTGTTTGCTTCATAAACAATGGCGTGTGCTAGTGAACAGGGTTTTCCTCTTCTTCTGTTTTGTTTGTGTGATTCTGTTGTTAGTTTATCTTCTTTCTTCCATTTTTCTTGTAAATATCATTAATTTTAAAGTTCAGTGTGATGAATACAGTCTGAAAAATAGGAACTACAGTGTATTATGTACGCACTCACGGTCTATGTGACCCTTGCGGTGTATGAGTTTGAACATGTAAACTGTTTAAGACCACTAACTACACCACTCTACTTTTCTTATTAAGTAACACCTTCTGTAACTATAGCTAGAGCATGACGATATAACTAATTTTATGGAGTGCGATCAGTCTGTACACCTGGAATAATTTCTAAGGAGTTGATTTACCGAGCGGGATGGCTCTGTAGCCCGCATTCGGAAGGTCCCGGGTTCGATATACGGGGATCGCTCACTCTGACGCTGGGGTTTCGTGGTTTTCAACTGGTCTAAAGGCGAATGCGAGGGTCTAACACGGTCTCTTTCCCCCATTTCCTCGCATTTTATCTCCAGTTCACATATCAGGTGTGATTTCAGGCCCTGCGGTGCTGGCGGTGCCAGGCAGATGGCGTGGATGCATGGATGGATGGTTACTCTCCATAGACACCAGAGTGATCTATCCCGATAGTTAGGGTCACTGCATCGCCCTCTTGAGGATTCCTCGCTCAATTGCGTGAGGGTTTTAAACTGGAAATATTAGGAGCTTCTACGCGCTCTGTAGGCCTATCTATCTGAGGACCTAGGGCCTCCTCCGGCTCAAAACTGCCTCCCGAGGGGCGTTGTCACAATAAATCAAGATGATTGCAGTGTGCAAGGTGCCCCCCCCCCAATAAACACATCCTACATCCGCCAGCATCTACATCGCAGCCAACGACAGCTCCACAGCCGCCGACACCATCACTGTCACCATACAACCATAGAGTTGTATCCTCTCCTGCGGAGTTCCTGAGCATGACGACGAAGCTGACAGCCCTGAAGGAACTCATCAGGGATCTTCAAACCTCATCAGCTGCTCAACAGGTTTTCCTGGCTGGGTAGTTCGACAGAACTTCATTCAGACTCATCGCCATCGCCGCAGCCATCCGGGTCTCATCTCTTGGTCCCAGCTGAAGATTAACCCGGAGAGAGTCGCGCACTTCTTGCAGCAATGCAAGGAGTTTAACCAGCAACAACAGCATGATCATCAGTACCATCCACAATCCTAACGTCCATTCTCTTCGAAACTCTCGCCATTCCCACTAGTGTTGCAGTCAGGTTTCATGGCTGCAACATAGTAACTACCTTTACCCACTACTAACGCGGGCGCTCTGCGGGACCGCACAAAGCCACGCTTTATTCCACTTTTCCTTCTTCCTTTTTACTTTCTCTACCACGTATAGTAAGTAGGGGAAGTATTGCATTCCACCCAAAAATTCGATACCGAGATTTCACCGGAAATACATGTTTTGAGACCTCCTGAATCCAAAAAAAGCATTTTTGGAAACATGTCCGTGTGTGTGTCTGTGTGTGTGTGTGTCTGTGAACAGCATAACTCAAAAACTAACAGTCGGATAAACACCAAACTTGGTATTTACGTTCAGTATCTTCCAGAGATGCGACACGAAGATTTTCAAGAAAATCCCCCCACCCCAGACTACCCTTTACATGGAACATTTTTCGAAAATTTTAATTTTCTCAAAAATGGCTCTAACGATTTTGATGAAAATATCATATGTTTAAGATAATGTCATGAGAAATGAAATGTATATCTCGAAATTTCTGGGAATGTCTCCAAAAGTATTCTTCATTATGAACGACTTTTGCATAACTGGTAAACCATAAGAGATAGACAAAATTTTACTACACAAAAGATGTAGATCGCGTTAAAATACACAACTTATATTATATACATTTTTTTGTTGAGTGAACCGTTTTCGAGATATTGCTTGTTATTTCCTTAAATTTTCCAATACTTATACTTTTTCTCAAATTCGTTATTCATTTTTTTATGTCCTGGACATGCAAAGAGAATGGAATGCGCCACATAGCAACCAGCGATAAAATATTTGACTCGCTTAAAAGCTACCATATTCCCCTTGCATCTACAAGAAAATTACAAATAAGATTGACATCTCGATATCTCGATTAACATGAAGCTAATGGAGAATAGGCGTTTGTAAAATTAGATTGTACAAGAGTAGAGAAAGTCATGTGAGTGTAACACATCAGATTTTTCCATCCGGTGGAGGAGTTTTTAGTGGGTATGTCGACTATTGGCGAGTCCCACACTCTCAGTCCCGACTCCCATCGGGGCTGGGGTTAGTGATTAAATCACTTTCTCATCCATTCGGAAAAAAGGAGGTGATTTGCTTACGTGGCAAAAGCACAATGTCAAACGTTTTATCAGCAGTGTCCTTCAAACTTCCACTGAACTGCCTCACTAATTCACCATTATCGCTATCTATTCCTATAGAAATTAGCGACCTCCAAATATCTTATTCCAATAATCCATTTGTTTTTCCAATAATCTCAGAATTTATTTTAGTCCTCTCAGTTGTAAAACTTTCGTGGTATTATGCATCATCTCTCGCGTTTTGTTTTCATTATGCCGTAATTGAAATTATTGCGTCTGTAGTGATGCTTACTGCAACTGACACACTCATCCTCAATGTGTGAATGACGTAAACATCGTTCCTGCTGCGCATATTTTCCGATACGCCTGTTTGCTTTGTCCAGTGGTACTTTGCGTTCTTGTAAGTCGCAATTGAAGCATGTTATCTCAAAATGAATTTCAGAACACCTTTTGGTTTACCTGAAAAAATATGAGCCATATCTAGGCCGAATATGGGGTGTCGGAGAACCTCTTTGCTTAATGTTGCGGTGCACTTATCAACACTGATGCAAAGTGCAGTGCAGTCAGATAAGAAATGTGAATCCAATAGGAAATAGACGGAAAATCTAGATGGCATGTAACACGTAATCTTGGTTAGAAATGGCAATCTGGTACAAAAAGGAGATCATAAATCTAACTGGTATGCGACCTCATTGATGCAAGAGACCAGGCAATAAAAACCAGACGACATTTCAATATGCCGGCCCTTGTAGCCGTGGTCGCTTGAGTGTATAGCTTCGACGCTCCGCCAACTACGGAATGCGAGTTCGAGTCCCGCCATGGGCATTGGTGTCTGTGTGTTGTGTAATTGCGGTAATAAGCGGTAAAGAATACAGTAAAAAACACCGTAATAATAAACCGGGTAAGCAAGGGAGCTTGGAAGGACAAAAAAACCAACAAATTATTGTTAAGTATGCACCGCAGTAACAGTAAGCGAGTGAGGGAGAAGCTGCTTTAACATAGCCGGAAATATTCAGTTCAATCGTTATTATCTCTCTCTGTGGTTAGCGGTGAGATAAAACTAGGGCAGGGTTTTCTACAAGAGAAATAAAACATAAGTGAACGGTTACCCGTGTGTTAAATTCTATGTAGTTAAAATGCCTGAACAGGAACATTCAATTATAATTTAGCCCATAGGAATATTTCTAAGTCTGAAGTTACAAATAAATGTCAAATTCAGAACACTTGTTAAGTTTTGAGGGGCATAAGCTAATACCGTTCAAGGACTGTGTCGTCATAAACTCCGACTACCCTTTACACTCGAAGGATGCAGAAAGGTAAGAGGAGAATGACACTGATACCCTGTTTCACCAATCGTCGGCAAATTTAGCTTGAGGGACGCCAAACTAACGCTTCGTCCATTTTTGCCGTGTCGTCGACGACAGTCACATCAAATAATGGTTCGTTAACTATGACTATTTACATAAGCTTATGAAGGTAGGTAACAGTAATGTTTGCTACGTCTCTTTTCATTTGTTGAGATTGTGCTTTGGAAAACGAAAGATAAGCGCAACGTGTATGTTTAAACCCGCGCCGCGCCACTCGATAATCGTTGGCACGAAGTAGAATGTCATGTAGTCTGGAACATCACTCTCAATCGAGCGTTGTCAAATATAAAGCTGTCATGAACAGAACCTAGCCAGTGCACCATAATATTAGTAATGAGTGAACTTGCACTGCAAACCGTCTGAATTTTATGACTGAGTTTCTACATACTACTGCATTATGCCTAGCGAGTGACAAAATGGGCACATGAGCAGAGTCAATGGTGCCTACAATGCCAGGAAAGTTACAATTTTATTGCATAAAACTCTTGGATCATAGTGCGTAAGGAAGCGATTGCTTCCGATATTTTCTCCACATATCTGCGCACCGCGAATTTCGAAACTCCGTTGCAGTCATCATTAACAATATGGAATAACTCCCTGGCGAAAATTGGTGTTATCAATAATTGTTGAATCGGCAAGAGTAGTCGAATTCTTTTCTTACAGTATTCCACTCTCGGATCAATTTCTTCTAATATTTTCAATACTATTTGCTCTATAATCTGTAGTGAGTCGTAAATATTACGTCATTCATTTCGTAGAAATGGTTAGTTCTATCGTGAATAAAACGTACTGGATCCATGTTTTCAATAAATTCGTTGAACAATAGTTCAATATCGAAAATATCCGTTGTTCACCTACTGAAATTAAAGTTAATGCGACGGCGCTTCTCAAGAGTTGGGAGTACGTGCATAACCTTTAAACTAGAACTGAGGAACCGTCAATGATTTGAAGGAAGGAAAATGGTATCTCAAAGGTTCACGGGAATTTCGGCGGCCAAATTTTTTTTGATATGTTACACTCACATGACTTTCTCTACTCTTGTACAAACTATTTTTACAAACGCTTATTCTCCATATCTAATTGTTCAACGAGATATCGAGATGTTAATCTTATTGCTAATTTTCTTGTAGATGCAAGGGGAATTGGTAGGCCTTAAGCGATAGTCAAATAGTTTAAGAGCAAATGAATAACGAATTCCCATTTGAGAAAAAGTATACGTATTGGAAAATTTAAGGGAATAACAAGCAATATCTCGAAAATGGTTCACTCAACAAAACAAATGTATATGACATAAATTGTGTATTTTAATGCGATCTACATTTTTTGTATAGTAAAATTTTGTCTATCTCTTATAGTTTACCAGTTATGCAAAAGTCGTTCACAATGAAGAATACTTTTGGAGACATTCCCAGAAAATTCAAGATATACATTTCATTTGTCATAAAAATATCTCAAATGTATGATATTTTAATCAAAATCATTAGAGCCATTTTTGAGAAAATTAAAATTTTCGAAAAATGTTCCATGTAAAGGGTAATCTGGTGTAAGAGGATTTTCTTGAAAACCTTCGTGTCGCATTTCTGGAAGATACTGAACCTAAATACCAAGTTTGGTATTTATCCGACTGTTCGTTTCTGAGTTATGCGGTTCACAGACAGAAAGACATACACACGGACATGTTTACAAAAATACTTTTTTTGGATTCAGTGCATCTCAAACACGTATTTCCGGTGAAATCTGGGTATAGAATTTTTGGGTGGAATCAAATACTTCCCGTACTTACTATACGTAGTAGAGAAAGTAAAAAGGATGACGCGCATTGGCGAAATGGAACTTACGCTTTTGATAAGCCGTCAACAGTTTGACGATATTTAAATTCTTTGACGACGGTTGGTGAAACCCGCATGAGTGCCACAAAATGGCAAACTGATCTAGAGTATGTTTGCAGAGAGGAAATTCTTAGCCAAGATTCGCCATCGTAGCATTTGCTACGACATTGACTGACCAGCTGCAGGGGGCAATGCCTATAATAATCAATGTGGCCGAATGATGCAAGCCGACTGGGGTAGAAGAGGCCGTTAAGGTTCGGAACGAAAGGTATACGGTTCAAATACCATCAGAACCGTTCCTCCTTGGCTAGGATATTCTTCTAAGTTTTCCGCAGTCCTCAAAATTGTCAAATGTCGGGGAGGTACCCTAAACTTAATCCTGGGACGTTTCCTTCCTAAATTTCCTTTCACAATTATCATTTCAATTCACGTATCACCAGCATCCACTGCATGTTGAGCCATATATATTAATGACAGACATTAAACATTATTAAACAAATCACGAAGCTGGAAAATGAAAGTATTTTGCGTGTTTAAAGCTAGCAGTCTGCTATCTTATTTACAATAGTAATGTGTGGATCGGTTAGCAAATAAATATATGTGGCATTTGCTGATGAGCCAGGCAGATTGTAGGTTTCGGATATGGGAATATAAATAGGAATAAAATAATGAATAAATTACTTTTTCGTACCCCTAAAATCGCGGAAGAAGTTTTCAGCTTCTATAGGAATCCAAACTTACAGATGACAATTTTCGTGCGTGCTCGAAGTGTGTGTAATCTTCCGTGATAGGAGTTATACGACCATGACAGTTTCACTAATGAAAGTTATTTGAAGACCACGCGTCGTTACTCCGAATTGAAATACGGATTCAAGCAGAGCAGAAGATGGTAATCGGAAACCGGAAACTCTGGAAACTACTAGCTTCTGAGAAATATCGTTACAGGTCGTAGAGTTTAGTTCCAAATTTCTTCACCAGAGTTGTGCAGCTGCTGGTGGTTCCCTGGAGACCATCAGAACTGCTCTTACTTACCGCTAGCAGTCGAGCAAGTCTATTTAACACATAAATTGCTGACGAAGTTTCCAACCACTTAAGATTTAACTTTCCGTTTATCCATGTGCATCGGAAATGCGGTTCATTCAAAAACCTTAATTATTTTGATTACCTAGGGAAGGTGAAGTTATCACTGTTTGTTTTGGACAAACTCCTCGAGAACATGTGTTTACTTCCGTGGAAGGATTGTTAAATACATTGGTATCGACGCTACGGTTTTAGCTAAGCTCAAGTAGAATATAATTTAGGTAAACAAAATACCTCTGTATTAGCCTTAGAAGCTTCTACAAAAAACTTGGTCTATCACAATATATATACGAGATGATATTGGAGCGATTTTATCACAATGCTGTTAAAATTATAGTATAAACGGTTAATAAAATGTTTATAGCTAAAAGATAAATTTTATTGGAACATAGTTATGAAATTTCTAACGTATTCTAATTATACAGTATGGTGTACGTAGAAGTAGCACGAAAAGAATTAAATTGTCTGTGTTTTCGAGGTAGAAATAGTGCGGTAATATCTATTTATTATTATTAATTAATAAATTTTATTAAAAGCACTATGTACAGAGCTAAAGAGTACGTTGTTAGTCAAAGTTTGCATCTTTTGCATAGAACTTTAGCGAACTTGTCCTTGCTTGATAGGCAAGTATGTAATACTGTCGACAACCACGTCCAAAGAGGGTACAGATACACTGCTCCGATGCAGAATGGGGTGTCCTCTTTGCCCACAGATTTTATGATGGAACCCTTGGGCCACGGTTCTCGTGAAGACATGTTGCAACTCGAAATTTGGCTTCTTCCACTCTTGTGTGGTCATAGCTGGGCTTAGGTAGAATTCTGGGTCGACAGCTATTGCTTTTTATTCCTTCTCCCTTATGAAAGACAGACTTCCTCTCATTTCATTTCTGATTTGATTCATCCTACAACACATTTGGATGGAAATATGGACAAAACTACACTAAAAGATGCTCCGCAGTAGCTAACGCATATAAATTATTATTGTACGATGGAGTAATATCCATGCTCAATTAAATCCGGTGTACTCGAGGGAAATGTTCTTGGACCACTTCTATACATGATGTATAGATTTGAAAACTTGACTATTACGCATTATGCTCATGATATTGCAATTTTGAACAAAGGTACCTGTAAATCAACAACCAGGCAGATTACCACTTGGTGAAGAAGTCGATATACAGTGTCAAATATGGATAATATCAATGAATCCTTTAAAATCAAATTTAGTTAATCCCACATACAAGATAAATATCAATATTCATGCTATACTAAAATATGTAGTAAATCCCACATCACAAACTTTTATATAAAAATACACATGGAATGGGCAAATGGCCAATTTAGTTTAGAAAATAAGGCGTCGTATTCGTCTCTTGAAGCTGATCTGTCAGAAAATCGCCATTTGCTTTACAGTACAAAAGATTACTATACAATTCCTCATTCGTCCTATATGGAAATATGGCTGTGCAATTTGGGGTTCCGCTTCATCCGAAGAACAAAGTCTACAGAAAAGATTTCCCGAATTATAACCGATGCACTATGATATATCCGCAACACCAATCCTCCTGGTGATGTAGGAATTCCGAAGATATCTCCAAGAGATTCTAATCATTTCTACAACACATCTCTTTACTGCTACAGATACCAACAAAGCCAGCACCTAATTATGCGAAAAGAAGTCTAAAAAAATAGACCTAATGCAATGGTAGTAAACTCTCATTGGGATTACCAGTGGGTAGCAACCCAAGCGCATGATTCATATCAATTTTGCTTTATAGTAAATGTGCACGACTGTACTATACAAACTACTGTACTAAAAGTTTGAATAATAATAATAATAATAATAATAATAATAATAATAATAATAATAATAAAGGCTTCCTATATAGAAATAGAGTGCAACATTTTTTTCTGCTAGGCAGTAATGGCTGATAAACTTTACAAAACAGTGCGTTGTGGTAATTAGCCCATCCTCTAATGGAGGGCTAATTGCACGCTTTTTTCTGGACACTTGAGTTTGTTAGATGTTCAAAAATTCACAGCTGCATGGATATACATGTGCGTTAATTACGTAATACAAGGGTTCAATACTTTTGCACTAATGAAGTGGTATTCACTCAATAGATTAATGCCCATAGCGTAATCTGAATTGCAGCTAACATTAAATTAATATGATTTCTAGGAATTCTCTGGAACGACTCTCTGTTAAGTACATTGCTGATGGTATCATGGTATTTTGCGGAAACCACAGGTTTTTAATCAGTTACATGCGTCAATAATGAGGAAGTTCCTAAAAGCGATTCGCAGAACTGGTTTAACGTGGTGGTCATAAAATCGGTAATTATATTCCACAAATCAAACAGTAAAAATTTAATTTCGAGATTGAAAATAATGGTGGTTAAATCCAACGGTTATGCATAAGGATTCCTGGAACCATAACGTAAAAAGTGAATTGTCTGGATCAAAATGTTTTTCTGTCTTCCTTAATGACCCATGCGCGTCAATGGCGAGTGTAACTTCCTCCATCCACCCCTTTTCATGCACACTATCCGCTCGTTCAATGGATCTAACGAGTACACTACGTGATCAAAGTATCTGGACACCTGGCTGAAAATTACGTACAAGTACGTGGCGCCCTCCATCGGTAATGCTGGAAGTCAATATGGTATTGGCCCACCCTTAACCTTGATCACAGTGTTCACTCTCGCAGGCAAACCTTCAATCAGGTGCTGGAAGGTTTCTTGGGGAATGGCAGCCCATTCTTCACGGAGTGCGGAACTGAGGAGAGGTATCGATGTCGGTCGGTGAGGCCTAGCACGAAGTCGGCGTTCCAAAACATCCCAACGGTGTTCTATAGGATTTAAGTTAGGACTTTGTGCAGGCCAGTCCATTACAGGGTGTTATTGTCGTGTAACCACTCCGCCACAGCCCGTGCAGTATGAACGTTTGCTCGATCGTGTTGAAAGATGCAATCGCCATCCCCGAATTGCTCTTCAACAGTGGGAAGCAAGAAGGTGCTTAAAATATCAATGTAGGTCTGCGCTGTGATCGTACCACCCAAAACAACAAGGGGTGCAAGCCCCCTCCAGGAAAAACACGACCACACCATAACACCACCATCTCCGAATTTCACTGCTGGAACTACACACGTGGCAGATGACGTTCATCGGGCATTCGTCAAACCCACACCCTGCCATCGGATCGCCACATTGTGTACCTCACTCCATACAACGTTTTGCCACAGTTCAATCGTGTAATGTTGACGCTCCTTACACCAAGCGTGGCGTCGATTGGCATTTTCCTGCGTGATGTGTGGCTTATGAGTAGCCACTCTACCATGGAATCCCAAGTTTCTCACCTCACGCCTAACTATCATAGAACTTGAAGTGGATCCTGATGGTGTTTGGAATTTCCTGTGTGATGGTCCGAATAGATGTATGTCTGCCTATTACTCTTTTCGACCCTCTTCAAATGTCGGCGGTCTCTGCCAGACAACAGACGAGGTCGGTCTGTACGCTTTTGTGCTGTACATGTCCCTTCACGTTTCCACTTCACTATCACATCAGAAACAGTGGACTTGGGGATGTTTAGGAGTGTGGAAATCTCGCGTACAGACTTCTGAACACAAGTGATACCCAATCAACTGACCACGTTCGAAGTCCGTGAGTTCCACGGCGCGTCCCATTCTGCTGTTTCACGATGTCTAATGACTACTGAGGTCGCGGATAATGAGTACCAAGCAGTAGGTGGCAGCACAATGCACCTAAGATGAAAAACGTATGTTTATGAGGGTGTCCGGATACTTTTGATCATATAGTGTATGTATCATTAGAGTCCCTATACACTAGTCCTGCACTCCTTACTCCCCCGCTCTGCTGTGAGGCATTAGCATTACCAATATTCCCTATTAAATGAAAATAAATGAAACGTAACTGTTCGTTTTTAACATCCGTAAGGTTAAACCAAGTTTAGATATTAAAATTAAAGTGAAAGGAAGCTGTTTTACAGTCTTTCCAGTAACTTTGTAATTCAGCATTCAATATCAGGTTCTCATGTCTAGCTCAGAGGTTTACAGAAGGCTCTATATCGATTAAACAATATTATAAATGTCACAATTTTAATATATCAACCAAGTTTTAGCATTTAAATCTTTAGATACCTTAAGAGTCAAAACAATTTGAAAGGTTTAATCACCTGGGTTGCAATATCTCCTGTTTTAAAAAAATTATTTTTAATAAACTTAGCATATTTAACTGTACAGTTGCAAGAAAACGGTAAAAGTACTAGAAAATAAACTAAAGCTCTACAAGGTGAAGGTAGTTGCCGTATTGCTGTATGGTTGCGAATTTTGGGTTATAACTAGAAGAGAAGAAAAGGTCATAGAGGCAGCCGAAATGAGATTTTTGAGAAGTATGGCTGGTTGTACATCCTTGGATAGAAGAAACAATGAAGATATTAGAAATGAGTTAAACGTTTTTTAAACTAATAGATAAAATAAATCAATTTAACAATAATTGGAAAGAACATTCCCAAAGAATTCAAGAACATCGCATACTAAAGATCATAATGGATTATTGGCCGAAAGACGAAAGGAACGTGCTAGACCGAAGAAGAGATGGATTCAACTTTTGGATGATGATGATGATAAAAGTCATAAAGTGAACTTAAAAATCCTGTCACCATCTCCATCCATTACCAATATTGCTACAGGACTGGTACTATGGTTGACTCAGGAGAATGGCTTTTTCCTTAAACTGCAAGCGTGCAGTGGACAAAGGAGCTTCTTGCCTACGATGCAAATAGCATAACAACAGTAGTTCAGAAGTATTGTCAAGTGCAGTTTTACATCTGCATGGTCATAATTATATAGTTTTACATGTATGCAGGTTTTACAGCTTTTCTTATAGAAAGTATGGTCATAATTGTTTTTTGATGCGGTAATATAATGCGTTACTGATGCTTCTTCCCGTAATATTTATTGTTCCGGGAAAGAAAGGATAAGTAGGTACCTTTGTAAAAGACTGTAAAACAATAGAACGAGAGGGAAGAACAATACAGCGATGGCTGAGATTCGCTTACTCAAACACAAGGTCATAGATAAACTCCTGAGTCAAACACAGTATATCTTTGGATACTTCATATTTGAAGTGATTTCTCCAAGAGTTTTACGTTAAACGCGGTAAAATGTTGCCAAATAGTGATTTGACACTAGGCAATGAGGAATAGGCAATATAGTCGCAGAAGCAAAATTCCCCATAAGCTGCTTATTATATGTCGAATTTTTTCTAATGAGATATACGCAAAGATGCTATACACTATTTGAGTATGTTACATAAATGGCGTACCCAGAAAATCTTAGTGTTGTGGAAAGGACTAAACCGAAAAAAAGTTATTTAACAACAATTTAATCAGCTTTACATCTATTTGGGAGTACGTTTATCTATTTTTTTGTGAATTTCCAACATGGACAATGCAAATATGTTCTCATAGGTTATTCATGGAAAATTCAAGGTATGTTTTATCTACTTGACCCATTTCTCAAACATATTTTTTAATAAAAGTTTTTAGAGCTATATTCATAAAATAAAACTAAGTGCCTTTTGTATGTAAACAATTTTTGGAATGTGGCGAGTTTTCTGAAAATAGTCGTCCTGCGTCCTTAAAAGGGTTCCACATTGTATTTGGTATTGATATTCATTCAAATTTTCGTATTTGATTTATGCTGTTCTCTCTTACATCCCTCCCCTCCCCACTCCGCTATAAGCATAACTTTTTCTAAGAATTAATTATTTTTATTTGAGGGAACTCTGTTTCATATCTTATTTGTGTAGCATTCTGTAGAAAAGGTAAAATAATAATAATAATAATAATAATAAAACTAATAATAATAGTCATGATATAAAAAGGGAGGTTTTTATATCCCATGATCCAGCTATAATATAGTCTTTATCAAACATTTCCGTTAATATTTATTTTTTTCCTTCTGTGTTTTCTTTGCATTTGTACTTACTTTCGTTTACTATTAATAATAATGGGATCAATCTGTGAAAACTGTCGAAAACTCTGAAAAATATAGATTTAATGTAATAATACGTTTTTATGCTGGTACGCGGGATGGGCATATAATACTTCTTACACTGAAATCTATTAAATGCGATTAGAATTTAAAAGTATAAAATAAAATTTTATCCTTACAAGTAATTTAGTTCTTAACTAATCTATTCTGTGCTTGTTATTAATGAAATTATCAGTTGCGGTGCAAACGTTAACCAATTGGTTTGAAATTCTCCGTTTTGGCTCTTTTTAGATGATAAATTATGACTGAGAATTTTCCGGAAAATAACATTAACGATGACATTTTCATTAGCTAAAAACAAATAGTAAGAAGCAATTAATGTTTTATTTGGAACCAAACAATGATTTTCTTCCAGAATTCTGAAAAGTGTATACTGTTAAGGACAGTTTGGTGGATCATTTAAAATACAAAAAAAGTTTTTAAAAATCTATGGAGTACTCAAAGAATTTATTTGAGAATCTGGGACTTTGTTTTAGAACACGTCACAAATATCTGGTAGGCGTTTGTGCATAATTAGGGACAAGGCATCGGCATAAATTATACCCTTCTGCTCTTAATATCATAGATAGAATTTGGTATTCGCTATGCAGAGCCTAAGCATTTGAAAGAGAATGTTTCCATACACGAGCTAGATGTGTATAGTGTACGCTGATACGTCCGTCTCGAAGGCTACCTTAGGTGTAATAGTCAAGAGGTTACTGTAATAAAACGCGAACTATTTTCTTGCCACAGGAGGCAGGGGAACACAAAGTTAAGCTAGGCGACCATCACCTTATTGTAATAAAACCACCTGGCCTTCGCAGGGAACCAAATAACGAAGTTGACAGTTTTAATGACACGTTTCCTAATTAATCGTAACCCACACTCTTGATGGCTAATTTCCTCTCATGAGCGAGGCGAGACAACCTGTGCTCATCTCCACCCTGCCCCTCTGACGTACACAACTTCTATCCACCTGATCACGCGGTCATTTTCGTAACCTTTATGTGCTGCCGGTATTATGTGCATCTTAGCTATTTGTGGATTTGTAGGAGAGAATTTATTACCAAATTCAGCTTCCCGCAATTGGAGTCTGCCATAAACAAAGCATACTAAACAACAAAACCATATGAATACATAATTGAAATTTTAAAGGATATAAATATCTATTAATATAGTTACAACTAATAAAACATTATCTGAAAATAATTATAATCTACAAGTGTATATGAAATTGCCCTTATCTAAAACAAATGTATGTATGAAAATAATCAGTTTACATACAATACAATATTTCTTCAATATAGCCAGTGACCCTTAAGAACACTAAGGGCCACTGATTTAAGAAATGGGCCCAATTTATATTTTCTGCAAAACGTTACAAAACTGCATGGGTTCATGGTTCAAATTAATAATCCAACGACATCAATTGAAGCAAGATTATATTTTTTGAAGAAGTATAGTACTGTTGGCTCGTAAATGGTGCAATTTTCTTTGTAAACTTAAACTTAATGGCCTTCATGTTTCCCATCTTAGGATCATGAGCCAGGTTGAAAGCCTATGATGTCGATTCCTCTGTTTGATCCATTCTCTGCAATACCATGGCCTTCCTCATAAACCTTAAAGTTAATGAAATCCGCAAATGCTTGCAGTATCTTTTCCTCCTTACAACAGCCAATCAGTGAGCAACCAATCAATCCCAGTGCCCCATAGGATGTATTCAGCCATATAAAACGACGCCTCAGGCACCACTGTAAACAACAGTGGATGAATCAACTTCCCACCAAACTTCACGAGATCAGGCCTTATCTTGAAGCCACACCACCTCTTACGTTTGTTGCATGAAGACAAGTTGCTCTAACAAGCTTACGGATTGGCCACACCTCGCTGACATACGCATATCTGCTACGTAAAGATGAACCTCCTATGTGCTCTACCTACAACACCCTCTTTACAATCAAGCACATCCTTACCGAATGCTCAATCTTCAAAGAAAAAGTGAATTACACCACATCTCCACAGATTTGTCCAAAGTATCAACCAGCCTGAAGTTCTTCATTTCTTTAAAGGCATAAATTTATATCATAGTTTATAATTTTTTTGTTGTGTCTATCAATATTGTAAATGAAGATTGTGTAATTAATTTGTGAATTGTTCATTACGATTATATTAATAGTCGGTTATGACTTTAGTATTTAAGCGACTTTAAAATAAATTTAAAAAGCCTTGACATTTTCATTCTTAAGTATTGATTAGGGCTCGAGTTTATAGTCATTAAAAGCATACAAAAGGACACAAAGGGAAAGACACTCAAACGTCTGCAATATTCAACAAAGATACGTTTAAAAAGGCACTAAAGTTCAATGAATGGAATCCAAAATATGTACTAGATGTACAACTTTAGAAAGAGTGCAACATTTCTATTTTAGTTTATACTTATGCTACTACATACAAGAACATTACATTAAATTATATTTTCTCACAACTTCGGAGAATGAAGCATTGTCCGATGCAAAATGTACCTACTGCGATTGATTTGTAAACACAAATATTCTGGACACTAAAGCAAATTTTAGCTTTAGATATAGTTGAAGCATAATACAAGATATCGTAATTGTGTTTAATTATAATGTTGTGTGCACTTTAACCGGATTTTTCTTGTAAGGTAGCCTTTATTTCATTAATGTAGCTATTTTTGCTTTGTCTACTGCTTACCTATGTAGATAGAGGAAATATTGCCTTGCACACAAATATCGAAATTTTACCGGCAATACAGTTTTGATACTTCTTTAATAAATATATTTTAAAAGGCCCGTATCTCTCTCCCCCTGTATTTGAACAGAATAGTTCAAAAAGGAAAAATCTTATAAATATCAAACTTGGTATATAAGGTCAGCTTAGGACGCGCAGATTTTCAAGAAATCTCCCTACCACAAACTACCCTTTACATGAAAAAAAACTTGTTATTCTTAACCTCTTCAAAAATTACTATAACAATCTTGATTAAGGTACTATATGTACAACATAATTGCATGATAAATAAAATGTATATTTTGAACTTTCTGGAAATATTATGATGCAGTTGCTATAGCCCAAGAATATTAGCCGAGCGATCCAAGTAAACAACGATAGGCTTGCAAGCGTAAAACCGGGCGCGCTATCGGGTGATAACTAGAACTTTCTGAACGTTTTATTTCCCCTCCAGAAAGTGTTAAAATAGTTCTAGAAGGCTCGAGAACCTTATATGCGAGAGCGCTCGCTTATATATATATAAGCGAGTGCTCCCTCAGGCGGTCAGTCAATGCCAGTCGAGTCAGTCGCGAGTTGAAAGCGAGTCGAGTGCGACAGAGTGGAGTGAGTGTGAAGTCGGTGCGTGTCGAGTCGCGAGCTGAAGAGTGGGTGAGTCGCGTATGTGAGTCGATGAGCGAGCGAGTTGGCGGGTGAGCTTCCCGTGTGACATCAAGAGCGATTCTCCGAGCGAATTGAAGGCTTCTCTGTCGTGCAGCGAGTGTTGCCATGGAGCGACGGTTGTAGAGGACTTGTGTTCGACCCCTGAGTGAAGTGAGCCGTCCAGTGTGAAGAGGCTGCGTCATGAAGGAAGTGAACCGAAGGAGAATTGAATTAGTTCACCTGAGTGAAGTGACATCGGTGAAGTGAATCCGCAGTGAAGCTGAACAGATACGAACTTAGAACAGTGATGGTGAGAACGGATAGAGAATAGCTACAGTTGAAAAACTGGACGGTCACAATACCCTGCGAAGTCTTCATTTTGAATGACGCTTGTATAATTGGTAAACCGTAAGACAAAATCTTGCTACACAAAATATGTAGATATCCTATTAAAGCATGGAATTTATGTGAAATAAAATTTTTTGGGCATTAACCATTTCCGAGATAGTCTTTGTTATTGCCTTGTATTTTTAAATACTTTTATACTTTTCTCAACTGCAAATTGCTATTCGTCTTTTCCCGTTTTTTCCGTGTTTGTTCAAAGAAAACGGAATTTCAAAACCATCATATAGCGAACAGATTTGAAAAGATTTGACTATCGTTTTAGTTTACTATGTTTTCTTTTTCTTTTTTTTGTGCTTGAAACTTAACCTCCTTTAACCGAGTAGTTCGTAGCAGACGGTGAATGAACGAAATATTTAAATGAATTCAAAAACCCAGGGTCCCTAAAGTTGAAGAGTTAGCCGACATTCGTCTTCTGACGTAAGGGAAAGCCCCAGAAAAAATCTTATCCAAGCAACTAACACTAACCGAGACTGAACTCGGGACTGCTTACCTGAGACAGTCACGCTATCTCCACCCAGGGAAGTTGATTTTTACTGCATCTTTCATTTGTACATTTTACAAATTTGTAAACGTGTAATGAAAGTTTATCTTGATTAACAAGGAGTAGATAGAATAATAAGCTCTTATAAGAAACGTTTGTAGAAGAGAGTAAAGAAAATGAATGCAAACATCAGAAGTGCTTGTGCACAAATGGTGAACACGTTTTAAAAATAGGAAAAAAATATCAAACCGACAATTGTATATAGACAATATATCAGAAACTGTAGCCCACAACTGATCTTTTACTTTGAAAAAACTGGTGAATTTTCTCTAAAACACATTTAAGTTATTCGCAATCTTGTGGTGAGTTATACACCTGAGAAATTACAAAACAAATTAAAATATACAACATAGTGCCCGTATGAGAAAGCCGAACCAATAAGAGCCGGACTCATTCAGGAGCTAGTATGGATATTCTTTGGGAGGCATATTGTTTTAACCATTTAAGTAACATATACGAATTCTCCACCCCTTTCATCGCCCAGCTAGGTCTGACATTTCTTCATAAGGTAATGCTAGCGTATCGGACTTCAGCTAAAACCAATTAGAGGATAGCTCACCTAAGGCAGGCGCGGAACACAAATGATGAGATTCTGCCAACATACAAGAATGGAAAACACCAAAAATAACCGAAAGCATCGGAAGGTTTTTTGCACCGGACCGTGTGATGTCTGTATACAATTTACATATTCTTTGTGACATAGACCCTTTCCGAAATATTGGCTATTATATACTTTAATTATTCCAGATTAAACTAGCGTACTTTAAAATTCCAAGCTCTATTGATATGTTTCTGATTGGTTAATGGGTAACTTATATCCACTGCTTTCACCATACTCATAATCTCTGCGCGGGAAGCCCCATTGTAGTTTCTGTGCGTCTCTTTTTATCACGCGATTTATCTACTCGTAATTTTATATTATGAGTTAATTGGGAATAATACTGGCTCGTTTATTTAGATAAATATACTACCTAATATTAGAGTGGCATGTATTTAATGAAGCATTTAGTTATGGGTAATTTTCCGTATTATTATAAACTGTTGTTATTATTGTGGAAGCTGAGGTGAATTACTATTGTGTAATTAAAGTTTAATAATTTTAAAGGGTGTATTAATTGAAATAGGCGGCGCCGTGGCCAAGTGGTTAGACCACTCGTCTCTCACCAAGGCAGCCCGGGTTCCATCCCAGAGACCCGCATGTGGAATTTGTGGTGGACAAAGCGGGTTTTCTCTGGATTCTCAGGTTTCTCCCACCATCATTCGAGCAACTGCTCCATCATTCACCTTTCACCATCATTTCATAGCATCTACTTCCTTGCTCTCATGCCAGGCTTCGGCCTGATCATTATCCTGGATATTCTATCTGATCCAAAGTGTTAGGTCTCCAGCATTTGCTTATGTCCTAGGGGCTGGGAGAGGGTAAGTCCCAGATATGAGGAGTGTAAACAGAGAAAGAAGAGGAAGTGTTAATTAGATTTCAATTGGTTCATTTGCTTATGCTATATCTAATGTGAAAATGTTATATATTTAACACAGCTTTTAACTACGAGCAATTTACCGTTTCATTTATTATTGTTTTCTTAAAGAAACGTTTTGCTACTACTGTAAAATAAAGTTCCATAATATTTTATCCTAATTTCCCCTCTCGAATATATAAATTATATTAATATGTACTAGTAATATGTTATAGCTGAATAAATTTTTTTTCTAAACTATCAACTGGACTCTTCGTGCCTGTTTGTATGTTTGTTCTGTGCGCGAACATACTCCTAATTTACGCTTGTAACGGCTTTTTTTAACGGTTTGATCTAAAAAATACATCTGATTCAGAGTTCATTAAATAAACCTCAACACTGTAACACTCGACAAAATGAGCTGCAGAGAGGTGCATACTGAAAGACAAAAGTTGTAGAGAACGTCGTTGAAAGCGAATTTGATACACATCGATGGCTGACGAATGTGATTGGAGTAGCGTCTGTGGCACGGTGCTCAGTTCTGATCGATGTAATCACTTCTGCGAAGTGGAAGAAGAGCTGCGTACCCCTGCAGCATCTCTAGAACGTGATCCTTAACGTGGAAAAGGGGATTTTGAAAGTTCCTTGCTTCAGAGCTACATTCATTCCGAATTGTATAGAAACTTATGACCTCATAACCAACCTGTTAATACCTGACCCCATTCTGTGAGCTTACCTTCATTGCAATTAGTAACATAACGAAATTTACATAGAAATATTCCAATATATGCTTATTTTTATTTGCTACACTCATAAGTTTTCTATAACAATGGCCTATGCAGGCTAAAATTTGGAAAGTTGAAAATTTGGAATCTCGAGGTCGCGAGCAGGACTAAAGCATAAATCGGCGTACTAAGCTGACGTATAACCACTGTATCACCATAAAATTACCTCCGAAATCATATGAAACAGATTAAAGAAGCTTGTCGGTAAACCAAAAATCCGTCAATCGGGTCCTGGGCTTTTATTTCTATTTTCTCCGCCATATTAGACCAAACATTATATTCCACCCAAAAACTCGATATGCAGATTATATTAGAAATGTACCTTTCGAGATCCCCTAAATATAAATAAATCATTTTTGTACAACGTCTTTGAAGGATGCAATAACAAGATTTTCCCAAAATTCTCCCCTCCTTAAACCAACCTATTATATTTTTAATTTTATTAAAGTATTAATCTATAGCTTAGAAACAACGAACCTATGGTATACAAATAAATATATATATATATATATATATATATATATATATATAAAGCGCATTAATATACACAATTTGCGTAAAATATATTTTTTTTTTGTAGAGTTAGTTCGTTTTAGGAATATTTCAAGTATATCTATACTTTACATTTTCTCCAGTTACGTCAACTGAATGGGGGAATATCTTTGAAAGTTTTTGGGTGTTTACTTTCTCTACAACGTACATAGTAGGCAGAGAATGTATTGGATTCCACCAAAAAATTCGATACCGATATTTCACCGCAAATACAAGTTTTGAGGCCCCATGAATAAAAAAAGCATTTTTAGAAAAAGGTCCTCGTGTATTTGTGTGTGTGTGTGTGTACAGCATAACTAAAACACGAAAAGTCGGATAAATGCTAAACTTCTAGTATGTTCCATAGATACAACAGGAAGTTCTTCAAGAAAATTCCCCGACTCCAGACTACCCTTTACATGGTACATTTTTCAAGTTTTTTTATTTTATAAAAAACGGCCCAACGATTCTGTAGTTCACATGACAAATAAAATGTATATCTTGAATTTTCTGGCAATAGCCTATGAAGTTCCCTTCATTCGGAAGGAATTTTGGTATAATCTTACATAATGGTTAACGTTACGCGATAGATGAAAACGTACAACACAAAAATTTTAGGTCTCGTTAAAACACACAATTTATTTTAAATAAGTTTTTTTATGGCATAAGCTATTTCTGAGACATCCGTTATTAAATGTTCGAATTGTTAATTTTTCGGTCATGAAAGTCCTGTCAACATCAGGTGTTTCTCACAATGTTATGGAAAGCGTATGGGATTTTAAGGCCGGCATATAACATGCAGTTCTTAAACATTTGACTATCGCTGTATGTATATCTATAACGAAATTTTACTGCAGCTATTTCTGCAAAGTTTATTTGGATTAAAATGTAGTAGATTAAAAATAAGATGTAGTAAGAATAGTTTGTATACCCACTAATAAACGATAGAGGGTAGAGAAAGCCATGTGAAAGCGTCACATCAGACTTTTTTCCTCTATTCTCACACAAGCTCGTTATATATTGTACATAAACAGTTGAGTATTATTTCCAATTGATATTAACTAAGGCAGAGAAACGTGAGAGAATAATTGATTTTTATGCTTAATATATTCATAAGGGATGATTGTTTTCCATTCAAGCCATGTGTAGGCTGAAGTTGGAAAGGTAGAATCAGAGCGAAAAATTATATTATTTATAAGGGATGTTAGTTGATCATATGAAGAGAAAGGTTCTGTTTTATATTTATATTTTACTATTTCTTTTATTTGTTTTCTGTGATAAACTTTCTTTTGTGTTGTTGATGTTCAATTTGTAGGGGGAAACGGTTGCTGGGCTCTATTTGTAGGAGGAAATCGTCGGTCCTTGGATTGATGATATCTGCTGCAGTATTCTTCCTCGGCTATGGATGCTCGTCCACTGTTGCTTTTTCCATTCCTAACTTTCCCTATATATATCTAACTCTTGGTTCTCAGGTTATCGTGGGTGAAGCAAATTAAAAATAACTTTAGTTTATTCACAATTTAAATATTTATGGGTGGCTATCTTTTCCCATTATTCTAATCCCACAACTTCAAATAAGTCAGGAGCCTAACTATCTGCACACGCACTCCCACCCTTTTGCATACACGTGCATCTTTGTAACACTTTGTACCGATGCAATTCTAGAAGAGAAGAGAGTGGGCTCTGGGGCCTTGTTTGTCCTTATATACCTGAGCCTAGTGACGCTCACCTTTGCGTTTAAAAACGTAACGACGTTTCCAATTGGTCCTCCGACCGCGTTACCTTAACATGTATGAAAATATGTTGCTCCAAATTCGTGCGCTTACGCGTCACACTGGCGCGTTATGAAGCAGGTTCCATATCTCCGTCTCTTTCTTTGCTCTATCTGTCTCTTTCTATTTCCCCTGACCGTTACCGGTTCCCTGCTCGTTGGCTTGGTGAAAGGTGTGTTCTACTTAGAATTCTGTTTTACCCGGAATTTTGCTAGCTCGCCCGTTTCTTACAATTTGCTCTGTACAAGTGTATGTGTAAGTGTAAGTGGATGTTGAATATTGTAACATGTTTCTTGATGATTTATATTCTTACTATACAATTCTTATATATGTACAGTATATCCCCTTCATATGTACAATTCATATATATTATATCCCCTTTCAAATTCCATGGTGAAGCTGAGAAACAGGACTAAACGTCTTAGGGAAGTGCTATAGATCAGATTTTTAAATATGGCTCAGTTTTGGACCTTAGCTCACATATCCAGTACGAAAGAGCAATATTGGATATTAATTAACCTTAACGATATCATAATCTGGAAGCGCAGAAATTCAAAGTGTTTTTAAGGTAATACTCATCAGAATAGAAGAAATCATCTTGGAATGTTTTGTGGGACCAAGAGGGACGGCTCAGGCTTGCATTCAGGAGATCCCGCTTTAGTTTCTCGTTGCACTAGCCATCCTTATGTCGAGTTTCTTTCATGGTTTTCCCTGTTCAATAGGCGAATGCTGGGGGGATCACACACTACCACGAATTTTCTCGTCCCTCAGTGTACAAATCTTACCGACTACATGCTTTATCAATACACTCCCAAAATTTAGAGATGTATTGCGTATCAAACTACATCAAGTTAGAGGCCTCGTTTCTACATGCCTTCCGTGAACATAAATCTATTGAGGACGATAATACGCATGATCAAAATAGGAGAACAAGTATACTGGGAATATTTATAGGTACTGCGGCTGGCTTTGATAGCCAAGTGTGTTTGGTTAAAGAATATGGGTTGTTGTTTATATATTTATTCATCCTTTAGCAATTATTATAAACACAGATATACAGAGTGAGCCAAAAGACTCCGAACCGCCTGCGCGGTGTTTTTCCTGTCCCCGTTCTTGGCGCACATGAAACCATACAACATTTTAAAACTACTTTTAAAGGCTTTACTTACCAACTTCACAAAGGGAGATGCTGAAACTGAACATCGTCGTTGTCCATACATTTTTGTTACCTCTTTAGGAAACTATTCATCACTCGCCGTAGTTTACGTTGAGAAATTTCCTGGTGGATATTTGTTTTAATTCTTCCAGAGTGTGTGGGTTTGTCTTGTACACTTTTTGTTTTATGTTATCCCGGAGGGGTATTTTATGAACAATGTTGCCGGCTGCGCGGTGTTTTTCCACCGGGCGTGTGGAAATATGATAAAAACGTGATGACGTACTGGTGCCATAAATAAAGTCACGCTGTGGTTTAGCTTTGCAGCGTGAAGTGCAGTATTGAATTGACGGTGATGCGATGTAGTTCAGTTATTACGAGTTATTTATTATTTTGTCCATAATATCTTTGTATATTATGGCTCAGCATATATTTTCTACTGACCGCGTGTATTTATTTTTAATTCGTATGTGTTAACTCGGTAAGCTCGCCAAGTGAAAGTACGATTTGCAGAAAGACTTCCGTGTAAAAGTTCCACGCCGTTCAACAAACCATGAACTTTACAGTACATTTCAAGCCACAGGAAGTGTTCAGGCTAAGAAATCTAAAATACGACGTTCAGTTCTTCCCGAAGAAACATTAGACGACATCGGTCATCGTTTGGAAAATTCCCCCCCCCCCAAAAAAAAAATTCCATGATGGATGGTTTCCTAATGAGGTGCCAAAATGTATGGACAACGACGGTGGCCAGTTTCTGCACTTCGTTTCATAAAGTTGGTAAGTAAAGCCTTTAAAAGTGGTTTTAAAAATGTTGTATGGTTTCATCCGCGCCTTTCTGTGATAGCGGCAGAGCGCAACGAGCGCCCAGGACGCGGACAGGAAAAACACCGCGCAGGCGGTTCGGAGTCTTTTGGCTCACTCTGTATAATGTATAAGGGACAGGAAGATAGAATAGCAACTTTATTGACAAAGGCTTGCCCTCAACGATCGGTCTGAAGTCTCATTTATGGGATGCAAGCTTGGAACAAAAAATAGAAACCGTTACCTACACAGATGATATTTTAATGCTAATAGGTGGTAATTCTAGATTAGATACAGAGCAAAAGAATTAAAATGTTTCAAATGTGCTATAACAGAATTTAAAGCAAAAGAAGCTTATCGACTGCTTCAAAAATTAAAAATATGTTATCTTAAAAGGTAGAGTTGGAAGAAATGGTTTTGTAGAGATGGATAATAATGTAATTGAACGTTTAGCATGTATGAAGTACACGTTCTGGTTCTCTTCAAGACGCTGCAGGAAGTGGTAGACCCGATTAATTGTTTTGGGGTGCTGCAAAGTCAATATTGTCTAAAATAAACTGAAAACAATAGATGATTTGAAATTGGTAGTAACAAACTAAAGTAATTCAGAGACAAAGGAAACTTTAATCAGAATGTTTACAAAATTAACGGCATCAATCTCTGCCTTCAGCAGCAAACGTTTTCAATTGTGAACGGATATTGCTAATTATGTCTTTTGTTTCTACTGCTTTGTCCAAATTAATTCCAACCAGCTACACTGTAGCATCACAATGCATGTAGTCAGGGTTATCACCAACTTCCCATATCTCGCTTATTTCACACTGCGGAACCGAGCGAGATGGCATCGCGGTAGTTGTAAGGCTCGCATTCGTGAGGTCCGGGTTCAATTCCCGGCGCCCACCCACAAGGGTTTTTCGTAGTTTTCTCTGTATGGCACAAGGCGAATGCTGGAGTGATGTACACTACCACGGATTTCCTCTCTTCCACATTTCCTCTCATTTCATTTCTCTTTTATGTCCGGGGGTGTGGTCCGGTAGGTGTCGAGCAGATGGCGTAGCGGCTTGCGATTTTGAACTTCTTCTCGGTTATACTAGAGGGAAGCCTCCACTGCTGTATCGTGTTTCCTATACGACCCCTGCGTTCCCTCACCACATTTGTTTCTCCCGGAGGTGTACGCAGAGCATAGGGCGTCGATGAGCTAGGTGTCCTCTCCGTTAACCAATCCTATCCTCTCCTATCATCATTGCGGACCTGAAGATCACAATGTGGTTAAGTATCAATATTGATGAAAATTTAAAATATTAACAGCATGTAAAGGAGCTTACGAATAGCACTTTTGTTATTAGGAATAAAGTTGCAGATTATCCTTCACTTATGGAGGTTTCCTTAAGTAGCTATCGGTTGTACAATAATTAGCATCTATAGTCGGATAAGTACAAGTTTTTGGGGACATAGGATATTCTTACAAAGTATCTTGAAGAGTGTCGTGTCTTCATATTAAATCATTCTCGGATTGTTTAACTATTGGTCCAAATGAATAGTTCCGAGCAGGGTTCTGGCCTTTATATCAGTATTATTTAGATAACGGTGCGATTATTGCACTGCCCATTTTATTCACCTACGCATCCCTTTACTGCCTTGCTGCTAGCAGCGCTTTTCATTCTCCTGCACTTTAGGCTCTCATCCGATGAAACTCAATTTCACGAGAAGCCCGAGTTTTTCATTACGTCTGTGCTTCATCCGTGTGTCCTTGCTACGCTCTCACATCCACTCCAGGCACATGGAGGCTGCTAGAAGAATATTAAATTACCTTAGTAATGCGTTTAAAGAGATTCATCCCTAACTTTCATTTTTAGCTCTGATTACCTCGCTTTTTAAGTCATCTCGTTCGCAGTTACCTAAGCATAATACGATCGAATATGATTAACATTCAAAGTTTAAGTATTCCATTCAGTTTTTATCCCATACAACTTACACAAAGAGATAAAAGTTACATTACCACACACCATAAAGGTAAAGATACTGAGGAATGGTGGGCCCCCGAAACCAGGGTAGAGCATCGCGTGCTTCTACTGTGACCCCATGGAGGGAGGGATGAGGAGAGAGACCCGAAAGGCGACCAGATCCGGACGACGAGGGGCGCAAGCACGGACGGGGTCCCTAATGCTTCCGGAATTAAAGCATCCGACGCCTCCCAGTCCCACCCACAAGCCGCTAACCTCCGTTGGTCCCCCGAAAGAGCGCCCGTCCTAACTGAGCGCTCCCTGGAACGACGACAGGAAGAAATCTCAGGGAGCGCACAGCCACCGCCCAGCCGCAACCCCCCGAACACCGTCGCTGGTCCTACAAACACGTACAGATGGCAAGCACGATGATGGGTACAGGAAAATGAGGGACAAGAAAGTCGTGGTAGAAGATGAACCACCCCAGCATTCGCCTGGCGACCGGGGAAATTACGAAAACCCATAAGTCAGAATGGGCGGTCGACGGGGATCGAACCCGGGACCTTCCGAATGAGAGTCTCACACGTCATCATGACGCTACCTCGCTCGGGACCACACAATATAGTGTAAGATATTCTAAACTGCATTGTTTTGAAAATATGGATATCTGAGGATTCCAATAATTTAATTTTTATTTCCTTAGCAGCTTAAACTACAGTTTCTTACTGTACCAATGGTTTGAACACTACAAAAAGTAGCCCTGGATGGTTGTACAGAACGTGTCCACGAAGAGAGTCGTGGTAGCTTTCGCTTTCGTTTTATTATAGATTTTGCCCATATATTGGAATATTTAAACCACAATTTAGCCTTTTGACAATTAAGTTCTAGTATACTAAATATTCCTAAATGTTAAGTTACTGTATTAATCCAAATAAGAAATACCTTTAATATATTATAAGGTATATAATATTTTTATCTTAATACTGAATTTTGACCATCTTTTCATATAAATAAAGATGTAATTTTTTAGCTGTTACACACTCTGTAGAGTCTAAGCGAAGTGGGTTTTATACTCAGTACCTATCCATGCTAACTTTCAAAGTAGTAGACATTAGATATTTACTGTATATTTTAGCACCATAATCTGAAACATTGTGCACTACATATATATATATATATTATACAAAAATTATTTTATTGTACATATTTAATATTTTGTAAATGTATATCTTAAAAATTCTGACACCTTTTGCACATAAGCAAAGGTTAATGTAATATGTTTCCATTTTAATACCATACATTAAAATGTTGTAAACTTTATGTTGCAAAAACAAAAAGAACAAGTTTATTATACATAATTGACAATTTGTAAAATCCTGAAACTGCTTGCATGCAAGTAAGGAGTAATAACTTGTGCAGTTACACAGGCCGTAAATCCAAGTTATATTAAGTTCAATAGAATAGAAATATAAAAGATTTTGAACATGTTCTATTTTCAAGGCCTTTAAACCTTCAAAGAATATGCATAACGCATTCTAATCTAATCTAGGTTCCTGCAACAGTGTGTGGAAGATAACGTTTTGCTGAATAGTCGACATCATCATGATTAACCAGAGCCACTACCAAGATTTTCTCCAATCTGATCGCACGCACCTTCAACCAGAGTTGTGGAGGCTTTTTCGATACCAGATGAACTGTACAGCCCTGAAATTCCTACAAAATTCTTTGCTTTGTCCTCAACAACCGCGTTTGTTACTATCCGTGCTCGGGTTAAAATGGCCATTAATGTTATCGTGTCCTTGAATAAATGAAAAAAAGGCTGAGTGGAACAGAACAACTCCAGTAGCGTTTCTGCAACTTTTCGTGACGTTACTTGGTGCTAAAGTCATATTTTACTAATAAGGCTTTTTCTAAAACTCTTACGAGTATGTCAGTGTTCAATCCAGTAGTGATGATAATAAATGTGCGGCGGAAAATATTCTCGATTAAAATTTTCATTATGAAACAGTTTCAGAACAAGAAAATGACTCTCAAGAGGAAGACAGCCCATTATTCAGCCAAGTAGTTTTGCATTGTTTATGTACGGTAAGAATGGATATAAATGGTCGGTCACTGAACCTAATAAAAGTAGAACACCTGCTCATAACATTGTAATAAAGTCCTTGCACTAAAAGGGACGGCATAAGTTTTTTAGCATTTAAAACATTTTGTGTTTAAAACAAGTTTATTTATAAAATATTCTGTGGAGGATATGGTGCAAATAACTGCGATTGTGTTTTAATTACTGTAGTGGATTTAGAGTATGAATAAAGGCATGTTATATTGTCGCATGTGATGTTAGACGGACTTGTTTATTTTACATTAAGTTGGATCTTAACATTAATATGGCTCATTCTTCTAAATTCTAATAGAATCATATTTTACATTTTCTGCCTTAAGAAACTTTCTTAAGATGTGTACGTGACAGGATGTATGTGGGCTACCTCACTTCCTAGTTTGGCTCAGGGGACTTTTTCATTTGCGTCATTTCCCATGGAAATTCTTAGAATAATGTTGCCTTTTGCAACATAGAACCGATCATGTGTTTCCGCTCAATCCTACACAATTCTGCTCAATCATACTTATGTATGGCGTCGGCTTACCACAAACAGGATATAGACGTCATTAGGATTGAGTCGGTTCTTGCCTATTTAAGCAAGCGCCTGAGCGCTGCTCGGGGGAGACCGACACATGCTAGACAGGGTCGAATAGCTGCCCGTCAGCATCCTAATCTGCTATCTACAACGATGGGTTCACAGGTCCGTCCACATTACATACGACAAGTATTTTAAGGTAAGATCGTACATGTACTATAGCTTTGTTCCCCCTTCAATGTAAACTCAACAATGCAAGTATCTGAACTTAATAAACCAAGCAAGTAAAATTAAGCCAAGCTTGAGATGTTCTACCCTGATACCGCTATTCCCCCTATGTCCATCCAGTCATGGATGTGACATTATGGTGGAGGCGCCGGGTATTCTTGTGGTATCGTTTCCGATCCCACAACTCTGCTTTCACCCTCAAAGAGTCACCACTCTGCTTAAGGGAGGGACTTTTTCTGTAATAGTAATAAACGTTACGTTTGTTACTATTACAGAAAAATTTATATTATGCTAATGTGGAACCCCTCATTATCTGCTGATATGTTAATTGCACTCTAGCGGCAATTATGCGCATACTTCTGTTGAACTTCCGCCAGGTGCGCACGAGGATTCACTTCTCCTGTTGACTGTTCCTACCGAAGATTGTTACGACAAACACTATTCGAACCACCACAACTTTATATACAGAGCTGCTAAAGAATATTATGGCAGTGCCCGCAATCGAATTAAAATACTCTAATTCCTGGTGTGTTTGAATAGGGAAGCTTTTGTTTAATAATTATATACCGACAAAGTGGAAGATTTCCCTCTGCTTCTTCGTCAACGCTACAGTATATCGTTAAAAGCAATATAAACTTAATTTATCCTCAGCACCATGGTGTAAGAATTGCGGTGGAATGGATACGGATCCACAGAATACCTATGTAAGCTCCCTATCAGAGAGCTCTGGTGCTGGACAAAACAAATGGATCAGATAATTAGTAATCGTATGGAACATCCGACACCTCCGTGTTATTCTCTTGGGATTTTTGAAAACCTACACATCGTAATGTGGTTGAAGATGGGAGTATCAAATCTGTCTGCAGGACGGTACTATAGTCAACCTACTATAACGCTACTGAAGTAGTCAAACTTGCAAGACAGTCTGATACTACCTTCCTGCAATGACCTCCGTTGGAATGATACAAGATGCCGCAAAAAACTTGAATAGATGTCATTCTGTAAAATATAGAAGCCCTTAACACACAGAAAAACTGCAGCGTTCCCCCAGAAAAAGACCGTGTACATGATACAGGAACCATAGCGTGTGTCGTCCTCTGTGGTGTTAGTGGTTACCATGCTAGCCTCTAGTTCCCGAGTTCGTGGGTTCAAACCCGGCGGAGGGCGATGGATTTTTTCGGGTGTAAAAATCCTTAGCATGGCTTCCTTTGGAAGGGAAGTAAAGCCGGTGGTCCCGTGTCGTAGATTTACGGCACGTAAAAGAACCTCAAGCCTGATAAAGGGGCCTCTGAGCAGAATTACCGATATTTCACGCCAAATATAGAATGGGACGCTAAGGACCACAGCAGTTAAAGAGCTTCCATAAATAAAACTCAATTTCAACCATAGCGTGTAATTGTAAAATTTCAGTACAACAGGTCATAATTAAAAAAAGAAAGATTATTAGTAAATTTTACTCCGGAATAAAAAAATGCAGCTCTATATTTCGTAAAAACAGACGAGCAAAAAATACACAAAATTAAAGTAAAAGAAAATAAAAATAAACAAAGCGTCTTTATCAACTTCCCAGCCATAAAATATAGCCTGTGTATCACTTGCTACGAGGATGTTGTCCATTCATAAGTTTAATGGACATACATTAGCTGACGTATTGCCATGTAACTCCGCTTAGATACATAGTCCTAGATTAGCTAGTAGGCTCCAAGAGATTGCACAGTTAGAAAGTTGCTGGCTTCAGATCGAGAGCGAATGAGTTGCGAGTTTCGCTAGTGTTTTAGGAAGCGAAATTGCAAATTCAAAATTCTAGCCATTGCCTTCTCCATGTGCATGCTACGTTAAATATTCAGGTAACTACATCCATATTTCAATAATTGTGCCAAATTGATCCTCTCCCGAGAAATCTAATTTAGGCGACTGGGCTGTACCAAAGGAAGGCTGACATGTACGGGAACAGAAGTGAAACGACTATGGTAGTTGTCAAGGAGACGACAACAAGAAGAAAGGGCGCAGTTATTTTGAGTCACGCAGTACGTCAGGCGATTGTCGTCGTCCACTGCGCAGACGCCGGATCAGTTCCAGCTTTCTTCAACGTCCTGTCCACAAGGCTGATTAGTCTTTCTTCGACAGCGAGCTAGGTTACAAGGAAAACAATAGGACAACGTTTAGATAGAAGGCATTCTGGATGGTATTTCTAACTTCATTTTTGGCTTAACGTATTCAAAATTCCTTTAGTAATTTTTCACTGGGAAAAGATTGATCGTCTGAACTATAGACTTATTGCTGCTAGTTTAGAAATATATCGGTAAATGTGAGAGCAGGAAGAAATTCTGTAATTATTGTAATTTAATTTAAAGCATTGAAGCCGTAAAGAATGTAAAGAGTGGCGAATTAATAAGGGCTTTATAAATTGTAATTATCTATGTTATTGAAGTATGAGTTTATTAAATGGAAGAAATTCGGCTTGTTAATTAATTTATGGAATATATTTTGATGTAGGAATCTGCCATTATTCCTAATTTAATCCACTTCCTCTTGTGTCAAAAGAGCCGTTTCATACTATATCCATAGAGTAAGACATTTTAATACTTGTAGACCGGTGCATTGTAGCAGTTTTAGGTTCATAATTTAAAGTTACTTCTTGTTATTTGAAGTGCCAGTAGTTGACTGTGTCGGTAACAGCTGTTTTCTATCGATATATTCAGGAATATTCCACCTACTATTGTGAATTTTGTGAGCATTTATATATGACTTTTCATTCAGTAATTTAGGAACATACCATTTTCATGATTCAAATATTTAGAGAAGTGATATGCGATATTTAAGGGAACAAAACTTGCATTTTACAGAACTGAATTTCACAATTCAATAATAATACTTTGAACTGAATAATAATTACAACTGAATAATACTTTCAAGAAGTCATTAACGTTACTTAGATTTTATACATTAAAACTATATATATTACATATTATTTGTCTTTTACAAAGATTTATAATAATAATAACTCTCAACTGCAGCTAAAGTTAACATTTACTGATATAATCTAGCTCTCCTAACTTAGGCGATCCTTTGAGACTTATAGTTTAGCACAATCCACAATTCTAACACGCTGCCACGTTCCTTCGCATAAGACTGGGAGGTGCTGCTGCGTAGTAGTATCGAAAAGTTAAAAAGAAAGATGACAGTGAATAAACTGGTAACATATTTAAATATATACTCGATACTGACCACTGTAACACTATGGGAATTGAAACATATGTTGCTTTATTGGGATCTAAGCTTCAAAATGTTTTTTCAAAATGACGCTGCATATAATATGTAAGCGGTTGGCGAGTTCCTTTTTTTAATTTTTTAATCTTATAATTGTAAAACTCCTAACTATCGCCCACATGATTTCATTTCAGTATTATTTATTTCCATTCACTTGCAATGGGCAACTGTTTTGCAAATGATTTTGTGATAACATTTGGACATGTGCTGAGGTTTTGCAGATAGGGCGAATTGCCTCAAAACAACAGCCTCCATCGCATACGATCTGCAATAGCTTAGTTCCTGCGTCAGCAATAATGGGAAGTTTATAAGAAGATTCCAGTCATCTCTAGCAAGATTCCAACAGTCTTGTTAATATAGTGGCTATGGACAGAAAAAGTCTAAAGGCAATGGCTTTAGATCCAACAGTTCATTTTAAAAGGCTATACATGTGAGGCTATACAGGTAAATGGAGAGAAGGAAAATATTTATGAATTATGTGTTGTTTTCTTGGCGATCTCTTACAACATTCCCATTACCAACATTACCAGTTTGTTGCTGTTCATGGGATGCTTTTTGGAGCTCATGAATTTCTCTCACACACACTTGGTATTCTGAAATCTTTTAACGCACCAAGTTTTAAAGTTACCAGTATATTGAACCTGATACTGAAAGACAGATAAAAATATTACAACGCCATTAATATGTCAATAATTCTTAAACACATTGTTTTGTTCTACTTTTACTCAAAATTACAAATATTAATTGCTATTTAAACGTTTATTATATTTAAATATTCTGTTCTGTTTTCCGGATCACTCTGGTCAACCTCACTTGAGATAAGTTGATTGTAATAAATCGTTATATATTAAGAACCTATTTTTGCAACACAAGAGTGTTTCATTATAAAATTAGTAAAATAATATTTCGCTTCCGTATTCACAACATGTTTAGCGGATAGTGAATTTGTATTTCGTTTGATAATTTTTTAAGTTAAAAGCTTTTATAGCATTAGCAAATGACAGATTAAAAAAATTCAAGGTTGGAAATTTATCAAAAACATATATAATTCTTGGAACCATTGTGAAACATAAACACCAAAAATGGTACCGTATGACCAGTCTATTATTTAAATAAGCAAACGCTTAATCATCAGTTATTGGCTTCTTTCCTTTAATGATATCCAATAATTTCTTTTACTAAATTAAAACATATGGAAGAGAAAAAGGTTTTGCATTTGGACCCAGCCTTCCCACAACATACCGCTGTTATTAAGGAGAGAGAAATGCGGAAAACTGCCAAAACATTACACTTTGGTTATTCTTTATTATTTTAAATCTCCTTTACTTTACATTTATTTAATCATTGTGACAAAATACTTAAAATACAAGTATATTCTTAAAAACGGTACTGAATCTGCTACTTTGCATTGTGAATACTGCTCCATTTTACACACACACAAACGCACACACACACACACACACACACACACACACACACACACACACACACACACACACACCAAAATCATAACTCCTACATAGTTTGGAGTAGAGTGGTAAACTTTAACCCCACTTTTGGGGGAAGTTTTGCTATACAAATTGGTATTATTGTTAAGTATATATTGCACCTTCTGTGTGGTCAAGGCATGTGGTTTGTTTGTTTGTTTGCAAATATATGCGAGTTTGTTTACTCCGGTTTTCAATTAACAGCTTCTTCTGCGTAATATTTTCTGGTATAAATCGTCCGTTTTCTCAGAAACTATTGAAGATACCTAAAGTACGTTTTAGTATGGCAAAGCACCGTTAAGTGCTGTTGGGGATCTACTTTGGTGTTAATAACATAGTTGATTAGTTCTTTAAAATAATTGTTGCATTTTAATCATAAGATGGGATAGTTAAGAAAATAATCCTATCTTCCTTTAATATGTAAACGTATTGAATAAACATACATCCATGTACTAAGAATGTGTGTGTCTGCATCCTGTATAAAATTTCAGTCTGATATCTTAAATAATTTCTACGATAATGGATCATATTTTAGCAGATTTAATATGGTAAGACAGGGCTTTCAATCTCCCTTTAAGTCGTCCACCCTGGACTCTCGCCTTGCACTGTGTGCACCTTGGCTTTATTTGAGCTTCCATGAATACCAACATCATTGAAACTCTTTCATTTGGTTGCATCTATACCCTTGAAATGTTGCACCCACCATGAAAAAATTTTCCCAGTATTTGCGTGCTTAGATTCATTTTGTTTTTTGTAGACACTGCATGTAGTATAACTTCGACGGAGATAACACTGCAGTGGCATAGAAATGCGACATGTCGTGTTATTTTTGCTCACGAAACTTAACGTGTCAACGAATTTTAAATTGGATTGCTACAGTCAACCCATGGACAGCTTCCTCTTTTTTTAAGGCAAACATGGCAGGTCTGCCCGGGCGTGACGCATTACAGTGGTCTCAACCGTAGACATCGAAATAAAGAGAGCGCTTTTATGTGCAAGGAATTGGTGTGGGAGGGAAATAACTTTGCTTTAGGTCATTCTAGTTGAACTGGTAAAAATATTCTATATTATAAAATTTCTATATTGAGGCAGTATTTTTAACACTGAAATGATTTCAGTGTAATTATATAATATGTAAATTCAATAACAGCCCTCCTTGAAGCAATATGTGTATGTAATGATTTGTAAAATGTATGTAACAGTCAGTGCATATGCTTATATTATTGTAAACATGTTCAATAATGTTATGTGAATGCATTACGTAATTTAATAATGTAGGAGCTGTGAGAAATAGGTCAAAAGTTGCTAACAATGAGGTAACATTGAGCCAATAATGAGTTTGAGAGTTTAAATGTTACTTGTGATTCTTGGAAGCAATAATGTAAACTTTTGAGACAGTTTATAAAATAGCCAATCAATAACCAGAAAAAGCTTTGCCTCCTAACAGTGCTCATAACTGGATGCGTTGCTTGTGCGTCCTCGAGAGAAATTAATTACGTATTCGCGTGAGACGCACTTTTTAACACGTATACTATTTTCAAGTATTAAATAAAAGAATCTCACAGCACTCGATATCAGTGAATTGCTATTTAATTTGTGTCAAGGATTAATAGAAGGAGTGAAGTAAAATTATAATCTGTGTAAGCTTACATGCTTGTCGCATCACGCCAGGTCGCGGGTTCAAACCCGGCGGAGGGCGATGGATTTTTTCGGGCGTAAAAATCCTTAGCACGGCTTCCTTCAGAAGGGAAGTAAAGCCGGCGGTCCCATGTCGTATATTTACGGCACGTAAAAGAACCTCAAGCCTGATAAAGAGGCCTCTGAGCAAAATTACCGGTGTTTCACATCCAATATAGAATGGGACGCTAAGGACCATAGTAGTTAAAGAGCGTCCATAAATAAACAACTCAAAACACAACTGCTAAGAAATCCTTGTCCCTAAAATAAATACTGACACAACCGAGGCAAACATAAATATATAATATTTAAAGAAACAGTTAAATTACAAAGTTAATATTTTTTTAAACTTGAGGCAAAGGCCACCTGAAAGTACATTTGGGGCGAAGGCTAGCAGAAACTGTTTAACATGCGTGCGGTTGAAAAATACTTAAAGTTCGAATCCCCAACAGTTAAAATATAATACAACTTCTTCAATACAACCTACTTCAAATTGACGCCCAAAGCGTGGTGCAAACTCCTACAATTAAATACCTTCTCAATATTACTTATAGTATTGAGTTGGAGTATAACAAGCCTCGGTATTGTATGGTCCAGGTTATAAATTCCAGTCTTTGTAATTCAAATATTATATTTAGTACAAACATTTCCGGTATATTTTAAATGGGGATTGCCAGGTTCGTTATTAGGTGTTCTACTTAAGCAGATTAGCTTTTTATTTTGAAAGCGGTTGTCCTCTTGATGATTTTAAAAGTGCGAAATATATAAATGATCTTCCAAGGTATTAACAACTCATTAAAAGATTAGCTTATTGGTGCTATTCGGCGTAACTAACATTATCTATATCCAATTACATGCAAATTGAAGCAAATACTATTGAAATTTAGTTAAAAGGAAGGAGGATAAACAGGGTAAAAATTTTACTATAGCCTATAGTAAGTGTTTTAAAATTATTTTAATACACATGTTGTAAAAACTCTATAAATATCAATAATATATTGAACTATTAGTACAACAAACCTGTCATCTATCGTAGAAATTCTAACAAGAGATTCTAGAGAAATTCTAAATAATTTCTAGAGAGATTCTAGATAAATTGTAATATTTCTAACACAAATCAAGTCTCTCGATGCCTTGACTCGTCAGCGGTTAGTAAGGACTGACCTATGTTTGTAGGAGCATTAAAAAGGCGATTATAAAAACGTAGTGGTCGCGGATGAGAATCCCAATGAGTTAGTGCTTCGTTGAAATTTTTATTTGAGATTTTCGCTTTGTATTAACAATAATTATCAAATAACCTTAATTTACGTCCGCAAACTCTACGTACTGTCCAGGAATTCATTCAACGCCTGATATAATCACATATCAAATTATAAATAAATAATAAGTAACAAAAAGCATAAAAGGACAAAATAAATAGACAAATTAATTCGAGTTTGACATTTTATGCTGATGAAGTTCAGGCTCTTTGTAACATAGTTGCCACAGATGATTTTATCAAACTGCCCCAGTATGAAGCAATGCACTTCAAGTACTTGCTGTATGTGTGCAAGTATATTGAGATTGTGAAATTTACTGTTTATAAAATTCCTTGAAGCTATAAAATAAAAGACTTAATATTACAATAAATATCAGTGTTTTATTTGGTTTAGTCTACGTCATTGCTGTTAGCAAACCCAGACTAATATATGCGAATGGTTGCTGCTTTCTGCTGTATATATTTTAAAGACTCTTAGAAATACCTATTTTCCTAAATCAATCTTTGCGTTAGCTGCTAAATTTAGTTTAATACTTTGTAAATTACTTAGCTTTACCAATGCGCATTTGTTGTAAGTTATCTAAAAATACAAAATGCTGTTAAAATAATAATATCCATAAATTCTACATATACATTTGTTAGCCTTTGCGCTTGTTCCTTCTCAATACCAGAGCATTTTGTTATATATATAAAACCTTCATAGTACCTTCCGCCATTCATTTATTTCATAGTCCATGTAACAGGTTTGACATTTGACGCAGTAATTTGTATCACAAGTTATGTAAATGTCAAGAGTAATTGTAGTGTGAATATGCATTATTGTGTGACATTAATTTGAGATGTTTGTTGATTGTAAGCATTGTTGAGAAGTGGGTTTATACGGCCTTACTGAAACTGACAATAATAGCGTGCAATAATGTAGCGAGGGGGTGAGCTGTTTATCATTATTAGAGACGAGCAAATGACGTAATATTGGCGCGTTTTTCTTAGAATTTGCTGGAACATTTTCCCTAGAGCATATGTTTTCGTAATTTTCATTGGATATAAATATAGACGCTAATGTTGGCGCGTTTTATTAACCAATAGCAGCTCAGTTATAATCTTTAGGCATATCGGGGTGTGGGAGTATAAAAAGGGCTAAGTCAGAGGTAGATCCCTCCCAGTTCATCGGGAACATTTGTACATTACACGTCGGCTCCAGTCCATCGGAAACATTTGTGCATTACACGTCGCTGAGTTCAACAAAAACAGTCATGGTGAATACATAGCATAGTTTATCGATTCGCAAGTTACGCGTAGCAAAGTTATAAAAAAATCTCAAGTGTCGTAAAGTTAATTACACAAAAAGTTGAAGTACGCGAATTAATAAGGGGCAGTAAAGAAGTTATTATAACAGTTTCAGTTTGGCGAGTGTCAAGATTAATACGTGAAAGTGCATAATGTGTTACGACAATAAAAGTATAAAACAAATTCTTTTATCAGTGTTATCTTTGGATAAAAACTGCTTTCCGTTTACACACCTTGATTAAGAGATTTGCTTGACCGAGAGATCATAGCTAGCCGGAGGACAGTGAACCCAAAAATTAAATACATTAATAGGCGCTCAGTAAAAGATAACACGAAGTGACCGCGACAAATTGTCTTTTATATGTGCGGCAAATAAACAGTAGCATTCTTTCAAACAAACACTAATACCATCGCAAATTGGCTACCACAATGTGGAACTTAACAAAGAATACTGTCACATATTTGGCTCCCAAACGTGGGGCAAATAAATAAATATACCACTACACATTCTGATAATCCTACATTAGTTACATCAGGTTACGAGTTAAGGACATTAAAAATCTATACTTTGTAGTCTGTCACTTCGTACATAATACTGACAACCAGGCGAATGTCTCAGTAATGAATTAATACAGAGTAGTTCAATTAATCGAAAATCATTATATGCTTGAGCAGGATTCCTCAGGAAGTTCATGCAAATTCAAGCGGCAGGAACATTGGATGGCACATGTTTATTCATAAACCCATGAGATTAGGTATTCATGTGCAAGCATAATTCGTTTATGATAGTATTTACATAGCTGATTTCCTGAAGTGGTTTAGTAGTCTTGCTTATCCACATTTAGATATAAAACTTCATTCCGTTCCTATCTAAATCCATTTGAAATTAACAAGAGTTCCAGCTATACAAACTATTGTTATTCAACTAAGTTATGCAAGGGAATCAAAATTTTAAAAGTTCTACACTCTGCTATTATACAAGGAAAAAAATATATACATAATATATAAACATTTAGAAGTAGATTTTGTAAAAGATCTCAAATTTAAACAAATATTTAATTAATCGTAACAAAATCGTTAAAACGTGTTTAATATTTGTAGTAATGAATTGAGTTAAAATTAATGGAAGTTTAAAATTAATGTGAAGTTTATTTAATTGGGGTGATTAGAAGATAAACTATTCTATAAACTTTAAAGAACGTACCAAAGCTGAAACAAGAGCACGGGCAGTTATAGCCTCAGGTTATCGAGCTGAAAAAGGAATACGAGCATTTTTTTGTTCCTTGCAAAGAAATTCGATTTCTAGGTCTCATTATTCGACATTCGTACACACTTAAAGAAAAAGCATTTAGTAGACTTTTTAACTCCTTCGTTAAACAAAATATTGAATATGTGTCTGTCATTTGGAAACCTAAGAACATAAAACACGTCGATTTAATATAAAAAGAAAAACAAAAATTTTAAAAATATTTTTGTATAAAAATTGGGCATTACCCTGCGTTTATTAATTACGAAACCCTTTCAGAAATATTTAAATTTAGAGCTTTAAATTTCCGATGACACATTACGGAATTAATATTTCTGTACATTTCTGCATTCGGTTATTGGTGACTTGCATATTTCTACAAACATATCCTTTATATATCAGGTAAAATGAGTAGATTCAAAAATATTTTTACCTATAAAGCGAAAGCAGAAATTCATAAATGTCCATCATTAAAAGAATGAAACACTTATTTAAGCAGGTCCAGTATTTTTATGGACATATTTTCAATAGCTCTGAAATTCAGTTAAAATGCTACAATTAATAATTATTTATTTTATATTAAAATAAATATAATTAAAACCCAATACCCTATTTACCTTTCTCTCTTATTTGTTTCTATTCTTTATTATTTTATTTCAGTTCACAGCTCCATTGTCATCTATAATTTTTGTTTGTTTCTTATGTAAAAGTCATATATGAAATGTTGCAGGCGACCACATTTTATAACGAGCGTATGTAAATGCACTGTTATTTCATAGTAAATGAATACATAAATAAATAATTTGCAGTATACATTTGGTTAGATATACTGATGAATTTAACATATTTGTTAAACATATTTAACACTGCCATCTGTTTGTATTCATATCTTGGAATACAGAGAAAAATGACCGAGTGGTAACTCAAATTGTGATTAAATATTACAAACCCATCATCATCATCATCATCATCATATCATCCCTCGTTCATTCCTGGGGACAACACTAGAAAAGCCAAGGCGGATTATAATTTTCTCTATCCGACCAATTTTGTATAGAATTTGATAAATTCAATTCCAGGTTACATCCTCCTTTGTTAGGCTAAGAAAAGGTATGGCCGCAAAATAAACAAACTTCTGAGTTTTGTTGTTAATGTTTTGATTAATATAATTGAAACGAGTGGATATTTGTAGAGTTTTCCCCTAGTTTTACGAACAGCTGCGGAACAGCAGCACATTAAAATTGTAAAGAAAGTAAATAATTTTTATTTTACTGCAGCGAAGAATTGTTTGACTACTAATTCTAGTGAAATAATTCACTACAACTTAGCTGTTATAGCCAATGCACGCAGAAGTGAGATATAACTATGTGCACACATCAGAAGCCAAACGTGTCTGTTTACGTTACTCATACGTTGTAATTCGCCACCATCTTGTTTACGCAAGATAAAATACGCCATAGGTTCGTCAACTTCTGCACCCTTACTGTTGGTTTTGTTGGAAAGATATTTTGTAATATTGAACATAAACCTTACAAAGAAATCGAAGAACGAGTTTAATATTTTCCTATATTAGAGTGTCGTGAAAAAGTAACTTTACAAATAAAATAAACAGAAAACCCAAACTTAAAGGTTTAAAAACCTTCTTATAATCACAAATATCAGATAAATATCTGCTTGGTTTTTATCGAGTCATAGGTTGTTTAAAACTTTAGTGCACTAAGTAAATTCAATGTTTTATTTCCATATTTGTATTTTATGCTGTACAGTGTACTCAACATTTTCTTATTGAACCTTTTTCCAAATATTCAGCCAGACAATTGGAATAAACAAGTTTGATTTATTTATTAGTTTTTTAAATAAACATTTTAAGTTTTTGTTCGGAAAAACCCTTAAAATCCCTTAAATCATGCATAATCATGAATACTATTATTTTTAAAATATTAAAAAGCTACTGCATTGAATTATTTATTGTACACTTTTAGAAAATACAACAAAGTTTCACTGCTGCCAGTTAAATAATCTCAAAGAAAAGGTATACTATTTATGGAAAAAATGTAATTTTTTTACAAAACGGTGCAGAAGATTAACTTTACTCTTAAAGTTTGGTAATTATTGAAAATTCATGCGAGATAGCATTCACTAATAAAAAGAAAGAGCACAACACAAAATACTGCCTATAGCTTTAACCTTCAAGTATTTGCAACAAGAAATATCATATTCTGTGACATTCACCGAGGCGGGTTCAATCCCAGGGACCTGCATGTGGGATTTGAGGTGGACGAAGCGACATCTGGGCGGGTTTTCTCCAGGTTCTCCGGTTTTCCCCTGCCATTCATTCCACCAACTGCTCCATCATCACCTTTCCTTTCATCCATTTCACCATCATTTCGTTTCATCTACTTCCTTCATCCCATACCAGGCATCGGGCTGATCACCCATCCTGGATGCTCTATCTGATCCATGAGTGTCTGCTCCTCGGCGGGCCTCTGACCCCAGGCACCCGCTTGTAAGTCCTGCGGGGTGTAAGTCCTACATAAGAGGAGGGTAAACAGATAATGAATGAATGAATCAAAACAGCAGGTTCAGTTATTGCTTTTTTATTTTGCTCTAACGGATTTATTCTAAGAAAAAATGGCGGAGTTCTGCTTTTCATTGCATTGTTTTCTCTGCAACTTTAACCCCATATTTTCGCACATAAAAATTGTATCACTTCAAAGGAAAAACACATTAACCAGTTATGTTCTACACTAACGAGATTTAAACCCATAGTGTCATTACGGAAGTACTGACTTCACAATGGAGACCCTGGCAACGTACTCAGGTTGGAAAATGTGGTATGTGACAGATGTTATTAGTACGAAAGTAATGTTGAAAATCTCCACTTGTTTTCCCGTGCGTTTAGTGAATGATTTCAAGAGACTCCCTGCATTCTGACTTCGATTCCTGGCTGGATCGAGAAAGTTTTGTTTATCCAGAATCGTTCTCTATCCTCTTAAGTCTGGTAGCATGAATGCGGGAGTGAATGTGAATAGGTTCAACGTAAAAATAAGTTAAGCGTTAAAAACCCACATATTTTCAGATTGGAAAAAATACCTACAGTTAGTTCTTTCTAAAGTCAAAACCCCCAATAATACCATATAATTTATGTGGACTACACAAATGAAACAAAAAAAAACATGATCTGATGAAAACTGGATTCTGTCCGGTTGCCACAGCATTTAGTGTGTATATTGGCAACACTTTCGAAGAAGTCCAATTGGAAACGTGACAGTTATAGGATCAGAGGTGGTTTGCAAGACTTCTACAGGATTCGGTCATCTACATATGGCTTCTATAATTACAATGTTTAATTCGACCTATGTACTTACGTGCCTTAGTTGCAGCTATTAAATGTAAGCAAGCCAGCATCAGATATCGTAACTTAATGTGTGATAAAGGGTCCAGAGTTCGTTTCATCATCTCCAAATATATTCTTGGAAAAGTAAAACACGTCAGAAAGTAAGAGATGCTAAAGAGAAGAACTGAAGTACCAAAATATTACTTGAAAGGTATCCTTTACACAGTTCATATTTTAATTTTAACTCCTCTATGTAGTATTATCCTATAGTCTAGTTTTATTCTTTTATTTAATATTTTTCAACATTTACGCAATCAAATGTTGTTTTCAATTAGAAAGTACTGCTTCGTTCTTATAACAAAAAGGATATTGTGTATATATATTTATTTATTAGTTTATGCCTTATAATTTCCCGATATTTGGCTGCATAGTGTACAACTTAATTTTATGCAAAAGCGGAATATTAAGCCATGTACGCGCACTGTGTGCACAGTAACAGTACAGGATGCTTACGAGTTGATGGTGCTATAAAATCATTATTTTATCGTACCTGTAGTCTCTCGGAACATAAACCTACTTAGTATTAGTTGTCTATGAGGCAGCAGCTACTCACATATATAATATATATTAACAATAATGAAATAATTGTTATATAATTAGATGTTAAGTATAAGCTTTATATATGTGTAGGAGGAGTTCAGTTGGAACCATGGGACAGTTGTATAAAGCAGAAAAACAACATTTTTGTTAGAATTAGGGTGCAGGCAAACCGACTTGTAGGGGAATGACACAATATCAGAACCTTGATTCATTGTGTAGGAGAAAGTCACAAGCTAGTTCAACGTATATTTTTGAAGAGAGGTCACATGTCTGGAAACACGAATGATAGCCTGTTAAGTTTTCGACAATGTTCCAAGCTGAAGGAACGCAGCCAATAAGATTTTAATAAGAGTATGTTTGAATGTTTAAGTTCAGGAAAGTTAGTTATAGCGTCCCCAAGCCTAAGTCAGTTGGGTGTAAGGTGCGGTGATGTGCAGAACATACCTGTAAGCTCTCCGAAGCAGGAGTTACTAATAATGTAGTGAGAACGTTAACAATATATCAGTTTTAAAGTGCAAGTTATTACAAGGAAAATGAGGTATACGTAGTTTAGACACGTGTGATACATAGTTCAACTATTAATCAAGCACTTTAAAAATAATGCTTGATTGTTACGTTTCTTAGCTAAGGAAACTTCTACAGCTCCAACTAACTCAGTTATTTCTAAAGTACTGTGTACCTTCTTACTACAGCAGAAAATGCGTGTGTAATTAAAGTTTTGTGTTCCTCCACTGATTTAACAATGTGTTAGTGTTGTTGCTACATACTTTCTTTCCCGTACCAGACCCTGATAAGTTACACATGCTCTACCAAAGACCCATACAACAGCAGCCGTGGCAAGAAGTAAACACAACTTCATTAACAGTGTAATAGTAACAACCTAAACACTAAGATAATCACCATAGCTAATACATTAATTCAGATATCAATATATCTACATGTAAACCTACTACGAGTTAGGCTACCGGCTACGATTATCATACCTCATCTATCAATAACGAGTCATATTTTATACGATTGGCTGCTTTCCTTATGCTTGAAAAGCAAAATGTCAAAACGGAATGCTCTGCGACTCTTAAAAAGGTTTCTTCTTTATCAAAATGATAAACATTTTTGTGCTAAATGTTCATATTGGTGCACAACCTTCCTTCCTTTCTTTATGTTTTTGTGCCATTCACCTTTAATCTCGCGAGAAAATATATCGCCATTTTTCAGAACTCTACTCATAATATAGCGCTCATTACGACATGCTCCATTTTTTAAGGGATTAAAACAAAGACGAATACTGGATATCAATAATAACAACAGTTATATATATTATCCTTAGCACGATCCGAGGTTTTCACAAGGTTGTCTTTAAACGGGTAAAGAAATACTAGCCAGTGGATTAAATTGGACAAGATATTTGAGAGGAAAATAGGTAGACGTGAAAAGCACTTAAGTTATTATTTATTTGTGAGCTGTGTAACGCCAACGTATCAACCAAATTCTTCACTTAAACGCTTCCTGACATCTAGCGGGATTAACAAGAAGTACAACGTTCGCTCAGCGCGGGCTCATCAATAACGTCCGTGTCACACACATATTATTTTCTCTTTCACCCTATCTCCTAGCAACGGAACGATACGTTTGCTGCTGCGTAAACAACATTAATGAATTGTATTTTTACTTTATCTACCACATACAAAGAAGGAAGAGAAGACATTGCGTTCCACCCAAAAATTCGATATCGAGATTTCACTGGAAATACTGTTTTGAGGCCTCCTGAAACAAAAAAAAAAGCATTTTTAGAAAAAGGTCCAGATGTGTGTGTGTGTCTGTGAACAGCATAACTCAAAACCGAAAGGTCAGATAAGTACCAAACTTGGTATTTAGGTTCAGGTTCTTTCAAGAATGCGACACGAAGATTTCCAAGAAAATCCCCGCACCCCAAACTACCCTTTACATGGAACATTTTTCGAACATTTTTATTTTCTAAAAAATTACCATAGATTTAGATCAAAACGCCATATATTAAAGATTTTTACAGCACAAATAAAATATTTATCTTGAATTTTCTGAGAACAGCCTGTGAAGTCCTCTTCATTTGGAAGGAATTTGGTAAACTTAAGCGATAGACAAAAACTAATAGACAACCACATAATTTATTTCGAATAAGTTTTTTGTGGCACAAGCCATTTCTGAGATATCCGTTGTTAATGGTCTGAATTGTTCATTACTTCGTCATTCTCTTAAAGTTCTGTCAACATTCAATTGTTTCTGGTGTTTGCATGAAAACAGTATGGAATTTTGAGACCAGCATAGAGTCTCCAGTTCTGAAAAAATTTGCCTATCGCTGTTGTTTTTGTATCTATAACGAAATGTGTACTATGGCTATTTCTGTAAAGGTTTAGCTCGACTGAAACGTAGTATTCAGAAAAATAAGCTTTAGTAACAATAATTTGTGTATCCAGTAATAAACGATACAGGGTAGAGAAAATCGTCGAATGTATCACATTAGATTTTTTTAAACTGTTTCATTTATATACCCCTCTTCAATTAGCATGCTCATACCAGAAGCTTAAGAAACAACAGATCGTGCTATTACTCTTTGATTGTAGGTATTTTTAAAATGATGGTTTTATTAAACTTTATAATGATACACACTCAAATTCACTTCCACACTCATATTTCCAGAGTCTGCGGATGGTGTGGAATGGTCCTAGTTAAAGAAAACTTCCCACACCCCAGCCGGGAAATGAACCCGGTACCTGTGGGCTGAGAATCCAGGACATTAACCACAGCATTGCATAGGTATTTGTGTTGTACTTTCCTCACAAGCTAACGCATGAAGGTTTTATTCGACTTATGTACGTGAATTTATACAGAAACGTAGATCTGGAAAATAAAAAACAATCCATAAAATAGATTTAAATTCTTATCTATAAAAGTAAGCATTATTTCCAATGTTTCCTTAGATGATAGGAATACAAATGCATATCATTCGTAAGTAAATATTCTAATTGCCTTTTTCAACAAATTACAAGTTAATGTTTTGTAGTCTCCATAGGTTAAGGTTATACTTGGATTTTATTTACTTAATATCTGTAATTATGCAAATAAGAGAAACATAATCAAGGAATTGGGTAAGGGATAAGCAGGTTCTTCAATTCGTTATACTGTCTCTATTCCTTTGTTCAGTCCAAAAGTGCGAAAAATTCAAAACGTGGAAAACGTCTTAAGATATGCCAGTTATTTATTTGTTATTTTAAATTTAGTTTCCACAAAATGGATTATATTATGTAACACACTCCTATTTTAATTTTAAAAAAATTAGTGGGTTTAAGCTGTTTTTCCAAAGTAATTCTCAGTTTTGTATAATCCGGAAAAGAAAAATTACTTTACCCTTACTAAAAAAAAGTTATGTGTTACATTTATGTAACCTTCCCTACTCTCTAACGCTTATTAGTGGCTATAAAAAGTTTAACTTTGTATCTACTTATTTTAAATCCAGAAAAATCTTTGCGAAAATACCAACATAACACGTTTCGTTATACATACAAAGGCAATAGCTACAGTCAGATGTTTAAGAACTAGATGCCATATGCTGGCCTTAAAATTCCATACTCTTTCCAACGAATCGCGAGAAATAGATTAATGTCGGCAGGAGTTTAAAAGAAAGGCAACGTATTGAACAAACCGAACCATTAATAACGTGCATCTCGGAAAAAGCTATTGCCACAAAAAAGTTCTTTGAAATGAATTGCTCTAAAGAGATTTACATTTTCTGTATAGTGCGTTTTCGTCTATCGCTTAACGTTTACTAGTTACACAGGATTATATAGAATTCCTTTCGAATGAAGAGGAATTCTTAGAGTATTTCCAGAAAACTCAAGATATATATTTTATTTGTCATGTAAATATATTTAATATATGGCATTTTAACAAAAATCGTTAGTCATTTTTTAGGTTTCATAAAAAATTTCCAAAAATATTCCATGTAAAAGCTAGTCGGGGATGGGGGATTTTCTTGAAAATCTTCGTGTCGCATCTTTGGAAGATACTGAATTTAAATATCAAGCTATTCGTTTTCGAGTTACTTTTCACAGACATGCGAACTTGTTTTTAAAAATGCGTTTTTGGTGGTAACCTTCTCTACCTCTACACTGTCGTGGATAAAAACTGACCTATTCCCCTAGATCCCGATAGTGTTTTTCTCTCGGTAAGGCTTCCACCAACTTTTGACTCCGATGTTATAATCTGTGTGAAATACAGGGGTACACAAGGACAGGCTAAACTAATTATAAATAATTCGGTCTTCTATAGAAAAGGTTTAAGAATTATTTGTGTATGTGGTTAAACATATGGGAGCTTTTATCAGCGACATGGAGACGAAGGTTATGTTATTTCTGCTACTAAACGGCAATAATAAAACTGGCATTAAGAAAGTGGTAATGTAGCATGAAAATATAAGGCTTAAGTTGTAATATCGCCATTTGGCAGTTCGACCATACCTACTTTGGGGGAGGTAGAGTACCCTGCCAATCCAGTGGCTAGAATTATCCTCGAAAAACAAACGTGGTCAGGTGGGTAAGGTTGGGGCTAGATTTTGTCAGTACCAACATAAACAGATCCGCTCCATTACGGGACACATTTTATGCATGCAGGTATACTTGGTAGAGAAATTAAAAAAAAAGAAATATATATATATACATATATACATATAAAACATTAAACATTGAATCCCAGTCAATTAAAACTGAAGTATTGCAGAAAGGAAGGGATGTTAATAAATTAATAGCAGAGGTAGACAATATTCGAAGTCTGGTTTTATTATTATTATTATTATAGTTATTATAATTAATTATTATTATTATTATTATTATTATTATTATTATTATTATTAAATTTTACTAAAAACTAAGCGTGCAGATTCTAAATGCTTAGGCGCTGGCTTCCAAAAGTGAGTTGGAAATTACATTTTTAACAAATCCACTCTTAACCAGTATTAAAATTAATTTAATTCATACAGAAAGAAGCTATATGACTTCCATACTTTCAAAAGCTCCGCAAGGTAAATTCGAAGTTAATTTTCACTATACACGAAGCCGTCATAGCTCAAGTAGAACAACAAACAATTTTACGCTTAACACTCATACAACCTTCTCTGCCATTACCAAACCACCTGTATTCCATATATTGCACCATCAATATAAAAAGTATTTATTCACTTTCTTTACATCAGGCAGACAAATATTTGCATATAAATGGCCTCAAATTTGGCATTCTGTTTGCAACAAAATGAGCTGTTTGTATCGTATGCAAAGATTTGTTACTAAGGAGTACCTGAGGAAAACAATAATCTCACGTACTTGAATATCCCTCAATAGATGTACTTAAATTTAGAAAATAATACAATAGTAATGAACATTTCAGAAACTGAATATTTATTGCTGTAGAAATTAGAACATTGGTTAAAAATATAGAGATATTCTTTTGTAATAAGTTATTTTTCATCTCTTACAATTTTCCAGTTGTGTAAAATTCAATGAGAATGAAGACTCTATAGGAAATTATACATTTTATTATGCCATTGTCTCAAACATGTTCTAAAAATCTTTAGAGACATTCTTTAAAAGTTAAAAAATCTGATGTGTTACACTCACATGACTCTACATGTATGAAAGGCATTTATACTAACATTTATTCTCCAACCACTTCATGTTAATCTTATTGCTAATGGTCTTGTAGGTACCAGGGGAATATGGTAGGCTTAAAGCGATAGTCGAGTCTTTTAAAAGCTGGTTGCAAGGTGTGGAGCATTTCATTCTCTTTGCATGTCCAGAACATTAAAAACAAAAGAGTAACGAATTCCAATTTGAGAAAAACTACAAGTATTTAAAAATTCAGAAGTCAGTTGCTTACAGACAAAGTTACTAACCACACGCGAAACCCGTCCTCGAGAAATTTAACACGCATTTGGTGTGAGACAAAACTAGTTTACGTGTTAAAAAGTGCAAGTATTTAATAAAACATCTCACAGCTCTCTTTCTATATCAGCGAAGTGTTATTTAAATCGTGCCAATCATTAATAAAAGGAGTGAAGTAAAATTGTAATCTGTGTAAGCCTACATTCTTGTTGCACCACAACCCTGCCTAAGACAAACGTGTCTCTAACAAATACTGATGCAGCCGAGGCAAACATAAATATTAAATATTTAAAGAAACAGTTTAATTACAAAGTTAATATTTTTAAACTTGGGGCAAAGGCCACCTGAATGTACACTTGGGGCGAAGGCTACCGGAAACTGTTTACTATACGTGAGGTTGCAACTACTACAAGTTCGGCTCCCCAACAGTTGAAATATAATACAGCTCCTTCAATACAAACTACTTCAAATTGACGCCCAAAGCGTGGTAAAAAAAGACAAATGATCCAACTTCTTCAAATTGGCTTCCAAAGCGTGGTGCTAAAATAACAAACAAACACCTTCTTCAATATATAGCGTTATTCGAGAGCCTTTAAACAAGAGCGCTTCACCGTTACTACGCAGTTCCCCTTCCATGTGATGTATGAATGGGTACGAGGCGTAAAGCGCGTGTTCAGATGATGCATAGCGTCCCTTTTTGCTCTGCGACGCGGTGGAAGAGAAGCGACGCCAGGTGTATCTCCGCGCCATCTACTCGAGCGTCGCCGCAACTACAACGCTCGAAGCTCTCTCAATACGCTGTAGACACCTTGCGTAGAAAAGACGAACTAATAAACAAAGTTGTTGTTATTCACAAGATTGGAATTTGCCTCTAGGTACACATGTGAACATTAGCTGAAGTACTTTAGTTTCACTTAAGTGCAGTAATGTAACTTCTGTTAACACAAAAAAGAGTTTGTAAAATACTCTTGTTTACAAAAGAGAAACTCATATTACTCATTTGTTCATAGAAATGTTAGGATTTGCACTCACCAAACAAAATCCTTAATTACAATTCTCCTGCACGTTTATAAAGTTACCACTTCTGAATACACTCCTGCATTTTAAAGCACGGAAATTTTCTGGAAAGGCTAAAATGCTGTTAGGAAACAACAGTTCACAGAAATAGATTTTACGAGTTATGTTACACACTTTAACAGAGGGCTAAAACCTTCTTAAACAATTATTCGGCGTTGATATATTCTAACATTTTACGTCACGTTGCGTAGTTCCCAAATTTTAGTTCCTATATCCAATCCTAAGGCACCACAGAGAAAAGCATAAATGTGCAAACTACGCTGATAAAAAAATCAGAGGAGCACATGTTTAAACCATATTCCCAAAATAAATATTGATGCAATTCAATGTTTGACAGGTTGTAATTATAAATTGAAGAATTGTGTAAAATTAAATAGGCATTATAACAAACGTTTATTTCACAGGATTGGAAATAGGCATCAGATTACTGATTGATATAGAAAACAAAATGAAAATACAAGATTGTATTGTGTACTAATCAATGCTTTCCTGGTTATTTCAACAGTCAGTACCTGGTTGTCAGCTGCAATAACTTCATAGCACGTACATGGCGTGCTTCGCGACAGCCTCTTAATAGTGATTTGTGGGATTTTCTCAGATTATTCAGCAAGTGCATTTGCGGCCCACATTTGGGAGGTCCCGGGATCGATCCCAGACTCTTTCAGGATCGGAAGTTTCGGCTATAGTGTTTCGGTGCAGCGTGACAGTGGATAAGATGCTCTTTGTGACTCTCTCCGTCCCTCAGCTTTCGGCTGGCTGCCGGAGTAATATAACTCCCTTGAGGGGCATTGGACCCCCTCTACATGCGATGGGGTCCCCGGTCTGCCTGTCCGTCTACCGGGGTGTCTATCTAGAAACTTAAGGACCCGGTTATTGCTGTGAGGTCGCTTCTGGTTCCGGCCGCCCGGTATCTCCTCTCGCCTCCTCCTTCCTCCCGGGGACGCCTCCTTGTGGGGCGTAGGTGCAGTATCCACTCTGGACCAGTGCCGAGTCCTCTCCGTAGTCAATCCAATCCAAGTGCATTTGCGAGTTCTTCCAGGTCCTGTGGCGCAGCAGGCCGCTTCGAATAAGTTTTTCCAGCATATTTCATAGATGCTGAGTCATTTTGGGGTCAGGACTGTGTACACCTCAGTCCGTTACCCGTTTGCCATTCTTGTATGACATCTTTGGTATTCCGTATTGTTTGGAATTAAGCATTAGCATGCATTAGAAGAAAATTGGGGTCATTCTATAAGCAAAGGGTACAACATGTTGAAGGATAATGTTGCACAACAACGGAGACTCAGTAGTAGTGTCATCACAAAGCATAATCAAACCGCCTCCAAATCTGTCATTTTCAATAACAATGGTTTGAGTAGACATTCGCCAGCACGTCTCCATACATCTCCATACACGTGTATGTCCATCACAACCCGTCAAACTAAACCTTGACTCTGCTATGAAGAGAAAGCCTTCCATTGGCACAGCTGCCAGTTTAGATGATTATGAATAAATTTCAGCCTTTCTTCCTTGTACTGATGTGTCAAACGAGGCCCAACCTTGCATTTCTCAGCCTGTTTCTTACTGTCTGATCAGAAATCTCCACCCCAATTGCTGTTCCCACGTCATTTTGTAGATCTCTGGCTGAAGATATGCGTCTGTACAAAGCTGATAGGACAAGATATATATTCTGTAGTTCTGTTATCTTCCTCTTTGTCTTCGCCATTGTCCAAACCGCCTCTTGTATCCACCTGCCTCTAAATTTCACCTCCAAACCCTTGGATGCCAGAAGCACTGACATCAACAATCCTGGAGACATAGTGAATGGAATGGTCATCTTCAATCCACACTGCTTGTAGGACTGGTGTGTCATTCAGATGCATCATTGCTGAACACTTAGCAAAATAACTGTTTCCTATCACATATTGTTGTTAAATCCGGTATTACAAACAAAATAAGTCAATAAATTAAAGAGTGCTCACTGATTTCCACAGATTTTTCAATTTCACTAATTTATTCAGCGAAAAACTAAAATATTTTTAGAATACATGTATATTAGTTTTAAACAAAACATAACATATATCAACTTTTTGAGGGGGCTCCTGTAACTTTTTGCAGTATATTATTCCATTAAGCATCCACTAGATGTTTGCATACTTTGGTTATTTAGTGCTGGTCAAGTATATAACATAGGCGTTCGGGCGATTTTGTTATAAAATTTGAAGGGATACCTGATATAACTTTAACAGGATACAAATCCATATCCGACGACGCTCCAATAAAAAGGTATATAGCTTTGAAAACAATTTTCATTCATCAGTCTCTTTCTCAAACCAGACGTCCCAAATTCGATTTCCGGTTGGGACATGGGGAGATTTGCTATAATTAGAATCATTCCATATCCTGCCCAGAGTCTGGAAGTATGTAGTGAATTTGAGTGTGTTTCATAACGAAAATGTTATGAAACATAAATATGAGTATATGTGTATATACTTTATAAAAATTATTATAAAAACTTATTACTTTTTCTACTGCATATATGAAGTAGTATAAATTGTATTCCACCCAAAAATTCGATATCGATATTTCACCGGAAATACAAGTTTTGAGGCCCCCTGAATAAAAAAAGCATTTTTATAAAAAGGTCCGTGTGTATTTCTGTGTTTGTATACCTGTGAACAGCATAACTCAAAAATTAAAAGTGGATAAATACTAAATCTGGTATTTAGGTTCAGTACCTTCCAAAGATGCGATAGAGCAACTTTCAAGAAAATTCCCCCCCCCCCACCACAGACTACTCTTTACATGGAACAGTTTTCCAGAATTTTTATTTTCTCAAGAAAGGCTATAACGATTTTGACTAAAATATCATGTGTTTAAGATATTTTCATGCAAATAAAATGTATATCTTGAATCATATGGGAAGTCCCCAAAAGTTCTCTTCATTTTGAATGAATTTTGCGTAACTGGTAAATCATAAGAGATAGACAAAGTTTTACAACAAAAACTCTCATTAAAACACACAATTTGTGTCACATCCATAGTTTTTAGCGGGTGAACCATTTCCGAGATATTCCTTGTTATTTGTTTGCATTTTCCAATAGTTATAATTTTTCCCAAATAGGAACTCGTTACTCGTTTTTTTATGTCCTGGACATGCAAAGAGAATGGGATGTTCCACATAGCAAAGATTTCCTAAAAGATTTGACTATCGCTTAAAGCCTACCATATTTTCCTTGCATATACAAGAAAATTAGCAATAAGATAGCCTCTGAAATGTTTATCTCGATTAACTAACATAAAGTAGATGGAGAATAAGCGTTTGTAAAAAATTATTTGTACAAGAGCAGAGAAAGTCATGTGAGTGCAGCACATCAAACTTTTACCCACCTACTTCATGTTAATCGAGATAAACGTTTGCAGAAATAGTTTCATTACACTTTTCGTTCTAGATACAAGCGGAATACACGAGGATAAAGTGATAATAAAATCTTTAAAAAGCACACCTCTCTCTGATGGCTATTCACCATATTGCCAGAAACAAATTAAGGTAACCTCGAATATCAAAAACTGTAAAAGTAAGAGCAACGATTAACTCAAAAATGGTTAATACCACATAAAATTTGTTAGACATAAATTCTGTTTCAAAGAGATCTACGATTTTTGTATTGTAAGCTTTTATCTATCTGTTATAATTTACGATTATTCAAAATTATACAGAATTCATTTCCAAAGAATATAACTTTACAGGTTATTCTCAGAAAATTTAAGATATGCATTTTATTTGCACAAATAACTCAATATAGTAATTTAATCAAAATTGTTGGAAGTTGTTAAAATGAAAAATAAGAAAAACTTACTCACTTAAAGCCTACTTTGGGGTGGGGGGATTTTCTAGAAACTCTTCTTTGAGATTTTTTTTTAAATTTATTTATTTATGGACGCTCTTTAACTGCTGTGATCCTTAGCATCCCATTCTATATTGGACTGTAAAGACTGATCATTTTGCTCAGAGGCCTCTTTATCAGGCTTGAGGGTCTTTTACGTGGAGTAAATCTACGATACGGGACCACCGGCTTTACTTCCCTTCCGAGGAAGCCATGCAAAGGACTTTTACGACCGAAAAAATCCATCGCCCTCCGCCGGGTTTGAACTTGCGAACTCGGAAACTAGAGGCTAGCCTGGTAACCACTACACCCTTCGTGTCACATCTTGAACATAAACACTAAGTTTTTAGTTATGCTGTTCAAAACCACACGCATACTTATTTTCAAAAATGACTGTATTTGGATTTCAGGGAACCTGAAAACTCGATATAGAATTTTTTGTATAATACAGTTAGCAAGTACTAGAGAAAGTAAAAACCTACAATCATGGTATAAGACACTATCAGTTGTTTTTAAAGTCATGCCCCCGATTTGACCATATAAGTTAAAAAAGGGCTGTACAAATGAAACAGAATACATTATTCAATTTGTTCCCGTTAGCAGAATGGGTACTTCGAACTAAGTACTGAAGCGACTCTTCATCTCCCCTTTATTTACAACTCGAGTGTACACGTCTTCACATAACGAATAAACCAGGTACACAAATTAAAAGTGCTCGCATATCCGTACATTTTTACAATATTGATTTACAGTAGGTGTATGGCTTGTGGTTTAAAGCAGAAGCTCAACACGGACCAACCCAACTCGTGGCATACATTGCATCGTTTCACCACCGAATAAAACATGTGGTTTCCTACGAATGTCATAAAATGGACTGAAATGTTTACTTTCTCTACTTCGTATAGTAAATAGGAGAAGTATTGGATTCCTCCCAAAATGGGATATCAAGATTTCATCGGAATACATGTTTTGAGGCCCCCAAATCCAAATAAAGCATTTTTGGAAACATGTCCGTGTGTCTGTGAACAGCATTAATCAAAAATGAAAAGCTTTTTAAGTACCAAACTCGTATTTAAGTTTAGTACCTTCCAAGGATGCGACACGAAGATTTTAAAGAAAATCCCCCACCCCAACTACCTCTTACTAGTAAAACATTTCGAAAATTTTATTTTCCAAAAAATGGCTCAAATGGTTTTGATTAAAGTATAACATATTAAATATATTTAAATGACAAACAAAATGTATATCTTAAATTTTCTGGAAACAGCCCTTGAAGTCCTTTTCATTCGAAAGGAATTTTGTGTACTCTTGTATAACTATTAAACGTTAAACGATAGACAAAGCGTCCTACATAAAAAATGTAGATATCTTTAAAACAACAATTTATTAAAATAAGTTTTTGTGGCATATGCTATTTCTGAGATATCCATTATTAATGGTTGGAACTTTTCATTTCTTGGCACTCTTTAAAGTCCCTTCAATATTAAGTTGTTTCTCGCGATTGCGTGGAAACGGTGTGGAATTTTAAGGCCAGCATATAGCGTCCAGTTCTTAAACATTTGTCTATCGCTGTTCTCTTTGTAACTTAACGAAACGTGTAATATAGCTGTTTCTGCAAAGGTTAATTTGGATAAAAATGTAGTAGACAGAAAAGTAAGCTTTATTAAGAATAGTTTGTGTACTTACTAATAACGATATTGTTTAGAGAAAGCCATGTGAATGTATCACATCAGATTTTTTACTATCAGATACCTAGCATGCCCACACATTTTTCATAAATCAACCTCTTTACGTTATCCTCAGGGAAGCTAATCTGTTGGTGTAAACCCTGAAGAACGGGTAGGCCAAGCAACAAATTCTTCTCTTCCTCTTTCGCCCTATCCACCAGACAATGATGATCCATAAACATACGCAAGAGAATTCTTGAAGGGAAGCCCCAACATTTTGGAACTACATCCGTTCATGTACAGCAAATGAAATTTCCTCCAAATGCTCAAGTAATACAAGTTGAAGTGGATGGTTTGTTAGCTTTTGCTGGGCGCCGGTTATTGTATTACTACTTTGAATGTTGGGTTCATTGTCCTCCGGCTAGCTATTATTTCTCGGTCGAGCACATCTCTTGATCAAGGTGTGTAAACGGAAGGGATTTGTTACTGAAAGATAACACTGATAAAAGAATTAATTAAGTTCACATATTGACTCTTGATACACGCCAGACTGAAACTGTTATATTTTCTAATATCACTATAATCACTTATTTACTGCACATTATTAATTCGCGTGTTTCACATTTATAGCAAACTTTAAGACGCGAGAGATTCTGTAGAATTGCGATGTGTAACTCGCGAACGATTCTGATGAACTAAGCGACGTTTAACTTCTGAATGATTCTGTTGGACTCAGCGACGTGTAACGCGTGGATGATTTTGTTGAAGTGGGCAATACTTGCCTCTGGCTTTAGCTTTTTATACTCCCACACCCCGATATGCCTAAAGATTATAACCGAGCTGCTATTAGTTAATAAAACGCGCCAACATTAGCGTCTATTTTTATATCCAATCAAATTTATGAAAACATATGCTCTAGGGAAGAAATTCCCGCAATTTCTAAGAAAAGCGCGCCAATCTGATGTCATTTGCTTGTCTCTAATAATTGATAAACAACTCACCCCCTCGCTCATTGTTGGACCGCTCTTATTGTCAGTTTCAGTGAGGCCGGTAAACTTATTTCCTAACAATGCTTATAATTACCAAACATCTCAAATCATTGTCATACAATAATGCTTATTTACACTACAATCACTCTGGCATTTACATTATTGTGATATAAATTACTGCCACAAAGTTTATGTAGCTTTGTACAGACAGTCGTCGACTATCGCACCTAAAATTTGTCATAAATTCAACCAAATATCCTGTACATTAATAATAGTTATTAGTAAATTTTCATATTAACAAACATAATTTCGCCGACAAGTATGTATAAACTGAATCATAAAATTGGAATCCATTTTTTCCAGAGTTTATATTGGAAAGACAATACACATTCTAAGAGCGTAAACAGAATTCTGAGGTCTGAAGAACATTTGCGAGGTCTTTGAACATGAAATAAGAAAGGAAATGCAGGGACTTCTGTAAATTAGCACTGCTGAAGGACCCGCAGTTGGCTGGGTAGTGTTTCAAAGAACGTGCAATGGATTTGGCGCTATATAATTAGATAACGTTTTATGGCTATAACATTTACACGGAGTATAATTTATTCAAGAGATTCCCGGAAGGGAAACTCGTAAAGTGTGAATAATTCTATTATTATATATTATTATATATTGTTTTGTTATGCATCTTGATTAAGCATTAATTATAGAATAACTTTCTGTAGGTGCACTTTTCTCTTTGTTTTGTACTCCACAAGGCACAATTTTTACCTAAGCATATTCTGTTTAACTATAATCTTTGTGCGGAAGCATTTTACTTTGCTTTACTTTTAAATCTAATATAAAAATATGCAGAATGTGCGAGCTTTTTATGTCTCTTCAACCATCATACTTGTATCAGTGTGAAAGTTCCAAACCTCCAGGTTAAATAATTTCAGAGAAAGGTGTACAGAAAGTTTCACTTCTGGAGATCTGAGAAAAGCACAAAGCAAGCTTTGAAGCCCTTTTCGCTCACAAAAATGTGTTCTTGAACATTTCAGCTCGCATTCATCTTTCCCCTCACTTTTCTTTGGTTTGCAATCACTACAAATAATAACTTTGATTACGTGAAATTAAGCACAATGTGTTCAAAGGATTAAGGTATGGTTACTGGTATTCTCCTTTGCATAGTGTGAGATTGGTAAAGTTCTTTTGGTGCACTCGAAGAGGTGATATTGTATGTTCGGTTCCAGAGTTTGCAGATACAGTTACTGTCCGCGTCTGGAAATCTTTCCTGTTACAGATGTGCTGGTGGAAGCCGTATATTGCCCTTCGGGTATGGAGGTGTGGAAATTCTAAGCCGGGTGTTTTCCGTTCCTCCTCTATCATGGTTGGGGTACTGTAGAAAGCAGAGTCAGCTTCTATTGCTTTCTGTGTTCGATCTTCCAGGAATTTTTCACAGGCTTGGGTTGTATCAGATTGGGTGGTGTAATCAAGTCTTCTATAAATGCTGTTGTACCTTGATTCTACCCAGGGCTTTGACATTTTTATAGTTCAGGTGTGACCATATTATCTCGATGGCGTAAGGTCCTACCAAGGCAATCTTCAGTTTGAACCGGGAAATTGCTGTTTCTAGCGACCGGATCTTAAGTCTTTTAATTTCCACTGTGAGTTTTAATGCGACAATATTTCTATCCTCATGTGTCTTGTAAAGGTAAATCTGGGAGACTTTAGGGTTTCCCCTAGCTATTTGTATGATTTGGCTGCATCTGGTGTATAGTTTTCACAGGTGAAAGCCTCCTACAAGGAAATTCCTCGTCCTTCGCGAAATTTCATTACCTTTGTCTTGTTTTGGTTTATTTTAAGTCCGTTTTTCTCGACCATTCCTCTAACTTGTTGATCGCTTGTTGCATCTTCGTCCTGTTTTTGCTTAGGATTACCGCGTATGGTAGTATTTTTACCTCGTCCGTTGTAATCTTTTGTAGAATCCTTTGTATGTTAAACAATATCGGGCTAAGCGGGTCACCTTGTAAAACCCCGTTCGTTTATACTATATACTCGTACTTGATTCCAGTTGACCATCGCTTATGCTTAATACGCTCTTTTCCAGGATATTTTTTATGAGTTTAAGGAAATTATCTTCTTGACCTAGGACTGTTCTGACTTTTCGGGCGAGAATATTCATGTTCACTCCATCGAAAACCTTTTGGTAGTCCACGAAGGTCGCGATGCACTGACTCTGGATTGTCTTAGTGCGTCTCCTGTATTCCAATACTTTCTGAATTGCCTGGATCGTCGATCGTTCGATGAATCCATGCTGTACTTTTCGTTCGAAAATTCTTTCTCGTATTACAATGGATAGTGTTTTGAAGGCTGCACATTCTAGCATAATCCCTCTGTATGCGTCCTGTTGTCCTCTGCCTTTATTGATATTCTCCAGATGTTCGGTGTGTTTCGGATTTCTATGCACTTATTGTCTAGGGCTGTCCATATGCTAATTTTGTGTGAAAGTGGAACCTTGATAATTTCATTTAAAATGTTGTCCGGTCCTTGTGCTTCCTTCTCTGTATTACGGACCAGACTTCTGCTTCTATTATGGTGGTGTCATTTCCCTTTTCGTGTGGTCTCCTGGACCGTCCTGTTGTTTTAGAACAGTTTGTTGTAGCATTTCTATGAAATGAACTTCCCAGGTCTCCAGCGATAGGTTTGGTACTATCGTGTTTCTTCTTGCATCCAGGGCTTTGTATGGTTTACTTTTCGCTTCTCTTAGTAGTTGTTCTTTTTTGTACGCGTAGTCTTACTATATGTTCTTCTTTCCTGGTTAAAATTTTCCTGTTTATCCTGGTCTGATTGACTCTTTAGGTCTTGTAGTCTTCCCAACACTGTTTCTCCTTTCATAACACTCTGTGTCAAACTACGGCCCGCTTCCTCCCACGGGGTCGCTCCTAGGGACACTTCCAACGGACCGTCTTGTAGTATACTTGCGGCAACATCTAGTTTTCATTATTCTATTAGTGTCATCACCTCATCTGGTCGAGTTCCGGGTGAATCTCTCTATATCTAATAATCTCGATGTCCATTTTCTTGCCTCCTTGGGCTCTCGTTCTGGATTTTTATAAGCTCTAAAGGTACCGTTACTGGTAGATGTTTCCAGATGGTGGCCCAAGAGTCCTTTCAAAGGACCTTGTTTACAAATCAAAATATGTTGTTAATAACAGAAAAACCATAGAACATTTTTTAAATTAAAGTAGGGATAGAATATATAAATACCAGTAACAATTTAAGTAACATTATGAGGGCTAAACCGAGCGGGATGGCTTAGACGGGAACTCTGTGGCCCGCATTCTGGAGGTCGTGGGTTCGATTGCCGCGTTGATAGGCAAATGCTCGGAAGGATCATTACATCCCCAAATTTCCTCTCCCTCCATTTCATCTACACTTTCACTTTACCTGCCAACTGTTTGGTCTGTTATAGGGTTGAAAGTGTCGGTGACAGTCCTAGTGTTGCATGGTAGGGGAAAACGATGCTCTATGTAACCCTTCATCCCCGGAATGGGGGCAGTCTCCTAGTCCCGGTCCCCCAAGGGGATGTGCAAGCCCGCAAGGGGGGAGTGGAGCCGGTCGCACCAGCTGCCAACCGGGGAGTTTACATCTATAAAAGGTAGGGACCCTGCCCTCTTCCCCGTCGTGCCTCCTGATCCGGCTGCCCTCTGTCTCCTCACACCTCTGAGCTCCCACCCAGGGGCACCCAGTCAGGGACCTCAGGCATAAAAGATCATGGAAGTCGACGTTCTAAGTCTTCCTCCGTAGTTAGTCTTAGTTCTAGCCCTTCCCAGGGCTAAAAAATGCATAAGATATGTGTGTTCGATATCTAAAATGGCTTCTCTAATTAATTAGATCGAACTTAAGGAAGAAGAAAAACGTGATGAAGTATCACATTTTGGTCCACTAACACTTCTTCTCCGGGTTATTTAAAGAAAATGACATTTGAGTGAACATGAGCATGAACTTGTGAGCATCTTGTATCTTGGCGTGGATAAAAAGTGGCCCATAATAGAATGCTGTTGTTTATATTGGTAGCGGCAAATCTAGCCCCACCTGTAGCAGCGTGACCGCTTCTGTTTCGGGAACATTATTCTTGACACAGCGTACTTAACCTCCCTCCGAAATATGAACGAACTGTCAAAGGGCAACATTAAATAGTTGTGCATGTCCGCAGATTACCATTAAAGCAAATGCTTTGTTGAATTTTGAGGCAGAAATACTAAAATATTTCAAAAAAGGAAAAATTAAAGACGAAAGTTTAATGCCCTTAAACCTTGTATTTTCAACTACACTAATGTCTGTTTTCTTATAGTTTTCCATAGCGACAATAACTTTAACCTTCCCCTTTATGTCGCTAATGAAAGGTTCAAATATTTTATAGTCCCACCGGCCTTAGAAGGGAGCATGTAAACAAAATTACGTAGCAAGCTACGGAAACGGTGATAATTGGAACATGGAACGTACAGGTAATATGTAATAAATTTGGACAGATGTGTAAAGAATTAGATATTAGAAACCAAGATATTATGACATTATCAGAAACAAAAAAAGAAAGGAAATGGCGTGGAAAATACAGGATCTTTCATGCATTATATAGTGGAGTGCCTGAAAATTAAAGAGCCAAAGGTGGAGTATCTATATTAATAAAAAATAAATTTAGAAAATATGTGATAGACTGGGAGCTCATAGTTGAAAATTTGATAAGAATTAGCAAAGACTTATATGGACATAAAGTTACAATATTGGTAGCTTATATAGTTAGAAGTGACGAGAATAATGTTAAAAAACGTGATCTTTACAATCGACTAAATGGAGTAATAGAAGAAATTGGAAATGGAAGGGAGATTATAATTGCTGGGGATTTTCATAGTAGAACAGGGAAGGGAAAACAAAGCAAAATTGTATGTTCATATGGAGAAGACAGTGAATGACAATAGTAATAAATTGACACATGTGAACCGAATTCCTTGAGAATTGCTACACCTAAACAATTTGTTCAGGTTGGGAGTCAATACTGGAAGCATTACTAATCAATGACCCCATAGAAAGGTGACCAAGAAAGTTGCAGGTTATGGAACGTATTGCATATATACAATTACATCACTCAATTATATAAATATATATAAACTTTAAAACAATTGCATTGATTAAAATTATTTTTTAAACAATTTCTCAAGCTTAAAGTATGGTGGCAACAATCATCCAAATATAATGGCATAAAATGATGCTGCAAAAAGTATTAATAGTTTATTTTAATATAGAAAAAATTATGACGGCAACACGCGTCCAAATGTAATGACCTTTATGGTGCTGCTCATTCTTGAAGCCGTACTCACATAATACTGAATAATTCCATAATTATTAAATAGGTTAACGTTTAAATTTGAACAATAATTTAAGTATACAAGAATAATTTATATAGCAAGAATTTAAATATTACACACTTCAAGGGTCTGTTATGGCACTCGTATCTACAGGTAATATTTGGAGCTATTCTACAAAATGGCTGCCTAGCACGTTATAGAATTTTAAAGTAATCATTTTCAAAAGTATATAAAATAAAATTCATTTATTGCTACATTCAGCCTATATAAAATATATTATCAATGTGCTCCAAACCCTGCTGTGATATGAATTAAGTCACGAAAGAGAGAGAGAGAGAGATAAAGAAACAAAGATAAAATACTCAAAATTACGCAAACCTACTTGAATTTGGAAAAATTCGGATACCACAAAACCTAATGAGAAGCTTACTTCCAATATACGAATTTAAAGTGTAATTTACTACTAAAGTGCATTTCGCTCAATAATTAGTTCAATTCAATTTCCTAGTTCCTCATCGCCAGAATTAAAACGGCCCTTTGGCCGAACAGCTGGTTAAAGCCCTTTCTTCGCCAATGTACTATTCAACTCTTTCTTCACTTCGGCTGACCAGTAAGCTCGGGCATCTGGAGAGAGGGGGAGGAGCAAGAGCGAATCACAGCACGCCAGGTAAGCTCGGTTGAAAAGTGCTGCGATCAAGCCTAGCGGCTGATCAGAGAAACTTGCTTTGCTCGCATTGTAGCCAACCTCTTGAAGTATAAGCACAAATATACAACTCTACTGTAGGCGAAGCGACTTAGTAGAGAACTGATTGCTCTAATTCCATTACAGTGAAGATACGTCCAGTATAATAAGTGACGCACAACCGTCATAGAATATTAAATGGATATCATCGGCATAAGGATATCTAAAATTTACAAGATACCAGGATACACTTCAACAAACATCAAGTATTGATTACATTATAGTTGAACAACAAACGAAATAAAAGGTACAGGATATGAGAGCGCATAGAGGGGTACACACACACACACACACACACACACACACACACACACACACACACACCGGGTGAGTCTTCTCAGCTTGCGGATTGAGAAGTTATGAAGCCCCGGTGTTGTTTTTGCTTTGCCGTAAACACTGTCCACTGCATCGCTTCATATAAATTTCGGTCGAAATGACTGCTTTGTACCGCTATGCAAGCAGTGGCTTGCACTGGTAGCGTAATGCTGTGCGTGTTGGACTTCAGTAGTGAAGCTCCCAGGTTCAAACACTGCCACTTTAAGGTACTTTTTATGTTAAGTAAGTTTAACGAGAACTCATAGTTTGGCATGGAAATGTCGTTTCACTTAATTAGGTTTAATTATGTGAATTTCATTAAAACACAAATTGTTACTTGTTAGAATGTGCTTTAATGAACATCAAATTAAGTATGTAACATTGTAATTATAATTTACAAACGTAAGGCATAATCAAATAATATTTTACTATTTAAGGCTACCTTTTCATACAAAAGAAAGCCAATAAATTTTTCTGAGAGTTTACGAAATTTAGTACATACGTACAATCTAGATAACGCTTGCAAGCACATATTATGATCGTTGTGAACGTCTCTGGTTCACAAAGTAGTGCATTTAATAATGGTTATGACCCCATGCCGGACCATCACACAGATAAACCTTTACAACTTACCAATTCCTCCATGTGGTTGTAATAGATGCTCGAACTGGCCACCATGCCGGCGAATGCAAGAGCTTAGTCTAGCCATCATCGCGAGTTTAACCAGGCGCAACATGGCCGGTGATGTCACGGCAAGTTAAGATGATGCGTTCCCTGAGCTGTTGAGGGATCATTGGCTGCTCCTGGTATACGACATTTTTAAGATAACCCCATAAGAAGAAATCTAATGGCGTTAGATCTGGTGAGCGTGCACCCTATTGGTCCATGCGGTCCGATACATCGCTCAGGGTAGCCGGTATCGAGAGAAGCCGGGCCGAATGAGCTGGCGCCCAATCATGTTGGTACCAAATAGTCGGTTCTGTGACGGCACTGCATCTAGTAGAGTAGGCAGTGGATATAGCGATTCCCATTGACTTGGCCATTGTAAAAATACGGACCTATTAGATGATCACCGAATATACCAGCCCGAACGTTAAAACCCTATCAGAGTTGTAAGGCCGCCTCTCGCATCCAGTGGGGGTTTACAGAGCTCCAGTAATGGATGTTGTGGCGATTTACATGGCTTGTGTTGTGGAACCCTACTTCGTCTGAAAATAACGGTTGCTAAAAAATATGGATCTTGTTCACTTTGATGTATGATCCACCTAGCGAACGCCACTCTGCATCCATGGTCCGGCTGCAGTAGCTCCTGGTGTAGCTGAAGATAAGGGTGAAAATTTGTATGATGTAGTATTCTCCACGCGGTAGATTGTCTAATATTGAAATGCTTGTTAATGTCCCTCATACTACAATGCGGATGCTGAATGACATAGTCACACGATCCGTCGATGCTTGGTAACAGACAGGATGATCTCCTCGTGGATGTGGTGTCTTGTGCACGGTTCCTGATTCCAGAAGGCGGTTCACAACTCTAAAAAACGTCTGATGTGTAGGAAGTGTTCTCTGCGGAAACCTCTGTCGGTATAGAAGACGTGCCTCCGTTGCACTCTGCTGCGCTTCTCCGTATACTAATAGCATGTACAAAAAATCTCTATTTGAAAACATTGCTCCACAGTGAGCACGAACGGCTGGAACTTCACTTTCTGGTGCATTCGGAAAGAAATCTTGATTTGCTAGAACGCTCTCGAAACATGAACAGAAATAAATAAACAATTCATTTATTTTCAGGTGTGATTTGAACTTGCTACCTTCACCATGACTTTCCAGCATGTTAACCATTGCGCTACTAGAGCACGTTAACAACGAGCACTACCGTAGCCCTAATCAGCGGGCTGGTGAGCATCTGGATTTCGATCGTCTGTAAAATGTGGGGTTGCCTAGTTACTAATCCGCAGGATAAGAAGACTCCGAGGTGTGTGTATATGTATATATATATAATTTTTTATTATTAAAATACAGCTGGTCAGTCTTGTTATATGTGTATGTAACAATATATAAGGAGTGTATATTACAGTCATTTTGTATGTTTATATTATTGTATCCATGTGTAATAATGTTATGTGAATATATTACGTAATTTAATAACGTAGGAGCTGTGTGAATAATAAGTTAAAAGTTGCTAACAATGAGGTAACCTTGAGACAATAATGAATTAGAAAGTTTAAATGTTACTTGTGATTCTTGGAAACAATAGTGCAATTTTAGTGACAGTTTATAAAAATAGCCAATCAACAACCAGAAAAAGCTTTAGTTACATGAAGGTATTCTATTGGATAAGGAATAGTCAATCAGTGACTTGAAATACAGAAATTTACAAGTTTAGGCGGTTGAAATCAATTCAGTTGCCTGTAAACAGTGTCCTAACCGGGCGCGAGACACGTCCTCGAGAAGTATAATACGTATTCGTGTGATAAAAAAATAGTTTACGTCTTAAAAATTGCAAGTAAGTCATAAAAGAATCTCAGAGCTCTCTATCAGTGAAGTGTTATTTAATCGTGTCCAGCATTAATAAAAAGAGTGAAGTCAAATTATAATCTGTGTAAACCTACATTCTTAGTCGCACCAAACCCTGCCAAGTCATCCACGTCTCTTAAATAAATACTGATGCAGCCAAGGCAAACATAAATATTAAATATTTAAAGAAACAATCAAATTACAAACTAAATATTTTTAAATTTTTGGACGAAGGCTACCGGGTACCATACGTGCGGTTGCAACTACTGCAAGTTCGGATCCCCAACAGTTTAAATATAATACAACTCCTTCAATACAACCTACTTCAAATTGACGCCCAAAGCGTGGTACAAATTACGTATACATACTATCTACTTCAAATTGGCTTCCATACGTGGGGCTGAAAATACGTACTTCAAACTAACACTCGGTCTGCAGGAAACGTGTTAAAGTACATTGTTCTTCAATATTCCAACGCATCGACAGCAATTATTGGAAAGTGTGTTTTGGTCGTGGGTTATAGCACAACGAATTTAAAGTAATCGTTGTTGTCAAACGAAGTAGCAGTGTTAACGAAAAGAGGATAATGCGATCGTTCTGAAATAAACCCGCAATGTGCATTTATGACGGTCAGGTGTTTCAGGTCAGAAGCATGTCTCCGGATAGTTCGTGTGTGCTCCCAGGGCGTAGTAATACAATTTTCAGACCAGTGTTTTGCGCGCTGATTTTGTTTACATCAGAGTCCCTTATAAGGCCGGCGGGATTGTAATACGGCAGCTGTCATTCCTTTCAACAACACATGCAAATAGTTCCTCAGGCCGAATTATGTTCTATTGGTTTAGCCTTTTTGTATATCAGTCGTAGTGTAACTGTTTGATAGAGGCTGTGTCCGAAATAGCCCTTCATTTCATATCATGGTCTATTGGTTCGTTTTGTGAGTATACAGAACATAGTAGCTGGGTGGAGTCAAAGGTTGGTTGTCTGAACGTGGGAACCGTACGGAGGGAAAACACTATTGCTATATAGGAGAATGGGCCCTTTTTATGCATGTCAGTCCAAAGTGTCCAAATGTGATCATTTAACTCACTTGACGCCGTATTATAACATGTAATATGAGCAGTATTTTTAACACTTGAATAATATCAATTAAATTATATAATATGTAAATTAAGTAACAGCCCGCCTTGAAGCTATATGTATGTAATAATTTGTAAAAATGTATGTAACAGTCATTGCAAATGCTTATCTTATTGTAAACATGTTTAATAATGTTATGTGAATGCATTATGAATTTAATAATGTAAGAGCTGTGAGAATAATACGTTTGAGGTTGCTAACAATGAGGTAACACTGAGGTAACCTTGAGGCAATAATGACTTTGAGAGTTTAAATGTTACTAGTCATGATTAGAACGACGATAATGTAAATTTTGTGACAGTTTAAAAATAGCCAATCAACAGCTAGAAAAAGCTTTAATAAAATGCAGGTATTCTATTGGACTTGGATTAGCCAATCACAGACTTGAAATACCAAAGTTTACGAGTTTGGACGGTTGAAATATGTTCAGTTGCTGGCAGACCTTGGTAGTAACCGGATGTAAGATGTGTTCTCTAAAGAAATATTACGTATTCGTGTGAAACGAAAATTATTTATTAAATAAAAGAATCTCACAGCTCTTAATATCAGTGTAGTGCTATTTAATTTGTGTCAAGGATTAATAAAAAGAAGTGAATTTAAAACTTAAAATCTGTGTAAGCCTACATTCTTGCCGCACCACGCCCTGATTAAGAGAAACGTGTCCCTAAAGTAATACTGAAGGAGCCGAGGCAAAAACAAACATAAATAATATCTATAGAACCAATTTAATAACAAAGTTAATAATATTTTTTAAACTTAGAGAGTAACAACAAAAATAAAGCTTCAAATCGGCTTTTCATATGTAGCAGCATATTACGTAACAAATAATGTTCTTCAAAATTGACGTCCATACGTGGAGCCAAATAAAAAATAAACAAATCCAACGTAAAGACAATATCTACTTCAAATTTGCCCCGATACGTGGGGCAGTTAAACTAAAGCAACTACTCTACTTCAAGTCCTAAGCAGTATAAAGCATTCCCGAAATTTGCGAGATATTTACAAGCATGTTGTTTCTTTTTTAAGAGAGAGGATCATCTTAGACGGCATAAGGTAAATCAAACAGAGAATGGATATGTACGTATGCTGCAGAGCCATCTAGCATCCACCCAGGCATCTAATAGGATTCAGCATCATGGTCCGTGCATCAATTATTTAAATCACACCAAGGCAATTAATTACACAAGATTTGCTCATAACACAGTCACGTATAAGAAGCAGTAATGGACGTTTAGGGAAATTAGCTGATACTACGTTAGTTCATCCTGAGTGAATTAAAAGGTGCGTGCTCAGCGTCGTTAGTTTAATCGAAGCGTTTCTACCAGGACCGCATGCACGTATAGTGTGTGTATCATTTATAAACCACATCCATTCTCTTCACTTTCTCTACAGCGTAGGGTAAGTAGGGGAGGTATTGTATTCCACCCGAAAATTCGATGTTGGGATTTCATCGGAAATACATGTTTTGAGGCACACTAAATTAAAAAAAAGCATTTTTAGAAAAAGGTCCGTTGTATGTATGTGCGTATGTGTCTCTGAGAACAGCATAACTCAAAAACGAAAAGTCGGATAAATACCAAACTTGGTATCTAGGGTCGATGCCTTTCAAGGATGCAACACTCAGATTTTCAAGAAAATTCTCCACCCCAACTACTCTTTACATGGAACATTTTTCAAAGATTTTGATTTTTTAAGAAATGGCTCCAACGATTTTGATTAAAATACCATATATGAAAGATAATTACATAATAAATAAAATGTATATCTTGAATTTTCTGGGAATAGCCTATTAAGTTATTTTCATTTGGAAGGTATTTTGTACAATTTCGTGTAATTGCTAAAGTTAAGTGATAGACGAAAATGTTTTAAACAAAACTTGTAGATCTCTCTAAAACACACAATCTACTTAAAATAAGTTTTCTGTGGCTTAAGCCACTTCTGAGATATCCGCTATTAAAGGTTCGAATTGTTTAATATTTGTCACTCTTTTAAAAGCCTAACGATTCTCAGTTGTTTCTCTCGATTGCATGGAAACAGTATGGAATTTTAAGCCCAGCATATAGCGTCCGAATCTTAAACATTTGACTATCGCTGTTCTCTGTGTATCTACGAAACGTGCAATGTAGCCATTTTTGCAAAGATTTATTTTGATTAAAATGTAGTAGATGGAAAAGTAAGCTTTAGTAAGAATAGTTTGTATACCCTCTAATAAAGATAGAGGGTAGAGAAAGTCATGTGAATGTATCAAATCACATTTTTAACTTAAGGTTTGATTGCCTTACCTTTTTAGTAACTTTAACTTGCTGTTTGTGGTAAATATGAACTCAATCCTCCTGACATTTTGTGGTGTATTCATATTATATGCATGAAAATCCAAATACAAGTTTTTGGAATAAAGTTTTATGGTTTTATGATATTTCAGAGTAGGTGCTGAATCAAGCCTATACTTTTAATGCTTTATAAAATATAATATTTTTAATAGTTTTTATGTTAACTACACAACATTAAAATAAATTTCGTTTCATATTAATTTTAGAAAAATCTGGTGTACACATTAACATGCCTTTCTCTCAAAGAAAAAAATTCTTCTGCATCAATTGAATACTATGTACTCATATAAAAAGCTATTTTCCTTTCTAAATTACCTTAATCATGATATATTTTTACCTTGTGATTATTTAAATTAAGATAAGTGCTCAAACACAAACTCGCGCGCGCGGAGCCGATATCGAATTTTTGGGTGGAAGGCAATATTTGCTACAGGCAAGCAGAGAAAGTAAAAATGATGCAAGTGGATGTAAATAAAATTGTGTTCAGAAAAACTATGGTACCTTTGTCGAATATGAAGCCATAAAATAACAAGTGTGTGCCCTAGAGGTAGAGGGCAGCTCATTTCACCGGGGCCGTACCCGTGCAAAGCAAACACTGGCATGCCTAAAGCGAAACCACACATTAATATGTAAAGGAAGCTCGAATTGATTGATTCTTGACAAGCGTTTTCGTTCTACATTTACTTTACAAAGGACGTTGTCACAGCGCTGTCACGCTTTTGCTTCAAGGTTTTAACGGTGAAAGTTCATTGAGATTAGAGAGCTCTAATTTCGGCTTAGCACATATAGGTCCTTGTTTCCTGCATTGGAAGCTCGGAATATATTTATACAGTGCACTACAAGATCACGATAAAAGTAAAGGGAGAGAAGAAAATATATTATTAGAGAAAACTATTTTTAATGCTGTAACGATCTCTTTGTGATACATTGCAGATTAATCTAGAAAGCTCTGATAAATCTAACACGTACGGGCTCTGTATATGTATCTATACTAAAATTACAAAAACAGAAAATGTGTGCGTGTGTGTGCTAATCTCAAAACTCTCAACCAATTTTGATAATTCTTCATAGCTTGTGATTGTATTCTTCTATTAGTTTCCACATTTTTAAAACTGGCGTTTAGGGGTTTTCTTTTTCTTATTCATATCACCATATTTCAATTTCATTTATACTCCAATAAACCAATTTTAAAGCTATGACGCGCATCTATACGTAATAATCTTTAAACTGACCCGTGAGATTCACTAATAAAATCATTATGTTTATGACACTTCATTTCATATTGTTTCATTCTAAATTTGACTCTACATTTTAAATTATAAAATACATATTTTTCCTCTATGAATTTTAAAAATAAATAAACAGAAAAACAACACTTTCTTGAATTGTATCCACTTTCGGGCAGCTTTGTGCCTTGACTGTGGTTTCTCTTTTGCAAGTGGGTTGCAACGTCAGAAAAATATTAATCTATCAATAGCATAAGACTGGGTAAATTGTCCCAATATGTTCTTTTCTACTCTCATGTTTTAATGCAATAGTTAGTATTGTTAACTCTGATACTATTATATATAATTTTGTAGCACGTTCGTTTTGCCAGTTCTAGCGATAATTTACAATTCGGACTCCCACATTCAGTTTAATTTACTTAACGATAGGGTATAATACATGCTTTTCCTATACACTGTTCGACCACCGTGCTACTCGCGGGCCAGCTGGGACTCCCTTCCGAAACATTTATAGTATCCCCACAACCGTCTTGCGTTCTCATAGTTACAATTACAATGCTAATTATCACAGAATAATAGTACCTATATTATTTGAACAAACAATATCTACATGCAGAGAGATACAGAAACGTCACACATCATATTTTTGAACAGCTAATCGATGTTGAATATCAGCCTGAATTTTTCCAACTAGACTTTGCTATCGGGCATAACACTGATGAGTCAAATTTAATTCAGGAAATGTCTGAAGATGGGGTAGTAAGTAAAGGATTATGGCCTCGTGATCCCCTGATTTTAACGTGATGCGATTTTTATCTATGGAGAAAATTAAAAAATCTGATGTGTTATGCTCACATGACTTTCTCTACTCTTGTAAAAACTATTTTTACAAAACCTTATTCTTCATTTATTTCATATTAATCGAAATAAACATTTGCAGAAACGATCTTTTGACATACAAAGAGAATTACATTTTACACATAGCAACCAGTTCTAAAAATATTTGACTATCGCTTAAGGCCTACTATGTTCCCCTTGTTTTGTATTTGCAAGGGCAACATAAGCACATACATATCTCTTAATAGCTGGTTGCTATGTGCAGCACCATTCTCTTTGCCACAGATTAATACTCTTTGCATATCCAAGACAAAAAATGAATAACGAATTCCCATTTGAGAAAATAAGTACTGAAAAATTTAAGGGAAAAGCAAGCAATATCTCGAAAATGGTTCACTCAACAAAAAAAATGTATATGACATAAATTGTGTATTTTAATGCGATCTACATTTTTGTAGTAAAATTTTGTCTATCTCTTATGGTTTACCAGTTATGCAAAAGTCGTTCACAATGAAGAATACTTTTGGAGACATTCCCAGAAAATTCAAGATATGCATTTTATTTGTCATAAAAGTATCTTAAATATATGATATTTTAATCAAAATCGTTAGAGCCATTTCTAAGAAAATTAAAATTTTCGAAAAATGTTCCATATAAAGGGTAGACTGGGGTGGGGAGATTTTCTTGAAAACCTTTGTGCCAAGTTTGGTGTTTATCCGACTGTTCGTTTCTGAGTTATGCTGTTCACAGACAGACAGGTAGACACACACAGACACACGGGACACACACACAGACATGTTTCCAAAAATGCTTTTTTTGGATTCAGGGAGTCTCAAAACATGCATTTCTGGTGAAATCCCTGGTATCGAATTTTTGGGTGGAGTACAATACTTCCCTTACTTATTATACGTAGTAGAGAATGTAAAACTGGAGTACACAACAAACCCCTATACATCATAAAAACTAAAAGAAAACATTAGGCGAGACATTCACTTAATTTTGGATAGTGAACTCTCGAGTGTGAATGCAAACTGCAAGGACAACATTTCCAATATCTCTTGTAATAAGGTATGTAACTGTTATCATTGTAATTTTAACTAAAACTATGGGATCCTGAAGCTTCTGCGGGGATATTATAATTCTTTCAGCGGTAGACCTAGCCGAGGTGGCCGACGGGCGAGCAGTAGTGCGGTGGCCACAGTATGAAGAAAAAGCACTGTACATACTGTAGGCCGCAATTTAAGGAACTCGTATTATTCCAAGTTTAAAGTCCTCCATAAACTGAGAGTAGAACCGTGAATGGTTTAAGGAACACTAACAAAACTGCCCATTACAGAAAGTGTTCATGTAGAAGGAACACGCTTTGTACTTAAACGTAGCAAAAACTAAGCTTGTGCTCAAGCCACAGTTTCCCCGAATTGATCTCTCTGGAGTTGACGCAGAGAGTCTAATGACTCCAGCATTTGCTGCAGACTGCCTTTCACGCTTCATAGCGATTAGATAAGGATGCCTTTAAAGTCCATTAAGTTTCTTCCAGGCTGTTGGAGCTGAGATGGAATTCAGGTTAACCAACTTTGATATTATTAAACTCTCACGTATATGGTACTTTAAGCGAGGCAGACACTAAACTTTTTACCAAGGTTACGGAGATCTCTAAGAGAAATAAAAACATTAACTAAGATATCCAGTAATTTGCCACTTATTTCAAAACTGGGAATTGGTACTACGGAATAGAACCCCAAATATGAGTAGAAAAAGTGTTCAAAGGCCTGTGCAACAATATGCTGAATCTTAAAGATGGCTTAAGTTACTGTCACAATATATTATTAAACGCTACTGAATTTATGAATATTTTATATCCTTAATTATTAGATGGAAGCATTAAATACAATATTAAAGTCAGAAACAATTTGACATAAGAATGAAATATTAAAAAAGACTTTAAATGCTTAAGGTTACCCAAAATAGCACATTAATTATTAAATATTTGCTATAGCTTGTTAAAACGTTTTTCTTTCCTGTGTAATAAAATACAGCAAGTTATGATAAATTATAAAAGAAGCTTATCTTATGGACCATGACGACTCTGGCTTTTCCGCAATAAGTTTGCTACCATTATAATTACTTCACAGATCAAGTCCAAAGCCCTATTCTGGTTTCAAAGTAATTAAGAGATATTCAGCCAATGCTTTTTTTTTGAGAACACCATATTTATTTTCTCATACGAGTGTTTATACTGAAGACTTCGCATGGCAACCTGTGTGATTCCATTCCTCGGGCATGTTTTTATGTTTTTCTATAACGTTATTTAAGGTCCTTATTTGCAGTTCTTTCTTTATATCATTTCTGTATTTGTGATGTTTTAAACTATATTCTGTCACAGATATAACTACTTTAATTTCTGCAGAATCGGTTGTTTGATTATTTCTATTTGTTAACGCCAAAGTCTCCAAACTATAAGTTAATGTCAGTACTGGCATTGTCTTGAAAATGTTAATATAGTGTTTTCTTGCCCTTCCTGCCAAAGCCATTCTAAGATTTGTTTCATATAACTTTGCCCGGTATCTCTTAACGGTCACATGTAATAGTCACTTCTCATTGGATATATATATATATATATATATATATATATATATATATATACCGGGTGAGTCTTCTGAGCCTACGGATTGAGAAGTTATGCAGTTCCAACGTTGTACAGACTATGCCGTAAACACGGTCCGCTGCATCGCGTCGTATCAATTTCGGTCGAAATGACTGCTTTGCATCGCTATGCGTGCAGTGACTTGCACTCGTAGCGCAACAGTGTACGCGTTGAAAAGTCCCAGGTTCAAATATTGCTACTTGAAGGTACTTTTTATGTTTAGTAAATTTAATGAGAACTGGTAGTTTGGCATGGAAGTGTCGTTTCACTGAATTAGTTAAATTGTATGTATTTCAGTAAAACACAAATTCTCACTTGTTAGAGTGTGCTTTAAGAAACATCATAAATAATTGCAAGGAATGAATAAAAAAACTCATTTACACGTAGGCGTGATTTTAACGTCCGACCTTCAGCATATTAAGCATTGCGCTACTAGAGCACGTTAGCAACGACCACCACCGTAGACCTAATCAGCGGACGGGTGAATGCGGTGTCAGCATTTCGCATCATCTGTAAAATGCAGTTTGCCTAGTTACTAATCCGCAGGATGAGAAGACTCGCGGGGTATATATCTATATATACACCCGCCCACACACACATATATATGGAGAGAGAGAGAGTTACATTGGGGGGTATTCAAAATTAGATATAAGCTGAAAACAATTTTATTTGCTGACGATCACGTTATTTTTTGAGGAAACGGAACATGATTTTCAGAGAAGTGTTACTAACCGAAAGATATTATGACATATAATTTAAAGACTTCAACAGCCACGGCTTTTAAATGAAAAAATCATTTAGGTTGCAAGATAGTTTTTAATGAAGAAATAAAAGTTTAACTACCTAGGTTTTAATTTATCATAAAGTAAAAACGAAGACCTGAATATAAAACTAAATAAATTAAGACAAATGAATGCAACAAGGATAGCATTAAAGAACAAGACGGCAAAAGTAACAAAAATGACATTTCATAAAGTAATAACAGTACTAATGGTGCAACATATGGAAGTGAAAACTGAACTATGAACAGGACAGATAGGAAAAGAATAGAAACTGGACAAATGAAATTCCTAAAAGCAATAGCTGGATACACTCTTCTAGACAAACAAAGAAATGAATAAATTCGAAAGCAGTTAAATATATATAATTTAAATGAAAAAATCAATAAAAATGTAATTGGTACCAACATGTGTTACAGATGAAAGAGGAATTAATACCAAATTTTTTATTAAATTATAAACCTAGAGGATATCACCTAATAGATAGAATAAGAACAAGATTGAGGACGGAACAGCCGACAGACCAGTGGAAGAAGAAGTAAAGTTCTTTAACTTGTTCAAAAATGTTATATTCTGAATTATTTTTTCCCTGATAGTTCCTGTCCTTTGAAATCCATTTTCCCCAATTAAATTGTATATATTTCTATATTATATTTAAAATGTACATAGAACTTTGCAACCGATCTTCTATGTTGTTATAGTTGTCATATTAGCATAAAATGGAATAAAATATGCAGGCATAATTTCAACATTCAAAGTTTATATTTTACCCTTCAAGTCTTCCACAACCTTATCAATTAGATTAAAAGGTATGGTTTAGAGAGTAACAAGAATTAGGCATAACAAAAAGTTCATCCTAAGAATGCGCAATAGCTACAAATTTAAGATATATTTTACATAAACAAAGAAGGACACGAGATGTAAATGTATAATATGGGAGTACACGGGAGTAATATGGGAAATGATACATTATTTTCACTACACTTCGCCGATAACGAAGCAATAATGGCAGAAAATGAGCAATATTTAACTTATTATATAAGCATTATGATGATTTAATTATTACAATGAGAGTACAAAATTTGGGAACTGCAAGTCAATATATAAATAATATCAAACAAGAATTGTACATAATAATATAATTCAGCAAGAAATATGTTAGAATATTTAGCAGCCAAGAGGTGTACAAAGCAGATTGTAACTTAGATAAGTAAGGGACGGGCGAGCTAGCTAATTCCAGGTAAAAGTAATTCAAGGTGGAGTCCAGCACTTTTCGCCACGCTAATGAGCAAGTAACTTGAAGGAATAACGAGAAATAGAATGAGACAAATATAGAAAGGAGAGAGAAAGAGACATTGAATGTGCTTCCGGGCGTGTCACTGGGACGCATGTGGAAAAGTTGTGGAGCAGAATATTTTCATACATAATAAGGTAACGCGGTTTGATGACCAATTAGAGGCGCGAAGGTGAGCGTCACTAGGTTTTTGTATAAAAGGGGGAAGCAAGCCCCAGCTTTTCACTCATTTACAGATTCTCTTATACCCACAATCTCTCCGGCACTCACTTATACTCTCTGGACGACGGATGCACATGTGTGCATATGGGTGGGGAAGCGTGTGCAGTAAGAGTAGGCTCCTAATTTACTATTATAGCGGGAATTGTTAAAGATGGGAAAAGCTAGCCGCCCATTGTTATCTTATTGATAATAAATCACATTTTAAGGGAAATGCAGTGTATTTTAATTTGCCCAACCTACAAAAACCTTGATATCAGTGAAATTAATTAGATAGATAATTTATTAGGAATGGAAAAATCATCAGCCGCTGAGCAGAGGTAGCCGGAGACTAGAACACTGCAGCATCTGTTCTGTATACAAGCTGTATGTACACATCATACGGGCGTGCGCAAGGCTAATGGAACATTAACGTCTTGGTGACGGTATCCAACCACCGCCTACAATACGGGCGACATCTCAAAGAAGATGCTTTCAGCGAACGATTCTAAACATTGCACATTTCATGAAATTAACTTAAGGAATTGCATCAGCCAATTTGCAGACTGTTAACTCTCGATATCTTGGAAAATGTGTTTACTTATATTGCGTCACTTGCACATGTATTGGTTTGTATTTCCTTTTGCTGATTTTAAGGTGTAAATGCTATCTTTTAAAATAATTCTAATACTGTGCATTTTACATAACATCGAGACCAAAACGTTTTATCAATTTAATTCAATGTGAAAAGTAATAAAATAAAAATTCTCATGTGCTGCAATCACATTACTTTCCCTACTCTTTTTACAAACCCTTACTCTTCTATCTACTTCCTGTAAATCGAGAAAACTTTCACTACACTGTTTCACATTTCATTGTAGGTATTCAGCGGGCTGAAGCGATACTCAGATTTTTTAAAAAGATCGATACCTGATGGCTTTTAAATTTAAAAAACGAATAGCGACTTACAACTTGAAAAAGGTATAACCATTTGAAAATTTAATGCAATAGGAAACAAAATTCTTTAAAATGGTTAGCACCATAAACATTTTATTTCACATAAATGTGTATTTTAATAAGATTTATATTCCTTCTGTCGCTCTCTCTCTCTCTCTCTCTCTCTCTCTCTCTCTCTTGTGTTTACCAATTACGCAAATGAAGAGGACTTCACAGGATATTCGCAGAAAGTTCAAGATATGTATTTTATTTGCTATGTAAATATCTTAATGGCGTTATTTATATTTTTGAGAAAATCACAACAGACACGCGCGCACGCGCGCGCGCCTCTTTCTAAAAATCTTCGGATTCATTGAGCCTCAAAACGTGTATTTACCGTGAAATCTTTATATCCAAATGTTTATAGAATGCGATACTTCCTCTACTTATTATAGGTTGGTAGTACCTACAGTAGAAAGCTTAAAACATTTTCAGAATTCTAGCATGAGCTGTGAAGTAATATTCAATATAGAGTTTGACTATGCCCCAAGTATTGATGAATAATGTACTAAATAATTGTGTTAATGAGAATCCACAAACTCTATTTTGTGATAATAATGATAATAATGATAATAATAATAATAATAATAATAATAAAAACAAAAGTTTCTCCTGGTCTTTGCTTCTTTTCTGTTCTTTTTTTACAAAGCTTACTGTTTCGTATCATATATCGGGAAATATTTTTAAGTTTGTTGTAAAATATATACTTAATTGATATACTGTAACCCAAACATGGTAATTTTAAATCTTTAAAAATACAAAATTCCCAAGGAAACTATTTGAGATAAACCTAGCAACATGAACTGCTAATTCCAAAAGAGTATTATATTACTTCTTGATACTTTTCTACTCATGAAGTAGTCTTGAATTGCAGGCACGTTTGAAAAAGAAGTATTATGAATCAAATTACAAAGTTGTAATTGTAGTGCTTGAAGTAAAAGTCAGCATATAATACAATTTATTACAAAATAATTATATATAGAAATCACTCCCCTGTTGCAAGCTGTTGTAGGTAATAAGAGTGAATTTTTGAAGCAAAATCATGTCATGCTAGTGTTGAACATAGCTGGGTTCACGAGGTTTTGACAAGAAAAATAAGGAATTTGAAAATACAGTGTTTTAGGGGTTAAAGTCAAAGACCTGGATCCAACGTTTTTCTTCACTGAAGGATTAGCTCTAAAGGAAAACATAGCTTTTTAATGATAACTTTCGAGCAGTAAAGTAAACTTTGGAATACGCTGAAAATGTTCAGAACTAATTTTTTTTGTTGCAACCCTGGACACTGTATATTCAGAACCCATTATGTGTTTAAGGATAGCTTAATGCTTTTGGAATGGTTTGTAGCGGTAATAATATGGGTATATAATGAATTGTACCTTTAATGCTTCTTTCGAATTTTTTAGCATTTTTAAGTTTGAGAGATTTTCGAATAGGCAAAAGTTCGCCCAATTACAAAAATTAGAAAAAAGAAAAGGTGAAAAAACCTAATATTTTTCATTAAATATAAGTTATTATCCAGTTGTTTATAATTGAAAATACCTTAATGTAAATTTTAGACGTACTAAACATAAAAATTAGGCTTAAAGTATTTTATTTTGATACTAATTCGAAGTCAATTTATAAATAGAAATTTCCCAAATACAAAAACAAATTAATTTTAAAGTCCGTATGCTTTCTACGCAGAAAATTTTATACGAGAAGCAATGTACAAGAGATTTTGATGGCTAGTAAACTCAGGACCATTGCATATATGGAATAAATTTCCGACATGTCAAATTAATATTACAGGATTTAAAATTCGCCTATTTATTAATCAATAACACTTCATTGATGAATTCTTTCTAAACAAATATATTTTGGAAAACAAAATGCTTGAGAATAAACAACACCTCAAACGTTTAAAACAGCGTGTTCTGTTGAACTATTCAGAAATTACTGCCGTTACCTTCCCACTGTAAATCTTCGTAGGTGCTTTTGTATTTGTCTATTTCCTGGGATTCCCGCCAACCGACACTTCTTCTGTGTATTAGAGAAGCTTTTGTTTTAAACTTTTTGTTATATATTGTTCAAAAGAGTATCGATAATGTCATAGCGGACTATGTTTAAAACGTTGACTTCCTTTTACATGCATCACATTAGCAGCTGTCACGTAATACCCAAAGAAACAGTAGTAGCCATGATGTTTGTTCAATTCGGAAAAACTCGAGGGTCATTCGCTGATGCTGTGTTCATAGGGCACGATTTAATGCCGGTCTATGTTCACTTTCAAAATATACGATAAAAGGAAAGTACAAGTTCTCTGGTAAAGTGCTCCAATGGCCGAGAGATCCAACGCACGTGTCGCGTAATTAGGAATGCCTAGATTTGTATGCTGCTTATATAGGTCCGGCAGAAGAGCGGGTGATTTTACATGATGTGTTTTCTCTTACAGATCAATGAAGGATATGAAAACTGCGTGCGAATTGTGTTTCTATGACAATTCCATTCAATAAACGTGGATCAGTGGAGAGGTCAACAACGTGCGTTTAGAGTGAAAAAGTTTTATAAAAACAACGATAATCATGAGGCCACTAGACGCCAATTTCGTTATCATTTTAGTTAAGGACGCCATGACCTCGTTCCCTCTGTTCATAAACATATGGATTAAGAACATTGAGGAAAGTGGTTCGACACTGAAGATGAAGCCTCCAGGTAGCCGAAAAACCAGGCGCACACCAGAAAATATTGATGCATTAAGAGTTGCTGTGAACTGAAGTCCAGTGTGGTCGGCGGTGAAGCATTCTGCTGCAATCAACTCATCGGAGATCACTATAAGAAGAATATTGCACTTTGAAGAAGATATTGTTATGCTGCCCCAGTATGGGCACCAACTTGAAGTAGTTATTCTTGTAGTGTATTGTTTATTTATTTAGCTCCACGTATGGACGTTAATTTGAAGAAGATTGCTTGTTACGTAATATGCTACTACGTATGTAAAGCTGATTTGAAGATGTATTTTTGTTGTTACGCTCCAAGTTTAAAAATATTATATTAACTTTGTTATTAAACCGGCTCTATAGATATTATTTATGTTTGTTTTTGCCTGGCTGCTTCAGTATTACTTAAGAGTCACGTATCTCTTAGACAAAGTGTGGTGCAACATGAATGTAGCCTTACGCAGATTTTAAGTTTAAGTTCACTTCTTTTTATTAATCCTTGACACAAATTAAATAGAACAAATTAAGAGCTGTGAGATTCTTTAATTTAAAGCTTGCACTTTGTTAACGCGTATACATAATTTTCGTTTCACACGAATACGTAATATTTCTTCAGAGAACACATCTTCCATCCGGTCACTACCAAGGTCTGCAGGCAACTGAACATATTTCAACCGTCCAAACTCATAAACTTCTGTCTCTGATTGGCTAATCCTAGTCCAATAAAATACCTGCATTTTATTAAAGCTTTTTCTGGCTGTTGATTGGCTAATTTTAAACTGTCATAATCGTTGCTCTAATCATTACTAGTTACATTTAAACTCTCAAAATCATTATTGCCTCAAGGTTACTCATTGTTACCTCATTGTTAGCAACTTTAAACTTATTATTCTCACAGCTCTTACATTATTAAATTACATAATCCATTCACATAGCAGTATTGAACATCTTCATAATCATATAAGCATATGCAATGACTATTACATAATTTTTACAAATTATTACATACACATTGCTTCAAGGCAATTTACATATGATATAATTTAATTGAAATTATTCAAGTGTTAAAAATACTGCCTCAACTTAGATCTATATGTTCATCCCTACAAGCTTCACGTAGTGCACAAACAAGCCTTGTGATTTTCTCTCACGAATAACATTTTGTGAAACGATGTTAAATCACATGAATGAAGATGAATTTGTTGACAAATTATGAATGACAAATCAGACTTTTATATGTCTGGCTTTTTAAACAATCAGAATTTAAGATACTGGTCTGGAAACAAGCCTCTTCAATTACACGAGAAACCATTCACAGTGAGAAAGTAACCGTTTGGAGTGCCGTGTCGTCTTCTGGGATGAAGGGTCCTTTCTTTTTTGAGGTCGACGAAGAAAAAGCAACGACCTGATATCAGCCAGATTACGTGAACATGATTGAAACTTTTCTTACTAATGAAATTGCATGGTTTCCTGTTTTTAACATAGCCATAGTCACACTGCGGGGCCTTCATGAAGGAGACTTATCCCAAATCAAACAATCTCCAGTAAAGGTAACATCACCTGACCAGCAAGATCCTGAGATTTGATCCTGTGTTGCTTCTTCTTATAGGGATACTTAAAGATGTTGCCTTTAAAGATCACCCGCAAAATACTGAAACACTGAAGGCCACTATTAGACATAAAATCTCCAATGTTTATCTGAAAATGTTGCGTTGCTGTATGCACAACTTGCGGCCAAAATTTGAAGAGTGTTTGCGACTGAATAGTCCTCACTTGAAATATGTTATTTTCAAGAAATAAATGGATATTATGTTGGCTAAGAACTATATATTATACTTATGAGAAATCTTTTCCTATATAGAACAATCATAATTTAAAATCGCCCGTTCCTCTGCTGGACTTTTACTTTAAATGTTTATAAGTAAAGTTAATGTTTAACATAAGGAAATACCTTGTATTTTGTTCTATATTTTAATTATGAGGCATTAGTACTACAGGCAAAGCTAGATTAATCAACTTCATTTTCAAAATTAATGTCGCGAGAATGAACGCAGTTATAGAAGCGGCAATAAGTTAATTCATATTTTTATTTGGTTTTTCCAGTTAAGAATATTTATTATGAAGCAAAGAAAGAACAATTATACTTGTATGTGAGCATTAACACCTTAAAATGAAATAAGCGTTTGCGATTGAATATTATAAGGTGAGTAACATTCCATTTATCTAACACACTTACCAGCATAATGCGTATTAAAACAAGGTAAGTCGCCAAAAATTAAAATGAAACTGCAGAGAATAGTTTATATAGTTGCTTGTTGAAAACAAGGCAGTATGTAAAAAATGCTACTAATACATCTAGTTTTGAAACAGATTAATCATCAGCTGCTCTCAAATACTTCCAGAGGTAGCAAGCAACGCGCACTCCGTTCCATTTGAGATACAGAGTACGAAATTCCTACTGCCAGTGCCATTAAATGGATTGATTGAACCGTGGCGTGTAAGATACAGGAAACGAGAAAATGGACGATATTTATTCTCTAAGCTTGGATGTTCTTTCAAGCAAACTTAAACTACCATCATTACGACTTTTGTGAAAAACAGCCATCTAGCTAACTTGGGTTTTTAGATTGTTGATAGTCCGATATGTATTCACAATATAGCGTGGCTATATGGGCATTTCTCTGCCTGCGGAATATCAAATACCTCTCTTTAGCTTTACCAGCATTCTAATTATATTTTATTAGACATGTAAAAAACATGGGGTATTTTGATCAAAATTGCTGAGAATCATTTTAGAACATAAAAAGGTAATGAAAAATTGTGAATATAAATGGCAGTTTGGGGTGAAAATCTTTTTGTTGCTTCCCTGGAGGACATCCTAAATACCAAGTTCGTCACTTATCCAATTTTTAATTTTTTTGAATCGTACTACAAACACACACACATTTTTGCCTAAAAATGTATTTTTTTATTTGCATGTGTTTCCGATATATAATGCAATACTTGCTCTATATACTGTAAATAGGTACTAAACGAAGTAAAAAGACACAATTTAATTATCATATATGTAGGAAGACACTGTCCTGTTCCAAATTTGTAATAAGGTATTACTGAAAATGGTAAACACTTATATATTTTAGTCTCTCTAAAGTGTTAAATAGCGTCTGTTTTCAGAAAATATCTTCTTAGGGATTTATGTTTCTGCTATTTGTGTTTCCTCCAGAGTGCAGTAGTAGATAAGATACACCATGTGCACAAAAGTATCTGCACATCCATTAAAACGTTTGTTTCTCTTAGAGGTAAACAGAGACAGTTCATACATCGCCTGGAAAACCTGTTTCGCACTTTGAGTAGTGAACAGTCAACACGAGACAGCAGAATGGTACGTTCTGTGAAACTCGCGGACCTATTGATATTTTTGTAAGAAGAACGTACGCAAGATTTCTATTCTCCTGAACATCCCAAGACATTGTTTCCGGTGTTATAGAGAAGTGGAAACGTGATGGGACGTGTACAACCCAGAAGCGTCCAGGTCGACCTCTCGCGTTGACCCCCAGAGACCGTTGAGGGTTGAAGAGGGTCGTGCACCGTAAAAGTCAATCATCTACAGCCACGATCACACAAGAATTCCAAATTTCATCAGGGTTGACTCCAAGCACCGAGACCGTTTGCTGTGAGGTGTGTAAACTTGCTTTTCATGCCCGAGCAGATTCTCATAAGCTACACATCACACAGTTCAGTGCCAAATGTCACCTCTCCTGGTGTAAGGATCGTCGAATCTGGACCACAGAATACTGGAAAATCGTTGTGTGGAGTGATGAATCACGGTATACAATGTGGCTATCCGATGGTAGGTTATGGGTGTGGCGTACGCCTGGTGAACTGCATCTTCTAGTATGTATAGTACTGTCTGTGAAACTCTGTGGGGCTTGTGGTGTTGTGCATCGTATTTCTCCTGAAGACAGTTGGCCCCTTAGTTACTTTACGTGGTGATGTCACGGCACAAGTTTACGCTGATGTTTAAACAGCTTTCATGCCAATGTCGAAGAGTAGTTCGGGGATGCGCGTTGTGTCTCTCAACACAAACGAACATTCGTCCATACCGCAAGGCACGCAGTTTACATACCACCCAGTAACGTTTAAGAAAAAATTTTGAAAAATTATTTAGAAAGTATCAGATCCAACTGGTACCATAGAATACCTTCAGTTTAAGAAATATGTTGAATACACCTTTGACTAATACAACTGATAACTTAAAAAATCAGGCATTTACCAGATTTCATGTAATGACTGCCAAGGCTCATATATAGGGAGGACTAAAAGAAATTTAAAAATAAGACTAAGTGAACATCAAAGAAATATAAAATTGAATCAAATAGATAAATGAGCAGTGGCCAACCATTTTTGGAATAGTAACCATGAAATAGGACAAGAGATAAAAGTACTAAAATCTATACAGATCCCTTCACAATTAGAAATTTGGGAAAAGATTTTCATTCATCTCAACATTAAGAATGCTTTGAATTTTGAAATTCCGCCTACAGACCATTTAATGCAGTTGATCCAATCAGGCTACAAGAGAGAAAATAAAAGTTTCCAACCTTTACCACAGATGGCAACAAATCCAATACCAAGAGATTCCAGTTCTTCACACCAGAATGTAGACCAATCAGACTACAAGACAAAGGAAAGAAGAGAGATGAGTTCCCAATCGTCACTACAGATGACAACGTCACAACAGAGAGCAGGAAAAGCGTCTAATGAAATATTTCTTGGGGTTAGGTGAGAGAAAGAGCCGTTTAGTCGGACTCAGCTGAAGATGGGAGAAACATAGCTCCTGAAAGCGCTCCTTAGTTAACTCTAGCGCCTATGTGATGGGAATTAACATATAACGACTCAAGTTTAAATTATCATATGATAACATCACAATAAGAAGTACTTCTGTTTTATTATAACGCAGTTAGTTATTTGCCGTCAACATTGTCCCACTTATGGACTGATCTGCGCAGAGTCCAGATTTTCATCCCATAGAACATATCTGGAATGTTTTAGAACTCCCACTTCTAAACCACACCAACCCACATAGAAACCTTAGGTATGGGCTCCATGCCCAGGTAACCTTCCGCTGCCTGAGTAAGTATACTCGCTAAAGTGAAATCACAGAATGAAGTCTGTCATCATGGGTAGTTAATCTGATTGAAGATAGTCCAAACTCTCTGTTGCATTTTCAAGAGGGTGTCTGGATACTTTTGTCCACACACTGTATGTAACTAGTTACTTTCTCGTTATGGTGATCCAAACTGCCAGGAGTTTCAGTGATCAACAAAAACAGAATTGCTGAACAATATGTAAAGACACTCGACGCCATTAAAAGTTTATAAAATCTCGGCGCTATCAACACTTTCAGAGCTGTAGGTTTTTACATTAAGAGAAACGTGCAGAATTTATTATCTGGAATTTTAGTAGACTACACTCTTCTGTATTACCACGTTCACCGGCTCTGTTGCAAAACAGAAGGGTATTTCAAGGTTTTGAGAAACCTATCAGTAAGCTTTAGTTCTGTTATCAGCCTTTGGTTATTGATACAGAGGTTGTTTCACTACAGAGATCTAATTTTATAGCTTTCTGTTAGAAAAAGCGCTAAGAAGAACACGGTGTTGCATTAAAACATACGAAATCAATATTTTAGTTATAGGTCCACATAATATACTTGTGATATACTAATAAGATATTAAATTTGTTTTCGAAATAACAGGTTATACAGAACAAACCTATTATTTCTTGTCGGCTCGATTATTTATGTTTATTGACTCTCCGCAAGTTCCTTGTCACAATTAATACATATTACTCGCGCTATTACGTTCAAAACTGAGATCCATTCTTAAAGTAATTCTGGCGTGAAAATGTTGTTGCGAGGTGCACAGGTTCCTCGTACTTTAGAAGTACAAAATGTGTGAATTTTACATTTATACAACCCTGAGAGGCTCGAATGTCAAACTTACAAATTAATTCTGGCGCGAATTTACTTTACATTTAAACACTCGCAAATTTCTCTTTACCTGATTGGCCAATTCGGGGTCACATGGTAGAATACTGTGAAAATATCACGGTTTGTGGGACATTTCGGACTTTCCCTAGCGCCTGCTACTTGCGTCTTATTTGCACGCCAACTAATGAAGACTTCTACGAACATGTAACATAGAGTGCAATAACCTTTAGTTTTCTTTCCCAACGCATGTTACATTTCTGCTGGTGTGGAAGTCTAAAGTTATTTCAAAATAAAACATTTCCTTTCATTACAATTGAGAATGAACTCTGTTATCTAATAAAATAATGACATAAATGTAACAATAAACATACAAACATTATTAAATAGTAGGAGAGATGTAAATATTATTGTGACAATATTTACCTTCCAAGATACGACACGAAGATTTTTAAGAAAATCCCCCATCCCAAGCTACCATTTACATGGAAAACTGTTCATTATTGCTTTATTTTCTCAAAACTGTCTAACAATTTTTATTACAGTAGCACATATTTACATGACAAATAAAATATAGGTATACCTTGAATTTTCTGGGAACAGCCTGTGAAGTCCTCTTCATTAAGAAATAATTTTGTATAAATGGTAAATTATAATAAATAGATAAAGCTTATAACACAGAAAAAGTAGTTCCCTTTAAAGCACACAATTCATTAAATATAACTTTTCTGTAGCAACAGTTAATTCCGAGATAGCCGTTATTATTTATTTAAATGTTTAAATTCTGTAATGTTTATAGTGTTGTCGCTATTCAGTTGTTTTCGAAATATAATGGGATGAATATGGAATTTCAAGGATATTGCATAGTGACGCGCTTTTAAACATCTTATTATCGCTTATTCCTTTGTTCCCTTGTACGTACAACGAACTCTGTAGGGAAACTATTTATGTAAACGTCCTCGATTAATATGAAGTAGATAGAGAAATAAGCTTTGCAGAAGCTATATACAAATAAACCATAGTAGGTAGAGAAAGTCGTGTGAATGTAACACAATAATTGAATGTAACACAATAATTTTTAAATAAAATAGCGTTAAATCGCTTTTCTTTATTGCTACACGATTAGTAAACCGAGAGAGCTTGCACCATTTTATCTAGGTAAATGTGTCATTAGGCGGTTTTATGTCAAGGAAACATATCTTTTAGTTAATGACGCGTTTATGGCCGCGTTAGCCGTAAAGATGCTCGGTAAAGCAGAAAGTATGACTACGGTGCTTGAATTAATTTATAGACACACTAGCGCAGTAAGGAAGGTGAGTGGACAGTTATTTGTCTTCTTTTCAGGCCTGCCTGCAAGAAAGAATGTCTCTTAGAGTAGTAATAGAGTGCAACCATAAAGTATTGGTTGCACTCTATTGAAAGCGTGTGAATGAAAGAAAAATGCCTCTAATACTTTATGTCTATGGGAAAGCAACTTTAGAACAAAAGACGACTATGCGATATAAACAGGCAGAAAATCGAATCTGAATGTAGACAAAGATCAACATTGGAGCTACAAAATGAAATAAAAACTAGGTGGGGTAAGGAAACATATATTTTGGAATTGAGTATAAAACAGAGGACTGGAATAGCATGGCTTAGGTTGGGAGGGTGGAAAGCTCGCAAGATTATTGATGACGATGGCAGGAGGATTTGCCCATTATGCGGGGAACAAGAAGACTGGACGCATATTTTGGCAGCATTGCGTGCAGACGGAGGGTATTAGGAAAAAACTATTACCGGAAGTATTTTTGGCTTCCAACAGACGGAGGACAGCATGCTGGGACTTGATTCTAAACAGCCAAAACTGGCCAAGCTTGGGCACATACTTAATGGAAGTACGTGTACTAAGAGATAAGGTGTTTATGTAATTTTTCTTTAAACATATGTGGTGCTTGAGTACTTGTGCGCGACTGTGTGTGTATGTGTTTGAGTGTGTGATTCAGTGTGTTTTTTCAATTTTATATGTATGTATGTATGTATGTATATAGTGCGGTGATTGTAAAAAAAAAAAATAGTTGTTTTCTGGTTGATACTGCAAGTCACATATACAGACCAGGTATTTTTCTAGAGAGCATGTACGGTCTTATGACCCATGTGACTGTGTTATGCAATTAATGTAATACTAAATACTTAATAAATACCACCACTACTACTACCTGCAGTTATACATTTAGCTTGTCTGTTTACTGCTTCAAGGTCCCTAAAAAGGCATAAGCAGAGTACTACCCCGATCCCATGTAGTCACATATGCAATTTAAATTTACAAGATAGCGCACCTGTTTTAATATAACTCACATATTTTCAATAAAGTTTCTAAAACCAACCTCGTTTACCTCGTTCCGAGGAGTGGATGACCGGAAGTAGGATATTGCTTGCTAGGTTGAGGTATGGCGGGTACTTCAAATGCCCATGACCGCTGCGGTAACCGCGAAGCCTAGCATGGACCCCGAAAACCCCAGAAGAGGCAATGGTACGGCTAGAGCAGACTCGGAGGTGAAGGAAACTGCTCTAGAGGAACGTAAACCTGAGAACATATTTACTTAAAATTTCAGTTGGTATATATTAATTCACATCACATAAAGGCGCTAGTTGTTACCGTAGTAGTGCTTTCGAGAGATTTGTTTCTCTCATCCTCAGCTGAGACCCAACTGGCCTTCCAGGGTGGGGGTTGTTGTACAAAGGCTGGTAATTATTTACTAAAATGTAAACTTTTTCATAAGCCTAGAAGAAGAAAATCCGGACAGAGTTTATGATTACAACAAAGGCAAGAACAAAAGACAGACAATTAGGGTTGGAAGACACATGACAACAACAGAATTCCAAAGCTTGCCTTCGAATACCATCTTAAAGGGAAAACGAAAATTTTAGTCGACCTACAAAAAGGTGGTATAAAGACGGAACAGACTAATGGTGTAATCCATGAAGACGAAGTGAGTATATTTTCAATAAAAGATATTGAGAGTAACATCACAATCTAAACTAAATCTGCGATAACAGAATAATGTAATGCTATTACTTTTATTAACATTTTAATAAACATAAAAGTTTTACTCCCATAACCCGTAGTAAGTTCATACTAAGAACTTAAGTATATAGTTCCGAAACCAACTGTACTCACTGCTACCATCCAGTCCCATGACGTCATGCTCCTTGTGTATAACAAACTTCAATTTAGCAGAGAGGTGACCAACGCAAGAAGCCTAATCATGAGACAATAGTCCAGTAAACTACTGAAGCTGGTGTGGAACCCATCCAATCAGAAGTGAGAATTACCTGCGGAACGTACCTAAGGCGCTGCGGTTGACCTCACACCACCTGTTGGTAGAGATGAAATTCTGGTCATGTTCCTCCAGGCAGCAATGAGATCATCTGCGGTTGCAACACTTAAGCCCCGGACGTGTCGCCGCATACCGCCATAATCAGGCAATATATTGCTTGAGCTTTACGGAGACACCATCATATGCATTTAGATTGGAATATTAATTATTACACGCATAGTAAAATATATTGTGTAGTTTCAGCGACTTCAGATGAGCAATGTTACTATGGAAACATAACATCTACATACATATCTACTTTAATAGCATAAACCTTTACTATATACACAATATTTATTTCCAATGATACATCCTAATCCTCTTGTCTTAAGAATTACCAACATTTTCCTATAATTTTTGTAGTTCTTCAGAACATCTAAACAGGAATGTTTAAATAATTTGCGCTAAATATTCTGTTTAAAGTCACTAGAATTATTCCACCAATTAGAGATTAGCAGGTTTTCCGTATAATTATATTACAAGTATCTCCATTTGTGGTAAGCAGGATTAGAGAAACAAATGTCTTGTAAAGACATTTTATTAATCAGTATTTAGTGTGGATTAATATCCATAAATAATGCTATGAAATATAAGAAAGAATAAAGAAATGGAAACATTTCACATTCTACACTATATGTAGAATTTCAAAAATAGTCATTTTGAAGTTATTTGTCTTGGAAGTATTAGATTTCCCAAGTTGTAGTAATCATATAACTTGCATTATAGCACTTTTGGTAATTCTCAATCCAATTTGCTATACTTTAATAGAATTTAACGTCAGTTCTTACGTCATATCAGTGAGGGCCAACCTTAAGCGAAACAGGGGGGGGTGAATTTACGCCACGTATTGCTCGCGGAGCTATGGCACATTCATGTGGTCATGGGTTGTCCAAGCTCCAATGTTTGGTTACGTTGTGACACTCTATTACGACCCGCCGTCAGTGAGTGGCTGAAGGGGAAATGCTTCATAATATAAAACGAAGGATGTGGGGTAAGACGACAATATGACGTCTTAGCTCCTAAGAGAAAGGCTGGATTTCACTGCTTCGTATAGTATGGTGATAAGATAAGAGATCGCCTACACCCCTTCAGGACAATAGCCTCCTACTCTAAATAGTGAACCGCGAGAGATTTAAACCTTTTTGTATTTTCACTTAATCCTTTTCATCGAAGTTTAGCTCAAAGCTATTTGACAAGTTTTAACTACTTGTCAATGATTTCCTTCCATAGTTGGTGATCCCTGGCTAGAGTAGTCCATCTTCTTCCAGTTCCTGTACGAGTTCGTCTGACCATATCTGCTGGGTTGCATGGGCATTTGTAAGAACTGATAATATTTTCAAAAAAGTGTAGCCTATATTACCTATACGAACCAAAAGTATTCGAGAAAATTGCAAGGCATTTATTAATTTTTAGAGGATATTAATTATTCTATAAGAACGTATATAGGGCCGGATAAAACTGCAAAAGCTTCCTGCATTGATACAACAATAGACCGAAAATCAATTCAATGAACTGTTTTATATTCCTAGGTTACATTATATTCAGTAATTTCGCGATTATTTATCGCTGATACAGGAATGTAAAAACACAGACACTTATTTATTTTCAACTGTGGTACTACACAGTTTTGTGCTGTGCATATAATAGCTTAGTTACCCATTATAAATCCACTCAGCCATATCCAAGATTTTATACTTGTACGTTTGTTCAGAGTACTTAAGTATAGGGTCTTTCAACAAGTGTGTCCTATCTTTGAACCTAAATAAAATACGTTCTATAAATGATAGAGGTATATTCCTTTTTTTATTTCGGAACATAATTAATGTCATTACGTGTGGAAGAGAACACCAGTTAAGTGACCGCCGCGACTTCGTTGGTTGCGCGTATACACAATTTTCAATGACATAACAACATAAATTAGGTCCAACTTCACGAATAACATGCGTGATGTTATTCATAAGATCATTTACTGTTTTTGGCTTGTTGACATAAACTCGAGATTTAACATAACCCCACAAGAAGTAATCCAACGGCTTTAAATCACATGACCTCGGGGGCCAGTTAACATCGCCACCACGGGAAATGATGAAACTTCTGAACTTCTCCTTCAAAAGATCGATTGTTTCGAGAGCAGTATGACATGTGGAACCATCTTGCTGGAACCTGATGTTTCTGAGATCCATATCATCCAATTGAGGCCAACATGTCCCTTATAAGAGCCCGGTATCTTTCTCCATTGACAGTTAGTAAAAATATGGACCAATAATTCCACCATACCAAAATCCACACCACACAGTAACCTTTTGGGAATGAAGTGGTCATTCTTGAATCTGCATTAGATTTTGATTGCTTCAATAGCGGCAATTTTGTTTGTTAACACAACCATCCATCCAAAAGTGGGCTTCGTCGCTGAAGATGATTTTTCGATAAAAATCCGGGTCAGCTTCCAATTGCTCCATAGCCCAGTTAGCGAATACACGGCGCAACTATGGTCGTTGGGCTTTAGTTCTTGAGTTGACACTATTTTGTAAGCGTGAAACGTCAAATCCAGATGCAGAATTCGCCAAGTTGTGGTCGACAAAAGCCCCAATTCTTGCGCTCGACGAGCAATTGATTTCTTTCCGTCTCGCGTACACTCTCACGAACGGCGTCTATGTTTTCGTTGGAGCGCTTACGTCGATTACGTACAGGCGTTCTTTGATCGCTGACAGAACCACTTCTTTCAAATTTATCGATCAAACGCCGAATCGTTCTCTCACAGGGACGATTATGCACAACGTAAACTTCATGGAATACACGGAAGTTTTGGCGAACAGATGATCCATTTTGATAATAAATTTTCATAATTTCTACGCTTTGCTGAATGCTGTAACGTTCCATGGCTATTGTAAATAATAACTGTAACCACATGAAAAAAAGACTGTAACTCAATAACAACGGCAACTATCATCTGTTAAAGATAGGACACTCTTGTTGAAAGACCCTATAGTTAGCGTAACTGAAAATTTGCCGCTGTTAGTGGCCACGTTTATTAGTCAATCTGTATGATACATCGTAAACAGCGAAGGTATGTGCTATTGGTGTGCTCAAAACACTTAACTTAAAAGTAAGTAAAATAAAAACGGCACTAGGGCTTTAATGGCCATTAAAATGACAAACGTTTAGTAACCCCATCCACTATTTTCATTCAACAATGACTTTATCCTCTGCAATTAAATTCAACAGAATCGCTTTTAGCTTTCTCCATCACTAACATAGTACGTAAAGATGGTATTGCATTCTACCCAAAAATTCCATACCGGAATTCACGGGAAATACATGTTTTGAGGCCCCTAAATAAATAAAAAAAATTATAAAACGTTCCGTGTGTGTCTATGATCAGCGTAATTAAAAAGCAAAAAGTGGTATAAATATCAAACTTAGTGTTTAAATTCAGTATGTTTCAAAAATAAGGTACGAATAATTAAAAAAAACTACCGCCAACTACCCAACTCATGCGACTTTTTTCAATTTTTTTGTTTTTTTCAAAAATAGCAATAACGATTTTTATTTAAATACTATATACTAAATATATTTACATGAAAAATAAAAGGTGTATCTTGAATTTTCTGGGAATAGCCTCTGAAGTCTTCATTCCGAAGGAGTTTTGTATAATCTTGTATAACTGGTAAACGTTAAGCGATGGACGAAAACGTGTTAAAAGTATTTCAAATAACTTTTTTGTGACATCATCCACTTCCCAGATATCCGTTAATAATAGTTCCAATTGTTCAATACTTTTGTCTTTCGTTTAAAGTGCTATCACTTTTCAACTGTTCTTCGCTATGCCATCCAAAGAGTATGGAATTTTAAAGCGAGTGTCCAGTTCTAAAAATATTTCTATCTGTTCCATTTCTATCTATAACGAAATGTGTAATTTAGCTTTTTCGCAAAGGTTTATCTCGATTAATATCAAGTAGACAGAACACTAAGCCTTGATAAGAATAACTTTTATACCCACAAATAAATTATAGAAGGTCATGTCAATGTAACATCAGATTTTTACTTTCTCTACTACGTATAGTAGGTAGGGGAGATATCGTATTCCACCCAAAAATTCGATACCAAGATTTCACCGGAAATACTGTTTTGAGACCCCCTGAATCCAAAAAAAGCATTTTTGGAAACATGTCCGTGTGTGTGTGTCTGTGAACAGCATAACGCAGAAACGAACAGTCGGATAAACACCAAACTTGATATTTAGGTTCAGTATCTTCCAGAGATGCGACACGAAGGTTTTCAAGAAAATCCTCCCACCCCAGATTACCCATTACATGGAACATTTTTCGAAAATTTTAATTTTCTCAAAAACGTCTCTTAACGATTTTGATTAAAATATAATATATTTAAGATATTTTAATGACAAATGAAATGTATATCTCGAATTTTCTGGGAATGTCTCCAAAAGTATTCTTCATTGTGAACGACTATAAGAGAGACAAAATTTTACTACACAAAAAATGTAGATTGCATTAAAATACACAATCTATGTCATATGCATTTTTTTGTTGGGTGAACCATTTTCGATATATTGCTTGTTATTCCCTTAAATTTTCCAATACTTATACCTTTCCTCAAATTCGTTATTGATTTTTTTTGCCCTGGTAATGAAAAGAGAATGGAATACACCACATAGCAACCAGCTCTTAAAATATTTGACTATCGCTTAAAGCCTAGCAATTCCCCTTGCATCTACAAGAAAATTAGCAATAAGATTAACATCTCGATATCTCGATTAACATGAAGCATATGGAGAATAAGCATTTGAAACATAGTTTGTTCAAGAGCAGAGAAAGTCATGTGAGTGTAACACATCAGATGTTTTAATTAACTCTATACATATTCTCTCTACACGTATTTAATCAAACCCTGTCTTTGTTTCTATTGGAATGAGGGATAGTAATTATGATATTACTGACAGTTAGTTTCCTGGAAATGCAGAGAATTTCAAGAAGATAATGTTGATGTCAGCTCGTTAACTTAATCGGTTTGCAGTTGCTCCTGTTAAAGGGAGGACTAAAGTTCAATGTCGGTTAAAAACACAAACTTTCAGTTTTGGGACAAACAAATGGCCTCTTACTATTAAAGGAAATTTCTGTGTTTTTTTCCTTTTCTTCTCTCTCTCTCTCTCTCTCTCTCTCTACCCTGGTGGGTGCAACTCATTTAAATGCTGTGCTGATTAAATAATTCTGCATGGTAGACTTGGTAATATTACTACCATTCTAGTATCTTGCATTTTCCTACTTTCAAAATAGGTATATCCTCCTTCACAAAAAGAGGGGTAGAAATCCAAAATTATCCACAATGAATTTCAAAATGTATTCAGAAAAGCATCCAATTGGGATTTTTATACTTTTAGTTAATTTTAAAAAGTTATTCGCTATATAAATATTTGCAGATTGTGTTAAGCAGCATAATTACCGAACGAGGTGGCACAGCTGGTAGCGCGTGTGATTCGTGTTCGGGAGCTCGTGGGTTCGATTTTCGCGTTCGACCTTTCTGACCTATGGGGTTTTCGGGAGCTCCTTCGGGTCGCTAGGTGAATTCTGGGAACATTAATTACATCCCGCGAATTTCCTGCCCTTCCATTTCACCTTCTTTCTTATTTCATTTCATCTGTTTGGTTGTTTCAGGTTTGCAAATGTCGGCGGGAGTCTCGGAGTTGCATGGTAGGGAAAAAGGATGCTCTATTAACTCTTCGCCCCTCGGAATGAGGCGGTCTCCGAGTCCCGGAGTGCAAGCCTACTGAGACGACGGAAGCCGGATTTACTAGCTACCGCCGGGGAGTAAGGAAATGTAGGGGCCCTGCCCTCTGCTCTGACGTGCCTCCTGATCCGGTCATCCTCTGTCCCCTCTCACATCATCTCTTCCTCTCGCGGACGTCCCGTTAGGGTCCTAGGCACAAAATATCTCCTTAAGCGTTGTGCTCAGTACCCTTCCGCTCCTGGCCATACGTCATAAGCAACTTAATATATATATATATATATATATATATATATATATATTTGTAATTCCATATCTAAGGAAGGAGATAAATTTAAGTCTTAACCAATAACATCTCGACAAATTAGTGCCTAAAACACAGTGACATATTGAAGTGAAACTTACTGATTACGTATGTGTATGGAGTGTCTTATAGAGCGGTTTACACCCTTTGAACTTTAATAACCCAGAACAAAACATACTTTTCAGTATAGCACTTGAAAATAAAAATAAAAGAAAAACAAATTAATGGCAACAAGCACTAACCATAAAAGACCCAGATACAAAAAGTTCCATCAGGTTATCTAGAACACCTTCTTTGTTATTAATGTTCAAAGGGTGTAAACCCCTTTTTGGGACACTATTATAAATGTATTACTAAGGCATATACCAAAACTTAGGCCTCTAGCCTATTACATTCCCAAAATCACTTTTAGTATCCAGTTATAATATTAATTGAAGTACAAAATGATCTAAGCATACGGGAAGGCCAAAGAGAAATTTATAGACCAGTTTTCTTGCAAGCCAGTATTGGAATATTCCCAATACCTGCACATCCCATCCTTCTCTGACTAGGAAAGAGAGTGCGACATTGACAGTGAATGGTATCGGGGGGAAAGAAAGCAGGAGGAAACAGTTTGATCTAGACACAGTTGTTGCACAAGATATATAGATGGTATTGTGATTGAGTTCGCAGGCAAGTAAAGATGTGTATGTGCGGAGGTGTGTCCGACGCACTGTGGGATGCGGCTCCATTCTGCGGCAGCGGCCCGGTATCGATCACACACTCTGCACCAGGATGAAGCTGCTGGGTCACGTTCCTCAAGGCCTGCATCTCTTCCACAAATCCTAACTCGGAGAAATGTTACATTTTTGTGATAATGTTGGATTAAAAGTTAGGAAGAAGCATTCGGTCATTGTTGATTACTATTAAATTCTCTTCTATTTTGATACTTAAGGTACAGAAAATTGCATGCGACTCAAAAATTGTATATCGAGATTTCACCTGAAAAACCTTTTGGGGTCCTTTAATCCAATAAAAGCAATCCCAGAAAAAATCTGACCGAGCGCGTGCAAATATTCATCAACTCAAAACGTAAACTCAGAGGAGTGTCAAATTTCATGCATCTGAGCATCTTTTAAGAATACAGATAAAGATTTTCAAGAAATTCGTTCCACTTAAACTAACCTCTTGTAGAACAGCATTTTACTTATTTTCTCTCATTTTCTCTAAATTGGCTCTAACGATTAAAATAATGCATTTGAAATATTGCAATGAATGAATAGTATTGTACTTAACTGGTACTTTAATCGATCGAAAGTCATTGAGATGTAACGGCACATGACAACCTCCATTGAACAATGCTAGTTGGTGACAAGGAAACTATTTTTCATTCTAAGCTGCGTGCACCACCTAGTCCAGGGCGTATACACCCACTTCGCTTGGCTTAAACAGGTAAAATCTGTGTCTTGAATTTTCTGTAATACGGTTTCGATGGACTTTTCTTGTGTGCTTAATTTTATATAAATGCATAACACTAAGAGATAGGCAAAAAAATACTTCAGGAAAAATGTAGATCTCGGTATAGTACACAATTTGTCCTATATGTTACAGCATAGCCATTTTCAAAATATACGCTGTTCTTCCTTTGGTTTTCCCCATTTTAAACTTTACAGCTTTGAATATTAAATGGTTATTTTATTACATTTCATTTATCATATCTTTGACTACTGGGTCATAATGGCAGTTAGAAAAGAAATGTATATTTGTAACTCGTTAACATTGAATTAAATAATAATATTATACTTCAGACATTGAAACAGTTACGTCTCTCCCACGTTTCCATTTCCGAATTTTTATGAAGGGTAGGAAGTAATCCTAATCTGTGTAATCTGTGATTTCAGTCTAATTATACAATATAAAATATAATAATAGCCCGCCATAAAGCAATATGTGTATAAATAACATAAAATGCATGTAACAGTGATTGTATTAATGTTTATATTATTATGTACATGTTCAATAATGTTATGTGAATGTATTACGTAATTTAATAATGTAGGGGCTGTGAGAATAATAAATTAAAAGTTGCTAACAATGAGGTAACAATGAGGTAACCTTGAAGCAATAACTAATTAGAAAGTTTAATAGTGCTACTGGAAATTCTTGGAAACAATAATGTAATTTTTGAGACAGTTTATAAAATAGCCAATCAACAACCAGAAAAAAACTTAAGTTAAATGTAAGTATTCTATTGGAGTAGAATTTGCCAACTGAAATAGGGCAAATTGTAGTTGCTAGCAGACAGCGTTCCTAACCGGACGCGAGACGCGTTCTCAAGAAGTGAGAAAAAATAGACAAAAAGTAGTTTACGTGTTAAAAAGTGTAAGTAATTAATAAAAGAATCTCACAGTTCTCGATATTAGTGAAGTGTTATTTATTCGTGTGAAGGATTAATAAGTGGAGCGAAGTAAAAATTATAATCTGTGTAAGTCTGCATTCTTCAGCCGCAGCACACCTTGTTAAGAAATTCATGTCTCTAAAAATAAATACTGACGTAGCCGAGGAAAACATAAATATATATATATATATATATATATATATTTAAAGAAACAGTCGAATTACAAAGTTAATATTTTTTAAACTTGGGGCGAATGCTACCGGAAACTTTTTACCATACGTGGAATTGTAACTACTTCAAGTTCGGCTCCTCAACAGTGGAAATACAATACAACTATTACCTCATCTGACTGGACACTAACCACTCGTATGTAGAGATTCTTGTTAAATTATATTCGAACCTATTCGCGGCCACTCTCTACTGCGCGATACAGCCGGCAGTCGCCGGAGAAATTACGCCGGCAGATGCGGACTAAAATCCTTACCTTATAATAGATGCTGGAAATGTTGACGTTCTGCTCTCAAACAGGCATATATCTCGTGTAAATATTCTCGCTCACTCTCCGAAGTTCAGCAGCAGGAATTCTTGTGATTTCTTGCACAATGTTTTCTCTAAGTTCCTATAGTGTGCGAGGATTGGAACGATATACTTAGTCTTTTAAAGAATCCTATAATGAAAATCACAACTCGTTAGGTCAGGAGAACGAGGGGGCCACAAATCAACACTAATTATTGTCATCAAACACCTCTTTTACTGCATGTAATGATTGCAATATATATTGTTTGTTAATTGTCAATTGTCAGAATCATATCAGTGCCGGTGTGCCGGAATTTCGTCCCACAGGAGTTCCTCTACATGCTAGTGAATCTACTTGCATGGGTTGTCGCTTTTAAGCACAATCGGTATGTGCTGTGTTTGAATCCGCGACGTTGGGATCAGAAGGCCAACGTCTGACCAAGTGGGCCATCCAGACCGGCAAATAGAAAATAAATAAATAAAATTACGTAAACAGTAGTAATACCGCTCTTATTATTGAACTACTACAAGGTGAGTGTTTTGTCAGCTTACGAAATGTATACTGCCAAAGTATTGACCAACTGAAGTCATTTCCTGTTTAACTGGATTAATAAGCACTATACAGAAATAAAAATTTACTGAGGTAGTTGTCAAATAAGTGATAATGGGTAGAAAAATTCATGTGTTTAAAGTATATTATGGCAGATCTGTATATTCATGATGAACTAAAGTTTATTCAAGCTTTTTGTAGATATTTTATAAATTTGGTATCAGCCGATTCATTGTCAGCTTAGATATAAATCAACTTGGATTACTTGTGGTAAGAAAAAAATGTCAATACTTTTTCTAATGTCTGGAACAACTGTAAATACGAAAAGTTGTAGTGAAATCCGCCATCATTTTATCCTCTAAATGAGAAACATATTGCATGGCTAATACTCGTACTTTATATTACAGGGCGATATTTTGTATACAAATCAATTTAACTCCACTTCTGGGAATTGTTCATGAATGAATTACATCTTCTGACGTAATTAGAATTCGTATTAATGTATTTGATAATAAGACATTGTATATCCTTATTTATTTAAAAGTTACCTACATTACCAGCATTACTCTTCGAAATTTTACCTGTTTTTTGCTTTTAATGAGCTCATTAAAGAGTCCAATATCATACACACCTATGCTGTCTGGGAAAAAACAATGTGCAAGAAATTATAGAGTACCAAAATAAGTATTTGAGGTCAGGAAAAGGGGATCGTAGAAGCTTTCCGCGTCAACATTAAATCCATCGTGTTACGAGTCTCCGATTGTTTGTGGCATATCAGGTATAAACAAACACTATTTTGTAGAGTACTCCATCACTGTCGCTAGGTGTGTCTGAATGAAGCACCTGGATGGTACGGCAATATCGAATGCTCGTCCTGTTCAGCACAAAGAGTTGATACTGGAATTATTGGCCTGTGTGATTAATTATTTTATAAAGGCACGATTGGGAGGTAAGTAATTGCAATAAATAATTTCCATATATTAAAAACAATACATAAGAAGAACTACTTACAATTCTCTTAGTAAATGAGAACTAATTACCAGACAAATTATGTGTTCGGGGAGAGCAATTAGAAGTCAGAGTAGCTAAGGAAATTAAGTGTTTCGACGAATTCAGTCAACAAGAAATCGATTAGCTCAAGGTTCAGGTAATTAGAACTCGGTACGTTAGGAAATCCGATTAGCGTAAAAACACACGTGCACCAATTCTGAAAATTAGAAAGGGAAGAATTTAACTAGCCAAATAGTAAAAGTTTTGTTTGAGATGCAAATAAGAAGCTTAAAATATGGCAACGTATAACGTAGGAACGTTGGTGGAGTAGTCTTAAAAATACAGCGTGCATTTCTAAAATCACAGTTTTACAGTCTTACCGTATTTACATTTCACAAAAGTGTCTTACTGTGACGATTATTGGCTGTCCACAGCGCCTAAGACAGCGCTAGGGTCATCACATACTTGGCGGTATCGCAAGGGGTTTCGGCGTTTAGCATTTCGCCGATTCACGGCAACTTACGCTTCTCGTAGTTATTACGTAAACTATAAATGTCTTGATACTTCAGAAGTTAGGAGATACACTACGTGATCAAAAGTATCCGGACACATGGCTGAAAATGATGTACAAGTTCGTGGCGCCCTCCATCGGTAATGCTGGAAGTCAATATGCTGTTGGCCCACCCTTAGCCTTGATGACAACGTTCACTTTCGTAGGCATACTTTCAATCAGGTGCTGGAAGGTTTCTTGGGCAATTACAGCCCATTCTTCACGGATTGCGGAACTGAGAAGAGGTATCGATGTAGGTCGGTGAGGCCTGGCAGGAAGTCGGGGTTCCAAAACATCCCAAAGGTGTTCTATAGGATTCAAGTCAGGACACTGTGCAGGCCAGTCGATTACAGGGATGTATCGTCGTGTAACCACTCCGCCACAGCCCGTGCAGTATGAACAGATGTTCGATCGTGTTGAAAAATGCAATCGCCATCCCAATTTGCTCTTCAACAGTGGGAAGCAAGAAGATGCTTAAAATATTAATGTAGGTCTGCGCTGTGATCGTGCCACGCAAAACAACAAGGGGTGCAAGGTCCCTCCAGGAAAAACACGACCACACCATTACACCACCACATCCGAATTTCACTTTTGGCACTTCACATGCTGGCAGATGACGTTCACCGGGCATTCGTCATACCCACACCCTGCCATTGGATCGCCACATTGTGTACCGTGATTCGTCACTCCACACAACGTTTTGCCCCTTACACCAAGCGAGGCGTCGTTTGGCATTTTCTTGCGTTATGTGTGGCTTCTGAGAAGCCGCTCGACCATGGATTCCAAGGTTTCTCACCTCACGCCTAGCTGTCATAGTACTTGGAGTGGATCCTGATGCAGTTTAGAATTCCTGTGTGATGGTCTGGATAGATGTCTGCCTATTACTCTTTACGACCCTCTTCAAATGTCGGTGGTCTCTGTCAGTCAACAGACGAGGTTGGCCTCTATGCTTTTGTGCTGTACATGTCCCTTCACGTTTCCATTTCACCATCACATCAGAAACAGTGGACATAGGGATGTTTAGGAGTGTGGAAATCTCGCGTACAGACTTCTGACACAAGTGACACCCAATCACCTGACCACGTTCGAAGTCCGTGAATTTCACGAAGCGTCCCATTCTGCTGTTTCACGATATCTAGTGACTACTGAGGTCGCGGCTAATGAGTACGAGGCAGTAGGTGGCAGCACAAAGCACCTAAGATGGAAAACGTATGTTTTTGGGGTGTCCGGATACTTTTGATCACATAGTGTATAATAATTCAGTGATTACAGTTTCTCGTGCTAACATTCAGAAACAGTTTAATTCTTCATCCACAAACTGTCGGTAACTCGCTTCAAATAGCGCATGTATTAGCCCCCATTAAGCTTAACTGGTGTTGTCTATCCACGAACACCACGCATACTCTCAGAGAAATACCCCATAGCTCACCACTGTAGCAGCTGGCAGGAGATTAATTGATAACAGAGATATTGGGGAAGGCATCAAAAGTGTCTCCAACTTAGAAGGATACAGCGTCAGACTACAATACGGTACGTTTATGTAATGGTTAGTTTGGTCCTTCGTCCTGTGGGTTACAATTATTTATATTGACTGGCAAATAAGACGTGCCATTAAACCATATTTCAATTATATTCATGCAGTACTGTTCTTAGTGCACTTCATCTGCGACTTCGTGCTCGCAACCTCAAAATGCTTAGTTTACTACTGCGTTTCTAACAATATCTTATACTATACAATTTTCTGCATATACTATACAATTAAATTGAGTTTTATTTATGGACACTCTTTAACTGCTGTGGTCCTTAGCGTCCCATTCTATATTGGGCGTGAAAGACCGGTAATTTTGCTCAGAGGCCTCTTTATCAGGCTTGAGGTTCTTTTACGTGCCGTAAAGCTACGACACGGGACCACCGGCTTTACTTCCCTTCCGAAGGAAGCCATGCCAAGGATTTTACACCCGAAAAAATACATCGCCCTCCGCCTTGTTTGAACCCGCGACCTTGGGAACTAGAGGCTTGCACGGTACCACTAGTCTACGGAGGACGACCCTGCATTTCAACAATTTACTGTCTTAGCCTCCTACATACAACAGAATATATTGCCGTAATTTTGTTCCTGTCTTCTTTGGTACTCTCTTCTGCGGTTTGTTTGGGCTTTCCTCGCGGCACGTTGTATGTTCAGGGATATACTATCCGTCTTTTGAATTATGTATGTTAATGACTTGAGCCCCACCTTTGGCTTTTATTTTGGATACATTTACGGCTTTGTAATTGTATTATTTAGGCAGGGATGTGTCCGAGCTTAGTCGTACCACAACCCCGCAAAGACATCCATGTCTTTAAAATAAATACTGACGCAGCCGAGGCAAACATAAATATTTAATACTTAAAGAAACGGTCAAATTATAAAGTTAATATTTTTTAAACTTGGGGCAAAGGCCACCTGGAAGTACATTTGGGGTAAAGGCTACCGGAAACTGTTTACTATATGTGCGGTTGCAACTACTACAAGTTCGGCTCCCCACTTGTATCACTTTTCTTACGTCTAGTAACTGTACTAGCCTTGCCGAATTTTACATCACTCATATTGGAAGAAAAGGACGAGCAATGCGCCGCCGATTGAATATTACCAGATCACCGTTTGCACGTAGTATGTAGAAAATAGGGTGGTTTGAGGAATTAAAAGGTGTTTTTATGATTAAATGAACAAATAATATTTGCAGGAATAATTTGCAGACAAACTTAAAATGGTAGAGAAATTCGCGTGAGAACCTCAAGATTGTAATTCAATGTTCTTGTTTTTGTATGCAGATGATTGCTTTTACTTTACTCTCGGATGTGAAATTCTCTAGGAAGCGAAGTGGAAAGGGGTGTCAGAAACGCCCCAAGAGTTTGTGCGGCTTAATTAAACTACGTTCCTGAAATCCTCATAGCTCGTAACACTTACGTGACACATTTCTAATGAAGAGGACACAACCCAGCATCAGTTCTAATGTGAAGTTTTCAGGCGATTGGCATTACCGAGTAAGTGCAGACCTATGTTCTGTTATTGCCAGGTTCTGTTTTGCTTCAAGAAGAATGGCTGCAGTACATAGCTACTGTATTTTACCCATTCTTACATGTATTCGTATAAAGAGAAATTAACACAGCGCTTCTTGCTTATAGCGTCCGAAAGTTTAGAAAGTAGCAGCTTTTGTAGTAGAGTATTACCTACTCAAATTTTAAGCAAAGGATACTAATTTTCTTGAGAAAGACACTTTTATGCAATAAAAAGCACTTTCAAACGGTATAAACTTTTTCATTTTAAGAGAAAAAAGCTCTGTTACAATGTAATACCGGAACGTTTGCTTTTGAGAGTCACTTCGTCGATTTAGAGTAACGTACGAATGTTGTTGTTCAGGTTAAAATATCTACTGTATTTCAAGTGCAACCAATGCATTTTACAAATATGTCACGAAATTTTCACACAATAGTTAGAAAAATTCCAAGCATTCAATATTAAATGTTAACGAGCTATTCATACAAATTCAGATAACAAAATTCCAAGTGCAAATTAAATAAGTGAACTCCTTTAATCGTAAACTTAACTTTTGGCACACATACATTTAAACCGTAAACAAAATCTTAGTGTGTACAATAAAACAGTTTTGTAAAAACTAATACATTTACCAAAAGGGGACTAATATGACCAAAATTGAAACAGTATTTTTAACACAAATGATTTCAGTCTAATTATATAATTTTAAATTCAATAAAAGCCCGCCTTAAAGCAATATGTGTATATAACAATATATAAGAAGTGTATATTACAGTCATTGTATATGTTTATATTGTTGTATCCATGTGTAATAATGTTATCTGAATGTATTATGTAATTTAATAATGTAGGAGCTGTGAGAAATGGTCAAAAGTTGCTAACAATGAGGTAACCTTGAGGCAATAATGAATTTGAAAGCTTAAATACTACTAGTCATTATTGGAGCAACAATAATGTAAATTTTGTGACAGGTTATAGAATAGCCAATCAGAAACTGAAAAGGTGCAAATTTTACAAGTTTAGGCGGTTGAAATCAGTTCAGCTGCCTGCAGACAGTGTTTGTAACCGGATGCAAAACACGTGCTCGAGAGATTTAATACGTATTCGTGTGAGACGAAAAATAAGTTTACCTGTTAAAAAGTAATTAATAAAAGAATCTCACAGCTCTATATCAGTGAAGTGTTATTTAAATCGTGTCAAGCATTAATAAAAAGGAGTGAAGTAAAATTATAATCTGTGTAAGCCTACATTTTTAGTCGTACCACAACCCTGCCAAGACATCCATGTCTCTAAAATAAATACTGACGCAGCCGAGGCAAACATAAATATTTAATATTTAAAGAAACAGTCAAATTACAAAGTTAATATTTTTAAACTTGGGGCAAAAGGCCACCTGAAAGTACATTTGGGATGAAGGCTACCGGAAACTGTTTACTATACGTGCGGTTGCAACTACTACAAGTTCGGCTCCCCAACAGTTGAAATATAATACAACTCCTTCAATGCAAACTACTTCAAATTGACGCCCAAAGCGTAGTAAAAATAACCTAACAAACCACTTTCTCAAATTGGCGTCCATCCGTGGAGCTAATAAAATAAATATTTTCTCAAAATCTAGCAGATTCTTTAAATCATTTAAATAAACAATATTTTAGCGTGCTTCCAATAAAACTGGAAGAGAAGCACGTCACAAGTTTTTCATTCAAAGTAGTCGAGGAGTGGATTTTTGTTGTTGTTTTTTATATACTAGGACTTTAAATTAAAGAACCGTTATAAATAATTTAGCAATTCACACTATAGAACCTGAAATCTTTAAAATGGCTTATTTTATAGCGTATAGGAATCAGTGCCACGGCAATTATACCTTCATTTTGTTGAATCTCTCAGCAAGTTTTTGCGATGATAGGTATTGTACTGTTAACCGCCAACAATATACCGCATACTTACGAACCTGAGATACACACATACTTCATTTCCTCAACGCATAGGCATAAGTTGCCTATTCCTTCTTCAAATATTCTTCAATCATGTCTTTCTGGGTCTCCCTAAAATGTTCTCCCTATTAATTTTGTGCGTTTTGAGTTCTCTTAAAAGTTTCATTATGGAAGCCTGAATTTTACTTTGTATCTTAATTAATATTCAAAGTTCGCTTCCAGGTGCAGCCATGATTTTATAAACTTTGTTGCAGTCATTCTGAGCTAAAAGCGACAGTGGTAGACAACGCCTAATTGCTTGTCACTTTGACAAATTGTATAGTGAGGCAGTATTTTTAACACTTAAATGATTTCAGTCTAGTTATATAATATAAAATATAATAATAACCCGCCTTAAAGCAATATATGTATACTACAGTATATATAAAAAGTGTATATTACAGTCATTGTATATGTTTATATTCTTGTGTACATGTATAATGTTATGTGTACGTATTAGGTAATTTAATAATGTAGGAGCTGTGAGAATAGAAGCTGAAAGTTGTTAACAATGAGGTAATCCTGAGGCAATAATAAACTAAAAAGTTTGATATTGCTACTAGTAATTCTTGGAGCAATAATAATGTAATATTGAAAAAAAGTTTATAAATAGCCAATCAACAACCACAAAAGCTGAAAGTTAAATTAAAGTTTGCTATTGGAGTAAAATTAGCCAATCAGAGACGTGAAATAGAAAAATTTACAAATTTAAGCGGTAAACTCCAGTCGCTATAAGGCAACGTACCTGAGTAGTTTGTTCGTATTCGTATTCATATAATATTCATTATGGCGAGAATATTATAAGGTATACGTGTTAAACAGTGCAAGTAATTAATAAAAACAATCTCACAGCTCTCTAAATTAGTGAAGTGTTACTTAATCGTGTGAAGGATTAATAAAAGGAGTGAAGTAAAGATTATAATTTGTGTAAGCCTACATTCTTTAGCCGCATCATCCCTGTTTAGAGATACATGATTCTACATCTTTCTGCAACCGAGGCAAACATAAATATAAATAATATTTAAAGATACATAAAAATAGAAAGTTGATTCCTAAACGTTGGGGCGAAGGCCACCGGAAAGTAAACTTGGGGTGAAGGTCACCGGGAAGTGAACGTTGGGGCGAAGGCCACCGGAAACTTTGTACCATACGTGATTGTAACTACTTCAAGTTCGGCTCCCCAGCAGTGGAACAATACTCCTCCTTCAATAGAAATGAATTTTCACTTACGTCATACTGGTCTTCGTGCAACACGTTTGAGAAGGAATTTACAACGAAGAGAAGAGCATACACTTGGGAGGAGAAAAAGTTGTGACCCATACAGGAACGAGGAGACTGAAGTTGGTATGCAGGTCCATCCTCTTTAAATATTACTTACTGTCTCCCCTTCTTGAATAATTTTAGCCACTTGAATTGCAAGTTGACGTCATACAAAAAAGATGGCCGCAAGATACCTATGTTCTTGCTAGTTGAATTATTGGGAGTTAATAACAATCGTGATGTCGATAAACTGGTAAGTGCTTTCGAATTGGAAGGACGTCTTGTACAATTATTAACACCTGAAATTCGGTGAACTCTTTGGTTGCCATCTTCAAAGACCAAGATTCCGGGCAGTTCAACGAATCCTTTTTATGGGAATTTGAAAAAAACATTTTTGCCACACTTCAAGTTTGGCTGGTGTAGGTATAAAGTTTAGGGTTATTTACATGTTGAACTTCATAAAATTGCAGAATTTCTGGGAAAAGTGCTGTAAGGCGCTCAGATTAACAAGACGGAATCTTCGCCGCCGGCTTTCTGCGCCTTAGTGGCCAGGCTTGTTCTTCAGTGTCAATATGATTGATTAGAGAGGGAGAGAGGGAGGGAGAGAGAGAGAAGGCTCTCTCAGCTTTCGAACCGTCCGGAACTCTTATTCGGACACGTGGATTGCTTTGTTTTATTGTCTTTAGACTTATACAAGTTTCAGACATTGTCAAGGAATCTATATTTACAATTTTCACCTATTGTATAGTACATAGTATTTACATTTTCACATTTCTTTACAATATATTTCTATTTACATAAGCTAAAGTTTGTCTAACCTATATAAACATTTTGTGTTAGGTAAGTTTTAAGTTCGCTTTTAAATCTCCTTCCTTTGTGTAATTTAACAGGTTTTATTGTATAAAATCAATCCTTTGATTAACGGATCTTTACACGTAGATTTGAGGTTAACTTGCTATCTGTGGTAATTGACCTTACCTTTAGTATCACGGCTATAAAGCACATGTTACATAACCCGTTATTTTCTTTCTCTATTGCAATAACTATTACCTTATACAGATATAATCCTACCACAGTAAGAAGTTTATTTTCGCTGAAAACATTTCTACACGAGTCTGTGTTAGTTAGACCATATATACATCGTAAACACTTTTTCTGTAATACTAAAATCCTAGTCATGTTAGAAATATTGGCGCTTCCACATAATTCTATACCATAGGAGATATAGGGGTAAATGATTCCAAAGTATAAAATGTGTAGCATTTTTTCGTCTAGGTACAATGATAGTTGTCTTATTGTGTATATATTGGAGTTGATTTTATTACATATGTAGTCAACATAAACTTTTCAAGTTAGTTTATTATCTATGTGTATGCCTAAGAATTTGTGACTGTCGACTTTTTAAATTTTATTATTATTTAAAAATACAGCAAGATCGGCTTCATTATTCACTTGGTGATGTTCAAATAGGATCAGTTTACTTTTCTTAGAGTTTATTTTTAGATTAATGTTTTTAGGTAGTTTGACAACTGCTTTATGGAGTGGGACATTGTTGCTTCTAATTGATTATGGGATTTATCAAAACAAATCATAGATTTGTCAACTGCATAAGATATAAGTGTCGGTCGTATAATCCGGCAAATTATTTACATATATTAGGAGAAGCTTCTAAACCTCCCGTTTAACCTCTTCTTTTCGAAGCGTCCAGAACTCTTATCCGGACACTCGTGTAAGCTTCCAGATATCATCTCTAACCTCATGTACAGAAATATAGTCTTCTGGAGTTTACTGAGTTAATTATTTTGCATAAATATCTGGAATCTTAGTATCTTTCTTTCTCCCTGTATTACTTTTCCAGATAGTCCTTTATTCAAGCCTACAAGTACCTCCTTCCAAAACAATGGAAGAGGCAGGAATATTGCTACATGGCATTTGGACTGTGTAATGTCTGTGATTATTCCAAACTTTCTCTGATTGACTTTTCTTAACGCAGTGCATTGTGCCTGGGTGCACAAAACAGCAAAAACAATCGAAATTATGTCACTTAGAATATCTGAAATTTCCATTCTTATGCAGAAATGTGTTATTTCATTGAGTTGTTGACTACGATATTTCTTTGAGCCGTGCATTGATTTTTAAAGTACTTTTACTGAACATAGCAGCTGACAGTGTGAAAATAAATGTTTGTAGAGCTAAAACATAAGCAAAGGTGATTTCGAGTTTTGTGGATGGAGTGGGATGAAAAAGCACGCATACTTTTGAAGCCTTAGGCGTCGAGAGATGAAAGAGCCTGGGGAGGCAATATGTGGTTTGTGCGTTGGATGAAGGGTACAGTTCAGCGCATGTCTGCAAAGCTTTCATTTATTTTTAGCTGGTGGTCGTTTGTGGACAGATTTCTTTTTTGTCCAATACCCACTAATGAATACCCTTCAACTGAAAAGCTGCATATGTAGCCCGCATTTGATTTGTCCGATAAGAGGGGAGCATATTTTTACTTTCTCTACTACGTAGAGTAAGTAGGAGAAGTATTGTATTCCACCCAAAAAATCGATACAGAGATTTCACCGGAAATACATGTTATGAGACTACCTGAATCAAAAAAAAAAAATCTGATGTGTTACACTCACATGACTTTCTCTACTCTTGTACAATCTATTTTTACAAACGCCTATTCTCCATATGCTTCATATTAATCGAGATATCGAGATGTCAATCTTATTTGTAATTTTCTTGTAGATGCAAGGGGAATATGGTAGCTTTTAAGCGATAGTCAAATATTTTATCGCTGGTTGCTATGTGGGGCATTCCATTCTCTTTGCATGTCCAGAACATAAAAAAATGAATAACGAATTTGAGAAAAAGTATAAGTATTGGAAAATTTAAGGGAATAACAAGCAATATCTCGCAAACGGTTCACTCAACAAAAGAAATGTATATGACATAACTTGTGTATTTTAACGCGATCTACATTTTTTGTGTAGTAAAATTTTGTCTATCTCTTATGGTTTACCAGTTATGAAAAAGTCGTTCATAATGAAGAACACTTTTGGAGACATTCCCAGAAAATTCGAGATATACATTTTATTTGTCATGACAATATCTTAAACATATGATATTTTAATCAAAATCGTTAGAGCCGTTTTTGAGAAAATTAAAATTTTCGAAAAATGTTCCATGTAAAGGGTAGTCTGGGTTGGGGGGATTTTCTTGAAAACCTTCGTGTCGCATCTCTGGAAGATACTGAACCTAAATACCAAGTTTGGTGCTTATCCGATTGTTCGTTTTTGAGTTATGCTGTTCACAGACACACACACACAGACACACACACAGACACACAGACACACACACAGACACACACACGGACATGTTTCTAAAAATGCTTTTTTTGGATTCAGGAGGTCTCAAATCGTGTATTTCCGGTGAAATCTCGGTATCGAATTTTTGGGTGGAATGCAATACTTCCCCTACTTACTATACGTAGTAGAGAAAGTAAAAATATTTTTGGAAACATGTCCGTGTGTGTATGTGTGTCTGTGAACAGCATAACTCAGAAACGAACAGTCGGATAAACACCAAACTTGGTATTTAGATTCAGTATCTTGCAGAGATGCGACACGAAGGTTTTCAAGAAAATCCCTCCACCCCAGAGTACCCTTTACATGGAACATTTTTCGAAAATTTTAATTTTCTCAAAAATGGCTCTAACGATTTTAATCAAAGTATTATATGTTTAAGATATTGTCATGAGAAATGAAATGTATATCTCGAATTTTCTGGGAATGTCTCCAAAAGTATTGTTCATTGTGAACAACTTTTGCATAACCGGTAAACCATAACAGATAGACAAAATTTTACTACCCAAATAATGTAGATCGCGTTAAAATACACAATTTATGTCATATACATTTCTTTTGTTGAGTGAACCGTTTTCGAGATATTGCTTGTTATTCCCTTAAATTTTCCAATACTTTATACTTTTTCTCAAATTCGTTATTCATTTTTACTTTCTCTACTACGTATAGTAAGTAGGGGAAGTATTGCATTCCACCCAAAAATTCGATACCGAGATTTCGCCGGAAATACACGTTTTGAGACCTCCTGAATCCAAAAAAAGCATTTTTAGAAACATGTCCGTGTGTGTGTCTGTGTGTGTGTGTGTCTGTGTGTGTGTCTGTGTGTGTGTCTGTGAACAGCATAACTCAAAAACGAACAATCGGATAAGCACCAAACTTGGCATTTAGGTTCAGTATCTTCCAGAGATGCGACACGAAGGTTTTCAAGAAAATCCCCCCACCCCAGACTACCCTTTACATGGAAGATTTTTCGAAAATTTTAATTTTCTCAAAAATGGCTCTAACGATTTTGATTAAAATATCATATGTTTAAGATATTTTTATGACAAATAAAATGTATATCTTGAATTTCCTGGGAATGTCTCCAAAAGTATTCTTCATTGTGAACGACTTTTGCATAACTGGTAAACCATAAGAGATAGACAAAATTTTACTACACAAAAAATGTAGATCGCGTTAAAATACACAACTTATGTCATATACATTTCTTTTGTTGAGTGAACCGTTTTCGAGATATTGCTTGTTATTTCCTTAAATTTTACAATACTTATACTTTTTCTCAAATTCGTTATTCATTTTTTACTTTCTCTACTACGTATAGTAAGTAGGGGAAGTATTGCATTCCACCCAAAAATTCGATACCGAGATTTCACTGGAAATACATGTTTTGAGACCTCCTGAATCCAAAAAAAGCATTTTTAGAAACATGTCCGTGTGTGTGTCTGTGTGTGTGTGTGTGTGTCTGTGTGTGTGTCTGTGTGTGTGTGTGTGTCTGTGTGTGTGTGTGTCTGTGAACAGTATAACTCAAAAACGAACAGTCGGATAAACACCAAACTTGGTATTTAGGTTCAGTATCTTCCAGAGATGCGACACGAAGGTTTTCAAGAAAATCCCCCCACCCCAGACTACCCTTTACATGGAACATTTTTCGAAAATTTTAATTTTCTCAAAAATGGCTCTAACGATTTTGATGAAAATATCATATGTGTAAGATAAAGTCATGAGAAATGAAATGTATATCTCAAATTTTCTGGGAATGTCTCCAAACGTATTCTTCATTGTGAACGACTTTTGCATAACTGGTAAACCATAAGAGATAGACAAAATTTTACTACACAAAAATGTAGATCGCGTTGAAATACACAACTTATGTCATATACATTTCTTTTGTTGAGTGAACCGTTTTCGAGATATTGCTTGTTATTTCCTTACATTTTCCAATACTTATACTTTTTCTCAAATTCGTTATTCATTTTATTATGTCCTAGACATGCAAAGAGAATGGAATGCGCCGCATAGCAACCAGCGTTAAAATATTTGACTATGGCTTAAAAGCTACCATATTCCCCTTGCATCTACAAGAAAATTACCAATAAGATTGACATCTCGATATCTCGATTAACATGAAGCATATGGAGAATAGGCGTTTGTAAAATTAGATTGTACAAGAGTAGAGAAAGTCATGTGAGTGTAACACATCAGATTTTTTTATGTCCTGGACATGCAAAGAGAATGGAATGCGCCACATAGCAACCAGCGTTAAAATATTTGACCATCGCTTAAAACCTACCATATTCCCCTTGCATCTACATGAAAATTATCAATAAGATTGACCTCGATATCTCGAATAACATGAAGCATATGGAGAATAAGCGTTTGTAAAAATAGTTTGTTCAGGAGTAGAGAAAGTCATGTGAGTGTAACACATCAGAATTTTTTTTATGTCCTGTACATGCAAAGAGAATGGAATGCGCCACATAGGAACCAGCTCTTAAAAGATTTGACTATCGCTTAAAACATACCATGTTCCCCTCGCATCTACATGAAAATTACCAATAAGATTGACATCTCGATATCTCGATTAACATGAAACATATGGAGAATAATGTTTGTAAAAATAGTTTGTACAAGAGTAGAGAAAGTCATGTGAGTGTAACACATATTTTTTATTTAGGTTTTGCTTCTGTATCAAAGCAATACTTAGGGGGACTAAGACACAGCCTTTGGTGTATATTAGAAAGGTAGAGGCGGTACGGAGACTACTGCTCGGAAAACAAGCATTTGAATGACGACCCCCTAAATCGTACTAGGGATTTTCGTCGCTGCTATAATTGAATCTGCAAATCTCCACGCTTCTTTGTGAATGCGATCTATCGGCTCGCAAGATAAAATTTGATTGGTGACATTCACATTACGTTCTCTACTCGCTATCGTTATTTTTATATAGCTTCTACAAACTTTTGTTACGAAAGCTTATTCTTTTGTCTACTTCATATTAATCGAGAAAAACGATGAAAGGTTAACTGAAGAAGTGAAGTATTTAAATGGGATCACACAAGGTGATTGCTCACTTGGTCGCATCGGTATTAATATTGCTGCTACTCCGAGAAACCTCGAAGTCACAGTTCGATTGTGGATGGCAAGGTTTAGGACTTAGCTCAGGGGATGTTTTCCTGGCAGAGCTGAAGTTCTTCTCTTCAGGATGGTGACACTGCCTTAAAAGTCTCAGTAATTGTGCTGGCTAAACTGAACTACTCTTTATTTTAAAAGATCCCTATTGGGTTGAACCACCTTCTTTATCGAAGCCACTTTTATTTTAAGGTTCACGAAGTCGCGACTTGGGTGTTTCTCCTCTCTTGCTAATTTTCCATCGAGTTGTTTATGATACGACACTTTACGATAGACTCAAAAGTGTCTTATTAATTTTCCATCGTGTTCTTTACCGATCGTTTCTCTTCCAAAAATTTCCATACGAATTTCACCGTCGTCGCTCTTGCTGGTTTTTGAAAGAGTCTTACTTTATGTTTCGACACTTTTCGCCATTATGTAAAATCTCTCCCACTTTTTTGTACATTTAGTGCCGTCTTGGGTTCAAGACTTATCACGTGACATATACACGATCTTTCATTCGCAATCATTTAATTTCATTATTTTTCTTATTCGTCATTTCCACTTCTGCAACCCCCACAGTTAATTTTGACAATTAATTTTAAGTCAAAAATCTTCCCACGACCCTTCTTAGATCGAAGAATGAACACGTCCACTTTTTGACCGTACTAAGCTTAAGATCTTTCGTCCCTTTAACGTCCGAGTCAGATACACAGAGACCTCTAGACTTCACGGCACGATATGTAAGCGTAGGCTATTTCCCACAAAGCAAGTAAGTGTACACGTGCCTTTCGCTTGGGAACAAATTTTGCTTTCTTTCCTTTTCAGCGAATTTATTACTGGTAAGAATTTACAAAGCGACATATTTTATCTGATTTATTTTATGCGCATTTTATGACCCCTTTTAACTGATTACCCTTTATACTCAATCCTGTTTCAACAAGTTTATGTCAGGTTGTGAATTATGTTTTATTAGGCTTTTTATTAATATTACTTTCTCCATTAAGATTTATATTTAATGTGTATATTGTATTTTATCATTTATTTATTGCTCGCCTCCCTCTCAATAATCGGCTTCAAAGACAAGCATGCTTGTCGTATGTTGTTTAGTTAGATTATGCATGAAATAATGAAGAGCTTTAGGGATATTCTTGGGTAGTTGATACGAATTAAGAAAAATGTAGAAGTAAATCTTAAATCTTCCGACGACTGTAGGCGACTACAGAAAAAAAAAGAAAACTAAATGCATATGTACATAAATCTAAAGAACTTGTAAGCCATAAACTCAGACAATTGCTAACGATGTTTGAGAATAAACACATCAAGCGGCCGAAATTTGACAGAAGAATTAGGAAACGAATCCTAACGCAGTAAGAATACCGGGCTATCAGATAAACATTTAACAACAGGCAGTGAATTGGGACTCCAAATTTTGCTACTAATTTATAAATAAGTTTATGAATTATCAATTATCAATTAATTATATTATACTATTTGGTTGTGTTAAAATGTTCCTGTTTCGTAGTGTTATAAAACCTTAAATGTGTAGTTTAGTCTACCAGGTTACGACAGCAACGAACTTTGTATTTTGGTGAGGAGGAAATCTCTATTGTTCCTTTATGCGAGCCCCAAGACGTATAGACGGCGTAGGAGCCGAGAAAATTTTGAAAGAGAATCACTACGGTGTGATGATGATGAGGTGGAGCTTAAGGGCGCTCAACTACATTGGTTATTAGCGCCCTTACAATGTATGAAATATAAAATTGAAAAGTCAAAAAACTAAAAAACCACACACAAACCCGCTTGGTCAAAACACTAAAAAACACAACAGACCAAAGACTAAAATCTACACACTAAAATCATGGTCACTAAAAGAATAAAACGTGTCAAGAACTGTAAAATGCAAGGTACATGAGCGCCTTATGTCCTTCGGGGAGAAGGGCCCCATTAAAACTAACAATATAAAATCAAACAGCTAAAAGACGCTCAGCGCATCAAATGCGGCGGCTAAAACCAATGTCAGTGATAAAACGTAAACGACATTCTACAGCATGCGCGTCGTCAGCCAAAACGTTGGCTAGGCCAACAGGCAGACCCACGCGAACGCGCAGTGGAGCTAAAACTTGACACTCGGTTAAAATGTGACAGACCGTTAATGGCATAGCACACTGACCACACAGAGGTGCGGGATCACCACTAAGCAGGTATCTATGACTAAAAAGGCAATGTCCGATTCGTAGACGAGCTAAAATCACCTCTTCCCGACGAGAAGAACGAGAAGAGGTGCACCAGATTAACGGGAGAGGTTTAACCTCCCGCAATTTGTTCCCCCGGAGGGCCGTCCACTCATCGCGCCAGAGCGAGAGGATGCGGTGACGTAACAAAACACTAAAATCAGACGAGAGAACAACGTTTGTAAAAAAATCTGGAGGATAAAATCGCCGATTTGGCAGCGGCGTCGGCAGACTCGTTCCCTGAGATGCCCACATGACCTGGAATCCACACGAAGGACACGCTGATGCCAGAAGCACCAAGCGAGTGGAGCAGGTCATGAATGCGCTGTACGAGGGGGTGGTAAGTGTACAGCGCGTTAATACTCTGAAGGGCACTCAGAGAGTCCGAACAAACAACACAACGCCGTAAGACGTGCCGCTGAATGTATAAAACACATTGATAGATACTAAAAAGTTCGGCGGTATAAATCGAACATTGCCCGGGTAAACGAAAAGTAATCTCACTACGGTGTGACGTAGCGTAAATACCTTGTGACTCGGTAAATAGACCAATAGGGATTAAGTGAACTGACTTAATTATAAATCCACGTCAGCAACGACGCGAAACTTTAGCCAATAAGAGATGATTTAAGCAGTATTTCAAGCGTGGGGATATGGTTGTATATATAGAGTGTAATTTCCTGTTATACACACAGTTTCAATGTAGATGGTGCAGAGACCATCTCGCTCTCTCTGGAAAATATTCGCGCCCAAAAAAATTCCGCGGAAAGTTTACAGTGCCGAAGTGTATTCCGGCTTAGTTTGTTATAACCCGCGAAGGTGGTGACACACATCGCACGTATCTAATTAAAAAATCAACAGGGCTTGAAAGAGATGGCTAAGTATTCAACAATTCGAACCTTTAAAAACGCATCTGAAATGGTTGATGCCATAAAAAGAGTTATTTGAAAAAAAAAGTATAGCGTAACAATGACGAAGTGTAACGCGAAACACAGAATTTCAGTGAGCTATATTAACGAAACTCAACCAGAAACATATTTAACTGTGGCGCCTGTGAATTGTGTAAAAACACATTTTAGATTCCTCTATTATGTGTGCGTTATCACTTTACCCAGTTCCAACACACACCACAGAGATCTCCGTTACCGCTTAGCTATCCTGCAAGCACAGATACTTGTATCTCCGTTGAGGCCTTTTTAGCCAGGGAAATTTTGTTGTAAGTGATAATCACAAACGACGGACAAAAGAAGAGGAAGCTATGTCGAGTCGCGGGGATCAACGAACAGTACGGTCGAGAAAGTATTTCTTTCAACACCTTACCGTCGCGTACCTGTCAGCGATTTGATAATCTGTATGACGCCCGGGCTTAGAATACGCGAGCCAACCAGCTTTCCCCTCCAGCGTAGACTTCAATGTAAGGTAACAGTTGGGGTCTCTAGTAAAGATATACAAATTAGCGATAAAATCAATACTAATGCATGGAGCTAATACAAGAACCGAAAATAATCAAGCAACTGACGAGAGTTATTTAAGAAATGACGGAAATGATTAGACTGTTCCTGTGATCTGGTGATAGCATGCTAGCCTCAAAATCCAGAGATTCCGGGTTCGATTCCTGGCCGGAAGGTGGGACAATTTCTTTGCCCAGGATTATTCCTCATCCTCTCTAGTGTCTGTAAAGTGAATGCGTGTGTAAATTTAAAGTTTAGAAAGAAAACTCAAAGTAATAACCAGTGGCAGCTACTGTGTAACAGCACAAGTGCACGTGAACAGCCTAACTTTTGACACCTTGTGGATTTATTGGTTATTTTTTCTTTGAATGCTACTACACGTAACGTGGATGTGGCAATTTAAAATCTATGGCGTTTAATCTACCGCGCTACTCCTATAAACTCGATGAAATATAGCAACAGAGTGACGAGCACAACTTGACTTGTGCACGTTTTTATTAGCTTTTGCGCATGCGCAACTGGTATAACGTAACTACCTTATAGTTGAAATACATACGGGTCGTGCACACTTGAAGACGTGCACTGGCCTTTACCATCTCTCAGCAACAACATTACGTCAAGACCACTAGGTGATAGCACACTACTGCATAAGTTTCACTCATGCGAGAATGCAAGGGCGAAAAGCTGGGAACCCCCTTTCGCTTTCCAGTTTGGCATAAAATCCGTTAGATGGTAGTATACTTAACAGTTACACCAATTCACTCACTATACAGCAAAATTTAGATCTGATGTGAGTATATATTATATTTATATGGATAGAAAAGCTTATTTTCTATATACATTATGAATTTCTGGGTGAGTTATGGTATATTATGTTATTATATTTAGACTTCAATTGAAACATTTGCGCAATTGAAAAACAGATACATGGATTTTATGAGTAAATAGATAGTGTTAGCCATGATACAGTATAGTATTTCCCATTTAACGTATACCTACAGTGCAGTGTAACGTGTATTTATTTGTTGTGGTTATCTTTTGTGTGAACTATATGGAGGGACGAAATATTTTATAAGAAGAAATTATGCCGTCGCCGTCTTCCTCCTTCAGAAAATGAGGCTTGGTGAGTGCTAATAAATTAGTAATATTAGTATTTGGCTGAGGAACGAATGCAAATAGAGACTGGTGAAAGCTTACACATTGCTTCGTTGTTGCTTTAAACTGACTTAATTATGTACAAAACAACAAACATCCACAAAACAACCCTTTCAATTTTTTCATAATATAAGCATTATGGATAGATGCTATTTCACAATTTCAGGGGTGGCTGAATGTAACATTTTGTGCACACATTTTGTGTATACGCACGAGCCGCCACTGGTAATAACCCAAAGATTAACACAACAGTTAATTGCAGTAACATCATGGCATTTGTTCCAAAGGCAAAGCCACCGATATGACCTTATGTGTTAAAGGCGGCATATAAATGTGGGGGAGATTGAATGAAATAATCTGATGTGGTGCATTCACATGACTTTGTCTATCCTCTCTTCCACAAACTATTTTTAAAGGCTTATACTTCCATCTACTTCCTATTAATCGATACGAACTTCAATTACATTTTGTTGTATGTATAAGGAGGATAAAGTACGTATTTAAAGCGATAGTCAGATTTTTAAAAAGTGAATCGCTTTGAAATCATAGTTTTGCATTACCATGAGCAAAACCGAATAGCTATTAGCGACGTGAGAGAAATATAAAGTATTTCAAAATTCAAACATAAAACAAACATCGAAAATGGTCAATACCACAATCAGTTTTACATGAATTGTGTGCTTTTATGAGGTGTAAGGTTTTCTTTCTCTCTTTCATTCTGAATAAAGAGAACTTCACAAGTTATTCCCAGAAAATTCAAGATCATATTTCATTTAGCCTCCAACTAGCTTAAATGCCTTATTCCAAATTTTTAGGGCCATTTTTCAGCAGTTCAGAAATAAACGACCTTTTTTCATGTAAAGGATACTTGGGATAAGGAGATTTTCTTGAAAATGTTCATGTCGTATCTTTGGAAGATACCAACTTGGTATTTAATCGACTTTTCAATTTTGAGTTATGCTGTTCAGACGCACGCACGCCACTGGAAAGAGTATTTCTTTTTGAAAATACCCTTTTTTATTTATTTAAGTAGTCTCAAAATTATTTTCGGTGAAATCCCATTATAGAAATCATGGGTGGAAGTCTTTTCCTACTTACTATAGGAAGTAAGGGATAGTGAAAAGCAGAAAATAAGTAATGTGAAATCTCCAACACAGTTAAACTAATGAAAGGTTTATGTGAACCTTTGGAAGCTGGGATTTGAATCCTCACATGGAGCGGGTAGTCTAGAGTAGCAGAAGGTTACATTTCTTCCTCAGGCTATCCGAAGGCACACACGTAGTAAGCTATACAAAATAAACTCACATTCGCATTTATGAAGATAATTAAACCTTGCGATGAATGCAATCCTAAAATATTCGCGCAGTAAAAGGATACGTAATTGCACCATTATTAGATAAGCCGATGATATCCGAGTTATTGTTTAACCCTCGTCCTTAAAGGTCGTAAACTTTATCTGCCACCAGTCAGCGAACACGAAGCCAGTAAACGTGTCTCAATTAATGACGTTCAGAGGAGCAGAATAAAACGCAACCCTCAGATCGTTAGCTTTTACGTAGCCCCAGAGTAAAGTAACAACTCTCCTTGGGTTGTCGAATTAAGAAAACAATGTTACTCAAGCGTCCGCATTATAGGGCTTTGACGTTTTACTTTCTAGAAAAGTATCTTTGTATGTTTCAAGTAGATTGGTCTGTGTGAATACGTTTTAAGAGGACTTTAAAATCCGTTTATGATACCATTGCAAGTAGAAATGTGGTTAATCGCTAAAATGTATAAGATTTACAGCTACCTTAAACGTAGTATCTCAATTACTGAATTTCCTTTAGAGTCTATTGTAGCTCTCAGTAAATAGGATTGTTCAAAAACCACAAATCGTGTACTCCGGTATTCCGTGTAGATGCAGCGAAAATGTCATGCTCACCTAGGCAAATGGGTCATACAAATAAAAATGAGTATATTGTGGCGTGTGTGTGTGTGTGTGTGTGTGTATTTGCACGCCAGATACATTATTGTATCGTTAGCGACAGTATTGTTGGGGCAATTCTTTCGGCTTTGGGTTTGAAGTTCGTCTGGCGTGGTGACTCGCCACATTCTAGCTGGCAATCCTAACCAAGGTCTCCACCTTGGTTAGGATTGCCAGCTAGAAAGTGGCGAGTGGGGGAAGTGAACGTTACTTCTTTGCGTGTTGTGTGTTGAGCGTCACGTTTGTCGTGTGTTGAGTCTGAAAGGTTGTATTTGAAGTTGTGTGAATGTAACCTCATGTGTGTAGCATCTCCCCTCAATTTCTTCCTTTATGTGATGTGATTAATGTGAAATTCTGTGTAATTATCCCACGCCTGCTCTGGAATGTATTGTTTAAGATTCTGGTCCTCTTGTTGCCTCTGCAGCTATGGCTCCCAATATGCATCCTAGGGCAACTAAAATTTAATAAACATTTGGCCTCACCCCAGTACGTAAAAATATAGTATATACTTTTTCGAGTAAATGCTCATAGTAAAATAATGGAAGCAGAGTAAAACATACTCAAGTGTACTTCTGATAAATTACATAATTATATTCATATTTGGTATGAATAAAGTCTTTTATATTCTCAGCTTTATAAGTTCATTCTCTCTTCATGTTGAGCACGGTTACCTGCACGCTCAGTTTGAGTACATATTCATTTCTTTTCTATTATAAGTAAATCCATAAATAATGGCAGAATTTACTAAGATAGTGCTCAGAGAAAACTATTCAAATGTTTCCATGATCATTCAAGGGGTTTCAAAATCCCGTATTGTTTCACAAAGGCATAACCTAGAAGTATCTGAAGGTGAGAGTCATAAACTACTTATCATTATACGAAAACTGTTTCATAGTACAACTAGCGGAAATATTCTGGGATTGAAGAAACATTTGACTTGAATCTCCATCCTCGTGATTTCTTACTTTTCAAGTCATCATTATTATTTTCTTATTGCTTCGGTTATTGATATATTTTTGCCTATAATATTCATTTCATTTAAGATGTCCTAATTTAACTTACAGCTATGCATTTTTGATTATGCTGCAATTAAGTTTTCATTTCGTTAAGGGCTTCGCAATTGACCTTACATTACTACTCAGAATTGTTATGCAATATAGGATACTTTCCGAACAGTTTCACAAAGGTTATTACTAGAACATAACCAAATGCAACAAAATGGTATGAAAAGTATATACCATTATCACAAGATGTCAAACAGTTAAGCAACCTAACACCACACCATCAACGAAGATTAATGTCGAAAAATAAAGATAGTACTAGCATACACTCACATTTAAAAGAGCACGATGGCTGTAGAAATGAGTATTTACTCGCGTGAGGTAGTATGATTTTATTCTTACCAAAACAACTATGTTCACTTTGAAATGAATATAAAATCACAGTGTTTACAATCATGAGTATAACATTTGAGAAGGTGCTTGATTTTTACTTTCTCTACTATTCAACTACAGTAAGAAATTCGATATGGAAGTTTTACTCGAAATACAAGTTTTAAGAGCCCCTGAGTCCCATAAAAAGGCATTGAGTTCCGTGTATTTGTCCATCCGTCCGTGCACATGTGAACAGCATAACTAATTTTAACAAAACCTAATTTTACCTTCACCTAACTTTCTCCACAACTATCGTTTATTTTAGAACTTCTACAGCTATTCTTACGAAAGCTTATTTTTCTATCTACTTCATATTAATCGAGACAAATCTTTACAGAATAGTTGCATTAAGCTGATGACAATTCCCGCTGCTTAACGTCGATAGCAGCTGGTCGATGACTAGCCAGGGAAGTTGGTACACGTTTTAAATATTTAAAATAAAAGCAGAATTAAGAAATAATGTTATTTATTTCAACTATTTAAAACGCACATTTTAAATCTTAAACTTAGGGAATTAAATTCTGAAATATTTGATATTTCATTAGCATCAAAGAACACATTGTAAAACTGAATGAAATACACTTAAGAAAGCTATCACGAATCTGGGGATTCCCTAAACCTCAAACTGTATCAGACGGTTCGAAGCGAAGGAGGATATATACATCGGTCACAAGTGAGTACATCTGAAAATCCAGTGCCTATATTGGGGTCATGTAGTCTCCAAAGATTCGTTAGGCTGTGCGTTCCCTATTTGCACAAGTGTTTTATCATCGATCATATATAAGCTTATCGCTTCAAGTAGTTTAACCATCAGACCATTTACTACCTTGGAAGGCTTCTCTAAGGTAGCTAGGAGTAATTATCGTATAATGTTTTAAATTATGCTTTAAAACAATTTGGTAACAACACGAAGAAAACCTTCATAACGTTTCGATATTCTTCTTTGTTACACAATGTTAATCGAAATACTACTTTAAAACTTCGTGGTAGAACATTATTAATGTAATGAGAAATATAACAGCATATTGAAGACATTCCATATTTTTAAAATAAAATGAATAATTATAAAACTGCATGTATTAGACATTGACTACTACAGAAGGTTTATTACGAATATATCGACGAGCACACATCACACACATCCAATCATCGATTATCTTTTCATTGATGTTCTACAGTGTCACCAGGTGTTCATCATTGTCAACACTGATATATCGGTAACCTTAATTTGACACTAAATAATTCATTCTCATTTGAATAAGCATGTCTGGCGTCACTTGTTTATGATCAAACAAGAAGGGCGTATCAATTCCGACAGATAGTAGTTAAAGTTTTAAGGCTTTTATTTTATGTAACTTCACGCTTTCCGCAAACATGTGATGGGACTGAAAGATAGTGATTAGTTTGCTTTTTACACCTAGTAAGTGATTTATATAACATTTCTCTCCAATTTGTCTATAGAATGTGACTTTGTAACATTACTGTATGAATGTTTGAGAGAAAAAAGTAAAACATTGCACATCCTAAACGAACTCAGCCAAAAGTTTTCTCTAACGAATCTGCATTCTTTGATTTAAAGAAAGGTAGCATTACTTTTCACCATACTGTTATTAATATAAAATTCAAGTGGGGTGATTATAAAGGCTTTATTAAAAACATTTTATCGTAGCCTATTTCCTTGTTGATGAAGAATGCTAAATAAACAAACGTTTGTTTCAAATTAGTAGTTTTGAAATATGCTCCTAACAAAACAGATGAACTGCACTTAATGAATTAAAAATAATTCATTTTTAAGGTAACATTTTCACAGAGTACTTAGTTTTATTGATTAAGATGTTTTTTACGGTTTGCTTAACTGAAGTTTAAAAATTATGTTACACTTATTTCTGTCAACTTTCTTCTGAGGTTCAAAAGCAAAACTTTCCACACAATTTATATAACAACGTCTCCTGTTTGCTAAGTATTTATAAAAATGTTATATGATCACTATCAGAGTTGTATAGTAAAATTTATGACAGAAAGGTTTTAATAATAACTATCACTTTACTCTCCAATCCTTTTCGTTTCTTTATTTGCCCAAAACTGTGATCCTTGAAATAGTGTGTAAAAGCATTCGAATGTAAACCAAATAATATCTGTGAGCACTCGTAAGATGTGAATAACGAGATCGATTTTCATCTCAAACAAAGAAATTTATGTCACTGAGTATCCGTAAGTCTGGGAAACACGAGATATCCCTTATGACACCGTGTTTAGCCCCGTAGATTTTCAAACGTCAACTCCATATTTTAGTGCTACTTCCTGTCAGAACTTTCGTAGAATTTAATTCTATTCATGGTTTGATGTAGTGAAGAACCAATAAAAATATTCTGTGTATAATAGTGTCACGAACGTGACTGAGGAGATCCGTATTGCAATTATTATTTTATATTGATTGGCATTATTTTATTAACCTGTCACAAGTTTCTGAATTCATATAGAATCATATTTTATATTCTTAATTCTGCTCAAGTCTTGGTAAATTGCATATAGGACAGGAAACAGTGGTTTGCCATTTCCTTTGACATTTCAAAGGGATGTTACTGTGCCATCATTTCCTGAGGAGTACGTGTCTTTCTGCAGACTCTTAGCTGCACCTTAAACCGCGTTACGTCACATAGAATGTTCTAGAACATAGACGTATCGAGTTATGATTGGCTGCTATATTTCAAATCCACGGCGGTGGCAGACCATATTTGGTAATAGCTGCCAGGGTATTTAGCCCTATATAAAAAAGCCCTCAAGCTCGACTCGGGGGACTTTTGTGTTGCAACTTGATCGGGACCGCTATGGTACCCGTCGACGGCCGCTGCACGGCCGCTCCGGATGCCTTCATCTGGCACCACTAGCGGCTTGACGAAGCCGTGTTGAGTATTGGCTCTGCTCATCCACGACGAGACATGTTTCTCAAGGTAAGCCTTATAAGATAAATTGATAATAATAATGTTAGCTACCATCATCATCCCTGATAGTGTAAACCCAACGATCGCACGGTAGAAATGTAACGCTTTAGAATATAGTAGTTTCGCTAAGCCAAGCTCTGAGTTCTCTATTATCTGATTCCCAGTTATTCCCCCCTGTGTCCAACTTTAGTTGTGACAATAGTACGGAATGCGATTATACTTCACGAACTTTCCTTAATACCTTTATCGAGAACTCTCCTGACCTTTAGTCTTCTCCTGTACAGCACATTCTATTCCATAATCAGTAAACAACCAATTCTTCGCTTCAAATACTTTAATGTTTTATCATTATCTTCAAGAATTCCACGTATGCCATTACTATTAATTTTTTTCATTTTTTGATTTCCGACCTTTTCTCGCCTTGATTTCCTCCCTGTCCTTTGCCAAGAATCCATTTCAGTAGCCAATAGAGATGTTTGCCTGCTGTTTGGCTGTTGTTCAAGATTACGCTCTACATAGTGTAACATTATGTCAGTGATTTATAGATTGGATTTTTTCTTTCAACATGTTGCTATATACCAATCTATTATCCATCCCAGTTTTCTCTCGATTTCGTTATCTGGTAAACAATAATAACTAATTATATTCAATGTAAATCTTAATTTATAGATGTTCCATATTTTGTTCAATTTTACGATTGACTCACCGGCACAGTCATAAAGTGTAACACACGTTTCATTCGCAAGGAAGGCTCTATTTTCCAAACATGACAAACGCGAATCGTTAACAGTATTTACGACTGCGCCCTGGAAACAGCGTGCATCTTCTAACATTTTATGACCGTGTACTAAAATTCCCCAAAACCTATTTTTTCACGATGTTTATATTATGGTTCAAAGTTACAACGCTCTTCGTGTTGTTGAGGAACAAATAAATGTCATAGCTTGCTTTAAACATGACAAAGGGTGGTATAAATAAAAACAAGCATTAGCTCATTTCTCACTAATTCCAAGCATTTGCTCGGTTTCGTATAAATAAAACTTTTCTGCTCAACCTCCTCACGAGCAAAAGCTTGCTGATCTTGATCGCTGAGCTATTGCTCGCGATATTGTGTAAATAAAACCAAGTCCTGCTCACCTTTAGTAAGCTTTTGCTTGCTATTTCTTGAGGTACCTCCGTAGTTCATGATCATGGTTCCAGAGACGAAAATAAAAATCACACGACTTGGATTCGCACGACTTTCTCTATCACTCTTTTACAAACAATTCTTACAAAAGCTGATTCTTGGTATCTACTTTTTGTTAATCGAGATAAACTTTCATTGTAGGGATAGGAAGAATGTAGTAAACTAAAGGGATAGTTAAATAGTTTAAATGTGGGTCACTATTTGATGGATTTGAAATTCCGTTCTTTCAGATGGTCGAGGAAAAAAGAAAAAAAAATCCTGATGTTCTACATTCACATAGATTTCTCTAATCATTCTTCTACAAACTATACTTACAAGAGCTTATTATTACAGCGTCTTCTTGTTAATCCAGATAAACGTTCGATTTACATTTACAATTTTTTTATACGATACAGTAGGTAAAGTGAGTCAGCTTATTAAAGAGCGCGTGGCTATATGAGGGCTTTGAAATTCGATGCTCTTTGCATGACCACGAGAAAATATCGAATACCGACTTGTCATTTGAGAGAATTATAAGTAGGTATTTGAAAGTTTAAAAAAAATAACAAGGAATATCTCAGGAATGATTAAGTTAGAAAAAAGGAAGTAAAAAATAAATGTTTTGACACAAAGTGTGCTTTAACGAGAACAATTTTCTTTTTGTAGTAAGAGTTTTTGTAGATAGATTTGCCTATCTTATGGTTTACCAATTGTGCAAAAGTTATTCAGAATGAAGAGAACTTCAGAGGATATTCCCAGGAAATGCAATATGTGCATTTGACATGAAAACATTTTAAACATGTAGTGTTAATCAAAATCATTAAGAGTCATTTTTGAGAAAATAAAGCTTCTGGAAAAAGTTTCTATGTAAAGGGTAGTTTGGGGGGGGGAATTTCTTGAAAAATTTTCTGACGCATGTTTGGAAGGTGCTGAACTTGAATACCAAACTTGTTATTTAACGACTTTTCCTTTCTGAGTTTGCTGTTCAGACACAGATGCGTAATACGACTCTTGTAGTAGAATCTCTTACAGTTTAGCAGTTACATAAGTCATTCAGAATGAAGAGCGCTCCATAGGCTATCCCAGAAAATTCGAGACATACCTAATTATATTTGCCATGCAAATATCTTAAACAATAGCGCATTTTAATCAAAATTGTTGGAGCCATATTTGAGAAAAGGGGTAGTTTTGGGGCAGAGGAGTTTTCTTGAAAATCTTATCACATCTTGGAGGATACTAAGTTTAAACTAAGTTTTTTATTTATGCTGTTCACACACATTTGCTAAAGATGTTTCTTTTTAATTCAGGCACTCTCAAAACGTGTATCACTGATGAAATCTCGGTATCGAATGTTTGCATAGAATGTAATACTTCCTCTACTTGCTATATGCAAGTGGAAGTGAAATTAAAAATTGTTTCAAGACGCAAGAAATCGGATGTGTGCTGTTATAAACAGTTATTTAAAAGAGAAAATGTAAAAGGTTGCGCAACATTTTCTTCCGCAGGCAAATGAAACACGAGGTAGACCTTCTAACAATGCTGAAAAGATCCAACGTGTTTTCATCTGGGTACTATAGCGCTAAACAGAATGTGAGTGAGGTCATAGCGAGCCGCTCTTATTACCGGAAGACTGGTAATATAATTAAAGTGATATACAAACAAACACTTACATAGAGCAGAATGTTTGTACAAATCAAAACCGGATTATAACTAAAGAATTTCAATTAAAACCAAACTTAAATTTAACTTTCAAATGAAACTCTTTCATCCAGTTTAACTTTAATTCATGATAAAATCTTATAATTTCTTGAAATTACGTAGTGATATTTTATATAGATGCAGAGGTGCAAAAAAAGAAGTACAAATAATCTACTTTCAATATATCAGTTGGTGACACGTTTGTAATACCATCAAATAAGGAAATGAGGGATTGAATTTAGAAAGGGGATGAGCGTTATCTGTTGAAAGTTGGGTGAATCTCAATGTCAATTTCATTTGCGAAATCTTTAATTATAACTGTGTTATTTAAAATTTGCACCTCTATTAGGTTTCAAAATGAGAGTATGATTAACATGAATGAGTATATGAATATTTAACTGCAGCAAAGATTAAATCGCCTCCTGACAGAGGAATAGGCGTGTTTGTTTATCAGATGATGTGTCGTGGTGAAGGTCACTGAGCAAAAGCTTGGTAGGTGATAGCAATACGTCAGCGAAGAGGGGAAATTTTTATTTATACCAAACCACGACCTGATGCTCGTTTCTCAACTTGCTTGGAGCTACAGCTCACAAGCTTTTGCTTGTTTTTATTTATATTACCCAAAAACTCAAAGCTGTATAATGACATTTGGCCAACAATAGGAAAGAAGAAAACTTCATACTCAGGTCGTGTACTTAAAGCTTGCATTGAAGTTCCTCGGGTTCGTTCACCCGGTCGAAGGTGTGTGCGGTTTTCCTTAGTCATTTACGTGCATGTGTTCTCCTATAATTCACCTTATCTCATCACTACTTTAGGTAATTGCTCACCCAGGAATACTATATTCCAGTAGTCCACTGCCCTCTATATGCGTCTGGCTTATTATTAAGGATAATTTGTTATAGGAGCAGAAAAATATCCAGACCACCCTTTATTGCTAGTAGAAGGTTACCTTACGTCACCTCCCATCCCTTTTTACAATCACATTCTTATACGTCTTGCTCGAGCTCAAGCAGTAGATATATAGTATCTTGCGTAACACATAATCATCGAAATGTTTCAAACAGTCAAGTTTTGCTTGACTCCTGTGTAATATGTATCCGCCAAAAATTACATCTTGGTAGTACTCCATTAAGTTATTTTTCGCATACTGTGGTTAACAGGTATGTTGGCAAATAACTGTGTCAATAATGGATAAAAATATTCTGTATGAAAGTTCGAGCTAGTAATGAAAGAAAGGAATATTTCGTGTAATAGTTTATTTTTAAAATTGTGTGCTAATTTAAAAAAATCCTTTCTCATAAATTAGTTTTAAAGTCCAACAATCTAAACTACATACTTCAGTAAAGCTTATTTCCTAAAGAATTATTAAACACTTCCAGCAAGTAAAAATTCATTAGTTTTTTCTTATAACTTGTGCTTTATTTTAAGAAATTATTTCTTAGTTTTGCAGTCAATATTTTCATGGAATGTTTTCTGTTCACCTCTACAAGGGAGTATAGCATTACTCCCTAGATTAGGTAACGTATGCCAAAGGCAAGGAAAAGATTCATATGAAATACAGCCTGCTGCATATAATGAGATGGTAATTGTAGTAAAGTAGGCGCGTAAACAATTGACTCACGATTGGGCTTAGCCCATCGCTGGTGAAGAGAGATTTGGAACGGTGCCCGTTCAGACTTTTAAGGACAAGGAGGCACTACTTAAGGGCTGAAATCATTCCCTACAATTACTTGAAGGCCGTAGTGGTGCGGGAATCTATACATTAATCATAACGCAGCTACAGTGCGGCGATCTGTTAGTAATCAACATGGAGGCAAATGAAGCAGCATTCATGCGACAGTCCTTGTTCGCGCTAAGTCGTGGACACTGATTTTTTATCTCGGTTAAAGAGAACATACCATTTATGGCAGACAGGGGAAAAACGAGCCCTTCTCACAGTAGGATTTCTCACTACACCCACTGTTCTTCCACACGTTCCTTTTCAAATGATGATAATCATAAAATCGACCTGGGACTCAGTTTTATGACGGGTGGCAGGAGGATTTAAGTTATGAACCAGGAAATTCTTACGCGCTTGCATTAATATATTCTACTTACAAGATCTGAAAACAAAGAAATAAAAAGAGTAAATAAGTTAACAAGAGATGGGATAGTCAGCAACATCTGTCGAACTCACCACTGTACTTGAATATCGAAAGTTTCTTCTTTTTCAACGGATTGCTTACCTTTTTTGTAGGACTCACACCCTCAACGTCTTACAAGATAATGCCATGGGTCAGTAGCTTGTTGAGGAGCAAGCAAACTCTGGATCATAGCATATCCAAGATGGGTGATCAGCCTAATGTCCGGTAAGGCGGTGAAGTAGAAGGAAATTAAATATAGTGTAGAAAGGGATAATAGGAACATTTGTAGTTCAAATTATCCACCCCAGCGACCCAGGAAAATCACGAAAGTACCTTCGTTCAGGTTATTCAGCCCCGATAGGACCTTCCAACGCGAGGTCTTAAGCCGAGAATAGCACGTTCCTTTCTAATATGTGATATTCTCCAAGGATCGTATCTTACAAACAATTCTGCGAGCTAAATTCTGGGTACAGTTACATGCTAAACTGTTGCTGAATCATGTATCATAGTTATTCTTCGTTTTTACCATATTTGCCTAATTAACTGACACTACGGTCACACTTCTTTATTTAATACATCCTATGCATTTAATGTACAAATATCATGGATGTAAGAAGCAACGCAGAAATCTACCCGAATGAAAATAAGATGAACTTAGATTGGTCTTCGAAGAACACTGTAGCATGATTTTATAGGGAATTGAATTTTTTGTTTGCCTAAAACATGTTACGTCTACTTCGGTTGTTTGGAAAAACGTAAGGGGATATATTTAATACTAGAAGAGGTAATCCTTATTGGCAATTAAAACCATCCGATTACAGTTCGAGATTTATCGTGCATAATATCTCCAAACCTATCAAGCCGCAAGCAAAAGTGTGGGCATCTAGAAAATGACTCAACTTAGAAAAAGTATTAGTACATAATTCTAAAATTAGAAAAAGAAAGTGCGTTGAGTGTTTCAAATATCAAAAGAATGTATTAAAATCGACAGTTTAAGTTGTTTAGGAGATACATAGGGAGAATAATTTTAAGGGTTTTGGAGAGAAGCAAGGAGACGTTTGAAGATACAGGAAAGTTTTCATTAACTCATACATTAGCAAACCAAAATTGCGAAAGGGAAGCATTCACAAATTAGCAAAGGAGAATTTTTAAGTACGCATGTGTGGAAATTGAAAGAGTTGGTTTTGAACGTATGTATTGGAACATAAACTGGAGGACTAATATTAATATACACATAACCGAGCGAGGTGGCGCCGCGGTAACGCGTGCAACTCGCATTCGGGAGGTTCCGGGTTCAATTCCCGGCGACTGCCCACTCTGACCCATGGGTTTTTCGGGGTTTTCCCGGTTCGTCAGGCGAATGCTGGAGTAGTTTCTTTCAACCTCCGAATTTCCTGTTCCTCCATTTCTTCTATTCATAATTTCATTCATCATTCACCCCGTTAGAACTGTTTCCCGTCCCTCGGCTTTCGGCTGGTTGCCAGGGTATACAGACCACAGCTCCGTGTGGGGGCGGAGTACCCGGTCTGCCTGCCCGACTGTTGGTCGTCTCAATCTGGAAACTGCAGGGACCCTCACTGCTGCTTCCGTCTCTCCTCTCACCTCCTCTTCCTTCACCATTGTGGGGCATAGGTACAATATCCACACTGGAGCAGTGCCGAGTCCGCTCCGATAATCAGGACAAAATTTCTACACAAAAGAGCTACAATAAGCAAGTGTTAAAACCTAATAAACAATTTTATAGAAAATAAAAAGAAGCTGGTGTGAATAATTAATAGGAAAGGTGAAGAAGTGCACATAAGTTCCGAAATCACTGCTCAAATTAATGTTTAAAATTACCAGTACTATAGGCTATGCAGTATTTATCTAGATTGTCGTCCTAAGGAGACTAGTGTTACCATACTAGCCTCTAGTTCCCAAGGTCGCGGGTTCAAACCTGGCGGAGATTTACGGCACCTAAAGGAACATCAAGCCTGATAAAGAGGCCTCTGAGCAAAATTCCCTGTCTTTCACGCCCAATATAGAATGGGACGCTAAGGACCGCAGCAGTTAAAGCGCCTCCATAAATAAAACTCAATTTAATTTTATCTAGAATTTGAAAACTTTGTAATTAAAATAACTACAAGCAAAAGCAATTATTGAAAATTAATTACTGTGAAATCAGTTACATAATTGTAAAAAAGGGACAGGAAAGCAGATAAATTGCTGTATTGCTTTCCCTGTCCCTCTCTCATGAGTATCTCCATTCGCATTGCCTGGGGCCACTGTGTTGTGTATGCCCTGCGGACAACGACCGAAGATTCACTCTCTAAATGGAACCTTTGACTAAGAGCATCACGACGTTTAGCGTAAGTGGCATTTCCGGCTTCCTCCGGTATACGAGAGCACTTTCTGGTGTTGTGGTATGCTGAACTTTGCGTGTCTCGGGAATGTAGCTCCTCATTTGCAGACTTAAGAGTACGTAATTCCAACATGGGTTCAGGTTTAGAGTAAATGTAAAGCAAATGCATATAGATTGTACTGTCTCATTTACTTACCACCTCAGTTATGTAAAACTAGTTTTTATTTAGTTACGCGATTTTTAGTCTCAGATTTGTTAAAAAAGCAACCAAAAGGCAGAAATATATATATATGTGTGTGTGTGTGTGGGTGTGTATTTTTTGTGGGGTTCCTGCACCCTTTGCTGCATGCAATTTCGATCTTTATGTATCTCCGTCACTCCACCTTCTCCAATAGCCCTATCGAGCATAGCCATTCTGATTCCTTCTATCCATTGCATTGCAGGTCTTTCTCTTCTCCTTTTGTTCCTTCTAACCTCTAAGCACTTGTAAAAATCCCTCCGGTTCGTCTTTCAATTACTGCGTTGTGCACATGTTGTAATTTATAAATTCTACATTCTCTCCTTAGGAAGTCCATTTCCACTGTCTCAATTATCCCTTTATCGATATTTTCCAACATTCCGTCCTATAAAGTGATATCCAATTCACCACAGCATTGTGAATCTTCATCTTTGTATTAATTTTCATTTTGTTCGACCATAACAGCCTATTTAAAACATAAATGGATTTCTTCCCTCGTTGTAGTCCAAAGGCGTCCGAAATAGGACTCGCGGTTACATTGTGCGTCGCGATTACATCCCCGTAATCGCTGGTAATCACCAGTGGCTTTCCTCCCTTGCGCGCGACCAAGCAGCTTACTTGAACACACACTACCGAGTTCAGTCTATCGATAGTCTTGAGAAAGGCATTACCTACACACACAAATTGAACAGCGGGTGTGCTACGAATAATAGTATTATCAACTCCTTCAACATCAAAGAAGAGGAAGTTCCAAACGGAATGGGGAATACCTGTTTTTTTTGTTCTGAATATAACGAAAACATTAAGTGCCTGTTATGTTCGAAAATTATATATGGCATACTACGAAATAATATACAGCGGCACTATTGCACATGCCATGTTGAATATGCAGAACTGAAAGGTATTATTATTATTATTATTATTATATGCTACGTTCATCGTTATGAAATGGTAGGCCTATTATTATTATTATTATTATTATTATTATTATTATTATTATTATTAAACTGCAGATTATTTGTATGGCGTTTATTGATTCATTATTTCAGGGTTGGAACGAGCCAGAAACTAACCGACCTAAAGAGAAGCACACTATTCCTGCTACTAAATAACAAAATATGACAGAAAAACAAATACTGACCATTTACGTTGTGGCGTGGAACATAGGTAAACTTCTTAAATCTTTTCAAATGGGGGAGTTTGTTAAATAATGTATGATGGAAGTGATAAAATTGTGTGCCCCCAGGAACTGATTAATTTAAAAAACAACTTGCACCTTTCACGACAAAGTATCTCCCGAAGAATTGAGTTGTTGTTCACTGATAAAAGTAGACAAGTGAATGTGAAAATCCGTAAATTTGTGTGCTTCTCTCTAGCTCTTGATGAAAGCGCAGATTTGATTGACGCAGCTCAGTTGGCAATATTTGTAAGAGAGTTGATGAAGAATTAAATGTCGATGAGTATGTGCTAAAATTATTTCCTTTGGAAGATACCACTAAAATAGAAGACATATTCAATGCTTTTGTATGTGCGTAAATAAACACAATTTAGAGTTGTCCAAGATAGCGTCAATTGCAACGGATGGAGCTCGCTCGATGATTGGAGATAAAGGGTTAGTTGGCAGGCTCAAAGCTTTTCTTAAGGAAAAGGGTGTAGTAAATGTTCGTACCTTGCATGCCACTCTACAGCAAGAAGCCCTTTCTGTATTAAATAAATTTTTCTAAGTGTAGAGTGCAGTAGATTAGGTGTTAGCAGATACATGTCATTTGTGAAACATAACGTTGTATGTATTAATTGCAAGTGTTACTTTGTAATTATACACTGCTACTGTATAACTCTACAAATAATATAGTTCTTGAATGAGTACATTCATTTCGAACAGTCATATGCGTCCACTCTGAACTCGTTAACTCTACAAATAATATAGTTCTTGAATGAGTACATTCATTTCGAACAGTCATATGCGTCCACTCTGAACTCGTTAACTCTACAAATAATATAGTTCTTGAATGAGTACATTCATTTCGAACAGTCATATGCGTCCACTCTGAACTCGTTAACTCTACAAATAATATAGTTCTTGAATGAGTACATTCATTTCGAACAGTCATATGCGTCCACTCTGAACTCGTTAACTCTACAAATAATATAGTTCTTGAATGAGTACATTCATTTCGAACAGTCATATGCGTCCACTCTGAACTCGTTAACTCTACAAATAATATAGTTCTTGAATGAGTACATTCATTTCGAACAGTCATATGCGTCCACTCTGAACTCGTTAACTCTACAAATAATATAGTTCTTGAATGAGTACATTCATTTCGAACAGTCATATGCGTCCACTCTGAACTCGTTAACTCTACAAATAATATAGTTCTTGAATGAGTACATTCATTTCGAACAGTCATATGCGTCCACTCTGAACTCGTTAACTCTACAAATAATATAGTTCTTGAATGAGTACATTCATTTCGAACAGTCATATGCGTCCACTCTGAACTCGTTAACTCTACAAATAATATAGTTCTTGAATGAGTACATTCATTTCGAACAGTCATATGCGTCCACTCTGAACTCGTTGGACACCTCTTCCCGTCCGTGTCACACGTAAACGTTACGACTGTTTTGCGGGTTGCGTTTCCAGTATGACTCGGAGCTGAAGGCTGCTTTGGCCGCCCTTGTTGTAGTCTATTATGAATGTCTTTTTGGGTTGTTCACTCTGCTGATATAATGCATTCCAGATATATTACATTCTCTGATGTTCCGAATATACAATTGTAAGTCTTCCTGTCCTTCTCCTACTCTCAGGCATTCTCTTTTGACCATGTTCATTTATTACACTCTTCCAGTTTCTTAGCATATAGTCAATATGTCATATTCTTCACCAGCTATACTTATTTGATCATCCGCATACGAAAGCGACGTCAAACAAAAACTGTTCATCTGAATCCCCATTCTTGAGGTTTTCTTATTTCTGTGTGTAGGAAGGGTGTTTAAAACGTCGTAATGAAAATATAAACCAATGGCTGTCAGCATATCTCAGATGATTTCATTTGAATAACTATGCTACGTCATACAGAGAGTGTCTTCATTATCATTCCCAATATGGTTATCAATGAGGAGATTTTTTATGAAAGCCACTTTAAATATGATTTCAGCACGCTTAATAGATTAATATTTTTGTGTATATAAAGATACATGATTGAATAACTAATTAATACGACAGAAACAATGAGTGAGAGAAGCGCATAATCAAGATTTGGCATTTTCTTATAATCAGGCATAGGAATTCTTAAGCAGTTAATTCGAAGTTATAAACACTCAGAGCATTACCACTATAAAGAAACGTGGAAAACAGCGGCCAGGGTTCATTGATAGGTACACAGAGCACCAAAGAACATCTTCGGCGGATTTTGTATCGTTTTGAGGCGTGTCCTTCGCCTTACCTATCGCAGAACGTGATGGCTTGATAACACAGCAATAAGGGGGGAAAAGAGGGGAGGATGATGCCTTTCCTTCTTCTAGTGTTATTGAAACCAAAATATGTTTATTGTCTCAGAACCAGTCATGCCGCATACTAGTGAAATTACTCGTGGACGTATCGTGGGTATGTGGGAAGCTGGTCGCACTGTTACAGCAATTGTAACATAAGTGTTTTTATAGTAAACTGGATAAAAATATTCCAGGAAAGTGGGGAAGACGGCATACATTCTCGTCAGAAAGTGGGCACTCCCCGTAAAACATCCGGAGATGATGAAAATCATTTACTAAATGTAAATCACTCTTGTTATAATTGACTGATCATGTTTAAAAACTAGAGAAAAATACGTATATGGTTTACCGACTATAACATACATATTATGGCAATAAAATTGGGTTATATTTTTGTCTATAATCCTGTTGCACTCCTATGATCAGCAATATGTTAGTAAAGGCATATTACCAATTATAGTTTGAAATAGAGGAAAAACATGTTGCTTTGTTAATTTATTTTTAGTTATGTTTACTTCTATGCACCAATAAGCATTGATATCACTGTGAGAAAATCTTTTCACACTACATGTTCTACATTTCGCTAACCTGACCGCTCATCAAGTTTTTCCCTTATCTTTTAATCCTTTCAAAGGCGTGTCCTGCACTAGCCGATAAGGTATAGACTACCAATCACGATAAGAGGTCTGTATGGCGAACTGAATGCAGCACTCTACCTCTTTCTCTTTTAGCCAATACGATAGAGTGTAAACATGTATTTGGTTGCTACGCCATTTTGTAACTTTTGTTGTGGTTATTGGTGTAACTATTTAGCAGAAGGACTGGCGCACCCTTGTACCGTGGCCTAAAGCAACTAATGAAATAGCTATGGCTTCGCAAGGCCACGGCGATAAATATTGTGACATAGACATGAGGTGGAGTGAGATTTTCTTTGGCGCTCTTTATACATAAAACCGGTTGGAGTGCTGTCTGTAGCGTCAAAAAATGTTCGTGGAATGGGGGTGGTTGGTTGTCTGCAATATCTCTACCTATGGTCTAGCAACAGTTCAACTATACTTCCTCGGTTTTGGATTTAATGCTTAGAAATTCCTATGTCTGCTTATAACTAGGGCTCGGAACTTGATATTCGATGTGCCGTGCGGTCAACTGGGGCTACAGATATAACGTAAACGAAGGTAATACAGCAAGTATTGAATGACATTAACTCTGTAATGTTAGGTGTTGACATTGAATAGCGATCGCACACCAGTTCCCAACTTATAACTTATTTGCAACAACTTATTTGGTTTGGAGGATTACATTATGAAAAGACTGATAGTTATGGAACGCAAAATTTCAACAGGATGCTCAATTTTCTGTATATCGCTAAGAGCTGAATAAACATTTGTGTCATCTGCGACGGGTGGTTAGGTGAGAGTTGGTCAGAAAGAGGATCTCGTAATCGATAGGTATGGGTTGTCACATAATGATTGTTACATTAAGCGTCTTATATCTGTACTCTTGATCCCGTTGTGGCAGTAATTTGTATCACAGTAATGTAAATGCCAGAGTGATTGTAGTGTAAATAAGCATTATTGTATGCCATTGATTTGAGATGTTTGTTAATTATATGCATTGTTAGGAAATAAGTTTACACGGCCTCACTGAAACTGACAATAAGAGTGGATAACAATGAGCGAGGGGGTGAGTTGAATATTAATTAGAAGAGACAAACAAATGACGTAAGATTGGCGCGCTTTTCTGAGAAATGGCGGGAGTTTCTTCCCTAGAGCATATGCTTTCGTAATTTTTGATTGGATATAAAAATAGACGCTAATGTTGGCGCGTTTTATTAACCAATAGCAGCTCGGTTATAATCTTTAGGCATATCGGGGTGTGGGAGTATAAAACGCTAAAGTCAGAGGCAGATTTCGTCAGTCCAACAGAACCATTCAGAAGTTAAACTTCGCTTAGCTCATCAGAATCGTTCGCAATTTACACGTCGCAATTCTACAGAATCTCTCGCGTCTTAAAGTTTGTTATAAATGTGAAACACGCGAATTAATAATGTACAGTAAATAAGTGATTATAGTGATATTAGAAAATATAACAGTTTCAGTTTGGAGTGTATCAAGAGTCAATATGTGAACTTAATTAATTGTGATGGTAATAAAAGTGTAAAAACAAATTCTTTTATCAGTGTTATCTGTGAGTAACAAATCCTTTCCGTTTACACACCCTGTTCAAGAGATTTGCTTGACCGAGAAATAATAGCTAGCCGGAGGACAATGAACCCAACATTCAAAGCAGTAATACAATAGCAGGCGCCCAGCAAATGATAACACGAAGTGACCGCGACAAATTGGCTTCCATACATAGGGCATGTAAACATGAAGCATCTTCCAACCAACTACTAACAAAAATCCCACTTCAAATTGGCACCCAGAACGTGGGGCGAATTAACCAGGAAGGGGCGAATTAACCAGGAAGGAGCAAAATAATCAGGAAGGGACGAAGGAACCAGGACGTGGAGCGAATGGAGCAGTGAAATTAACTACAAGACGCAGATTCAAGAAAAAACCACAAGAATGACCGACGACGCGGATGAGTGGACATCGTAATTACGAGAATAGAAGGCAACAGGGGAATTCAACTACGACAACAAAGACAGCGAAACGACGCAGATTCATCAGAGTTCGACGCAGAGGCGACATATACATCTAGGAGAGAGGGGCAGGAAGCTGGACATCAAAGCAACATCATCAGATAGCATCAGAAAGGTTAGAAATTTGTCAATTTTTTTTATCCTAAAAAAATTGTGAGAAATTCAATGTTCTTGAGAAGTGGTAGGATTAAGACAACAATGTCTACTAATAATACTAAAGAAACAATTATGGAGGGAGATAATGTAACAGTTAGCTGTAATTCAATACAGGTTACAGAAAATAGCTCAAACAATATAGGATTTGAGGGAGGAAATGCTAGTGAAGAAAGTAAGAATAGAATAGCAGGAAATGTTAATTTTAATGCTGGTATGATAATGGAAATGTTGAGAAAATTTGGTGAAATATTAAATATGAGTGTTACAAACCGATTAGAAAGTAATAGGAAATTAAATCAAAAGATGGAAGAATTTGCTATTAGGTATAGGAAAAACATGGAAGATATTGGTAAGAGTATTACAGATCAATTAAGGGAAGATATGGAAAAGAGGAATGAGAAATTAGGGCAAACATATAATCAAATCATGGAAGATATGGAAAATAGAAATAGGAAAATAAGGAAAGATATGGAAAATAGAAATAGGAAAATAAGGGAAGATATGGAAAATAGAAATAGGAAAATAAGGGAAGATATGGAAAATAGGAAAATAAGGGAAGATATTGGTAGGAGCTTAGAACAACAACTAACTCATAGAAATGAGAAATTAGAGCAAAAATCAGATCAAAGCAGGGAAGAAATTGAAAAGAAAGTTATGAAGCTAGATAGTAGTATACCAAGAATGAGAAATGAGAATCAGGAAATATTAGCAAGTGAGATAGGAAAAGTTTCAAAGAAAATGTCAGACATGAGCAGGGAAATATCTAACGAAAAAAGTGAGGTTAATAATAAAATTGAACATGTTGATGTAGAATGTACAGAGTTAGGTAGCCCAATGAATAGCATTTCAAGTGAGGTAAGAGAGATGATGGAGGCTACGAATGCAGATTTAATTCAGGTGCAAGTTAATTTCAATATCTGAAATTCAGAAGGAGTCGGAAACACAAACAAATAAATTTTCCGAAGAAGTTAAAGTTTTGTCTATAAATAATCAAAAGCTAACTTCTGAAATTAACAAGCACCAAGCTGTTCAAAATGAAAACTCCAATCCAGTACAGTTTATTACAGAATTGTCAGAGTACTTTCAAATTAAAACGATACCGGAAGAATTGAAAATGATAGTTGTTAAAAGATGTGTTGTTCAGAAAACTTTAGATTGGTTACAAATGATACCAGGGGGTGAAATTTTATATGAATCCTTAAAGAGGTTATTCATGAACAGATTTTGGAAGGTTATGATACAGCTACGAGTAATGCTTAGCTATAGACAATTTGATCCAGGAAAGGGAATAGTAATGACCGCTAAAAAAAAGAGAGATAAAAAGCAGATACAGGATAGTTAAGGCTGAAATGCAGAACAAAGTATTGGAATGTAAGAGGGTTATCTATGTATATATGTCATGAGAGAGGAGAAACAAATTCTGGACAAAAATAAATGTTTAAAGGGGAAAAAGAACATTTTCTTAGTAAACTGTAACAGCATTTGAAATGAAGCATGTAGTAATGAAAACCTAATGTTATATTAAAGTAAAAGTACATAGGTATAATTCAAATAGTATTTTGAATATAAAGTACAAAACAACAAAAAAGGGGTAAAGATAATTAAAACAAATACTTATGTAGCACACAGATAATGTGAAATTATGTCAAGATTTAAGAAATGTAAATATATTTGTGTAGAGGATGAACATTTTGGTAAATATGTTTAATAATCACAGAATGAAGTAGGTTAAAAATCTTGAATGTATAAATTTTTATGTTAACAACCTAAGAAAGTAAACCATTTTGTAACAGTAACTAAATAGTTCAGGGTACAGTATTTGCTATAAAAATTTTTGTAATTTCAGATGTATGTATATAAACATATTAAACCAGAGCCAGTAAATAGTGGCGAGAAAAAGGCAAAATATATGACGTGTATTAAATGCGTGTGCAATGTTAAGTGCAAGTGATAAATATCGTGTGTTACAAGATTCAGGAGACTAAAAACCCAATTATAAAATTTCCAAACAAGTTGTAAATATTTATAATTATGTTTCTACTGGGGCATATGTGGCAGTAATTTGTATCACAATAATGTAAATGCCAGAGTGATTGTAGTGTAAATAAACATTATTGTATGACATTGATTTGAGATGTTTGTTAATTATATGCATTGTTAGGAAATAAGTTTACACGGCCTCACTGAAACTGACAATAAGAGTGGATAACAATGAGCGAGGGGGTGAGTTGAATATTAATTAGAAGAGACAAACAAATGACGTAAGATTGGCGCGCTTTTCTGAGAAATGGAGGGAATTTCTTCCCTAGAGCATATGTTTTCGTAATTTTTGATTGGATATAAAAATAGACGCTAATGTTGGCGCGTTTTATTAACCAATAGCAGCTCGGTTATAATCTTTAGGCATATCGGGGTGTGGGAGTATAAAAAGCTAAAGTCAGAGGCAGATTTCGTCAGTCCAACAGAACCATTCAGAAGTTAAACGTCGCTTAGCTCATCAGAATCGTTCGCAAGTTACACGTCGCAATTCTACAGAATCTCTCGCGTCTTAAAGTTTGTTATAAATGTGAAACACGCGAATTAATAATGTGCAGTAAATAAGTGATTATAGTGATATTAGAAAATATAACAGTTTCAGTTTGGCGTATATCAAGAGTCAATATGTGAACTTAATTAATTGTGACGGTAATAAAAGTGTAAAAACAAATTCTTTTATCAGTGTTATCTGTGAGTAACAAATCCTTTCCGTTTACACACCCTGTTCAAGAGATTTGCTTGACCGAGAAATAATAGCTAGCCGGAGGACAATGAACCCAACATTCAAAGTAGTAATACAATAGCAGGCGCCCAGCAAAAGATAACACAAAGTGACCGCGACAAATTGGCTTCTATACGTGGTGCAGATAAACGTGAAGCATCTTCCAACTACCTACAAATATAAATATTCTACTACAAATTGGCGCACAAACGTGGGGCTAACAAACCAACAACTAACTACAAATATACCACTTCACCGTCTCATGGCGTTACTTCCAGGGTTGATACTAAAATTCTGATTTGTAATTTTCAATTTTCCTTTTATCTGTTTCTCTTAGGAACTATGTTTAAATGCCATAAAAATAGAGTTGATTTGGAAACAACTTTATGTAGTGATTGGTGCTTAGCATGCTAGCTTCCAAATCCAGAGGTTTCGAATTTGGTTCGCAGCTGAAGAGTAGTTAATTTAATTTGCTAGAGTATTCCCCAATCTCCCAAGAGTCTGGAAATATGATTGAGAGAGTAAATGTGAGTGTGAATTTAATTAATTATAAACAAAATCCAAAGTAAAAATCCCAAATATTAACATAAAAGTTAACACGTGAACAACACTGCCAATGGGCAAATGCTCCAAAGAAAAATGAAAAAGAGCATTATGTAGTCTTATATTTGTTTCACTATTCTTGGATTTTTAGAAACGTCTTCGTTCATCTTGTTTATTGAGATCTCTCACCCTAGATATATAAAGTGCCTTGCCTGTCTTGTAAATTCTAAAAGTAAAGCCAAAGTATTTTAATATCTAATAACTGAAGTTAATGGATGTATGAATACCTTTTATATAATACGAAATTAAGCAGGTAATCATCAATAAAATACACGAGGCTTGTTTTATTGTGGGTCTCAACCGTCTTGAAGCACGTATAGACAGACCTGAAACAGAGGTTCATAAAGAGACAGAAGATTTCTATAGCTCAAAACACAAGAGTGGCTTTATGATGCAAATTCTGTGGCAAAGCGAAGCGGGCAAGCTTATCCGCATCTTCGCTTTCTCCACGTCTTCCTTCCCTCCCACCTCCCCCTAGCACTGCGAGTGGCTCCCGTTTTATGTCCCCTGGGGCAGACCTCCTGCTGCCTAGAAAGCCTGTAAATTACATCACTCGGGGTAAGATGGAGAAACTTGCACTGGTTTGGAGCTCATCCTACAAATTACAACAGTTTTCGCACATTTTTGCAACAGTGTGGTACGTAATATAGGCAATATTGTTTTCCTTGATGATTCAATTGGTAGTAATACCTAAGAAAGAGATTTTCATCTGGTAATGAGATCAAAGACGGAGCTTAACCAAAATTCTTCCAAAATTTAACTGAAAAGTTTAGGTATTGTGGAAGACCGGTATCAAACTTATTGAGAATTTAAGTAGTATTAAATTAAATTAGTAGTGAAGGTCATGTAATTCTAAAAACACTAAAAGCAGCCCGGACATTTACGCTCTAAGCATACAGAATAGTACGTGCCAGGGCAGCTGTGCATTTGACTATAACTTACAAGTTCCGCATTATGTCATCATCTACAACCACCAAGATATTGCCCTTCGAACGAACACAATCGCATATAACACTTGTTGAAATAGATCCTCGCCCTCTTTTCGGAAACATTATTTAGTGTACTCTTTTTGAAGCATGTTTTTGTGATTCTCTTTTTACTTCGCTTCGGTAGGCGGCGGCGACGACAGGATAGGAGCTGCATGTCTGTAACCACCACTTTCCTCCAAGAATATGGCTGTCTTCAATTTCTTGATATGCTCATTAATAATCGTAATGTAATTATAAGCTCAGTACTTTTTCTTCAATGCTAAGAGCCAAACCCCTTCTTTATACTATAAATGATTCCCTTAGGTTAAGTGTGCCCCGTGACATTAAGAATTGAAATATTCTAGGTGAAGTATTTATAATATCTTGAGGTACACATGTTGTATAGTGTGATTTGAACTACATATCCAGTTAAAAAGATCGAATAAAAGCTGCTAACTTATTATTCAGTGGAAATAAGCTTTATCGATATTAAGTTACTTTGAATTCAACATAACCCGCTGTGGTTTGCTGGATTATATAACCATAGACCGTGTGGAAACACAAGGAAACGCTATATAGCGTACAGTTAAACGAGAAGTACAGGCTGATTTATGAAGAACTGGCACATTTATTTCATTAATTGTTTCAAAACGAGTTATGCTAGCAACAACTTATTATACCTGAAATGCAGAGAAATTTTGGCAGATTATTTACCTCTATAACAATTGTTGAAAATGCCCTTCATCCTGAATAAAGCACAACTCAACACGTCGTTCCATGTTACTGGCCACTCGTTGGAGGACTCTGTTGTCAACAGCTTGAATCTCCTGTGTGATGTTGTGCTTCAGATCGCCAATGTCTGAGAAGGTGTAGCATAAACCCTGTACTTGAAGTAACTCCATAAAAAGAAGTCCGGTGATGTCCAATCCAGAGATCTCGGTGGCCACAGGTTCTTGGAAATTACCCGGTCGTCAAAGAAACTTGCAATTAGTGCTATGGATTCATTTGATGTATGGCATGTAGCGCCGTCCTGCTAAAAATATCCTTGACTCAGCTCTACATCGTCTAGTTATTCAGCGAACTTCATGAAAATCCGTCGGTACTTTGCAGTGTTCACAATGTTTTAAAAAAAATTGGTCCCACTATTCTCTGTGCGGATATTGCGCACCAAACTCCGATTTTAATTTTAGTTGAGTTATTTGAGTTCACGTAGGCGGATAAATTGAACCATGCTTCATCTGTGAACCATGAGATGGACAATACGGTAGGATTTTGCACAATGAACGCCTGAAACCAACGATAATAATTTAGTTGTCTATTCTTATCTGGTTTCTGCAACTGATGGACAACCGTAATCCTATACGGCTTTAGGCCTACACTTTTCACAGCTCTCTGACACATTGAGTAGCTGTACTCTGTCTCCTGCGACAAACGTCTATATCTTTTTTTGGGTAACTGATCCAGTTTTGCCTTCTTCACTCACCAGAGATCCAGTTGTTTCCAATTTTTTTACCAGTGCCATATTGTGTTTCTGTGGGGAGGATTCCGAACACCAAATTCTCTCTGGTATGCGTTTGAGTAGCTGTAATTGAATTTGTAATCCAGTATTGCTTTACAAAGAAGAGTCGTTCATTTAATGTGTACTCCATTTTCACGTTGACTAGAACAAAATCTCAAAAACAGTTGCCGACAATAAAACTAACAATTACGAATGAAACATAAACATCTGCGCATCTAGTGACAGGCAATCGAAACTCAGAGCATTCTGCTTAATTTGGTGCCAAATTTGGGGTATTGAGTGAATTTCAAACAGAATATTTAAAGAAAGATATGTGTCAGTTTTTCATAAATCATACTCTATAATGATACTATACTAATTACTGCTTTAACTATGTTGGCATTATCGTAAACTCCACTGTTAGTAATGCAATCTAAGCTTAGCCAACTTTCCAGTTCTATTTACATAGATTCAGTGATCAATAGAACGAAATTTAATTAATTCTTAATGCGACTCTCGCTGAGTGCATTATCAAAGTATAAGTCTGGCAGGGAATAGGCAAATAAAGATATACAGAGGTAACTCCATGGTTCATTGCCTCATCAGTGCTGTATCTTTTCATAAATCGCCAAAAAGCATCCAAGCACAATTGTCTTAGCGCACACTCACTTTGTCTTTCACATCGTCGTCACTGGAAGGTAGTTTAATTCGCGGATCAATTTCACAAGCAGACTGAAATACTAAGGGACCAAGTAAGGTTTGTACAGTGGATGGGAAATGTGCTTCCACATCATTATGCACAAGAACTTCACTTCGCATGCGGAAGGTCCCGGGATTGTTCCCTGGTGACTGCCCACTCTGGCCCATGGGTTTTTTGTGGTCTCCAGACGAATGCTAGGTTGGTTCATCTTCTACCACAACTCTCCCTCCACTCATTTTCTATACCCATCATCTGTTCCAGGATTGTAAGACTAGTCAACGATGTTGGGCTGGTTGCGACTGGGCGGTGGCTTGCGCTCTGTAAAGATTTCTTCCCTGGCGTCGCGGTAATGCTCAGTTAGGTCTCCTCTCAGCGTGGGGCTCCTCTCCGGGAGACCCTGGAGGTTGGTGGCTTGTGGGCAGGGACAGCGCAGCGTCGAACGCGTTCTATCTGTTAACATTAGGGATCCCTCGATGCTTTTTCCTTTCGACATTCGGATCTGGTAGCCCTTCGGGTCTCTCCTCCCATCCTTCCCTCCCAAGGGTCACGTTGGAAGCACAGTGGGCCGACTGGTCTGCGTGCGGTGCTCTGCCACGTTCCGGGGGCCCCTCCGTGATACGTACCTTTACCTGATTAGCGCTTGCATTCAGTCACATCACGAGCCATGGATCTAACCTAAGTCAGTTCTTAAATGTCCTAAAAGAGAGACAAGCAGTAAGACAGAAATTACATGGAACGTGTAATCTTCCGATTAAATTACAGCTTTGCGGATACATTAGTATTTGAGTAATAAAATATGTAACCGAGCGGGATGGCTCAGTCGGTAAGGTCATTACCCTGCATTCTGGAGGTCGTGGGTTCGTTTCCGGGGGCTGACTTTTCTGACCCATGGGGTTTTTTCGGGTCGCCAGCTAAATGCTGGGAAGGATCATTACATCCCCCGAACTTTCATCTGATTGGATCTTTAGAGTTTAATACATGTAGTAATTAATTAAGTTAAAGAAAATGAATTTATTTTTAGTATGAAATGTTGCAAGGGAGGTCTTGGCATGTGTATGGCAGGGGAAAAGGATGCTCTGAGTATGCCTTCGTACCCCGGAATGGCGGGGGTTTACGGGTTCCGGGCCCCCCAGGGGATGTGCAAGCCCACGGGGAGAGGGAAGACGGCTGCACCAGCTACCATCCGGGGAGTTTAAATCTGTAAGCGGTAGGGAGCATGCCCTCTGCCTGTCGTGTCTCTGTCTCTCTCACCTCATTCCTCCCTTCCGGAGGCGCTCCGTTAGGGGCCTAGGTACAAAAGATCTGCTTAGATTGAGGTGCTAAGTCCCCCTACGCTTCTACTCCTATCCTCCTGTCCTAATAAAATACTAAACATAACTTATTCACTTCTCTTCGTATAAATATGTGCATCCTACACTAATTATTTAAAAGGAACTTGTAAAAGTTGTATTTTTCCACTTCAGTTTATAGTATAGTTACACTGTTTTCTTCTAAAATTCCTACCTAATGTTAAAAAGGATCACATATTTTTATTCCACAGGTTAAAGTATTAATCATTCTAACTATTATAACTTGTGTTTACTGTACAAATGTATCAATTTTAGGTAGTTAATTATTGTGCTTCCTCCTGAACTTTATGCTCGTTATTGAGGCAACAAGATCGTTGATATCAGAAAATTATAAAACAGTCGAATAACTGCAGGCATTTTTTATTTCAGTTTGGAGAAATCAAATGCAAAATGGATAATTTTGTACTGCACGTAAAACTACATTTAAGGTTAACTTATTAAACGTTCTTGCGTTAAGTACTCGTAATTTGAAAAGTGTAGAATCCGCAGCTGTAGACGTATCTGAACATTAATTTAAAGTAACATTTTAACCACTACTGAAGCTATGTTTAGACTACGTTCACCTATTTGTATGAATAAAACTCAATATCAAACGATGTTTGAAATGACATCTCCATCGCCCTGGAAAATGACAGACGCCAAAGGCACAACAACCGGAGTTACATTACTGCTGCTGAAATATAAGCGTCTAAAATTGGCATTAACGTCTTGTTATGACATGTAACAGAGCTGTCATAAAGGTAATAAATTATCAGGCGACATGTTTAAGCCCTTTAGAAAAAAACAAGGCAGAAGTTTAACGAGATCTCTTTCCCAATTTCATTCAAACATTTCAAACTTTAATTTTCACAATGGAATGTTTGCCATGTTTAAATGCAGATATTTATTTTTCCCCTCTCAAAAGGAGTTTGTAACGAAGATCTCATAGCCTCATTAAGATTTTACGGATAACGTAGAATTTTATCATTGGGACGTTTCCTAACAACGTGTGGACTTGTTTTAGGAAGGTTCTCAGTTCGGATTTCTAAAGAACAAATTGATCATAGCCTTCTATTCGTTGGTTAGCTTAGCTCACACCAAGTGTCAGATAGCTTGTTTCTTCAGTTTCCAATTTTATTTTATTTTATTTCATCTGACAGTACTCCGCGTATGCGTTGGGTCAACGGGGTGAGGCGGCAAAAGATGACTGGACCAATGATTGCGTTTTGGAAACGTTTCTTGCTCTCTAGAGATTCTTGCTGCCATGGCAAATCCGTAATGCTAGAAAATGCCTCCGAGATTTCTTCTGGAGCTGGTTCTGATTCCAGAATTCACATCCGCTCTTAAAATCGCACGGTAGATAGGCCTAAGATTGCAAGCCATATTCTTAAACCTAGACTTCAACTCTATCTGTTCGCATGACACTTAAATGTAATGAATCGAGGAACTACAAAATAACTAAGTTTTATGTTTTCGTCTTTTTATAAAAATAATTTATTTATTCCTGGCTTATAATGTGCTATTTATTGACTTCTTTAAGCATTTAAAGCTTTAAAATGACTTTTTAAGTGGAACATATTGTCGTTATAATTTGATGCGACATAGCCAACTTTTTTTCGTCACATTCTGGTAATTCATGTTTTCAAAGAGTGTTTACTCTCTTTTCTCTAATAGATATAGGTGCAGACTAGCCAACTAGGAGGCAACAGACAATTCGACTATAATTATTTTCCACAATACCTTACAATGTTTTGTACCTAATACATAAGTTTTATATCATTTGAGATTAGCTTAATATGACATTTTCCTGAATAATAGTACTTAGTTCTCAGAGTGATTTAAGACTACATCGCTGAAATTTTTTAATAAAATGTGAAATTATCTGTTAAAATTACTGATCTATGCTACTCTTCTTAAATCATCATTAATGTGTTATTGTTCATTTAATTTTCTTCAGAAATAAACGAAGCTTAAACTAATTACTGTTAGCAACACGCGCTTCCTCTTGTAAGGATCTTAATGGAAAAATGTTACATTTAAGATCAACTAGAATACTTAAGACTGTGAAAATTCTATATGTTTTGATGACAGCTTTCCCTTTGCTTTATTGGAATAGGGACAAGCTCTAGTCGTGCAATTTACTATAACTTTCATTAAAGTTTACCTAGGCTAAAGGAAGTACGTATTCCAATAACAAATTTGATATCGCGACTTAACCACAAATACAAATATTCTAACCATCTCACTCCCAAAAATAAAATGTAAGAAAAATACCGTGCGCACTTGTGCGTGTGTAGATATGTAAACAACAAAACAAAAAGGTTAAGTTGGGTTAAACCCCAAACGTTATTTATTTCCCTCGCTTTAAGCAAATCTTTCCCTCGAAAACGTTTGTTTGCTCATTTTGATTAAAAATCTCATAAGTTTTAGACATGCAGTGACAAATGAAATTTATGTCTTAAAGTTCTCTTCATTATTTTAACATAGTTTAACATAATTTAACATAAAGAAAAGATAAAAGGTTATTGCAATAAAAACTGAACTCAGTACACAATATGTGTTAAATTGTTTTTTTGTAATCTGGTATGTTAAACAATTGTTGTATATTTAAGTTTAATGCTAAATTTAGTAAATAATTTTATTGAAATATTTAAAAGTATGCAGTTATTTATTTTCAGGCATTCCACTCGTGATATAAGCAGCTGTGTGCTGATTCAGCATTTTGCAAGTAACATCCGTATTTCTTCAGTTAAATCGAGTACTAGGAAAATGTTTATTGCGGTTAACTTAAACAGAAGGAAAAATAATATTTTATATTATTATAAGGTATAGAGGATATTCGTAAATTGCAATAGATAGCCAAAATCCTGTCAATGTTGCACGTAGTGTTTTGCAAAGTTTGACTAAGAAAAACTCCAGGTAACTGAACAAATAGTGCACAAGGAAAACAGTTTCCGACATCGTTAAATACTTTTGGCGTATTCATTTTCCATATATTCTGCTAAGATATGAAGTAGATACTGTATGTTTAAAATCGTCGAAAGGAAGTATAACATGTTTCGCATTTGTGCTTTATTTATAAGAAACTTATTGCTGGAATTTTCAACATTGCAGTCAGTTCACTAGGTAAAGCCATGCTGATAAGAATTTTAATGCACTCATGATGAAGTAGCTGTCACAATATATGACTTGTCAGTAATTTTCCGAGCGGAGTGTGACGAAAGATAAAAAAGTATGACGACGACCTATTTCTGTCTCAACGTAACAATTAATCACGTCTTTAATTTATGAGCATAGAAAAATGTCCCTGTGTGGGTGTTAATAAACTTTATCGGAATTTAACTGCACCTGGAGTGCTACGTTTTTTACAAGCCTGTCATCCACGGTTCATAACTTAGTAGATAATTTTATACTCCTGTTTTATTTGCAGACGATGAAATGGGGTACATTTTATTGTTGAAAGTAGATACGATGAGGCCTCTGATTTTTAGCGTATGTTCTATACAGGCAACTTAAAGTTTATGGCTGAATATAGAAAGCACAAAGCTCAGAGAAAATACTGTTATATCAAAACTATGCCTAATAGTAATTAAATTACATAAGAATGCAAATACAACTCTTTACCGCTCATTCCGGGTATCGCGACACTAAAAATACTTCCAAAAATAGACTTTTGGCAATAACATGGATTGGAGAAGGTCATCAAGAGTTTAAAGAACAGAAAAAAGTAATAAAAAATAATAGACAGAGGATGGAAGTAAAAATAGCATTAGAAGAATTATCAACAGGACAACTAACATGTTGAAGTATTTGAAGAAGGATTACCAAGGTTTTCATATACCTGGACTCCAGAAGGAGGGAAAGAGGGAACCAAAGAAACATGAGAAAAGGAAATTATGGAAACGATGGAAAGAAGACACTTAAGAGAAGGGTAATAGTTGGACAGAGCGAAAGGTTTTGTACAGTGAAAGAAACTTATAAGTGTCTGAATTGATATTTGGCCATCATAAGGTGTGAATAACATTGTAAACTAATATAGTCTCGTAATATCAATAATATGTAGAGCATTCCTAAGGCAAAATTATTTGCTGCAGCTACTGCAAGCATTGACATTATTTTACACATATATTTATCTACAATGACAAGAGTAGTGTTTTTATTGTTTATGGTCATTTCAGCTTGATTATACCGATTGATGATAATCGGATAAATATATACATAAAAATTTCTGCATCTTGAAAAAATATATGTACATGCGTATGGAAATGAAAACAATTGTTTTGTATGTATTATTTACATGGCGCAATGTTTTATAATACCAATTCAAAAAGGTTTATTTTTCCGTTTTTTTATTTGGACGAGACATAAAATAAGCTCGCATTTAAAGCGATAAAATTGTTTACATTAATACTTCCAACGGTTTTCCTCGTTGCCTAATTAACCCCTTCCATTTATTTCCTCGGGTGATTTTTTCCATTGATGTACTCTCATTTATTAGAATTAAAAGAATTTTGTGTATTTAACCGGAAGTCAGTACGTGTTATTAATGTAATGAACTTTATTTGGATATGAATTTAATTCAGGTAAATATTAATTTAACACATTAATTATTCTCGTTCATAGTCTTGTTTATTGAAGGAGAGTTCCTGAACGCTTATTTTTAGTAGAAATTTATAAATTAAGGATTTACTGAACGTAATACTTGCTAATTATGAAACAGTTGTGTTTAGGATTATTTGTTGCCATCGAGCTACTATTAGCTTCACTAACATACTATGTAGGTATGAAACAAATGATGAACCGCTGCATATTCAGGGTTTGACATCAGGTTTTAAATTTGATTGAAAGAGATCAAGGTTTAATGTATTCTTCACTTAGGACTCCAAAAGTTCATTATTGGTAGTTAATCGTCTAGATATATGTGTATGTTAATTTAAAGAGATTTCGAATTTAGTTAAAATCTGTAAACAGATTTCCTAGAAGTTTACAGTCTTCATAATTGTTTATAGATAGTTAAAATTTTACCTACATTAGTTCTGCTCTAAATGAATAATTCTGACATGTGCATTATATAATAATGATCTGGCTTTAATTTAGGTTATTAATCCCTCTATCACCCATACCGTGTGCAGGTTTAAGTTGGAAAGGTATAATTAGACTGAAAAATGTAATGTCATAGCCGGGATTTGAACCATAGATCTTCGACTTACTGTACCATTGCTGAGTTACGATAGCAACATATCGTCAAGACTTCAACTTTCCAGTTCACTTACAATTTTTCGGTAAACCAGAAGGCGTTCTCAAATTAATTTTTAAAGTATTACACAATAGCGGCGACTTACAATTTCGCAGATCCTGTTACTTTGCTTTAATCTATGTACCTACTTATGGTGGCTTGAGTTTTATTTCGTTCTATTTCAGAGTACCTATACTAATAGCTCCTATCGTTCGTATCATAATCAAAATAAAGTTTGCTATTTTTCTATAATGCCTCTCTTAATACATATGTGTGAAATAAAGGAAATTCGCCTTATAAAATTAACTCAGAAAGCGTTCAAAAGCGTCATTTATAATCACTGTAATACTTTATAAACTTATTAATAGAATGAGATGTTCTTTACAAATTTATGCGCATTCCTTAATTTTCTTATTAAGAACTGGAAGAACCTGCTGCTTCGTTTGCCTTGTTGCGTTTAACTAGTAATTCTAGCTCCCTCTCTCTCACCGCGTATCGCCCCCTTTGTTTCCTCCTTTCTCATTTATATCCTCTCTCTCTCTGCAGCGTAAATGCCGTATGATATTTTGAAAAGCGTAATAAAAGCGACTTTTCTTAGATATCAAGAGAAATTGAAACATTAGTGAAAAATTTAATAGAGGAAGCTTGGACCTGTTCTTTGTGAGATCGGAACTACAGTGTTTCCAAAAGTAACCAATTTACTTGTATGGATAATATTGAGATGTGGTAAAACTCCTTAAATATACTATTGACGAATAAAAAAGATTTGTCAAAAACATTAGGTTCATAAACTTTGCTATATAACAGTTTTGAATAGTCTCAATAATATAACGCATTTCATTGGCTTAGTGCTGCATTAAAGTCCTCCCCTTAATAAAAGCAATAAAGGCATCAATCCTATAGTGCAATTGCTCATGAAGGTCTTGTCCTGCCAACCTGACTGCCGGCCTCTCGCCCACGTACTCTCTCAGATAGAGTTGGGCGATCATCTAACTGATACGGGGAGGGGATATGGCCAGCATCATGCATCCCCTACTCAAAATGGCCTCCGTACCCGGTCGCTTCCTATCGCAGCTCCTTACTTTCCTTTCGATGCTGAGTGGGCACCGGCCCTATATATGGGACTTCAAACTCCACGGAACCCGCGCGCAACCAGAGCTCCACTCTCTAGCCTACAGTGCCACGGCACTGGACAGATGAAAAATAATAGGTAATTGTATCAATTTTTACTTTGTTCAGTCATTCTAGTACAAAAATATACACATCTCATTATTTCTGTTTAGAAATACTATTTTGGCTTCAGACTATCCTATTATACAAAATAAAAATTACCAAATAATTTGATAAGCTTATATTATATGTACAATTAATAAATTCGTTACCTAAAATGAACTTTATACTTCTCGAAGTGTGAATAAAAACTGACGAGAGGTACGTTGAACTTTACCCTCATCTTCTAAATCCTTTGTAGTCCCGTACTACAAGGTTAGAGCTCTAGTCTTAAGCATACTAGAAGGAGTTGCTTTGTGGCTCTATTCTTTAGTGAATTGATCTTTCTCTTGTTTCAAACAAAAGAGCGGAAAAGTGTTTTTCCCCTTCCTTTTCCAATAAATGTCTTTACTCAAAATAACCTCTGACTTTGCAGCTGACGGCAATTAAGAGAGAAACAAAATAACAGACTTGAGTCTTTGTATGTAATAGGTTTATTTTATTATAAAACATATGCTTTAGTCCTTGAATACCAAGATGTATCCCTTTACTTTTAACTGTCTTCTTTGTAGGGCACCAAATAGTTTTCCTTCAAATTAATTTTGTAATATAACTGGGACAAACCGATTAAAATCTTATCAAAGTAATCAGGAGTAACAGAATGTTTTAATCTCCACTAGCATTATTTTTCCCTTTAAAGTTATTTACTTTTTATTGTAGCAAATAAAACAGAAGGAAACGGAAACGAAACAAGAAAAGGCAGACAAAATAGCAGCTGACTTGCTGGGTCACGGCCGTGATTTACGGTGGCCCCTTCAATGAGTTTGTGATGCTAAGGACTACCTGAAGTTTATTGAATGTAATAGTAATAAATAGAAGCGGCTTAGATGCAGAAATTCGAGTAGCCTAAGTAATCTGAAATTCTTATTCGGTTACCCGGAAGCTCTAAAATTAAAAACAGTTCGACTACAGGATTATTTTTTTATGATACGAATTCTCAGAGTTTACAGAAAATCATATAAGAAAAATCTAATGTGCTTTCGACGTCTGACACCGATAGCTTAGTAGTATAGCGTCAACACGGAAAGCCGAAGATCCATAGCTCAATTACGAGATTGACTTGAACTTTTTAAAGTCAGATTAAAATTTAAAATCTTAAAATATAATCTTCATAAAATAATCATTAGTTTAATGAAATTAGTTTTGGATGTTAGTGCATATAGAATTATATTTATCCATTTTATAAAATCCATAGAGGCAAAAGATAAATTGAAAAGTTATGAAACTGCATTCAGATAGAAGTTTATGTAGGTTAATTTGGGTCTATTGTTCGAACGAAAAACAATACATCATAAAATTTCTGACACGAACTTCAGTAACAATTCCAGAATAAAGATATACGAGTTACACATACTGCTGGTATTGGTTTACGAGTTCTAAGTTCCCAAGACAGGGAACATACGAGTAAAATAACATGGTATTTGAAGTCGGATTGCAGATAGTGGGAAAGTGACAAAACTTCCAGTTAATGGAACCAGAAGTCTAGTTTTGCAGTCAGTCAAGAACAACTGGAACACAATTGGGTGCCTACATCAGAAACCTCGTACTAATTTGGGGGATATGCCATTCAAAGTGTTTCTAGTTCCCCTTCTACTCCTTAAAATGGAGCTATCACAGTCGGCGCATGGACTTCAACCCCTCATTTCCAAGTTACACCCCTGATCTACCTACAAATTGAAATATTGAGCCTTCTTGGTAGCTCTCCACAGTTTACCCATACAAGTTATTGAAAAACGTCCCCGTTGTGAAACAAACACTTCTTGTGTATAACAAACAGTGCACGGTATCGGAAACCAATGTGTCTCCTTCCCACATGCAGCCAAGCCTGTATTGAACCCTTCCGTGGTAGCAAATGAGTTTCTCCAGTGCATGTGACAGTACTTTAGAAAACGTATGGACACTAAGTGGCGGGGATGAAACTGAAAAAGTTCACTCAAGATTGTTAATGGATTCTCGATCAATTTTTTGCCTACAATGTGTAAAATTCCTATCTGAGTTTTGTTGGCGCTGATGTCACATATGGTAATCGGTCATGAAACAATATTTTTATTATTGAGCTGAAAAATTCTATGTCATAGCCGGGATTTGAATACGGTCCTACCGGCATGTTGTTATAGTAGCTCAATGGTTATAGCAACCGCATGGAAAGCGAGAGAATCGTGTTGAAATCCAGGCTATGACACTGAATTTTTCGGCTGACCCTGCATAAAAAAAGTCCCTAGGCCGGGTAGATTTTCAAAATTATAATTAATTTCATTAATTTATACAGAATAATAATATATTTCATACACAAAATAACACAACGGTGCTATAAGCATTCCAAAGGAGCGAGGTTGCACTTCAAAGCAAATCCAAAATATTTAACTGTTTATCATTGCATATTCATAAAATCTGAAGCTTAATTTTGGAGCGCTGAGGCAATATCTCATAACTAGATTTGTAAAATTGCGACCCGCCAACAGAAATTAACTGCATTACAGTATACAAACCGGTTCATTCCTGCCTGTTAGGCTAACCATGCCCAATCCTTCAAGAGCTTAGTTAGCCTAAAAGCACTACATTTCTTTCTATCGGTGGTTAAAATTCGTTAAACTAATAATGCTCTGTCTAATGGTGATTAAAAGTTTTAAAATTGTAATAATTAAACGGAAAATAGACACTTTAAAATGCTGCATTTATTGCAGTTTATTCAAAACTGTAATTATTTTAATTAGGCTTCATTATAATGTATGCAATTTCCATGTTATAGCACTTTTCATATAAATAACCAATCTATTTTTAATGAAACACAGCAACAGATCGGTTCAGAAATCTATAAATAATAAGCACTTTTCTCCTACTCTGTTTGGTGAAATAAATGTTTTACATACTTTAAATGTTACCTTCAGGGTCACTTTGGTGTGGAATGGCTCTAAATGCAAGCATTGTTTAACTACTGCTACTTGAAAGCATTGCATATCTATGAGGACCTAAAACAACAAATCATTACGAGTGAACGCATGTGAATAAACAGATTGGCAATATAATGTGTTTAAAATAAATTGCGAAATATTAAAGTCTGCAGATAAACTACAACAATGGTTGCTAAATGAAATTCTTCAAAGTCCGATTGTTACGTTAAAAAGCAACCGCACGCCTGAAAGTATCGGCAACTTCTTCGTCTCTACGCTATAGCGGGAAGTATCACAGCTGTTTTATTACTGCAATTCATTGTATCTGTAAGCACATGTCCTTGGAAGGAAATTACAGTGAAGCACTGAAATGCTTAAATTTCCATCTCTCTGAAATTCCCTTTTTAGAGAATTTACATGTTTTTTTAAAATTTGTGGGCCAATGTTAAGAGCATCTTCTTTTATTCTGTTTATACCTAGAATTTTCCAAAATATTAAATGTGACAGTATTCAAATAAACTTAACATTCATTATATCCTTATTGAATACCTCAGTTTCGACTAAATAGATTATTATATTTTGAGTAATTCCAGAATATATCAACTGAATATATGTATTCTAAAAGTTAGTTCATTTTTTTAAAAAAATTCTGCTATCGTTATTTACCAGTAAATGTAATATAGAAAATATATCACATGTTTATACAATGTGGAATGTTTAAGAACTATTAGTGCTCGGAATAAAGATTAAAAAAGCTTTACGACACATTTTTAATGTATGATAAATTGATATCTTGTAGGACAACGTTTCAGCTAAAAACATATTAATCGCGTTTGCCCGTCAACGATTATGCTGCAAGATTAACAACCAAGTTGAAGAGCCTATCTCATTCCCAAACGTAATAAGTATATTACTATATCATAGAAGAACTTATATGGTCGCTATGACGTTTTGTAAAAAGAGGTATTTCGTCTTAAAAACTAAATATATATTAACAAAAAATTTCAGAGCTCTGTTTTCCTGATCAACAAAGCACATATTACCTGAGACAAAAAATATTTTAATAAAAGAAACAATTTCCATCAAGTAGGTAGATGTATTTTCCGAGATTTCTATCTTTCCCTGACTTACTATTTTCTACACCATCTCTAGGTAATACGAAGTAAGACGTACTGTAAACACTGAATTGGAAGTTATACCTTTATTTGCCTCAAAGTAGAGCCTTGAGCTTTCAATATTGCTAATATTGTGAAATAATGTTGGGTACTCACCGCAGAATCCCGATACAGCTGTCCGTGATCTTCTTTAGAAAGTATTTTTGTACTCACCTGTAACAGAAAGAAAAAGGATTACTGAAAATCGAAAAAGTAATTATATGACTTATAACACATTTTACAGATTTTCTATGCAGTGAACCAAATTTCTTAAAAGTTAAAAACAATTTTGGAAACTAAAGTTCTTTTGATACGAAATGTTATGTTTTTTTTTGGAGATAGGCTAACTTTAATATAACTTTCATCCCACAGACCATTATTCGTATACGAAGTAAAATTAGAAATTGTCTCCCCCGTCTCTCTCTCTTTCTCTTTCTCTCCCTCTGTAGTACAGCTGTTTCTTTTGATGCTTCAATTATATAATTGAACAGCTTATTCCAGTAGCGAAAAAACTCATAAGTAAGGAGATAGATAGGTTGAGGTTAATACCTTTCTGTAAGCCTTCTATCGTCACTGACAAAATTGTCATGTTATCCGCGTATAAAAGTACAGGAATGCAGACATCGTCTACTTTTGGGCCATTCATTTCCTTTGCTATTAACACGTCTGCTATATCGTCTATGAATAAATTGAACAACAGGGGCGATAAATACACCCTTGACGAACTCCTCTACTGGCCAATTTAGATTCAGTTATTGTATTTTGGTCTATTTTGATGCTGAAATTCACACTGTTGCAAATTTGCATCAGAGCTTTCATAATTTTACCAGGGAGTCCTTTGTGGTGAAGTTTCGCCCAAAGGGCATTCCTCTGCACGCTATCAAAAGCCATTTTGAAATCAACAAAAGCAAAATAAAGTTTCCCCCTCTTTCTATTCAAATTTGAATCAGTTAGTGTTTTTAGTTATAAAAATGGTGCCTGCAGTAGAGAACCCTTCCCTGAAACCCTCCTGAAATTTAGAAACTATATCGAACTCTTTGACCCAACCCCTTAACCGGTCATGGATAATTTTACAATATACCTTATCTATAGATAACAGTGCAATTCCTCTATAATTTTCTGGCTGCTGAGTGATACCCTTGTCCTTAAATATTGGTTGAATAATTGCTGTTGTCCAAGCTTCAGGATACTTCTCTTCGTTAAATAATTTGTTAAAGGCCACCCACAGGATATCTAATATTTCAGGAACTTCTATGGAGCATTTAAAAAATTCGCTCGAAATTCCTTCTATTCCAGGTGCTTTGTGATTCTTTAGGCTTTTTATTACCTGAACAGCTTCCACGTCGGTTATTTCCCCACCTAGAATTGGTAATAGGATTTAAACACAGGTCAGCGAAAGATAACAACTAAGAAATTCATGCCAAAGCCGGGATTTGAACCACAATATTCACCTCTCTGTGCTATTGCTCTAACCAAGTTACCATGGGAACATGCCGGCCGACACGGCAAACTGATATATTTTTTCCGGTAAACCAAGGCGTTTAAGGTAGCATACCCCAATGGCGACTTACAATCTTTTAAGTATTTAAGTTCCAGTCTTCGTAGTGAACCACTTACACAAGGCATGTGCAGAAGAACAATTAATTATTGTTTGACCTAATAGTGGTGAATATGAAATAGTTTCATCACAGATTTCGTCGTAGGCAAGATGGATATGGGTTGCTGAAGCGATAGTCAAAAATGTTTAAGAAGTGGTTCGCTATATACTGACTGAAATTAAACCAGGAGCAAACGAATGGTGGTATCACTTTAAAAACTATTAAGGTATTTGAATATTCTAACTAATAATAAGTAATATTCAAATATTGAATGCCAAAAATATGTGAAATTGTGTTTTAAAAATACAGTCTTTCTTTGTAGTACGTTTTTGTCTGTCGCTTACGGTTTACAAGTTATGCAGAAGTACTCAAAATCCGTTAGGAATGAAGAGGATTCCAGAGGTTACTGGAATAAAAGTAAAGATATATATTTTGTCATACAAATATCCCGAACAGTGGTATTTTATTTAAAATCCTTAGAGTCACTATGATAAAATAAAATATAACAACAGGTTTTCCCGGAAATTGGTAATTTGGGACACGTGGGACGTCTTAAAAAATCTTCATATCGCATTCTTGGAAGATGTTGAAATTTAATACCAGATTTTCTATTAATTAAACGTCTCGTTTTTGAGTTATATTGTTCAAATACACACACAGACATATACTGTTACTTATTATTCAAAATGTTTCGTATTATTTAGGGACCTCAGAAAGTTTATTTACCTGTGAAATCTCAATACAGGCTTTTTGTGTGGATTGCAATACTTCCTCTACTTATTACATGCAAGTGGTAGAGAAAGTAAAAAAGAAAGATCGCAAATTTTCAAACATGTCTGTCAGATGACGCACGTAACGTGGTTTTCAAAGACTGCTTTTTCTATGAAAAATAATGACTTTTGCATTTTAATGAGCTCTGCATTTTTTATGCAGTAAGTTTTTGTCTGTATTTAATGATTTTCCAGTTCCACAAAATTCTGCAAAATTCAAGCATTAGTTTTGAAGATACATTTAACGTTATTGATAGAAATCTCAAGATTTACAGTGATTTTCTTTTATACAGGCCAATGCACAGCTGTTCGCGCGCCGGCACTACAACTCGGACTGCCGCCAAAAGTTATATATATATATGCCCGTGTGCGTCTCACGTTTTCATAGTTACAATTATACGTATCTTATTATAAAACATATTGGAAATATTGTCCTCTATCCAAAAATTTCTGGCATCTTTTCAGGAACGTTTCATTTTCACACTCGACAGTTCAGTATCTGGAATTTGTCGCAGCTCTCATGGCTCGTGTTATCTTATTTACTGGGCACCTCTTGTTTTATTATTTTAAATTTGGGTTCGTTGTCCTTGCCGTTATAGCTTAGTCGAGCAAGTATCTCTAAGTAGAACGTGTAAACGGAAAGGAGTTGTTGCTAAAATATAACACTGATGAAAAAATTTGTTTCTACCTTTTATTGCCGTCACACTTAATTAATAATTCCCATATCTAACCTTTATACACGCCTGACTAAAACTGTGATATTTACGAATGTAACTACAGTCGTTTAGTTGCCGGCACCAATTACTTCGCGTACTTCACATTTTGTAACTAACTTTGCGACGTGTATCTCGCGAGAGATTCTTTAGAACTGTGCGACGTGTACCTCGTGAGAGACTCTTCCGAACTGTGCGTCACTTGCTAAGGCTCGAGAATATATACTCCTTCAGCTCGTATTGCCCTAAACATTATATAGCTGCTATCGGTTACCAAATTGCACCCACTTTAGCGTCTGTTTTGGTCAGCCAATCAATATTACTAACGTATATACTCCAGGGAAGATATTCCCTCCATTTCTAAAAAAGAAGGTACGCTACCCTGACGTCATTTGTTTGTCTCTTCTTAGTGATAAACAACTCACCCCTCGGTTTATTGTTACCCACTTCTATTGTCAGTTTCAGGCCGTGTAAACTTATTTCCTAACAATACTTATGGCTAACAAACATTTAAAATCCTGTACACTACAATCACTTTAGCATTCACATCATGTTATGATATAGAGTACTGCCTCAAATTGAGTTAATTTTTCGTCTGGTGTTTTCATTTAGTTCTTTGAATGCATGTTGGTTTTGAGATGAAAATCGCTTACAGTTAAATCAGGGGATCTTGAGGTCCATAATTCTTTACTAATTACCCTCTCTTTAAAAAATCCCTAAATTAAACATAATGACTCATCAACTGCATGCACGGTACATACGTTTTAAAAAAATCCAATCTGATATCGTCAGCTATTGAAAAAATTATTTACCTCTCTGGATTTGTTTGTTCAGAAAATATAGGTCATGTTATTATGTATGCAAAGAAATCTCGTGTGTAAAATAGGGTCTCTCAGTGCTTCAGTATATTATTTTTCGACGGAATATAACCATGTAAATGGAACCATGCTTCCTCAGAGAAGAATATTAAGCGTGGGTCAGTTACTTTATTATTGACAAATCATGAAATTTACCAGACTCTTCTGATTACGTGAAAAATAAAGTGTATGCAACAAACCCCATACATTGTAAGCACTAAAGCATTTCAGACTCTAAACCCTCAAGCTTAAATGAAAATTTCCTGAGAAGACGTCAGAAATATGTGGGTAGAGAAGAACAACATTTCCACATCTCTTATAAGCTGTATGCTTAATATCACTGTAATTGTAACTGCAACTACCAGAATGAGAGACAGTTTCAAAGATATTTTTCGGCGATAGTCCGAGCCTTAGCGGTGGCCACAATGTGAAAGTGAGGCAGTGTATTTGATATATAAATTGAAACATGTATTATCATTTAATAATCATAACAACTAGAACCATTTTCGACAATATGAAAATTAACGAAGTAAAGAAACGATAGGGAATTTTCTTTAAAATCTTTGCATGATATACATAGTATACACCGCGAGCGATGGCTCAGGCGCTAACTTTCGTGGCCCGCATTCGGGAGGTCGTGGGTCGTTTCCCGTGGCCGAACTTCCTGACCATGTGCTTTTTCGGTGATTTAACCGGGTCGCCAACGATGGATCATTACATTCCCCGAATTCCCTACCCTCCACATCATCTCCATTCTCACCATTCTTCACTTTTCATCTGCTTGGTTTCTTTCAGGGTTAGAAGTATCGACGGAAGGTCTCGGCGTGTGCATGGCAAAGGAAAAGAGCGCCCTGAGGAAAGTTCGTCCTTCGAACTGCTAGCGGTCTCCGGGTCCCGGTGCCCCCAGGAGATGTGTATGCCCACAGGAGAGGAGAGAAGCCGGCTGCACCAGCCAGCACCCAGGAGTTCAAATCTGTAAATGGTAGGGACCCTCACTCTGCCTGTCTTGCCTTCTGTTCCGAACGCACTCTATCTCCTCTCACCTCATTCCTCCCTCTCTGGGACGCCTCGTCTGGGGATAAGTCACAATCCGCTTCTAGTCCTATCCTATACTTAAACATTGTCACATTCAAGCATTAAGTTTGATATTTATCCGACATTTCGTTTTCGAATTACCTTCGGCATTTCGGACTGACATACGGACCTTTTTCTAAAAATGTTTTTTGTGATTCAAACCTTAAAATGTGTTCCAGTGAAATTCCTACTGTAGGCAAGTGGTAGAGAAATAAATAAGATAGGTATAAAAACTATTAAAGCTTTTACTTATATAATTCCTGTGCTCGTATCGGCAACTTTGGCTTTAGAAACACTGGAATTTCTGTTGCTTATTGCTCGTATACCTGTTTTAAAATTTTAGTCACTGGAATTACTATTTTTAACAGTGAAACAGGCTTACACACGCTGTTGCTCATACTTCCCCGACTATGGGTTTGACAGGGACTAATCCCATTTAGAAATTGCCAACTGGGACAGAAAATTTAACCCCGGATTTCTGTGTTCACAGAACGACACACTGATCACTGGACTGCGGAGGCAGTCGAGAGATTAATCCTGCACATGGATTCAGAATGATATACCAAACATTTCCTAAAGGTAAATAGCCATTTATATATGCCATTTACAATCATTCAGGTGTTAGAAAGGTTTATAAACAACAAACACTGCCGAAATGCCATACCGATTAAATCTGAAAATAGCCGGTGACGCTTATATCTACTCGTGCCCATTTACATCTCTTATACAGGGTTATTCAAAAAGAAGGAACAGATTTAAAATATTTATTTTTAATGAACTACAATAGATAGCAACACATATGACACATCATTGAACCGAGGAAAGTTCAAAGTTTAAGCCCCAACTATTAGTTCCATTCAGTGCCTACAGCGCTGCTGTGTTTGTTTATAATAAAATGGCGACGCCACAGGAAAAGTCGTTTTGTGTGCTGCATTATGAAAGAGTGTGGATTCATTGTTTTATTGCAGCATGCATTTCGTTGCAAGTTCAACAACGAGACGCCTCGTCATAAGAAATTTACAATTGATAACAATAAATTCGCAGAAGATGGTTGCGTATGCCAACGGAAAAGCAGTGTCGTCCTAGCATAACAAATGGTGCTCATTTCGAACACACAAAATAAAATGTTGAAGTTTTCTCTATTCGGCGATGTATCGCATGTGTCGCCATCTATTGTCGTTCATTAGAAATAAATATTTAGTCTGTTCCCTCTTTCTGAATAACCCTGTATAACAACTTAATACTGAGATAGCTTATAAATCAAGAGAGGTTATACAAAAGTGTTCGATAGCAATCGGCTCTGTTCTTGAGTCCTAAGATGAACCTAAATATACAAAATTGCCGTTTTATAATTTTGCATAAAAGTACCTTATATATGAGAAGATGGAAAGCAAAAATAAAACTTCAGAGAGTCCACAGTCATATTTTTATGCAATGATTTCAGGATGTATACGTCTCAAATTAATAAAATTCTAGCAGCTAAATTAAACGGGGAGAAAATTTTAATTTTTAATATGTAGAAGAAACAAATTATATTACAATTTACGTGTTTTGGCGTTTTTCAATATTTTTAATTTTATTCGTTTACAATTCTGCCAATTTTAAAACGTTTTGTATGTGGCATTTATAACATTTTTAACGTATTTTGTGTATCCAACAGGTTGCTATATTACCTGAAATTGCAATAAAAATGGTTTTTGATATGACGGAGGAAAGAAAATGTAGAAACTACGAACTATTAACGTTTTTACTGAGCTCCCTCATTAATTCCTCAGGTTTTACGACTTCAAAGGTTATTTCTCCGTTTGTGTAAATTCATATGTCGGTGAAAATTGGCAGTTATTACACCAAAAATTATTCAGAAGCATATATATAATAAGATGTTAGACATTACTCATGAAGAAACATGTGATACATTCACATTACTTTCTCTACCTTCTATCGTTTATTAATTGGTATACAAACTATTCTACATTTTAATATTGTGACATTTGTAATATAGTTGGCATTATTGCGTACGTGACCTGGCGGCCTAGATCGGATGTTGTGCAAGAGTAGAGGGGATGGAAAACCAGTTCCTAGTGTAGCGTGCTGACGCCGAGTTAGCGTGGGTTTTCTTAGTCGAGTGGAGGTTCTGCTAGCAATCAGGTGTGTGTGCAGCTTGTCCATGCATACAACATGGCGTCCCCACCGACAGGCAAGGAGGTATTGTAATTCCTTTTTATCATAAAATATATTTGCCATCCAGTTCGGATTATGTAAATTTCTATAGTAGATAGACCCTTCCCTTATCCACATAATGAATTAGAGATATTGTTAGGAACCTTTAGGTATATTTTCATAATTTCGTTGAGCTATCCCCCGTCGTACCTCGCATAATGTATGATAGAATATTCGATCCGTTCACGGTACCTGTTGCTCTACCCCCCATTGAGCTAGAATAGTAAAGAGGTTACGACAATTGGCGTGAGGCGCCGAGTAATTGGTGGAGGCTGCAAAAACTTTTTTTTTCTCTGAAATGTAGCGTGTTTAGTCCTCCACGTGTTCGTTAAAAAATGTAATTTTTTTTGGCTTAAGTTGTTGGCTTTTGTTTCGTAATTTATGGTTTTATATTCTAAATTCATCTTGCATAGCTTCTTAAAAGTCCCATGTCTGTATCTTAATTTCCAGCTCACTTTTAAAATTTTTGCATTGTCTGTCGGTGGCATGGCGGTAAAACCTTTCGCTCCATTTTTCCCCTTACCATGGCTTCACTTCTGCTAAATTCTGTTTCTGTGATAAATTGTTTGTACTGTCCATTCTAAATTACTTATTTTTGTGAATTCTGGAAAATGTACTGATATTTTGGAACTTTGATAATATAGTTGCATGTGTTAGCTGGTGTACGTAACATTGCGTTATTAATTGCGTGATCTTGTAATTTGTTGCCGACTAGAATGTGAAGCAAATATTTTACAGTTCGCGTGCTGCGTGTTTAAAGTTGCGTGTGTATAAAAAGTGAGGCGCGTCTATTGGAAATAATAAAACAAAAAAGTCAAGAAGAGCATATATATTAAAAATTCATATTTGTGCATCGTACGCTCGTCGTGGTACGCATAGTGGTAGTACTAATAATAATTTTGCTTCACCGTTGCCATGTTTGGTTTATCTAGTTACGCAATGAATTTATTTGGGGGAAAGTATTTCAAAATGACTAATTTAAGTAAAAGTTTCAGCTACCACCAGCTGTGCCAGTATCTTCACCTAAATAGGTTTAATGTGCCTCCAATATGGACCAGTAGGACTTGGATGTTGATGGATCAGCTATATGTGTGTTACCAGATTTTGGAAAGTTGCACCATTTTGTGGTAAAAAGAAAAAAAAACAACCCTGTAAGTATGTGAACATTGTGTGTGCCAAAGTTTGAACAATTGAAAACGTTTCACAAATCAGGCAGGTATGCTAAATTTGTATTTTTGTTTCACTGACTAATGCTTAATTAAGCTTTGCTTTTCAGGAATAATGTGTGCTATGTATGTCTCTGCTAAATTCAAAGTTTATCACCATTTTGTTTAACTAAAACTCTGAATTCTGTTTTGGGCATTGGAAATTATTTGGTTTGTCATGTTATGCTAGAGTGTATGTGTTTGATGTGTACTGTGTGCTTAATTAAGCTTTGATTTTCAGGAATCTTATGTGACAGTATTGTTTTGGTAATGATGTGCTTTGTTCTGTTGCATTCGTTTGGTTTGATTTTGGGTTTCATTATGATGTGATCTTTTTCTTTGCAAAAAGTAACCCCGACGGCGATAGTGTGAGAGATGAGTTAATATTTGCCTCGGCGGAAGTGCCAAAGAGTAACCCCGATGGTGGTAGTGCGAGAGATGAGATGAGTTAATGTCAGCCTCGGCGGGAGTGCCGAAGAGTAACCCCGATGGTTGAAGTGTGAATATTTGAGTTTTCAGGAGGGCTAACATGTACCTGGAAATTCGATGCGATGAGTTGCGAGACTTTTGCTTATTGGTGTTGCTGAAACGTGCCCAGTATAGCGTGCGTGATGTATTCACACAAGAGAGTAAATACAATGAGTTGAATGCAATGAGAATAATTTTTTTTGTGTTTATGCAACAAGTTTAGTACCATCTTATATAACGAGTTTTAATACCAGCTATTTTCCAGCTTAATCTTGATTCGGTAGATGTGGATGCAACAGTATAATGCTATGTTATTTGTGTCATTCCTGAAATGTTAATGTGATTTCTTTAGGTTATGCCTATGTCAGGTATTTTTGATTTTTGCAGCTAGTTGAATGAGACACGTCAGTGAAGATATTTTATTTTCTCAAAAATAACTGTGTAGGATAAAGTTGAAAACTAAGATGATAATGATTGAAATGATGATAATAATGATCATAATGAGGTGGATAAGATAGTAATGTGGAGGAGAATTTATGTTATTGACAGTAAAGCATGAGTTTTTGTAGTTGAAAGTATGTAATGAGGTGTAGTTTGACGCATGTAATGTGGGTTTATTTTTGAAGTATGTAGCAATCCACATAGAGTTTTGGGTAGTTATTCAAGTGAGTGTTGTGTATTATTTGGGCCATGGTCAGTATGAAGGATTTTATTTCATTGTCATGTATGAATGTATTATAAGTGCACTTATTCGTTTTCTTTATTACCAGCTGGTCAACTATAATATTTGGATCCCAAATAATTTACTATATTTGTGTTGTGTTATTTTGTGTAAACAATGGATGTAAGTGATATAGTATTTATGTATTCTGGCCCTTTTATGTCTCCTTACTTGGATTCTAAACCAGTTCTTGTCAAATTTTGGATGGTAACCCCTTGAAAAACTCAGTTTTTATGTCAATGTGTAGTAATTGTTTCCTCTTTGCTAAACACTAAAATATTCTTTTTGTAAACTTTGGCCAACTTTGTGGCATTTTCAATTCACATTAGTGTAAATGACGTACTACTTGCTTCGTTTATGTATGATCTTCTTCTGGGAGCACACGTTCTATTCATTTGTGATTTATGTTATAGTGATTTTCCTGATTCCGGAGCTCGGGTGTCCAGAGGAGTAACCCCGCTCTACAGACACGCCAGAGGTTGCAGATACACCAAAGGAGAGCTGTCTTTAGTCCACTACACTGCAGTGGCATAAGGAGCCACTATCTCGGGGGGCAGTCTAAGTCAGCGATTGCCTCCCACATCTTCAGCGACTTGCAAAACAGGAACGACTCTGCAGTTGAAATTTCGTCGTTGTGGGTGATGTGGTAATGACAGCCACAAACAGTTACGTCGAGACTTGGTGCAGTGTAGTGCGTATGTAACAATGGCAGTACGGTGTAGTGTGCGGGGTACTCACAACTAGGCAATACGTCCTGAACTAAATCGTCGGTGGCACTCAAGACTCCATAATGTTTGAATTAGCTTCACATTTTCACAATAAATTTTTTAACTTCTTCATTAAGAGACATTTCTGCTCCATTCTAACTTTCTGAATGCCCAGATATTGTTTGCTGTAATCTAATTTTGTAAAGTATGTCATATTTTTCTTTCTCTGTAATTCTTTGTCTACACAAAAACAACAAAAATCCTTCTTATTTCGACGGGGACGTCGATCTGGGTAGCCAGGGGAAGATGTAACATTTGTGATATAGTTGTCATTATTGCGTACGTGACCTGGCGGGCCAGATCGGATGTTGTGCAAGAGTAGAGGGGATGGAAAACCGGTTCCTAGTGTAGCGTGCTCACGCCGAGTTAGCGTGGGTTTTATAGTCGAGTTGAGGTTCTGCTAGCAATCAGGTGTGTGTGCAGCTTGTCCATGCATACAGCATGGCGTCCCCACCGACAGGCAAGGAGGTATTGTAATTCCTTTTTATCATAAAATATATTTGCCATCCAGTTCGGATTAATGTAAATTTCTATAGTAGAAGGACCCTTCCCTTATTCACATAATGAATTAGAGATATTGTTAGGAACCTTTAGGTATATTTTCATAATTTCGTTGAGCTATCCCCCGTCGTACCTCTCATAATGTGTGATAGAATATTCGATCCGTTGACGGTACCTGTTGCTCAGGCCCCCATTGAGCTAGAATAGTAAAGAGGTTACGACAATATAAACAAAACTTTGTCCAAATGGCTACATTCCACATCTCGTCATAATGCAAAGGGAAGAGTGATAGTCAAATGTTTAAGAAGAAACCATGTGCTGGCCTTAAAATTCCATACTATTTCCGTGCAATCACAAGAAACAACTGAATGTTACAGGACTTATTAATCTGATGTGTTACACTCACATAACTTTCTCCTCTTGTACAAACTATTTTTAAAAACTCTCATTCTCCTTCTATTTCATACTAATCGAGATAAACATTTGCAGAAACGAACTTTTCACATGCAAAGAGAATTACATTTTACACGTAGCGACCAGTTCTAAAAATATTTGACTATCGCTTAAGGCGTACTATATTCCCCTTGTTTTGTATTTTCAAGGGCAATATAGAAATACAGTAGCCTTTAAGCATAGACATATCTCTTAATATCTGGTTGCTAGGTGCAGCACCATTCTCTTTGCCACAGATTAATACTCTTTGCATATCCAAGACAAAAAATCTGATATGCTACAATCACATCGCTTGCTCTATTCTTGTACAAAATATTTTTACAAACGTTTATTCTCCATATGCTTCATGTTAATCCAGATATCGAGATGTCAATCTTGTTGCTAATTTTCTTGTAGATGCAAGGGGAATATGGTAGGTTATAAGCGATAGTCAAATCTTTTAAGCGTTGGATGCTATGTGGAGCATTCCAATCTCTTTGCAAGTCCAGGATATAAAAAAATGAATAACGAATTTGAGAAAAAGTATAAGTATAGGAAAATTTAAGGAAATAATAAGCAGTATTTCGAAAATGGTTAACGCTGCAAAAAAATTCTGATGTGTTACACTCACATGACTTTCTCTACCCTTGTACAAACTATTTTTACAAACCCTTATTCTCCACCTACTTCATGTTAATCCAGATAAATATTTGCAGACACTATGTTATTGCTAAGTTTCTTGTAGATGTAAGGGGAATATATATTTACAAGGGCAATATAGAAATACAGTAGCCTTTAAGCATATACATATCTCTTAATAGCTGGTTCCTAGGTGCAGTACCATTCCCTTTGCCACAGATTAATACTCTTTGCATATCCAAGACAAAAAAATGAATAACGAATTCCCATTTGAGCAAATTAAGTATTGAAAAATTTAAGGGAATAACAAGTAATAATTCGAAAATGGTTCACTCAACAAAAAAAAGTATATGACATAAATTGTGTATTTTAACGTGATCTACATTTTATGTATAGTAAAATTTTGTCTATCTCTTATGGTTTACCAGTTACGCAAAAGTCGTTCACAATGAAGAACACTTTTGGGGACATTCCCAGAAAATTCGAGATATACATTTCATTTGTCATAAAAATATCTTAAACATATGATATTTTAATCAAAATCGTTAGAGCAATTTTTGAGAAAATTAAAATTTTCGAAAAATGTTCCATGTAAAGGGTAATCTGGGGTGGGGGATTTTCTTGAAAAGCTTCGTGTCGCATCTCTGGAAGATACTTAACCTAAATACCAAGTTTGGTGTTTATCCGACTGTTCGTTTCTGAGTTATGCTGTTCACAGACACACACACACAGACAGACAGAGACACACACAGGATATGTTTCCAAAAATGCTTGTTTTGGATTCAGGGGGTCTCAAAACATATATTTCCGTTAAAATCTCGGTATCGAATTTTTGGGTGGAATACAATACTTCCCCTACTTACTATACGTAGATTGAAAGTAAAAATGTCCGAGAAATAAACAATTCGAATCTTTTATAAGGGATATCTAAGAAAAGGCTTATACCACAAAAATTTTTTTTTTGAAATAAATTGTGTGTTTTAAAGAGTTCTACATTGTGTAGTACGTTCTCATCAAATGCACCATTTTTACAAAATTCCTTCCGAATGAAGAGGGCTTCACTGGTTCTTCCCAGAAAATTCAAGATGTATACTTTATTGGTTACGTAAATATCTTTAATATATGGTATTCTAATAAAAATCGTTAGAGCTATATTTTAGAAAATAAAAAATTTCGAAAAATGTTCCATGTAAACATGGTGGAGGATTTTCTTGAAAATCTTCGTGTTTCATCTTTGGATGTTACTGAACCTAAATACCAAGTTTTGTATCTATATGAATTTTCGTTTTTAAGTGCTTCACACACAGCACACACATATGCCTTTTTATAAAGATGATTTGTTTTATTCATGAGGCCTCAAAACATATAATTCTGATGAAATCTCGACATCGAATTTTTGAGTGGTATATAATTCTTCGCCTGCTTACTATAAGCAGTAGAGGAAGTAAAAATTGATAAGTGGTGAAGTTTTGAATGAAATTAGAATTAAAAAATAAAAAATGGGAAAAATGGAACCAGATGTAAACTGTAATATCGTCAAATCTTTCTGAAATATAGAATGAGAATTTTATCTCTCAATTTCGGTACGAGAATTTTTTTAAAGTGAGGGAACTGCACGTTTCACACACACACACACACACACACACACACACACACACACGCACACACATAGTATCTGAAAGAAAGAAATTAGCGTTTAATTCGGAACTTGTAAACGGAATTCGTATGCTGCTAATTGGAGTGTGTTTCGTTAACGAAAACATTTGCTGAGCTTAGTTTTTTAAAGGCAGTTTTCAGTCTTTCTACTTACCAAATTTTCACCAATTTCTGTTCTCTTTATAAATAGAGTTAGAAGTATGCGTAAGAGGAATTCCTTCCTCCGCTATTTCACTTTACACGCATTTTCTGTGTAATATATTCCAACTACAGCAGCTTTTTATGTTCCCACGGAGACCGTTTACGTTGCGTGAACTGCAGCGTATAAAAAGAAATCCCATCACAGCGTAGCAACAAATTTCCTCTTCAAGCACTTTTACTTTGTGTACCTTTTACCTTTAGTAGTACAGCAATAGTTAACACAATGTGAAGATTTCACTATAAGTCCACTTTTGACGTGAGAAAGATGGTTTGTTACGTTATTTATTAACACCACGCTTTTGTCGTCAATTTGAAGAAGATTGTTTTCTTTACGTTGTTCCTTCACGTATGGAAAGCCGATTTGAAGTAGGATTTATTATATTTCAACTGTTGGGGAGCCGAACACTTGAAGTAGTTGTAATCGCACGTATGATACCCGGTAGCCTTTGCCCCAATTTTTAAAAATACTAACTTTGTAATTTGAGTATTCCTTAAAGTGTTAAATATTTATGTTTGTCTCGGCTGCGTCAGTATTATTGTTAGAGACACGTTCTCTTAGCAGGGTTGTAGTGCGACTAAGAATGTAGGCTTACACAGATTGTAATTTTACTTCACTCCTTTTATTAATGTTTGATACGATTCAAATAACACTTCACTGATATATAGAGAGAGAGACCTGTGAGATGTTTTTATTAAATATTACACTTTTTAACCGTAAACTTATTTTACGTCTCACACGCATACGTATTAAATCTCTCGAGGAAGCATCTCGCATCCGGTTACAATCACTGTCTGCAGGCAACTGAATTGATTTCAACCGCCTAAACTTGTAAATTTCTGTATTTCAGTCTCTGATTGGCTATTCCTAATCCAATAGAATGCCTTCATTTAGCTAAAGCTTTTTCTGGTTTTATAAACCGTCACAGAAATTACATTATTGCTTCCAAGAATCACAAGTAGCATTGTTAAACTTTCAAATTCATTATTGCCTCAAGGTTACCTCATTGTTAGCAACTTTTAACCTATTATTCTCACAGCTCCTACATTATTAAATTACGCAATACATTCAAATAACATTATTGAACACGTATACAATAATATAAGCATATGCAATGACTGTTACATACATTTTACAAATTATTACATACACATATTGCTTTAAGGCGGGCTGTTATTGAATTTACATATTACATAATTATACTTAAATTATTTAAGTGTTAAAAATACTGCCTCAGACGATATACAAAATTATAAATTTCTTCCGAGTAAAGGCAATTTCACAATCCATTCGCTGAAAACTGAAGATATAGGCGCGTTTTATTTGTTGTACAAATATCTTAAGCATTTGTTATTTTATCACAATCTTTATAATAATTTTTCAGAATAAAAAATAATGAAACAATTTTCATGTAACGGGTAGTTGGAGTGGGGAAATTCTCTTAAAACTCCTATCACATCTTCGAAAGACGCAGAGCTTAAATACCAAGTTTGATATTTAACCGAAGTTTCGTCTTTGGGTTCACACGCAGATATATACGAAAGCACCTTTTTGTAATGTTTTATTCAGGGACCCTAAAACGTGTATTTCCGGTGAATCTCGATATCGAATTTTTAGGTGAAATGCAATACTTCCTCTACTTACTCTAGGTAAGTAGTAGATAAAGTAAATACGAAAAGTGGATGACCACCTATTTAAAACCAACATCCTTTAATGGTATAACCGAGAATTTTTACAAATTTCCTCCGCATCAATCTACGCTTTTTATGTTCTGAAAGTGGTTAAAACTATTTTGATTAAAATATTCTATGTCTGGAACGCTGATATAAAGAATGAAATACTTTTTCTACGACTATCTTTGAAGTCCTCTACATTCTGATTAGATTTTGTATAATTTTAGGTACCTCGGAAACCAAAGGGAGGAAAAATCGTAATACAGCAAGCAATGTAGAGCTTTTTAAAGTAGGTAGAGTTCATTACAAGTAAAAGGTTTTATGACATACGTTGCCACTTTTATTTCCCGCAAGGCTATGCAAACATATGCTATACCAAGACCGGCATACAGCGACCTGCATTTCAAACAAAAGCATATGGAAACCATTTCGGCCAACAATTATCTAGTTTAGCAGGAATTGAACAGAAAAAGCAGCTTTTATAAGTAATTTGTAGAAAACCAGGAAAAGATTGCATAGTGACTGCAGAAAGTCATATCAGTATCTTATCAAGTAGATTTTTCAACTGCAATTTCTAAGTAGCGATATATCGAAAATGAGACATGTGTTCAGGTTTTTCTTCCACAGACCCTGGTTCGGCGTAAATATTAAATATTAACTATGTCCTTGATTCTCTCCTTTAAAATTACACGATAGCCAATAAAGTAGCTTAATACAGAGGTGAAATGTTCTTCCGAAAACATATAGATTCCTATGAAGGTTTGCGCCTCATTTAGTTTTTAAGATGCCTCAGGATGTGTTCTCGCCACTGCAACCAGCTTATATATTGTGGCTACACTCCCCTGGAGATAGGGATGAGGTGAAGCTGTCTTGGGAAGTCTCAAGTCCACAGGTAGACAGGCCCACAAAGGCGCGCATAAGTCCGTAATATTTCCAATTTGAGCACCCGCGCACCAATAGAAGCGAAGAATACTAAGAGTGTTAGACGAAGCGATCCTAACGGGCGGGACAACCTACCCTGGCGTTCACGGGGATAAATATTTTCAATGTGCAAAGAACTCCGCCATATGCCCGACACCGCAGGACCCGAAGACACGGTGAAACGTGAAAGAGAGAGATGAAGTGAGAGAAAATAGGGGAAAGGAGAAATTGTGGTAGAATATACCACCCCAGCATTCGCTTAGGTGAACAGGGGAAAGCCACGTTCGTGGTTTGTGATCTTATGCTCAGAGACAGTGGTCACGATATTCGACCCCGGGACCTCCGAATGCGGGCCACATAAGTTGCCGCCTAAGCCTTCCCGCTCGGTTCAAGATGCCTATTCAATGTGAGAGTACGTTCCAATTATGTCAATAAATAATGCAGTTAATTGAGCAATCTAAATATTTAGGTACAGTTCTACACAAGTCAGGTATTTGTGAAAAGGATGTTGGGCATGTTAACCATGCAAGAGGAGTACTACGAGCACTAAACGAAATATTGTGGAGTAGAGATATCCATAAAGGAACAAAAAAAGTAATTCTAAGAGTTCTTATTGAAAGCATCATGACATATGGAGATGAAGCTTGACTCTTGACAGAACGTCAGAAGCAAAGGTTGTGTGCGGTGGAAATGTATGGTTTAAGGAGAAGCTGCCTCTCTCAAGAACGCAGAAACTGAGATATGGCCATAGAGAAAGGATGTTTCAGCCAGATTTCGTAGTCGCCAGATAGGAGGGGGGATTCTACAATCGTATAGTCACGTTCGAGAATGCCCAATATCAGGTGGCCAATGGTCTCCAAAAGGAAAGAAGAATTCGCGAGGGCAGGAGCTGCAAGAGCCATGCGACAAAAACATCAGACAAGGCTGGAACCACGCAACAAGAGGCACGCTGACAAGTGGAAACATTGCTAAAAGTAAAAGTAAAATAGTTCTTTTTTAGCAGAGTACCGTCCGTATAGAAGGAAGCTAATCCAACGAGCAAGACAATGCAATAATACACAATCCAACAACCGAGCGGGATGGTTCAGGCGGCAACGTTCGATTCCTGGTGTCTGCTCATTCTGACCATGGGGTTTTTCTGGTTTCCCCTGATCGCCAAGGCGAATGCCAGGATGGTGTATTCTAATCTCTCCTTTCCTCCATTTCTTCTCATTTCATCTCCAATTTCACGTTTCAGGTGTGATTTCAGGCTTTGCGGTGCTAGACAAATGGCGTAGATCAGGGGTGGCGAAAACGACTTCCTTCCGCGAGTAACCAAATATGCAACCCGCACGGCGTCACTCAGCAGCATGTGAAAATCAAACGGACGGTTGCAGAGAAGGAACGTGCGCCTGCGAGTCAAAATAACTCGCGAGTCACGTTTTCGCCACCTCTGGCGTAGATGCATGCGCATTGGAGACATTTCTTTCCGTATGCCAGAGTGAGCTTTCCTGTCAATTAGGGTCGCTGAATCAAACTCTTGAGGATTCCTTATTCACCCTGTGCGCGGGTGTTTATACGAGAAATATTAGCGACTTCTGCGCATCTCTGGGAACCCCTCCGGCTCCTTCACCTCATCCCTACCTCCCGAGGGGTGTAGTCACAATAGAATGAGATTGGTAAAAAAAAGTAGATGAAAAAAAAACAAGAAAAGAAACAATACTTCAATAAATGCTCCAGGATTGGATGTAGGTTTTATTACATTTTTAAACCACTTCACGTCAAAGTCTTTTAATTTCTTTGTTTCGCGATATTTTGTCCAAAGTGAATTGTGCAAGAATACCTAAAACTGTTGAATTCATCACCACAAACCTTAACAATACAGCTAATGCCGAACAACACACCACATGTTCCAATCCCGGAAGTAGGATGAAGTGGGAACATACACGAGTGCTAGATGTGTTTTTTTATGAAAAGATCTTTCTCAAATACTGCCGACGTAAGTGAATGAAGTGCGACGTCACAGTCTTGCACGACGTGACATAGTGCCAATTGCTTGCGTTGATGGGGTATATATTGTTGGATAGAACTTTATTTTCTCAAAATGATGGATGAAGGTTTTAAAAAGGCAAATTCTACCATGTATGTATGGATTCAGAAGGTTAACATCATTTTTCAGAAATACTCACTGTTTTGTGGCTGCCGAAATTCGTGGATCTAAAGCAGGCGCGAATCTAGAAATATTCGACTGGAGGGGTCCGATCGACTCCCATATGGATATATCAGACTTAAGATGATACTAACACAGTTGCTAATTAAATATTTAAGTAAATAAAAGATATTTAAACTACCACCTATGATGAGAACTCTATTAAAAAAAATAGATGGTTGAAGTGCTCCAGAGGTACCCTTTCAATAAACACATCCTATACAACTCAACAAGACACAGCCCAGCGGCCCGCTGCTAACGATAATCATTAAAATGTATGAATAAGTGAGAGAAGAACAGACTACTGCAATAAGATGTAAACAGCGTATGGTTTATACAAAGTTGAATTATGATAAAATCGTCGTATCAATTCAAACAGAATAGAAGCGGCTGAAGAGGATAATAGTTGAAGAAGCCATAGGATGAAATAAATCCTTAAATTCACCATTATTATTATTATTATTATTATTATTATTATTATTATTATTTTAGGTGCATATATATTAACACAAATGACAAAAATTAGGTGCATAATCCTCTTAAGCAAGGAATTAAAACTAGTTGTGTTGGGAAATGCATAATTCCACAGTGATAGCTCCCTAAATTTGATCTCTACCGGAGAAGGATCTGCGTTAGAAAAATTTGAGACCATAAACTTCGACATACTTTCATTAAACTATTTCTGTCGTTCTCAAACATTGATATAGGCAGGTCTCATAACGTTTGGTGAAATTTTGGTGTTTCACTAAAGAAAAAGCAAGACATATCAAGGTCCAGACAACAAGTGCACAACGGCAGCGCTATATTCACACATCAGGTGAGGTGTAAAGTGTACTAAATTAGTGTGTTCGCAGGCGTCGTCGCCAAGTGAAGGCTGAGGTTACCACAGAGTCATTATGCTCATGGTGAGTTAGAAACCTGATAGCGTGGCGAAATCCGACAGCTGAGAGTCGTTGCCTTGTTTGCTGACAGCGAATATACAAACATCCCACGAAGACCGGATATCCGCTTCACATCCACTATATCCTCTCACGGCGGAAAAAGTTGTTTTCTGTAAGAGACTTAAACGTCGTAAATTTACATGTTTTTATCCTAAAAGGCCTTCACTTCAGACAGTTGCTTTATTCTGCTCACACATTTGGTGCAGTGAAACTAGGAGAGCTTTTAGGCTTGGAACTGTTCACTCAGGCATTTATTCTTAAAATACACTGGATCTTCCCCGTCCTACCAAACCCATTATCTCTTCTCTGCCTTTAATAAAACTTTTACGTGAATGCTTTCACTTTCCCTTCTTTAGGCTTAACGCGAAGCAAAGCCATACTTTTCTTGCTATTTCTGTTCTTTCTACTTATTCTATAAAACAGCTTGAAGGCTATAAAATGAGTGCTTGGTAAATTAATTTTATAGAATATCATAAATTGTTGTAACGCACAAATTATAATTCAAAAATAAACAACTTACATAAAGATTAATGCATTTTGATGCCATAATCATTGATATGAAGATATAAATAATTAAAGAAATGATAGTAGGATAAGTAATTGCAGTAAATAATTTCTGTTTATCAAATCAATGTGTAATGTAATAAGCCTGAATTAAACTATTTGTCCGGAGACAAAGGTCATTAGTGAACGCGTTAGCATAAAGATTCCTGGAATGCAGTTGAGGGGTGAGTTCAGTACGTTTGTACAGTCACGTAGGCAGGAATTCTCTAAATTAGAAAGGGAATGAAATGCCTAGATTCCCGCAAAATTCCACATAGAAATTATGTCAGATACATACGTAGAGTTTTAAGATTGGACGGCCTGAGTAGCAACGTGGTAGGGGTATGGCGTTAGCTAGGCAGAGCTTAAGTTAAGAAAACAGCATGCATTCTTAATCAGAGTTACTTAATTCTGTGACTTACTCGTGTGAGATTTCTTATGATTACTCGTGTGGTATTTAGTTTAATCAGCACCTACTGACGCATTTGAGTTAGAAATATTTGGCCATTATTATGTATGTGGGTAGTGAGCATTTTCGCTATCAACATGTAACACACGCACTTGCATCATGTTAGCGTTGCTGTTATTGGCATTTTTCTGCCAATATTGTAACATCGAGGGCCGTAGCTGCGAAGCGACGACAGGGTGTAGCCGTAGGATCTGCGCGTCTAAACACGAATGAGAACCCAGGATACTACACAATGAACTTTACGTATTAAAAAACCCCGATTCCGTAAGTTTCTTAAAATGTCATACATCCTACTCGAATACGGGATAATGTCCGATAGATTTACCGGCTATTGCGAGGGATCTTTCCGAGTAATATTTCTGAAACTTACGGCAACTGACGCTTCGCATATTATTATTCTAGAAATAATTTAATTCTTTACTTCAGCAGTCGGAGACTCTCTGTAAAATATTTTAATCGACATTAAAATTTATCAGCTAACGACACTAGTGTTATCCTTTCACATTACACCACGCATACTCAGAGTCAAAAACCTTATAGCTATACCACTGAAGCAGTTGGTGGAACAGACAACGCAGAACGAGCTGAGCGATGACGACACATAGAACTCATCAACAAAGCAGGTAATATTAATTGTTGTCTAGTGGATGCAATTTTGAGGTAGTAGTATCAACATTTGAAGCAAAAGGTACGGCTTCAAAATTGTCGCACCAAGAGTGGCTTCATTTTAACTACATTTATTCATATGATGGGGCGATTAGAACACTGTTTTCCCCTAATGTAAGCTGTGCACCCAGCCACCGCAACGACCTTGTTACTTTACGTGCGATTTGAAACCGCAGGTCTCTTGTCTCTAAGTTTGCCGATAGGTATGCTAGCTCTGCTGAATATTGACATGACTCCCACTGACTTACCATGGCGCAATGCGCTACACCATGCATAAAACATTTTTCAAGATAGGATTTATGGTACCAAATTGGAACATTAAGATAAGTTATTTATTGAAAATTAATAACAGTATAGTTGTGGTGTAATGTTGTGTTGGCGTAATAAGTTCCATTTTAACGAGGAAATCAGCTCTAATATTTAATCCAAAAGGCCACCTCAAAAAAGGCCCAACGATATTCATCTTGTTTACACCCAGCTTGCTACGTCCTTTCTTTCTCACATGATACTAATTTACTGGTTAACTGTTAGTCTCAGCGATAATGTGAAATGAAATAGGAATTGCATTCAGAGGCTATTTTAGTGGGCAAACAGTAATCTTATTCTATTTTTAGGGATGATATACCTAAATAATCCAGAGAAATCATTGTTGTACCACAAATCAAAATTACTAAAAATGTATGTAATGTCTGGCCATTTTTATAAGCTATACTTTAAAACAGTATATTACGTTTTTATTTTGGGTATAATACTTATTTCTTATTTTCACATATAATCAAGATCGGAGTGGCCAAATTAATGTGTTACGTAAACCGTAATATTAGCCTATGTTAAATCAGTTTATTTCAATCAGAAATTTGCGTATTTTTCATACAATGAATGGCAATGATGTTATATGCATTATCATGCAAACAGAACCATGTTTCCATGCATAATGTTGATTTACAAGGTATGATACTATTTTGTGAATGTGTTTATTTTCTTGTTTATATGTTAATGTGGTCACTAAGGTCACATAATGTCAACATTATATGTGCATGTGCTAGCAGAAGCAAATTCATTATTCCAATCGCAGCCGCCGGACGAGTAACAAATCGCTCAAATCGCAGAAATCGGATAACTAATGATCGTAGATGTTAGATAATTAACATGTTTACGATTGTGAACAATTTAATAAATTAATAATACATTTAGAAAAAATAATCAGAAACTCAGCGAGTCATTGACCTAAAAGATCTCCATTATTGCATAAAAAATACAATTTTTTATGTGTTACACTGGCATAGCTTTCTCTGCCCTTGTACAAACTATTTTTACAAACCCTTATTCTCCATATGCTTCATGTTAATTGAGATATCGAGATGTTAATCTTATTGCTAATTTTCTTGTAGATGCAAGGGGAATTGGTAGGTTTTAAGCGATAGTCAAATCCTTTAAGAACTGGTGGCTATGTGGAGCATTCCATTTTCTTTGCATGTCCAGGACACAAAACAAGAGAATAACGAATTCCCATTTCAGAAAAAGTATAAGTATTGGAAAACTTAAACAAATAACAAGAAATATCTCGGAAATGGTTCACTCGACAAAAAATGTATATGACATAAATTGTGTGTTTAAACAAGATCTACGTTTTTTTGTACAGAAAAATGTTGTCTGTCTCTTACGGTTTACCAGTTATGGAAAAGCCATTCAGAAAGAAGAGGACTTTTGGGGACATTGCTATAAAATTCAATATATACATTTTATTTGTCATGAATATATCTTAAATATATGATATTTTAATCAAAATTGTTTGAGCCATTTTTGAGAAAATAAAAATTTTCAAATGCTGTTCCATACAAAGGGTAGTCTGGAGTGGGGATTTTCTTGAAAAATCTTCGTGTCGCATCTTTGAGAGACACTGAATCTAAATGCTAAGTTTGATATTTATCCGAGTTTTCATTTTTGAGTATTCTGTTCACAGACACACACAGATCTTTTTCTAAAAATATTTCTATTTTTGGATTAAGCAGGCCTCAAAACGTGTATTTCCTATGAAATCTAGGTATCGAATTTTTGGGTGGAATGCAATACTTCCCCTACTATACGTAGTAGACAAAGTAAAAATGTTTACAGCTTACGTAATTTTTGCAGTAGTAATAATAGTTAAGACTTATCCTCGAAGTAGGGAGGTTGATACTGATTTGATAGTAGCATAACAAGCACGCGCGCGCACACACACACACACACACACACACACACACACACACACACTTGCAACATATTGAGTACGTGAATATTCTACCATAGACTCCGGACAAATCCGATTTTGCTACATATTATCATTGTGATAATTAAAGAAATCATTACATTAATAAACGTCACTGAATGTACTGGCATTTATCCAGTTATGATTGTAGTTATTGATAATTTTCCTTTACTAATGATCATCGGCCCTGAGAAATTGGACCTCTACGCTTCCGACTTCTAACATCAACCGACGGCATAACATCGATAACCAGCAACAAAATTTACTAAACATAAATTTTAGAAGAGTTTCTTGCAGTCCGACAAATTTGGGGAACTTTTGCATATAACTGTACACACACACACACACAGAAATGCACACATGTTGAGCTTTTTCTGCGCATGCCAGTCCATACAAATTTGGGTAATATTATTGGCCTTTGCCTACAAACAGTTGCTTCGTTTCTGGATAAAAACAATAAGAGCTCTGCAATACCGTTCCGCTTTCTTTCTTGTTATCTCCCTCTTTGTGATCCTAAACAATATGAAGTCTCTGCAGGCTTCGCTCCCCTTATATAGTCAATGGGGATCAAACGGTGTACAACAAAGAAGCGCAATGCAGAGTAAAGCTGGGAAAAGGAGGAGCTGCCGGAAGAAGGGGGTGGAAGTTGTATGGCCTGGGATCTTTGCCAGGAACTGACCAACGCACGAATCTGGAAAAGATAAAACTTTCACGCGATCCATAAAACGTTCGGACCTAATTGACAAGGATGTTGTGATTTCCCTGGTTGGTCTTGGCAAGCTCCACGAGATAATGTAACGCGAACCTATCACAAGGTCCTTCCCCAGAGAGAAACATTCCATGCCAGAGTGAAAATTACTCTTTGCAAGAAAAATACCCAGACAACAAGAATTTGTACGCTATTAACTCCTTCTTCCCAGGAAGCAGAGCTGTAAACCCCCAGGCTGCAGTTGTGATCCAGGATCTACCGGAGGGTCTGGCTATGGAATACCCCCCGGGGAAAATTCTTTGAACATTTACCCGCATTTTAGAACATGCTTGTAATTAAAATCAAACAAATAAGTATTTATTATTATTATTATTATTATTATTATTATTATTATTAAATTATAGCTAATCTCACTATAGAGTATTTAGAACTTTATGAATTGACGGGGCAAAAATGAAAGCAATTGAAAGTTTGTAGAGCGTTCAACGCATTTATTAACAGAAAACTGAGATTCATATTTATATTTCTAAAAATGCGAATATGTGTATTTCAATTTTAAACATCTGATGTGACACATTCACATGACTTTCTCTGCCCTCTACCTTTATCAGTGGGTATACAAACTATTGTTATTAAATTCAATGCCATAGTCGGGATTTGAATCGCGGATCTCCCGGTCTCTAACCTCTGAGCTAAATTCCCCAACTGATTCGCATTTTTCCCGGTAAACCACAAGGAGATCTCAAATTGTATTGAGATGACATACCCCAATAGCGACTTACATTGTTGTAAGTACTTTAAGTCCCGTGCTTCATAGTTTCAACCACTATTGGGTCAATTAATGGAATTAATTGTTCTTCCACACAAGCGTGTGTTGCACAGGGTTGGAAAGGTAGAATCAAGCGACTGAAAAATTCAATGCCATAGGCGGGAGTTGAACCACGGATCTCCTAGTTTCCGTCCGGTTGCTCTAACCATTGAGCTACCATGGCAACATGCCGGTATGACACTAAATTCTCCAACTATGACTATGGCAATCCCGGCTATGGCATTGAATTTTTCAGTCGCCTGATTCTACCTTTCCAACCTTGTCCACACACGGCTTGTGTGGAAGAATAATTAATTCCATTAATTGACCTAACTATGAAGCCCGGAACTTAAAGTACTTACAGCATTGTAAGTCGTCATTTGGGTATGTCATCTCAATACAATTTAAGATATCCTTGTGGTTTACCGGAAAAAATGAGAATCAGAATACACATTTTTGTGCAGTAAACGTTTGTCTATCTCTTACGGTTTACCAATTATGTGAAAGTAGTTCAGAATGAAGAGGACTGTTGGGGACATTCCCAGAAAATTCATGATATATTTCATTTGCTATGAAAATATCTTAAACATATCCTATTTAATCAAAATCGAAAATTGCGAAAAATGTTCAATGTAAAAGGTAGTTGGGTGTGGAGGATTTTCATGAAAATCTTTTGTGTGGCATCCTTGGAAGGTACTAAACTCAAATACCAAGTTTGGTATTTATCCGACTTTTAGTTTTTGAGTTATGGTGTTCACACGCAGACAAACACACACGCACGCACACGATGTTTCCAAAAATGCTTTATTTTCATTCAGGGCAAGACTCAAGGAAATACCACATTATTTCTGGTGAAATATCGGTATCGAATTTTTGGGTGAAATGCAATTCTTCCCCTACTTACTGTACCTAGTAGAGAAGGTAAAAATGCTTATTGTAATTCTAAGTAAACATAGAAAACTATCATGTGCTACATTTACATTTATTTTTGTACCCCCTAACATTTATTTTGATATAACTTCCAGAAACTACTCTTATGAAGCCCGATTTTTCTATCAACACTATTGTGATCGAGATAAACCTTTGTAGAAATAGCGTCATTACACATTTCGTTGTAAGTACAAGGTGGATAGAAGAAGCTAAACCGATAGTCGGATGTTGATAAACCGGATCGTTATATACTAGCCTTTAAATTCCACACCCTTCCCTGACATCGCGAAACAATGAATAGCAATAGCACTAAAATGATAGAAGTATGGAGAGCCAAAAGACTACGAAGCGGCTTCGCTGTGTTTTTCCTGTCCGCGTCCTCGGCGCAATGATTTACTTTATGAAAGGAAATGCTGAAACTGGCCACCGTCGTTGTCCATACATTTTTGGCACCTCTTTAGGAAACTATCCATCACTCACCGCAGTTCACGTTGAGAAATGCTGGAAATTTCCTGGCGGATATTTTGTTTTAATTCTTTCAGGGTATGTTGGTTTGTCTTGTACACTTCATGTTTTAAGTTACCTCAGAGATAGCAGTCGCAGGGGATTAGGTCGGGGACCGAGTGGACCACATGTCTCTACTAATAATCCTGTCCTCAAACACACTTTCAATTGTTCTCATTGAAATATTGACCGTATTAGCCTTTGCAGAGTCTTGTTGAATAAAGACAAAATCGATGAGAACAATTGAAAGTGCGTTTGAGGACAGAATTATTGGTAGATATTTGTGGCCCCCTCGGTCCCCCAACCTAACCCCCTACGATTCCTATATGTGGGGTAACTTAAAACAAAGTGTACAAGACAAATCCATATACCCTGGAAGAATTAAAATAAAATATACGCCAGGAAATTGCCAGCATTTCGCAACGTGAACTACGGCGAGTGGTGGATAGTTTCCTAAAGAGGTGCCAAAAATGTATGGACAACGACGGTGGCCAGTTTCATCATCTCTTTTCGTAAAATTGGTAAGTAAAGTCTTTAAAAGTATTTTTAAAAACGTTTCATGGTTTCATCCGCGCCTTTCTACGACAGCGGCAGACGGCAACGAGCGCCGAGGTTGCGTACATGAAAAACACCGTGCAGCCGGTTCGTAGTTTTTTGGCTCTCTCTGTACTAAAACATTCAAAGCAATAATGGATATAGGAAGCACTGAATGACTCTACAGCTGCTTCCAACACTAACATTTATCCATGCAATTAAGCTGCCAATGTAATTGTAATTTTTTTTTCCAGTGTATTATATGTATTTTTTCAATGTTAAGATATTTTTACTGTCTTTATGTAATACCAGTGTTTATAAAACCAATGTTGTTTAAAATAGTCAAGATTTTAACGTTATAAGCTATAACATACGTATGTTTTATTATATATCTACTATATTGAATTATTTTTATATTTTAAAGCATTGTTATGATGCTAATTTAATGTAATATCAATACTGGCAAGTACGTTTTAAAGACAACGTAATGTTGTATGTATTTTATAGGTTGCTCATGACTAGTTGTTCATGCGATCTAAAATAAATAAATTAAGAAAAATAATCGATATCCTGGAAATGGCTGATGCCACAAAGAAGATATTGGAAATAAACTCTATTTTAAGGTGATTTCCAGTTTTTGTACAATGTTTGTCTATCTCGTATAGTTTACCGGTTATATAAAGGTATAAAATATACTTTCCGAATGAATACTTTACACGCTTTTCCCAGAAAATTCAAGATATACATTTTATTGTCATATAACCGTCTTAAGCATAGAATATTTTAATAAAAACCATTAAAGACTTTTTGGGAAAATCTAATATTTCGAAAAATCTTCTCGAAAATTTCGAAAACTGTTGTGTCGCAGCTTTGGAAGATAAACTTAAATAGTTGAGTATTTATCAAACATTTTATTTTAGAGTTATATTCACGGGACACGGACCTTTTTCTACAGTATATTTTCTGGATTTAGTGGACATCAAATCAATAGTGAAATCCCGAATTTCTAATGTTTGGGTGGAATACAATAAATACTTCCTCTCACCTCTATAGGTAGGTGACAAGTAGCAATGGAATGTAGCAAACAAGGCAATTTTCCTTATGTTTAATTCAAATACAGTGCTTTTCCAAACAATCAGACTTAAAATGAAACTGTCATATAATCCCAGTGGCTAATTGGTTTGCGCCTGAGCTTCATATTAATGAGCCTGCTTATGTATCTTCATTACTTAGCTATCTTCAAATATCACTTTCAATGTTGAGCCAAGCCAAAACTTTGAGCCTGTGTTCCAACATGGAGGTTCCAAGTCTGTTTTTAATCAACTTCAATTTTGAAAATGACCTTTATCCACTATTATTTGTTACCATAAGTGTTAAGTAAATTCTTGAAGCTACCTCTATATTAGGAACATAAACTTTGATTCCATTTTTTCTAGGGGGAGTTTATAATTCCACTTCTCCTGATTAATGACACTCTTTTTACATTTTGGAAACTCTTGATAGAAAGCCTTGAACTCAATAATTTCATTTCGCAACTGGTGTTCAAAGGAATTGTTACGTTTTAATAAGCTTTGAGCTAGTGCAACTATATCTTCATTAGCGTCCAACCAGTTGACCCAACACGAGTGCCATAATTTGTTTGTAGCCTCTGCCGAAATGAATATTCAAATTTATCTATGAGGGGAAGGGAACTCCAGGTTCCATATTATTTTCTAATGGAGCCAGTTAGACTTCTGGTGTTTGGACGCGGTCAATAAGTTCCAAACACACATATATTTTGCACTTGTACTGTGTTTCACTCTCATACTTTGTGAAATCAGTTAACTCAGCAGCTTTCACCTCATTCTCGCGCGTAAATACGGACCAGGCAGTGTGTATAAAATGCCGTTATGTCATATAAAACTATGCTTATAGAATGCAGTATGAAGCCCTATAAATTTTGCACTAGTCCGGCCAGATGTGAGTGCACATGGAGAAGGACGCCACTGCTTTGTTGAAAAGGAGTAACGTCGTAAGGACTTGCGAGCCGAACTTCTTTCCACCGAACGCGCTCATATTGTACCCGACTAGTACACAGAATACTGTTACATGTTGGGGTGAAGGCCGAAAAGGTTACCAGAAAATGATTAATTTAGATCATCCCAACACGCACTTGGGGACGGGGGGAGGGGTCCAATTCGCTGACAGCAAAAAGACCGGGAACTTGGAGTGTAATTTTAAGGGGAAGGCGTGGGATTTCATATTACATTACCTTGTATTCATTCACAGAAACGTTTGGCTTTTCTACATAGTTAGCAAAGGAAGCAGGATGAAGGAAGATGCCACAGACCGTAGACCGACCACATACGACTGGTTCCAATGCCCACTTACTCTCGAGTGACGCTAAATTCCCCTAACTAACCGTATATAGCCAGAGACAGACAGGCCTGACGTCATACCAGACAATTTCAAACAGATCCTTCTCTTTGAAGTGCTCCGCGCCAAAAGGAAAGACCGTCAAACCGAAATATCAACCAAGGAGACGTAATAATGCTACGTCTGGTAGCAACAATACAGTACAGCAGTTTGTCTGGTAATGACAAAATTAATATGCCACAATACATCGGTTTTGTTAAAACCATATTTTTCTACCAGCAGTCATGTGTTTGACTTCTGTAGCTGATGGGCAGAGCTCTTCAGACGCAATGCTTTTGGCATTTGGTTTTTGCTGCGACATTGATCGCAAAATTACTAACTAGTAGTTCTAGAAGTAGGTTACATAAGTACAAAGCTAATAGTTCTAGAAGTAGTTAGTAAAACCATCAGCAGAGCATTTAAAATCAAGCACCTAAAATTGCATCGCGCTACTGTGCGTAAAAACTAATTGCAAGGTTTAAGGCAAGGCGGCGGGAATTTGAAGGTCCTAAATTAATGGTTTAATTTTGTTATATTTTAACTCATAATCTGATAACTAGAAAGTACTTCAAAAAGAGACCGTCAGCTGCTATTTAATTTTTAAATTTATAAATTAGTAGCATAATTTATTAACAACTTAGTAAGTTGTACAAGCAGTTTTAAATAAGAAGTATTCAGAATGTTATTAACTGCGTTTTAAAATATGGTTTTATTCTACATAGTCTTGAATATGTTTAATGATAATTTATAACTACACTGATTGAAATATTTCTACAAGATAATGCGCATTAAAATTAACTGATAGGGAATAAAGTCTTATAAAGTTTCTCTATCATGTGCATAATGTGAAATTTAAATAGCCAGTTGTGCGCTACACCATTTGGAAGTTCTCACTAGTGAATCCTATAAATATGTATGTTTTTTCTATAGAGAAAACGTGTCGGTAACTTTATTGAAAATTTAATTTTAGTCATTTCGCATCGGATTCATAGTGGTTGCCTCAGCAGCGTTTACGAAGTGCGCTTTTAAGCTTTTATGTTAGAATAAGTTTATTTTGTGTTTTTGTATGTTATTCAATAGAAAGTAACGCTGGTTAGAATTATAAATTACATCATACTTGGGTGATCCCAATTGTAGTTAATATGAAGAAACAAAATTCTAGGCTGTGTGTACGTTTGTAATGGCCAGTTGGGTGTCGAAAGACCCAATATCGAAGCATTGGTAAACACTAACAATGTGATGTGGTATGTAAAACCACTTTAGTGTCAATATTAGCAGATCAACGGGTTATGTCGATGGAGGTTGTCGCTAGGTTTACATTTTGGCTTAAACATGTTCGTGATTAACAAACTAAGCACACACACGTTAAATGCAGTATAGGGCCAACACAGTTTCAAAATAGGAACGATTCTAGTTCGAATGCTGCTACTTTTCGCCAACAAATGGGTCACGAGCAACAGGTTATGTTAATTAGAATTGTTGTTCCATATGAGTATATACTTGTGGATGTATGTATTGAAGATCCGGGAGTGATGCATAACTTTTATAAAATCTTTTTTTATTTTTCATGTTTTGTAGTAATGTGTGCAGGAAAAATATTTGCAACACTTGAATGTTCGTCTACACTCAATAACAGCAAGAATACGCAAGAGAAAAAAGTGACCGAGAGTTCTATTAATTAATAAAAAGGTGGTGGGATGGGGTTTTTATTTAATCTTTGTGTAGGCTACCAGATCTACTATAGATAAGAGATGGTCCTGCGTTAGTACAGAAATGGAACAAGATCTCTAAAGTGAAACTTTAAGTTCTCTTATAGTGCATAACATATTCCGTTGTGTATTACTACTCTGGTAGAGATAATTATTAATATTACCTAAAAAGGTAATAAATTATCGTTGTCCTGAAGTCAGGTATCTATAGCTCAGTTGCAGCTAAAGCGGTACCGAGTCGGGAAATTGCAACTCAGAACCAGCAATATTAAGACGGCCACCATTTCCGAAAAGATTCTCGCAGCTAGAATGCAACCAAAGTCTTTAAAATCAACACCCACGACGGCATCAACATCTGCCAAGTTCGCTACTGGAAAGATCACACCAGCCTTCAAATAATAAGATGGCAAACCATAGTACATGATGCATCACCGAAAAAATTCAGGACCAGTTATGACAGAACTGACTTCCTGCAGAAAAGTGATCAGTCTGCACCCAGAACATCTAAGGGGAAACAAGATCCACGAGCATCTCCTCGGATATCCTCCTGAATCTTCCGGGAAGGACTCAGATCGGCGACCTTAGCTGATCTCACCTTACAATCGGTTCGAGGTTTTCTATTGGAAAGGAAAGGAAATGGAGCAGGAGGATTCTGCCCACACTGCCAGAATGACAGTGAAAATGAGGCAGGATAAATGCTCCGTTAAGTGTGTTAGATTTACACCAAAGAAAAAGGGAAAATTGATTCGACCACCGATTTCCTCAACGTAGTATACTTTTACGGTTGAGAACTTATTCCGTTAAAATTATTATGCTTATCCTACAATGGAACACATGTGAAATTAGAACACATCGATCAGAGCTTGAACTTTTGCTCAACAAGTTTTGGTCATATGTTTGCAAGAGACTAAACTCCGTCTGCAAGATATCTTTCAACTTAAGACGATATACCCTAGCACGATGTGATCTTGCAACGGAAGGGGGTATTCCTGCTCAGGGGGGCCTTCTGATGCTCATCAGAGATGATATATTCGTGGAATCGATATGCATACAGTCTAGGATCCAGTAGAGAGATGAGACAAGATCTCAAAGTGAAACTTTTAAGTTATTCCGTTGCGTATAACTACTCTGGTAGAGATAATTATTAACATTACCTAAAAAGATCATAAATTATCATACCAAACTAGTTGCTCCAGATAAGATACATAGCTCCTTTAGTGCGCTTTGTACGTGGAGGAAGGAATATTGATGTCATCCCATAAAGCAGAAGATCATCATAGTTGAAAATGCTAATTATCAGCTTTCTTATATCTTTCATAGATATCTAGATAAGCTTTGGAAAGAGAAGACGCATGGAAATCTCTCCTTCAAGGTGGATGAGACAATTTTCACTTGAGGGTTAAGGTAATAGTTGCCCTTTAGTCTCACATTAAAACGCGCGGCGAGTTTCGAAGTTCTAAAGTCGCGACTACCGCAACTGTATTACGGAAATGTTTTTAATTTGCTAACGCTGCTTAATTCCAAGGTAGTTTTAAGCGAAATGTTTAATTTTAATACAAGTAAAAAAATGCAACGCTTCCTGTAAGACAGTAGCAAAATGAATAATTTTATACATTGACTTGCTGATATTTTATAGAAGCTTACAAAAAGCAATTACGACGCGACGTAGAGTATTAATAACGCAGATTACTTGGGAGATATGTCCACAACTGTTTGAATTGTATGCTAGTTTATGTGAGTATACGCTTTCAGTATACAATTGCATCCTCTAAACTCTAGCGCTAAATTGTGACTAGGCACTTAAGAAAGTGAAGATAAAAAGGATATGCCAACTGCTGTTCTATCATATATTTTAACAGGGTTTGGCTTAATTGTACCCTTTTTAACTATACCACTAAAAGCGAAAACAATCTGCTTTTTTCTGAAGTAAGTGCTCAAAGACTAAACGAGTGGTAATTTTTCATTCATTTTTAACATAGAATCACCTACTATCTAAATGTATTCTGACACTTTAGATCCTTTATGTCCAAATACTTTATACTCGAAACTATGCAGCTTTGGACGTTGAAAATTATGCCTTTTAGTAAAAACTACTTATTTATTAACTTTTCCTTTATAAATTATAAATGCGCGTAATTCCTATGGTATTAGCTCGACATTCATTTTACCAAACGTGGGCTCTGTGCGTTCATAATTAGTTTGCCAATCAACAAATTTAGTTGGCAAACATATAAACAGAGAGGTTTTAAACCCTCTGGCAATTTAATTACCTTCGGGGACATAAACATACTAACATAATATTGATTACTTTGTACACACTGGCATTGTTTTAGCATCTCTGTTTAAAAGTTTTAACTACTTAGGATGTGTCTCACTCGTGGGGAAATAAAGGGTACACAATTAAAGGGTCGTAGTCTAGTTCTTAAGGTACTCGGTACTGAAATTTCTACAAATTTCAACTAATATAGTTCAACAGAATTGTTTAAAAATTTATAACAATGTTTCTAAGAAAACATTTTTCATATAAACTACCGTATCTGATGAATGTTTTAAGCTTTTAAATTTGAACATGATTTATATCTCAAATTCAGTTGTTTATAACCAAAAACATTAATGTGCAACATTAAAACGTTCCCTGGAAAACATAATAAAGTATGTGATATTTTTAGTTTTCAGAAATCAATCATGTATTACATTATTAAAATTCTTAACCCTAGACTCTTACTTTACATCATGAAAAGACTCTTTAGTTCCCTCCATCCACTTTAAATAAATACATTATGAAAATCTGAAAATGACCATGGAAAACACTTTAAATTGGCAACGTTATAACAAAAAATATGAGAAAAATAAGTTTTAAAAATTCACGCATTATTTACATACACTTGCCCAAGTCCATTTAAATGACAAAAATAGTAAATCCACGATGGCATCTCCTGATATTACAATGTTTGATATTTTTTCTGAAATTTTAAAATAAATATTCTTTTTCGAATTTTGCCAATATTTTATAAGAAATACCCAACAGATTACACCCGAATATTATTTTAAGACAAATTCCCCGGTCGTAGTGGAGAAGATATGTACTACAAATATTTAGTTAATTTATTACATACAAAGTTTTTTATTTTACTTAAGGTGGAGAAAAATCCTACATTTTGTTTCCATAAATCTCTGTGTTATCACTAACTTGGTGGGCGTTGTGATATGTTGTGTAAGTTTCACTTATGTAAGATTCACTGTTTCCTTTGGAACTGATCTAATAGCAGTTATATGAATACCAAGAGGGTATTTTCTGCCCTTTACTGTTAACATGACATTTTTTTACGAGTTCCCTTTTTTGGTGTTCGGTATATAATACAAAATGCAAAGCATTTTCCTCTCCCCCACATATGGAGAGATGGTCACATAATCTCACAATGAGATAGAACACCTCTACGCATGGTTGTTGACGTATTACACATAAAGTGAGATGTTGGAATATTATGGTGTAATGTGCGAATTGCCTTAGCAATTAAATCTGGAGAGAAGCTAACGATGTTGACAGAAATAGATACTGCACACCATTCATATCCATCATCACCAAACACACGGCACTCTGTGGACTATGACAACCGCTCTTGGAAATGGCAGTGTTCCATCTCTTCCGAAATTACCATGTGCTTCAAAATCTTGCTTTATTTTTGTGATTTTTATGAGTGATGGCCTTACCAGATCACGTATAATAAAACTGCGAATCCTAAAATTCACAGTTTCAGTTTGATTCATATCAAATCTTAATACATCAGTCAGGGTTTAATCTTTAATATATACACCAAATTTAATGCATATTTCTAAATTAGTTCCAGAGATATTAAATTGTTATTTTTTACTGATTTGAAAAATTGTTCCACAAGATACAATTATTTTTGAAAAAAAATATAATGAAACTCTTAAATAGTAAACTAATAAAATCAGAGATGAATTAGAAATTATCCTGCTAGTTTCAGAGAAAATAAATGTAAAATTTGAGACTTCAATGTTATACTTACAGATTTACACATAATCAGTATTGTAGTTTAATAACACTACAATTAAGCATGCTAACAAAAATTCATCTCATTCTTTGTTCTGTTATTTACAAAGAGGTATACAAATTTAATTGATTTATACCAAAAAGTACATCGTGTAGAATCATTTGAATATGAGAACGTGCCGACAAATGAAAACCCGAGAAAGGAGAGTTTAAAAATTCATAACCATCACCATAAACTACACGATTTGTACTTTAAGATCTGTTTTGGCTACACAGAGTTACATCAAATCTCCTAGTATATTTCTGGGTCTTTGGTCTTTCTATACATCTTCTACCAGTTGGATGATAATTTAACACTTGGAGAGGACTATGGTATGAGTCCATCCTACGAAAGTACGTATAGAGTTATTTCTATTTTCTATCATTTCTACTATATTTACAATTCCTAATTTTTCGTTATATCTTCATTGTTTTGATGGGCGTAACAATTTCATCAGTGATGTCTCAGTCTTTTGTTTATATTTACTTGTGAGGGTCCATACTTCTACTCTATATATCGGGACTGGAATATTCAGGACTTTATTAAATTTTAAAATTGTTTTTAGATAGAAAGTTGTAAAAGTAGAATTTCTAAAACAATGCATCCGAGCTAAAAGATTTAGATTATCCTAGAGTGCCATAAACTGCATTGTGACCAACTTTGGTTTCAATTCCATCACATGGCGGTTATGTTTTGTATTTACACATGTTTAATAACTCGACTTGGTTTGATTAGGTTTTACTTCCCATTGTATCTTTGTACATGCTTAATTTCTCATGGCGCATTATCTGTTTACGATACAAATCGTCATAATTCAATTTATCAAATTAGTTGTAGAATTACCTATACGTTATACTGGCAACTTTTTTTTTATCTAAACATTACTCTTTTATCTAACCTACGTAAAGATTAAATGGCGGAAATTATGAATCCAGAAGAATCTGAAATGGAAGTGAAATTATAGAAGCAGCAGAAAAATTAACCCTAGACGTACTTACCCAAAAAATCCAGAAAGCAATGTGATATAGCACTTAATCGCTTCACTGCTTGGTGCAAGGCAAAACATTTCATTGGAAATGACTGCTAGCGAATCAACAAAACATCAAAAGATCTGACAACTCGCTTTTTTAAGAATGCGTTCTAAACGTGATCTGTTAGTTTCAGGAATCCATAAAATATTATTGATATTTTACAAGTTCGAGCGCTGTCTAAAAAGTGGTAAATGCCACGTGTGTTAAAACTGGTTTTATGCCTACTTTTATTCCCAAAATAAAATCTGTTTTTACCCTTGTATCTCATCTACTATTCTTTTCGTACCTTCTTACAGCTAAGCTACGTAGGGTTTAAGAATTATAACATTAAAATAACACTGTTTTTGTCTTAATGCTGTTTAAAAATCATGCACGTGCATACATTACTTGCTTCTCTGCAACTAATTTAGCATTTGAAGATCCTGAGGCTCTCTTGAATGGTGTGTCCGCTTTTATGTAAGCAAATTTATCCTATTTTTTCACAGTTTTATAGGAATCTGGGTTTATAGGTTACATATGAATAGCTATATGGCAAATTCAAAAGATTATACAACAATAAAATCAACATAGAACTAAAATATAAAGTTTTTAATAAACCTCTGTAAAACCGATATTTATAAATTTGGGCAACTCTTGCCTTTTTTCTGAGATGGATATCCCTAATATCTTGGCCACAGCGAGAGGCGTTTCTCCTCCTCCAAGTTCGCTATACAGCCATTCAACAAATCGACATTTACTTGCTGTATGACCTTGACATTGATCTTTCTCGGGAACAAGCAAGCTCAGCTGACATTTCTATCATGTGGTGGGGAACGCTGCCGATGTTGTGGCGAGCTGCAGCCTGTGGAAGGAGAGGGAGAGACTAATATTCCCGCAGCAAATGTGGTGTTTGTTCCCCCTCTATAATTAATGTGGTACCGGTTACGAAATTTAACACGCTTGTCATCCTGTTACAGAACCACTCAATATTACTCGTCTCTAAAAGGATTAATATAAAGAAACATCTTTGATTTTGTTTTTTGTCAAAGCCATCGCACTGACTTATGTGCACAAAGCATAAATTGTAGTTGTGCACGTTAGGATTCCTTGATTTTAAATACGTTTTTTATTTGTTAAATTGGCTATCCTGTCATTGCAGGACCCCTATGAAAAATACCTGCGCCATTCAGCGGCAGTCCAGTTGTCCAATTGTCTTTGCATGATTGCTCGCATGTCTTAGTGCTGCGATGGTGACGAGGAGTTCAGGAACTGTATGCTACAGTTGATCCCAAAACAATGGTTTAGACGAAATTAATGGAAACTGAGTCGATAACAGTTGGAAGAAGAAGCGGATGACATCGCGTATGCAGTCTCCGGAGAATTTTACGACTGTCAGAGAAATGTTCTCGCAGTTCTAATAGATCAACGACCAGGCATCTCCAGAGAGCAAACTCACTTGCAACACAGTGCGTGCAATGTTGAAGAAAAAGTTGAATTTTTGGTCCTGGAAATCCCATTAGGTATACAGAAATATCCTCAGAGTACTGCGATAGGAGCATGGAATATGTAGAAATTATCCTTGCGTAGCTCAAAAATTGGCAGGATCTGTCTCGTAACCTCAGTCGCCACATTATTATTTCTTAATGTATAAAACTCACATTATTGGGCAGAATTTGACACACAAAACAGTACAGAGAACGCCAATAATATTGTCATTGATCCCATCATCTTGCGAATATGTGATAGGTATCTGAATATGCGCGTGGCCTGGTGTAACCCAATGGGAAAACATTTACAATGTTATTTTCCAGCAAGATGGAATCATTTCCCTATTTCGCCTTAATGTTCGTGACTGGTTGGATAAACACTTTGTGTTTTGATTGGAACGACGGGAATTACGACGGGAACAAAACCAACGCCACTTTTCAAAAAAATAGAGGAACCTATCAATGCCGAGTTAAGAAATATACTCCCAGGAATTTCTTGCACGTATCAGTTGATATGATTGCCTGCTTAGTAACGCGGGAGCATACCGCACAGATTGTCATGGACTTGAAAACGCATAAATATATCCATCTTTACGTAATGTAACGTCCTGAAACCGCAGAGGGTATGGGCAGTGCTTCTAGTTCTTATAAGAATGAAGTTATAATTAAAGGAAAGATGTGAAATCAGTTCGATGAACGTTCTAGTCTGAAAACTTCATACTTATAAATCTTTGCATTCCAATCCTGGAAAAGTATTAAACAACAGACAATCTTACAGGGAACGTACAGAAGGGATACACCAGCACTTGGACTGTCAGATCTAATACCAAGGAGCCAAACTTTTCTAAAAGAAGATACAGAGCGTGACTTCTTCCGATAAGAAATAATCCCCCTTATAGGAATAATAAGAGCTTTGTAAATACTTTTTAATCTTTCGGTAATTTACGAAATGAAATTATATGGTGTTTTATAGCTTTATGTTCCTCAGAAAGACTTGGGCTTTTCAATGGTGAAAGACTTGTCAAAATCGGTTGAGGATTTTTGAGATTACCTTACACACACACAAATTTTCCCTTTGTAATATGGATAATAATAATAATAATAATAATAATAATAGTATAATAATAAAAAGTTCTATCACCATCACCTTTACGGCATTAAATGCCAGTAGTTGAGTATGGCGCCATTGAGAACTCCCATGACCTTGTACACTTTGATAACAATAGCTTCGTGTTTCCAGACCATTATGCATAGAAATGGGAATTCAGGCACAGTGTCAGCTGGCAGTGAGCCAACAGTTTGGATTTATTGCTCAGTTAGGTCAGGGATATGAATTCTTTAGTTTCCATTTATCATCGAGAATGGCACGGTGTAAGACCAAAAATATTACGCAACTGCATAATGCCGGTCGACGTGAATGTAAACCGGGAAGCGATGATTTAAGTCTCAAGAGTTAGCGGAGCCGCTATGAGAGCGATAGACAATGGTTATCTATTGCCTCTGTAGCCCATTCTTGTCTAAAAGTATTCGCTCTAGGAGTAATGGGCTGCAACCAAACGTCTGCCGGAAATTGGCAGTAATGACAGGACATTAAAAGCTGCTGGGATGAAGAGCTCCGGTGCATAGAAAGGGAATTTAATATTCTGAAGGTAAGTGGGTCAATAACTCTTCCGTTATGGATTTTATGTCAATAGCATTAGGCAGTTGAAGGCCAGTAGAATGGTCATCATCCTGCACTTCAGTATTATCTGTAACACGGGTATAGTTAAGATCCAGAGTATTGTTCTTAAGACCCTGCCATATACTTTCCTCGTAGGCACAACATTTTATGGACCTTATCCCTATGGGCATTACCACTACAACGGTTATGTTAATATTGGTACCTCATACACTGCTTACTCCTGACACTACAGATACCTATGGCCTTATAAATTAAAGCGAGTCTTTACATATTAATTTTTATCACATCGGCGCTTGGTGTTATCTGAGTAGCACTTTCGAGAGACATGTTTCCCTCACCTTCAGCTCAAGTAGATTAAGCTTCTCGTTCACTCTCCTGACCCCCAAGAAATAATTCATTAGATGATTTTTCTGCCCTCTGCTGGGAAAAGTTATGATCTAGTGGTCTTGAGTTTGCTGCCATCTGTAGTGAAGTTTGGGAACTCATATGTCTTCTTTCTTCTCTCTTGTAATTTGACTGGATACGCTGCATCAAGTAGTCTGTAGGCGGTATTTAAAAATTCAAAATATTCTTGATTATAAGATGAATGAAAACCTTTTCCCAAACAATCTGTATAGGTTTTAATAATTTTATCTCTTGTCCTATTTCATGGTTACTACTCCAAAAATGGTTGATAACTGCTAATTTATCTATTTGTTTTAATTTTATATTTCTCTGATGTTTACTTAAACGTATTTTTAAACTTCTTTTTGTTCTACCAATATATGAACATTAGTAGTCTTGACATGAAATCTGATAAATACCTGATTTTTTTAAATAATCTGTTGTGTTCGTCAAAGGTGTATTCAACATATCTCTGATGAAGTTGAATATGAAATTTTCTGAATAATTTTTAAAAATATTTAAACATCACAGGATGGTATGTGAAATTCTTGTTTATTAAATCCTTTTTATTTGGGTTCTGTAAAGTATGTTTCTTTTTGTATTTGATAACTAAACTGCTAATGAGCAGCAGTTTGAAGCCATTTTCAATAGCTACATTCTTAATGTATTTTAATTCAGCGACATAATCTTCTTTTTCCAAAGGAAAATTAATCAATCTGTTGACCAAGCTTCCAAAAACAGTATGTTGATGTCAAGTAGAGTTGTAAAAATTATTAGTATATAATTATCCACATGAGTACGTTTTCTATAAATAGCAAATTTTATATTACTATCCTCATATAATTATATAAAAATTATATACATCATTTTATTATAAAATGATAAACAATAATTATGCTCATGGTGTATGGAGAGTGTAGGAAGAATGCAGTTCGTTCCTGTATGGTGTATGCGGAAACGTATCCCAATAGACCTCAACCATGTCGGCAATTATTTATCAACCTCTTCAACCAATTACGTGAAAGTGATACTGTGACACCTAGAAAACGTAACAGAAACAACCAACTGACTGGAGAAGAGCAGAAATTAATGTTTTGGCTGCCGTTGCAGTAGATCTGCAAATTAGTTCCCGCACAAACGCACGTGGAAGTGGCATAAGTCAGGCAAGTGTACTGCGCATTCTCCATCGACATAGTTTTCTGAAGTTCTCTAATGTTCGTTGATCTCTTCTTTTCAGCTGTTCTCGCTGAATTTTTAAAGGAGTTGTATTGTAGTTCGATTGTTGATAAGCCGAACTTGAAGTAGTTGCAACCACGTATTGTACAAAGTTTACGGTGGCCTTCGCCCCAATGTTCACTTTCCGGCGGTCCTCGCCCCAAGCTTACTTCCGGTGGCCTTCGCCCCAATGTTTAGGAATCAACTTTGTATTTTTATGCTTCTTTAAATATTATACATATTTATGTTTGCCTTGGTCAGTATTAATTTGTAGAAATGTGTATCTCTAAACAAGGTGTGATGCCGCTAAAGAATGTGGGCTTACACAAATTATAATGTTTACTTCACTCTTTTTATTAGTTCTTCACACGATTAAATAACACTTCACTGATATAGAGAGCTGTGAGATTATTTATTAATTACTTGTACTTTTTAACACGTAAACTTTATATTCTCGCCGTAATGAATTTTCGTCTCACACTGAATACGTATTAAACTTCTCAAGGACGCGTCTCGCGTCCAGTTAGGAACGCTGTCTACTAGCAACTGGCGTTTACCGCTTAAATTTGTACATTTTACTATTCCAGTTTCTGATTGGTTAATCCTACTCCAATAGAATACTTTTATTTAACTTTAACCTTTTTTGGATGTTGATTAGCTATTTATAACCTGTCTCAAAAATCACATTATTGTTGCTCCAAGAATTACTAGTAGCATTATTAAACTTTTTCAATTCATTATTGCCTCAAAGTTACCTCATTGTTAGCAACTTTTGATCTCTATTCTCACACTTCCTACATTATTATATTACGTAATACATTCACATAACAGTATTAAACATGTACATAATATAAACATAATACAATGACTGTTACATAAATTTTATATGTTATTTTATACTCACTGCTTTAAGACGGGATGTTATTATATTTTATATTATATAATTAGCCTGAAATCGTTTAAATGTTAAAAATGCTGCCTCACAAGTGTTTGTGTAACAACTTTAATAATCTGGTGCCAATAAAGATACCTTTACTGTCCTTAAGCTATCTTATAATGAAGTACCTATAAGCTTGCATTTACAACTTTATGTAGGATATGAAAAACCAAGAAGTACGAAAGCACAGACCTTCCCCTAAGAAATACAAGCAGGAAGGTTGGAACTACCGCTCCCTCTGATGGTGATCTGTTGCCTGCAAACCCAAGCAGCATTAGTAAGGAAAGAATTTTGTGGGAGGAAAAAGTTCTGTAATATCCCAAGTTCTACAATATAAACAAACAAGCAGAGAACTAATTTTAAGATGTTAGCCTGAAAACCTCGAGATTCAGGGAGAGAGAGGTTTGCAGTGGCGGAACGAATATTTGGTTTATGGTGAACGATTTAAAATATGAGTTTGCAATTTTTACAGGGTGTAGATGTAAGCCTTCTAGTTGTCCTGCCTATTTCTGTCCCGTAAGTTTCTTTATTAAGAATGACAGGATTATTTTCGTAATTATACCATCTTTTTACTAAAATTTATCAATAATTACTTTTTAAAATACCCAAGCATCTTATTAGCACCAACGTAGATCCACAGTAGCACTTAGAGGTAGATTTATCATTCTAAAATGTAATTTAGCTATTTTCAATACTTTCTGAGAATGCGAATCACTTATGCTACATACTTTTAAGGTTATTCAAAGCAAAAATGGAGAACACAAATTAGATATATTAAACAAAGAAGAAAGAAAGAAAGAAAAAAAACACAGGACTTGAGTACACAGAAGTTTTCATACTTAGAATAGTAGGAATTTTTAGAACAATACTTGCCCTAAAAATGGGCTAAAATTTACCCACCAAAGGCAGTAGAAGCTGTTGCAGAAGTGGTGCAGAATTCATAATACAAAATGGCAGGTACAGCACCATATTTAATGTATATTTAAAATAAAATTCCTAGAATTACCAAATTATATTAAATGAAAGAGAAAATTCATTTTATAAGACTGCATAAGAAACTAAAAATGCAATTCTTTTGGAATTTTTTGTGTTCCCGTGGATTTAAGGACTAAATCAGGCTACTACTTTGTGCACCTCTATCCTTAAAAGATAGTTTAAAACAATTTCAGGTTTAGTAATGTCCGGTTTTATCCAATTCTTCAAGTCCTTTCAATACAAAGAGAAAAATTTGACTAGTTCATTTGAGATACTATATACTACACTTTATTTTCTTTTAGACATTTACAAAATATTCAACTGCCATCTCTCAAAGTTTCCATCATCAGTGAGACATTGATCATAGGATGGCATGAATATTTTGAACTTCTTCGTCAAAGAAATATACTATTTCTGAGGAATATGAATGAGAACTTCATAAACATACTTGCCCTCAGGAAACTTTTCCAAATGAAAAGACATGTGTACATTTCTTGTTCCTAAACGAGAGAAAATTTGATTCCTCCCGGTTAAGTTGTTCGGTTTTTATTCGGGTTCTGTTCAGAATCCACTTTACAGCCCGGATTTGGCCTCAGTTTATTTTCAAATGTCTTTCATTCTTCTTAGGAGTAAGCGTTTTAATGAAAGCCTCAATGGAATACAAAAATTGATGCCCCGTAAAGAAAGTGCGCCAGTAATGGTGGAAAATGCATGGTGAATTAGTTTGTAATATACATCAGATATTAAATTACTTTGAAAGTAATACTTGTAATAAACACAGGAAGTTTAAAAAGGAGACTCGTGCATAACTACTTCTGAATAATATATTTTCCTACTTAGAATACCATTCGTGGTCTTAAATATTTAAGCCTTAACTTGACAAATTCCATAACAAAAACCTAAACTATCTGTGGCAGTAGTTCACATCTGCACCAGCTTTTAGTACGTACCGTGATTTTAGTGCCAGTCTTTAAAACAAAAAAAACTTAGAGATGCGTTTGCATATACTACAAATCCTATGTGATATAAAATAAAGTGAACTATTACTAATGGTTAATAGTCCTTCAGGAATTTCGCAACCCATTTGGGAACGTTGAATTTACCATTTCACTAGCACACACAATCACACTATGGGTCCCAAAATTGCATTTTATAAGAAACATGTAACGGAATGAAAAATAGTAGTTCGAGAAGGATTCGAACTGTGTAGAAATCGCCTGTAGACATTAACAAAGAGAGTTCTAGAAGGGTACAACAAGAAAAGAAGTACAGGAAATCCGTGGAACAGTTGTGCAAGAAAGTAATATAGAGGCGGGACAAGGGAAGGAAAAGGTTTTGAACGTTTCTCCTTTCTTGAAGGGGGGTCTAGGATAACCAAGATTTCAATTAAAGGTCCACATATTCTCGTCAACTCTAGATCCAGCTAAGACTCTGTGTATTTCCGTTTTCTCTGCTTTATTGGACCTTCAGCATTTCTCCTTTTTGTGCAACGGAGACAAGTTTATTCTGCGATCTCGACTTTGAAACGACAGACGTCTTCAACTACGGGTAAACTAGCTCATTCGGAGTACACTTTTCACTTTTTCGAACATTCCCAGAGTTCACAGGGAGTGAGATATGATCTTTAAACCACAATATAATGTACCTTTCAGGCTTCCTCAGGATAGAGCTGAAGTAATACCTGAGAACCTAGTCGTAAGCTTCAGAAAAACAAACTGGTGTACCATAAATTGGATTCAGAAGTTTTAAAAACAATTATCTTCATGAAAATCAATTTTAAAGGAGGAGAAAAACTTAACTTCTCTCTCCAACATAAAAAGGACTTCATATATCATCACTATTATACAACACAGCTAATGGTAAACAAAATGGTGAAAATTGCAAAAAACTTTGACATTGTTACTTTTTTTGTACAGTGACCTAAATTGGAGCTTTCTCTTTAACTACATATATACAAGGTTATTAAAAATGATGGACCCGATTTCACAGATTTGTTGTAGCTATATAATTTCACATAGTCACAAAACTTTGCAGACATACAGAAAAACTTAAAAAGTTTTTTTTGACGTATTACAAGTGCTCCATATGTGATTCCTACTGATTCTGCAGCTATCAATTCGATAATCAAGCTCTTCCCATGCTCGGTGCAGCATGTCCCTATCAATCTGTTCAAAAGCACTGTTGATGCGAGCTCACAGTTCTGGTAGAATTGTTGGTAGACGGGGTTGAAACACTAAATCTTTCACATAACCCCACACAAAAGAATTGCTTGGAGTTAGGTCGAAAGAACGTGATCATCATCCCCACCACAATTGATCCATTGGTTTCTCAATCTCCTATTTAAGAATGTGGAATGATGGAAGTGGAGTGGAGCACCATCCTGTTGGTAGATGAAGTGCACACGGCTGGTCTCCAGCTGTGGCATGAGCCACTTTTCTAGCATGTCCAGATACACGTGTCCTGTAATGGTCATTTTGCAGAAGAAAAAGGTGTCTTAACCGTGAGACTGCACAGAACACATTAACTTTTGGTGAGGCTCGATTGGCTACACGATAACGTGGGGATTCTCTGTCCTCCGAGATTCGCACATTGTCCTTCTTCACTGTAAAATTAACAAAAAATGTTGCTTCATCACTGAAGATGAGTTTATCACAAAACCATCGTCTTGCATAAGCTGTTGTATCTGTGCCGAAAATACAAAGTGTCTAACTTTGTCAGCGGGCATCAGGGCTTGTAGCAAGTGTAGCCTCTGCTTCAAGCGTTTCCGTACAATCTTCCAAACGGTCGGTTGTGGAATGTTCAGCTCTCTGCTTACTCTGTTCGTCGACTTCTGTGGGCTACGTGCAAAACTGGCCCGTACGCACTCAATTGCTTCTTCAGTCACTGCAGGCCGACCCGTTGATTTCCGCTTACAGAGACATCCTGAAGCTGTAAACTGTTTACCATCGCCAAATGGATTTGACAGTTGGTGGATCTTTGTTGAACTTTGTTCTGAAGTGTCGTTGCACTGTCACGACAGACAGACATGAAAGGAATCCAAGCACAACATAAGCTTTCTTAGCGCCTGTCACCATTTTGACTAACTGCTCACTGCTGCCTTTTTGTGGCAGAATTCTGAAGCGCGACTGCAACAAAACAAAACTTTGTGACTTGCATTTTGTGGCAATATGTCAAACAATGTAGTTATAGTGAATTTATGAAATTTGGTCCAACATTTGTAATAACCCTGTATATAAGGAGTGGGACTCGGTGGAATCGAAGTAAGTCTAATACATTGAGATAAATATTCGATACTTTTTTTAATACTTTTAAATTCTTAAGTTTTACATTACTGAAAAGTTGTTGCGTTTTACTTTATGCTAGATAAGGAATGAAAGGAATCTAGACTTCACGTTATTGTCTCGCATGTGTACCCAAAGAGTTGCTGGACTGTAGTTCTTGATAGAGCTTGACTGCATTTGGATGAATCAAAGCAGTACCCCATACTCTCTTGTGTCTAAATGAAAACATACAAAACATTGGGGGAAGAAATAGAGATACTCAAGTAACATGCAGCTTTAATTGAGTTGTTAATGAATCTGATTTAACTGACGCATTGAATCACCTTTCTGCGATAGCCTGGCTTAGTAGTTCACTCTCAGGTGACCAAAATCTGTGAATTCAGCAGAAACAAATCAGAACTTTAGACCTGAAACAATACAACGCAAGGAAATGTTTTTTTCTTTCCTTCCATCTGTTTGTGTTTACGTAAGTCAACCTAGAGCCACGAGCGTAGCTTATATGAAGCAGAAAATAGCATAGCTTCGCGATGGTCACCAGTTTGAAGCCGAATTAGGATGCCGCGATGATGGTGCGACAGTTTGATACAGGAATGTTGTTGCCACCTTCTCGTTGCCTCTATCTGATGTTGATACTGCTGCCGGCTGCTCCAGTGATAGAGCTATGAGTACTTTTCCTCAGGGTATACGTAGATGTATTTTGAAGGAAAACACCATTTTAAACTGACGGAGAAATTTATTGTGAACTGCTATTTGAGTTATTAAAGCGAGTTGCCGACCGTTTGAGATAAAGTAGTATACTGATTTGGAATTGTAGCACTTGAAACTATAACACTTGAATTATTATACGTATTAACTTCTGCAGAATGAGTTTCACGTTTTGAAATAACTGTTTCTGCAATAAAAGAAACTAGACGCGTAAGTCGTATGGTGAGGCGATAAAATGTTGGCCGTCAGGATTCCTCGTGAAAACTGCTACACACAGAAGCGTGTCACTGGGCGCTTAAAATTACACACGTTACTACCGCTGCCAGTCCAGGGAGAAAGTAACTCCCTGACTTAATTACACATCTTCTTATTACTTGATTAGAATTACTCTCACCAACATCTACCTTATGCGTTCCAAATCTTAAAATAAAAAATCCGAATGTGACACTATTACTAGTGGCTTAGCTAAAATTCTCAGAATTCTCTCTAATTTCCAGAATTTATTTTGTCTAAATGCCTGTGTAACGTACTGAACTTAACACTAAACTGTCTTCCCAGAAATCCTGAAGCTAACGTGTTCGCTCCTTCTCGGCTCACTAATGATTCTGGCTAACCTGACTGCCTAGTAATCCTTCCGGGCAAACATTTCAACTCAAACTTGTTTCATTATACAGCAATTTAATAGACGGAACGTTGCAATTATCTCCCTATCTTACTGTTATTTTTTATTTAATTATTTATATCTGCCAGACAATAATTACCGTATCATATGGATAGAGTATCCTTTACAAGAAAGTTTCAATTACGAGGGAGACATAAAAAGGGAAGCAAAGCAAGTATTATTATTATTATTATTATTATTATTATTATTATTATTATTATTACTATTATTAACCTGGACTAACTATAGGGAATATAATATAACAGTTGGCATTATCAAGATACAAAGTTACTACCAATTAGAGAATGTTAAAACAGGAAAATTTCGGAATTAGCATACAATACAAAATTGATTGCATGCATTTATATACAAAACTACTAATGATAACGTAATTTACTGAACAAGCTATCGCCTTTTAGAGTTTCTATAAAGTGAGTACCGGTACTCAAAAATCAGTATCGATATAGAGTATCGAGAAATATTGGCATCATCCCATTACTAATATTATATATACACAAATACCCACTGTAGTCAAAGTATTTATGTTTTAAACATAGTTTTAAAATGGTATCGCATCTGACATGTTGCGCCGAGTTTTTTCACAGAAAAAAAATTTAACTCCGTTACACACAAGAGGGAGAGGTAAACCTTACAGGGGAATTTGTTTCTAAAAATTTTTACTACTATTAAGTATGCTCAAGTCATGTATTTGTTTTTCTTTTTTTGCAAATATGTGCAATTTCTCACTTTTGCTTTGAACAAGTTTATTTGTGAATGACATTTACGATCCATTGTCTCAAACTAAAATTTTAGGATGATAAAATACCTTTAAGTGCTCTTGTAGATTTACTTTAGTGTTAATTACATAGTTGTTTATTTAAAAAAATAATTGCTAATTCATTTTAATCAAATTCTTTCGTAATAAATACTCATTGTATAAAAGTATACCAGTAGGCTTATAAAGCATGCATCTGCATCCTACATAAACTATGATATTATATCTTAAATATCTTAAATACTTTGATAATGCTTTTGAGTCATGAACTTAACAGGTTTAACATTGACGGGAAAGGGCTTTTAATTTGCACACGACTTTCTCTATCCCCTATCATTATTAGTGGTGTACAAACTATTCTTACTAAAGCTTAATTTTATGTCTACTACATTTAATCCAAATAAACTTTTGTAGAACCACCTACATTACACATTTCGTTATAGAAACAAATAGAACAACGATAGTCAAACGTTTAAGAACTGGACGCTATTTTCTGACTTTAAAATTCCATACTGTTTTCATGCACTCGTAAGAAACACCTGAAAGTCGATTGACTTAGAATATCAAGTATTGAACAATTCGAACCTTTCATAATGCATATCTCACAAACGGCATATCTCACAAAAAATATTTTTAGTAAAGTGTATTTTTAAAGAGATCTTAACGTTTACAGGTTATACAAGATTACACAAAATCCCTTAAGGGGACTTCCTAGGCTATTCCCAGAAAATTCAATATATGCATTTTATTTGCCATGTACATATATTTCATGTATTATATTTTAAACAAAATGTTAGAGCCATTTTTTAGAGAATCAACATTTTCAAAAAAATGTTCCATATAAAGGATAGTTTGGGGTGGGGGTGTGTTGCATTCTTGGAAGATACTGAACTTGAAAACCAAGTTTGGTGTTTATCCGACTTTTCGTTTTGGAGTTATGCTGTTCACAGACACACACACACACGAACATGTTTTCAAAATGGAAATAAAGGTTCTTCCACACAAGCCTTGTGTTGGGCAGGGTTGAAAAGTAGAATCACACGACTGAAAAATTCAGTGCCATAGCCGGGATTTGAACCACGGATCTCCCGCTCTCCATCCAATTGCTCTAACCACTGAGCTCCATGGCAACTTGTCGGTACGACATTAAATTCCCCAACTGATTCGCATTTTTTTTTCCGGTAAACCACAAGAAGACCTCAAATTGTACTGAGGTGACATACACCAATGGCTTCTACAAAGTTGTAAGTACTTTAAGTTCCGGGCTTCATAGTTAGGTCAATTAATGGAATTAATTGTTCTTCTACACAAGCCGTGTGTTGGACAAGGTTGGAAAGGTAGAATCAGACGACTGAAAAATTCAATGCCATCGCCAGAATTTGAAACACGGATCTCCCGATCTCCGTCCGGTTGCAACGTCCCGTTCTCTTTGTATCTATGAAATGTGTAATGTAGCCATTTTTACAAAGGTATATTTGAATTAAAATGTAGTAGACAGAAAAATAAGCTTAGGTAAGAATAGTTTGTATACCTAATAATAAACGATAGAGGGTAGAGAAGGTAATGTGAGTGAATTACATAAGAATTTTTATTGCAGCTATTTAGAATATTTGATTCAATATCCATTAGACAAGAGTTAAAAATGAAAGTTTTCATAGTCAATATTGCATCCTAAGGTACAAACATAAGCATATGTAAATCAATGATAAACATTAAGCGCTACTAAAGGGGAAATTATTTACATCTCTGGAAGATGGTAGGTTCTCAAAATAAAATCTTCATTTTGCTACTCGTATTTCCTAAGCCCAGTGTAAGGTTATGACTTAGTTTAAACACAGATATTGCCTTTAACTTGAGAGAGTATCACAGAATAATAATTCAGTTTGGAAATAAAAGCGCAGTTAACTGGTTTAGGCATTCATTGATACAATTTAGGAGTAAAGAATGACAACCTAGAAAGAAAGAAATCAGCCACCTGTATATATATATATATGTTGCACATGCTGAGTAATTAAATTAATTGAAATGCATTTAAAGTTAGTCCATACGGTAAAAAAATTCAATAAATAATATGTAACCCAATTGTAAGGACTATATTAATGTCCAATTCAAATTCGTGATATTGTAGTCGTCTGAGGAGTCTAGTTTTCAAGAACCTCCCAAAAAGCGGTGCCGAGATAGAGAGATAGAGATAAAAAGAAAGAAAAAAGTCAAAAAGAGAAGGATAAAGTTGAGCAGAAACAGCAAAAGGTCACATATTATCAAGGGTAACTCCAGGAAGAAAGCGAGAATTGGTTTAACCTCCGTCTTCAATGTGTGCTTCAGAACGATGATGTGAAGCAGGTAAAATTTAAGCATTTTAATTGCCAAATATAGAAAAGACACCACATAATATCAGTAAAGCTTTTTTTTACTACCTTTTTACTCCCTTTTACTAAAAAATTAGTGGCGGTGTCAGTCATAGCAATGGTTTTGGCATTTCGCTCCGTCAGAAGTACTCTGAATTCTTCTAGAGTTTTCCCGATTTCTCGAAACAAAGTAACGGGGAAATGCTTACGATCAACAAAGGCTATACAATCGCAGAGCGGCACCGGGATTACAGATTCAATTGTATACGTGAAGGTCAAGAGAAGGTCGATTGTGGGTCTAAAAATTCAAAATAAAGGTTACGAAACCTTACGTTATGTGCTACTGTAGTTTCTTAATGCTAGAGTTATATCTAGACCGACAAATGGTTTGAAATTTCAGATGTGTTCGTTGGTGACATAAATAATATGGTAATATTAAACTTTACACGTGCAGGGTTCATGAGTTCTTTCATCATACATATAGATCGACAGGTAAACTAAGACAAATAAAGCAATAAATTTTATTTTTAAATATTCTGTTTTCTATGTAATATTTATGTATTAATGTAACTATATTGTACATTTCCTTGACACGCATATAATATGTCTCTATTTTATTTTAAATGTTCTATATTCTGTGTAATATTTATGTTTATATGTAATTTTTGTACATTTACTTGACATTTTCTATGTTCACAAGCCTTTAGGGCTGCTAGTGAACTCACAGAATGCAATCCAATCTAATCTAATCAAACAGGTGTTTTAAAGCATAAAATTTAATTTTTCTGAAAATGAACTTTGGTATTATTCTTAGCTGCCCATTACATGGTGCCTCAAGCAGAAACACTGTAGTAAAATTTTAAAGCTAGCGAGGGACCTTCCATCGATTCGCAGGTGATGACTCGAGGGATACAATAACAACTTGTCACTATGTAAACGTAAACAAACTGCGGCGTGCACGAAAAACGTTGCTGACTTCAACCTACTATATATCCCACAAATGAACTCTGCCAAACACCAGTCCTTGTATTTACTTTTTCTCCTTAATAAAATTAATAACAAGGGTTCGGCATGTCAAAATAATTATTGTTTTATAGCCCAAAACCTTCTTGAAAACCTTCGTGTCGCATCTCTGAAAGATACTGAACCTAAATACCAAGTTTGGTGTTTATCCGACTGTTCGTTTCTGAGTTATGCTGTTCAGATTTACACAGACAGACAGACACACACACACACACACACACACACACAGATACACAGACATAGAGAGGGACATGTTTACAAAAATGCATTTTTTGGATTCAGAAGGCCCTAAAACATATATTTCCGGTGAAATCTCGGTATCGAATTTTTGGGTGAAATACAATACTTCCCCTACTTACTATACGTAGTAGAGAAAGCAAAAAACAAAAATTTAATGTGATACATTCAGGTGATCTTGTCTCTACACTATCGCTTACTTGTATACATATTTTACAAACTTTTTATCCACTGCAGGTTAATCGAGATAAATCTTTGTAGAAATACATTTAATACACATTTAGTTGTAGGTATGTATAACTGGGATAGAGGAAACCGAATCGATATATATACTGGCCTTGAAATTCCATATTCTTTCAGTGAAATTGCAAAACATAACAACAGTGACACCACTTTAAAAATTACAAAGTATTGAAAATGCAAACTAATAATAGTATATTTCTCAGAAATTGGTAATGTCTACAAAAAAAGTTATTTTAAATGAGGTATGTATTTTAAAGGCATCTAAAATTTTTTTACAGTATGTTTTTGTTCATCTGTTATTGTTTACGTTATACAAAACTATAAGAAAATCATTTAGACTGAAGAGGACTTTACAAGCTATTCCTTGAAAATTCAATATATATATATATATATATATATATATATATATATTATATATATACATTTTACATGTCATGTAAATAAAATACACGGTAGTTTTTTCAAAATCGTTAGAGGCACTTTTTAGGAAGCCAAAAATATCGAAAAGTTCCCTAATTTGAAAGGTAGTTTGGGTTGAGGGGATTTTGTTGAAAGTTTTCATGTTATATGTTTGGACGATACCAAATTTAAATACCAGAATTGGTATTGTGAGTTTATTTACTTTTCATTGTCACTTCACTAACGCCATTTAGTTCAATTTTCACTGTCACACCACGTTTCCTCGCGCCTAGCGCGAGGTACTCATCTTCCTTCCGTTTCACTCCCTGGGGCATCGAACACAAGATCTCTTATCTCTCGCAGCAGAAGCACTCACAGAGTACCTACATCACAGCTGTTGTTACAACCTCACGCGTAACCAGTACTCTATGTCGCATTAAGAATAACAACTCATTCATGTTATGAACAAGTGCGGGAGTTTATGGACTGTTCACGGCGATACAGGGGAGAAACTTACAGAATAATCTGGTTATTGCTCGATAGCGGTGCTGGATTTTACGTCGACGAGGGAGAACGCTCCTCCTTATCTCTCTACCCAGTCGGTCGGTCGGCGCCATCCACGTGATAACCTCGGCAAGCAGTTGCGTCGCAGTATTTATCGAAATGCTATTCACGCGCGCGCTCGCACTCACTCACTCACTCACTCACTCACTCACTCACTCACTCACTCACTCACTCACTCACTCACTCACTCACTCACTCACTCACACACACACACACACACTCGCACACATGGGCCATTTTTTAAAAAAAAATTGATGTGCTGCATTCATATTACTTTCCCTACTCACTCTTCCACAAACTATTCTTATAAAGGCTTATTGTTCTGTATTATTCTAAATTGGAGTAAGATTTTATCTGTTTCTTTCAGTTTACCAATGATGCAAAAGTCATTCAGAATGATGAAAACTTTAGAGGCTGTTCCCAGAAATTTACTTTTGCCATTAAAAAAAAGTTAATCAAAATCATTAGAGCCATTCTTGAGAAAATCAAAATTTTCGAAAAACCTTCCATATAAAGGATAATTTAGGGTATGCGATTTGTTTTCAAAATCTTCCTGTGACATCCTTGGAAAATATAAAATTAAATACTACACTTGGTATTTAACCGACTTTCGTTTTTGAGTTATTCACACAAACAGGATATTTTTCTAAAAATATTTTTTCTTTTTATTCAGGGAGTATCAAAGTGTGCATTGTGATGAAATCTCGATATAAAATTTTTAGTGCGATACTACAGATAAGCAGTGGAACAGGTAAACATGAATGTTGTTTTATTGAGAGACCTCAAAATATGTATTTTCAATGAATTTCATACTTGAGTCAAACACTACTTACCTATGCAACACTAAGGATTTCATATGGCTGCTACACCTAAGTGGAATATTTGTCATTTTTCTTTTTCATAAAAAGACACCAATAATTTTGACAAAATTATATTTCATACATTAATATGACAATTTAAAAGTAGTCCAACTTTTTCATGAATAACCTGTAAAGCTCTGAGTGGATTTTGTCCTAATCTATATAATTCTTTTTTTCAGCAAAAACGTGGAGTTCCTTTAAATACACGATTCATCTTAAACTTTTTCGTAGCGTTAGATGTTTTCAAAATATTCTACTTTGGATGTTTAGACCCTTAAGGGGCGTGCTTGAAAGTTTGCGATTCTTATTTCCTTTCCATCGCTAGAGTTTGCTATAATGGCTAAATATTTTGAACTGTTTCCGAAAGTTTAATTGGAAACCATTCCCAGATAAAAATATATTGTGAATAACGTAACATGGACAAAATAATTATTTTTATATGAATAAAATAATAATACAATTATGTGAATTTCAGGGTAGAGGAAACCGTGTGTTTGTCCACATCAGATTTTATTTTGCAATCATCTTTGGTCGCTTTAAGGCATCTTAAAATCTATTATTTGTGTGAAACACATTTCGGAATTAACGTTTTCTTAAATACTTCCCATGGCGCATTTCTTTTTCCGAGAATTTAAGTATGATATTCTAACATTTAATTGTAAAACATTTTTAGACTCTTAAGCTCATGCCCAACGTTATCGTATTGACTCATTTGCACGCAGTCAACTGTTGTCTCGGCATGCTATCTCCTGCGACGATATGGTAATCGATATATACACAGTTTGCGTTTGTTTTCAGTTAATATTTCAGTATTTAAGTCACATTATGTGTGTGCTTATTTTGTTTTAGTTGCGTGGGAATTTCACACGTGTTTTTACTTTCTTTGCTATTTACCTATAGGGTGGAAGTTACATCCAAAAATTGACCGAGATTTCACCACGAGTGCATATTTTGAATCACCCTGAATCCGAAAAAAGGCATTTTTAGAAAGAAGACCGACATTGTGCATGTGTATGTACAGCATAACTCAAAAACTAAAAGTCAAATTTGGTATAAAATTGAGAGTGTTTCATGGATGTGACATGGAAGGTATTAAACAAAATTCCCCACTTTAAACTTTCCTTTCATGGAAAAAATGTTCGTTAATTTTTATTTTTTAAAAAATGTCCATAACCACTTTGATTAAAATACCACATATTTAACATAGTTGCCTGACAAATAAGCTGTATACCTTACATTTTCTGGGAATAGCCTGCGATCTCCTCTTCATTCTGAATGAATTTTGTGCAACTTATAAATTACAAGAGATAAATGCTTAGTAAAAATTTTTGATGTGCTACATTCACATGACTTTCTCTACCCCTATCGTTTATTAGTGTGTATAAAAAATTTGTATGTCTACTCCATTTTAATACAAATAAACTTTTGCATAAAAAGCTACATTACACATTTATTACAGGGAAGGGCGACAGTCAAATGGACGCTATACGCTGGTCTTAGTATTCCATAACGTATCAATAGAATCGCGAGAAACAAAATAAATAAATAAATAAAATCTGAATATACTATCCCGGCACCTTGGTTTCTATACCGGTACATGCATTCAAACCTTATATTTATTCTCAAAACACGTTTACATCAAATTTTTTCAGATAAAATAACTACAAATTACACAATACCTACATAATAAACAAAAATAAAAGAAAGAAAGAGAATGGAAATTATTAGATTAGAGTAAAGGCGTAAAAAAATTAATTACGATTCTAAATTCTATAGCGAGAAATCACTGAATGTTGATAGGACTTTAAAAGCATGGCTAAAGCATTCAACAATTCGAACCATTAATAAGGGATATCTCGAAAATGGCTGATGCCACCAAAAAGTCACTTGAAATAAATTATGCATTTTAAAGAGATATACATTTCTTGTGTAGTGTTCTCTCTGTATATCTTAAGGTTATGGGATATACAAGATTATACAAAATTTCTTCCGAATGAAGAGCACTTCAAATGCTATTCCCAGAAAATTCAAGATATACATTTGTCATGTAAAGTATTTTTAATATGCGGTATTTTAATCAAAATCGTTAGAGCCTTTTTTTTAGAAAATAGTCTCGGGTGGAGGATTTTCTTGAAATCTTTGTGTCGCATCTTTGGAAGGAACTGATCTTAAATATCACGCACGCACTCGCGCGCACACACATCCTTATAAAATGTTGTTTTATTATTATTCAGGGATTTCAAAACATATATTTCCGGTGAAATCTCGTTATCAAATGTTTGGGTGACATGCAGCACCTTCTCAACTTACTGGGTTCGAGATGGAGAAAGTAAAAGTGTTGGTCTCGTTTGAGCACACAATTGATCTCAAATACATTCTTCTTCTTTTTTTTGCCTTAGCTATTTCCGAGATAGTCTTTTATTTTGTTTGAGTTGTTAAATACTTCATACTTTTTAAACCACTATGTCGCTGTTGTCCCCCCGCGTGATCATGCAAATATGCCGGCCTTCGTAGCCATGGTCGCTGGTGTGTATAGCTCCGGCGCTCCGCCAAGCTGAGGACTGCGGGTTCGAGTCCCACCATGAGCATGGGCGTTTGTGTGTGTGTGTGTGTGTGTGTGTATGTGTATTGTGTAACGGCGCTAATAAGCGGTAACGAAAACAGTAAAAAAAAGAAAAGAAAAATGGAAAGAGAACGGAATCTAAAAGGGAAAATATAGGAATTGATTCGACTATCACTTGTCGCTACTTTCACTTGTACCTGCAACCAGCTGTGTAATAAAAGCATTTCTGCAAATATTTATCAATATTAAATTAACAGGAATCAGACAGAAAAATAAGCCTTTGTAAGAATAGTTTGTAGAAGAGCGGGTAGAAAAAAGTGTGAATGTAACTTTTTCTTTAGATTGGTACCAATGTTTGCCGGGTCTCCTGATTTAGATTCTAATATTCAGCTTTATTGGCAGCAATTTTAGAATCGTGAATTATCTCCGATTGGCCATTATTCACGACGTTCAAATGGCTAGGCAGAGCTGAATTTCCTTGCTCGGCATGTTTCAGCCATTAGTCAGAATGACCGTCCTTTCCACTCCGCACTGTCCTACCCACCGAATGAAATATTCAATGCGCTTCGGATTCTACCCTTTATTAAATGACCTGCTACGGAGAAGAGCTCTTTTATTGAACTTTCCTTTTCATTTCGTTGTTGTTGAAGGTTCAGTTTCTAACCACTAAAGCAAAGGAACTGGTTTCGTGTTTTACATGTTTCGGTGCAATCTCTCTTTTGCTTGAGGGCATATGTATGCGTGGAACTGATAACTCGAGAAAGTACTTTAGCAACACTACACCAGATTTCCTCAAGCACTAGCTTGCTTTCAGATAAAACACAAACGTAAATATATTATTAGATGCGTTTTACGCTGGAGGAAGTCGCATAATCGTTTTAAAATTGTAGATTCTATAGAAGGCAGAGCTATTGGTTGATATTTATTTTATATTTATTTTATTTTTAACATCTGATAAATTAAATATCGATATAATTTTCATTATATATGAACTCCCCACATGTATAGAGATTTTTTTTCTTACAATCGGAGGGCCTCGGCACTGGTATAGCAAGAATATTGTAGCTATGCCCCACAATGGGTGACTCCGGGAGGGAGGAAGAGAAGAGAAAACACAGGGCGGCCGGAACCAGGAATGACGGCACAGCAAAGACAAGGGTCCTACAGTTTTCATATTAAGACAAGCAGAGGCAAACATGGATATATAATATTTAAAGAAACAGTAAAAATACAAAGTTAATATTTTTAAACTTGGGGCAAAAGCTACAAGTTTCTCAAAAATTGGTGCCCAAGCGTGGTGCTAAAAGAGCGTAATAAACTAATTACCTTCTTCAAATTAAAGCCGAAAGTGTGGTGCAAATAACGTAAAGATAATAATCTACCTCACATTTGCCTTTTAAAGGATTGGTTAAGGGAAGGGTAAATGGCAACATATAGCTTGCACTCTTTAAATTTCATTAAGCCAAAAAGTAAAAATTTTCAAAATTGTGTTTTTATTTATTCTTATTCTTTTGACTTTACCGATTAAAGTAATACATAATAATTATTTTTTTTAATAATTATTTAATACTGTATTTATATTTTTAATAATGTGCAGTGAACCGACAGAAAAAATGAAAAACTTTATTATGCTGCAACTTTCTTTCTATAAGATATATCTGAATAAAAACTTCAGTACTGAGGGTTACTTCTTCCCTCTTGATTTAAACAGCATTTGGTAGCTCTTCCACAACATCGAAGCTGTTTGTTTACATTTTTTGTGAACATGGTACCAGATTTGTAATAATTTTGTTGCTTTTGTGTGGTTGTACCATTTATTCCTGTAGTTTTTGTGTTACCTTTAAATAATAACATGCCAAGAAGCACTAAAATGTTTTGGAAGCAAAGAAAAGTGCATAAGCCAAAATCTCTTCACCCTAAAGCCCAGAATATTACCCCTAACCTGAGCATAAATGAAGTTGATGCCTCTGGACATAGCTCATCCCATAGAAAGCTGAAACCTTTATGTAATAATACGATACAATTAAAGTAGCGAGTTTTATTATAAAATAGTAAATACATACTCATTACAACCTGCTTCAAGCTTCACTAAATAATTTGCTTGCTGTAAAACCCGTTGTGGACCTGTTACAATATATGTGAGAAAAATGTTGGTTTAACCAGTAAAATGATATTTTTTTTAATATGTGTGATAGAAACCATGATTTTATGAACTCAGAAACCGGATAACCATAACCAAAGCAAAACACTGATATTGCATGATATTAACTTACGTGTAGCTTATGGCCTAAGAACTATTGGGAAAGGTCCAACAGTAGCAAAATATTTTTATGGAATAATGAGTCTACCTAAAGTACATACTGAGGCTTTCACGGCCGGCGTCATAACTAATAAATGAATTACAACTATCCGGGCTTATAGGCCGTGGTCTAGATGCCTGCTAGACCACGGCCTAAAAGCCCGGATAGTTGTAATTCATTTATTAGTTAACCTACCTAAACCTTAAACAAGTTTACAAATTATGTAATTGTTCTTGGTTCTGCTGTTGAAGATGTATATAGAGAAAGAGTATGAAGGGGCTATTGAAGAAATTGTGGAATGCTAATCAGGGAGCAGAGACATAACTATTGCTATAGGTGGTACCTACAAAAAACATGGTTTTTTCTTCACAGATAGAAGTGACAACAGCTGCCTATGTACACAGGTAAGGTTGTACATCTGGCTATAAAGAATAAGTTCTGCAGATGCAAGAATAAGTTACTACAAATCCATGAAAATGATTACTTTGCCAATTACCAAGGGATAAGTGGGGGGATGGAAGTTGAGTATGTCAAGGATATTTTCAAGCACTCTGTGGCACAGTACAATGTAAGGTGTATTGGATATTTCGGAGATGGAGATACATAGTCTTATAAAGCTGTTCAGGATAAATAACCTTATGGGAAAGGCATAAACAATAAAAATAGACTGCATAAGTCATTTACAGAAGAGAATGAGAACAAGGCTAAGAAATTTAAAAACAAATTTACTTGGGAAACTTCTAAGTGATGGCAAAACATTTGGTGGTGCAAAGCGAGTTACTGACAGTAAAATTCTTAAAATTCAAAAATATTATGTATTGGCAACCAGAGGAAACGTTACAGATCCTCATAGCATGAAGAAAGTTATTTGGGCTATTTAGTTTCATCTGCTTTCATCAAATGAGCAACCTCAATATGCTATTGAAATCAAAGGAAGATAGAAAAAGAATTTGATCATAAAGAACACTTCTTCCTCCCTGCATGATTGAGATGAAATAAATATTTAAAGATTTACTGACCCAGAAGTTCTAAGTGCATTCATGATGGAACACAAAACCACAAGGAATCATTGCATAATTTAATTTGGACTCGACTCCCAAAAAATGTATTTATTAACACAGTATAGTTTAGAGTTTATGAGGCAGCAGCGTCTTTCATCAGGGGAAACATTGTTAAGTGCAAAGTAACGAAGTTGCTGGGATTGAAAATGGTTTTAAGTTGTATATCTGCAATGAAAACTTTGAACCATATAAGGATCAACAGAGGAAGGAAAATGTTAGAGGCCAATCAACACACACAGCAAAAAGGAAGCTTGAATACCTGTACCAGAAAAAGGAGGAGCCAGATGATCCAACTTATATTGCAGGAGTGCATCAAGATATGATTATAAATGCTTTTTCACTTTAAGAGAAATTTCCCGAAAATTACAAGTTTTCACACATATATTCCTTTTTCTCAGTCCCTAAAATAAGCAGAAGAATGAAAGTTTTACATGTTTTCTACTTATGTTTGGGACCTTTAACACTGAGGCAGTATTTTTAACACTTAAATGATTTCAGTCTAATTATATAATATATATAATTCAATAACAGCCCGCCTTAAAGCATTATGTGTATGTAACAATATATAAAAAGTGTACATTACAGTCATTGTAAATGTTTATATTATTGTATACAGGTTCAATAACATATGTGAACGAATTACGTAATTTAATAATGTAGGAGCTGTGGGAATAATAGGTTAAAAGTTGGTAACAATGAGGTAACCTTGAGGCAATAATGAGTAAGAAAGTTTAATAATGCTACTAGTCATTATTGGAGCAACAATAATGTAAATTTTGAGACAGTTTAAAAATAGCCAATCAACAACCAGAAAAAGCTTTAGTTAAATGAAGGTATTGTATTGGACTAGGATTAGCCAATCAGAAACTGAAATACAGCAAAATTTACAAATTTGGATTTCAGTTGCTCGCAGACAGTGTTCCTAGCGGACGCGAAATGCGTCCCCTCGAGAAATTTAATACGTATTCATGTGAGACGAAAATAGTTTACGTGTTAAAAAGTGCAAGTAAGTAATAAAAGAATCTCACAGCTCTCTATATCAGTGAAGTGTTATTTAAATTGTGTCAAGGATTAATAAAAAAGTAGTGAAGTAAAAATTACAATCTCTGTAAGCCTACATTCTTAGCCGCACTACGCCTTGTAAAGAAATCTATGTCTCTAACAATAATACTGACGCAGCCGAGGCAAACATAAATATATAATATTTAAAGAAACAGTCAAAATTACAAAGTTAATATCTTTTAATTATTTTTTGGCTACCGGAAAGTTTTTACCATACGTGCGGTTGCAACTACTTCAAGTTCGGCTCCATCTTCTTCAAATTGGCTTTCCATACGTGAAGCAACATCCTACTTCAACACCAGGGTTTCTTAATTATGATATTAATTTCAAAAATAAAAATGTTGATTAGAATGCTGAATTTTTTATGTAGGACAATTTTTAAAAACTTTTATTTCAAAATCACAGAAAGGTCTCCAAGGATATAGGTAAAACCTTCGTAATTCGACTTTTCGTCTTCCCCCCTCTTATGCGCGCGCACTTGAACACAGAATCTTTTATGTATAAAAGATTTCTTTTTTAAATTTTCGAGCTGAATACGTTACTTCCTCATAGGTAAGATGTAGATAAAGTAAACTTTCTCAAGAATGATATATAGGGAGAACTTCTCTTTGTGGCACCCCAATGCATTTCTACCGCAGTAATATTTGCTTTCATAATATGTAAACTCGTTTTCAAAAACAAACATGTATCTCCACAACACTTCAGGAAATTAATGCTGTTAAGCAAATTTACATTAAAACAGGTGAAAGGGAAATAACGATATGGCAGGTCATGCTTTCAGCGCTGGTTGCACAAGTTGTAAATTGCTTCAGCAGAGTAAATTCTGGAACACAAAAAATGGCGTGCAAAACATTACAGATGGAGTTGCGAAAGTTCAGTGTTAGTATATTTACTATTCTGGGATTAGCGGCAGCAAACCGAGACTACAATTAGGAATATTTTTTCCAAGTGCTCCAATAATTTCTTAGATGTGATAAAATAAGTGATAAAGTTGTGCAAAAGAGTGGGAGTACCACTGGCGCCCGAAGTTAATTGGCACTCGTCTCCTCAGCAGAGGAAAAGCTTGAAAAAGTTATGATTTAGGAGAGATTCCAAAACTAATAGTTCAGCTAAACTCATTAGTAGTAGAAAAATTCAGATAATATTTAGGTATCAAGGAATGAAAAGTCCTTTTTAACAAATGTGCTGACATTATTTATACTATCAGCAATCCTGCCGCTACCATGAAAGCTATTAGAAATAAATAACAGTGATGCACGAGGAGGACTCGTGCATAAGTACCCAAAAGATGTGATAGGAACACACATATCACTCACTCTATATCTAGGGTTACAGAGGAGAAGACATGCCTTCACTCCTAAACATGTTATCCTTCAACTAGAGTAATATACAAATTAGAGATGCGCATTCATAACATTACTCATAGATATTGATTAGAGAAAATACTTAAAGATTGAATTTTTCACTCTTCTAGACTAAATGGCATACCTATACAAAGTTGAGAATTTTAAAATAGTTTCTCTATTTCGTAAAAGATTACATTAATTAAAATAAAAGCATATGCTATCATTCTTCAGAACAAATTTAAATCTACAAAAAAATTTTAACGTCATTTTAAATTAAGGTATATACGTTTTATCGTTTCAAAATAATTGTGTATTGTGTATGAAACACACAAACAGAACGATTATAAAATTTATTCCACGCTAATATACTGCAGTAAGCTGCAATACTTTTTCCATTTGCTAAAACTTATTATGTTATGTAGGGTTCCTCTTAACATAATTTAATATCTTCATTGTGTTATAGCGGTTTTATCCGCCATTCATAAGACTTTTGAAAAATGCAGTGTTGTCTCTTATAATACTTCTATATAGATTTATTCTGCAATGAACGTTTGGTTCTTTCAGCATGCCCTTTACTATCCTGTAGGGGAGGGTTTCCGAATCCTTCAGCTGCTGTGAAGTGGGTGCTGCGGACCCCTAACACGTGGTACTTCTGATGTTACTAGAAGTACGTCGAGCCTAACACCTGAGCCTCTCATTTCGGGGAGTTGTTCGGATTGGGTTGTACTCGGCGGAACAATTGGTTCCTATATACGTCTGGGCAATGACTCTTCGGCGGGGTTGTGATGCGTCTCAATGTCCACCGCTACCAACTTGAAGAGTTGGGAGACTATGTGCTGATCACCGTCACCCTTACTGAGGTTATTTGGCAGTCTTCCTTCTGGGTTGTCGAGCATAAGTGGTGTATCTGCTTCCATCCCTGCGCAAGCTTGGGGCAGCTTTTTAGGAAACCATGTACTAGTCTAATGGAAACATCCATGGAAGGAGTGCCATTATGATGGCGCCTTCCCTGGCTCCAGAAGGTGAGCTTCGGCACGTGTAGACCTTCGCTTCAAAAAAGATATCCCTTTCTATTGTACATCAATAAGAAATCATACTCTTCGTTTGCAGTACGTCTTCTTATGTAAGAGCTCAAACCGATCAGAAAGAAGAGAGATGAATTTTGTTCCGAAGCTGTCTGTACTCACGTTCTACTAACTTCTTTACTGGTCATGTCTCTTTCAGTCAATAACCTCAATTAGGCATTGCGGTGACGCACACACGAGCTTTGTTTACACGCGAGGAGTTTGCAGTTTTTATTCTTCGCATCAGGTTCACATTGATTAGTTTCCCTCTGTGCTTATTAATGCCATATTACAAGAAACGTTTTAAAAGCTAAGCGGTTTTCTTTATAAATATAGTATTTGTATAATTATGCTTTGTTTCCTTTCTCTTTTCATTTACTTCTATAACATTTGTTGCTTTCAGGCCTTCTGGAATAAGATCCATACAAAGCTGCAATAAAAGATTACATAATCAGCAGTGTCCTTTTGGAAATGCTCTTCTGCAGAGAGCAGCAGGGATGCTCCTGGTGTCATGTGGCTACCCCAGTTGGAGGAGAGATTTCCGTATACATTTTTGGGGGATAAGGGAGAGAAGAGAGGTGAAGGAATCAAAGAAAGAATAGCATGAAGGGATATCACGGATTCAGGGAGTGCCGCTGATGCATCTCCTTTTTAGTGGTTATACTTAGCTGCCGCTAGAATTTGGTAGCTTAAGGTGAGGTGCACTACTAGGCTATGGACATGGCACATGATCCTGGAGAAGTGTTGAAATTTTCGGAAGGAAGGAATGAGAAGAGAGGAAAGTAGTATATTTATCAAAATATTAAAATGTGAAGCTATGCCGGGTGTTGTAGTCTTCGTGGGGTTGAAGAGGGGTTGTAGAGGGCATGTTACTCCATGAAGTTAGGGATCTAGTTAGTGTTGGTGGAGGGTGTTGTGTCTGGTCAGACTTGCTGGAGTCCGGCTCAGGTGTCTGTATGGCATTGAGTTTGTAGTTCTCGAAACTCCGCGAATGAGGCCTTAAGGGCACTCAGCCTTAAGGTTCGGTTGACGCTTCTAGTTTCGGAGTTGTCATCTTTGGACAGTAGTGTAGAACGATGTTCCCAATATTCTTATCAATACGGTACAACTTCCTATGAATGGAGACGATGAGGTCCGAGTTGCCAACGGCTGCCTCCAGATATGTATCTTTCAATTCACTCCTACCTTCATAAAATTACAGCTTCAGTGCTGAGGTTATCCCACCATTTCCTAATGCAATATGCCAGTCAGGTTTAATGTTTCCAAAGTTACAGTAATTAAAACGTGAACTAATTTTTAATTGAATTTCCACATCACAACTTGTAACTAGACAGCGCCGTGGCCGAGTGATTAGATCGCTCACCTCTCAACAAGGATATATCCGAGGGATCCGCATGTGGGATTTGTGGTGAACAAAGCGGCGTCTGGGCGGGTTTTTCTTCGGATTCTCCAGTTTCCCCTCCATTCATTCCACCAACTGCACCATAATCACCTTTCCTTTCATCATTTCATCATCACTTTATATCACCCACTTCCTCACTCTCATACCAGGTATCGGGCCGGTTACCCATCCTGGATATTCTGTCTGATACAAAATGTCTGCTCCTCGACAGGCCTCTCACCCGTTTGTAAGTCCTGGGGGGAGAGTGCAAGTCATTCATACAGGAGGATAAACAGAGAAATAAAAATAACAACTTGTATCAAAGAAACTAAGGGATTATGCCTTCGGAACCGAAGACCACACTCGAGATCTAATTTAATTTCTGCAAAATTCTAATTGGTAGTCTTAAAATAAAACGCTTCAAGAAACAGATACATCAACTGTATACTTTAATACGATAGTTCTTTGTGACAGACAATACACAAGAAAAAGCAAAAGTGCGTTTAGTAAAAATAGCAATCAATTTGGCTGGCCCCGTAGCTTAGTCAGTAGAGCACCTACCTGCTGAGTGAGAGGTCCCGGGTTCGATTCCCTATCCTCCTCAGAGTCTGGAAGTATAAATGAGAGTGTAAAATCAGGAATTCATTTACAACGGTATACGAGGTAATACCATTGCCGCCGTTATGACCATTTCAGTTAAAGGCGAAGTATAAATGGAAAAATTAATCAGGTCATAATTGGTATCAAACATTTCAAAGATAAATCTTGATCTCTTCCGCCTCATATTTATGTTCACCATTTCTTCAGTAAGCGACATCTATTCGTTTTATCGTGTTGTACTGTATAAAAAGTCAGCCTTAACCATTTTAATATCTAGCATAAGTTGCATATGGTCTCTTCAACTTTTTTTTCTATCTACTTGGGTTATAATATTCTTGATTCTACGTTTATTTTTTGTCTTGTTATTTTAATCTTGCAATATCCATACTATCACATGTCAGAGAACCTCATTTGTACACATTATTTGGTCTGTTGTTCATATTTAATCTTAAATCCACGCAACATCGTTAATGCAATCATCCTACTTTGTGATTTAATGAGCACTGTATAATTCAGCAAAAATTTCTGATATTCCTTGAACATTTTTAATTTATAATATTTCCATTATTTAGCATGTAACTCTAACAATCTGCAACACCTCTATGTTTAATTAAATGCGTGTGTCTAACTTATTTACAGTCTAACTGAATTTACACTCGCTATCTGCATTTCTTTTCGAACCTTGCTAATCGCTTGAAGTCTTATTTTAAACTGTCAAACAATTTTTAACGGTTTCGTTAATATAATCTTTAAGAGCTGTAAGTGAAAGAAAAACCCTTGTTAAAGCACTCCATGACGTGTGGTTATGTTCCATTTCTTGAAGGTCTGATTTTATTACTGTTTTTAAATATCTTGATATTTCAATATTCTCCAAAGCTTACTCAAGTAATTTTCTGTTAAGTATGTTAAATGTTTGCTGACAATCGATAAACATATTAGTGTTTAATTGGAATTCTCCTCTATGATGTGTCAGAATGAAATTCAGTTTCCAAATGACATTTCATTATCATTTCATTATCAGATACAAATCTGTATTTTGAACTAAGATATCTCCTCATATATCAAATTTATCAGAGCTTCATTTAATTTACCTGGCACATTTATCACATACATTTATGACGTTTAAGCATGCCCTGTCATGTATAGCGATATATAGTTTACATTTCGTTAATCATAAACTAGTTCCTACTAAAATTAAATTTCAGTTAATGTCTGAGCCATTAATTAGAAGTATGAATGATTTATTGTCTACTTTGAACTTACATGCAATTTATACAATGTTTACCCTACAATGCAGTTCAGTATTTCTCTTCCCCTTGTATTTAACATTCTGTTGTATATATAATGGGGAAGTATAATTTTCCAGTATTTACTTTTTTGACTTGTTATCCTTTTGCCGTATATTTTCCAATTTGTTTCACGGCTCTTTTAACCACTTTAACCTAATTTTTCCTAAATATTTTACTGCTTTCTCCGTATATTCATTTGATCTTGTATTAAAAATCTTCCTAACTTTTAGCTCTATTGGTAAATTTTTTTCATTTTTCTAGTATTAAATTCTCTCTTCCTTTGTCCGTGTCCTCGCATTTCAGAACATAATGCCAATTGTCATGTAATCAACTACATTTAGCACATCTCACCCCCTTCTTCTCCCTGTTAAGACACTTAAATTCATTACACCTGTCCTCGCCCATGCATACCCCATGCTGGCCTCTTTGTGGCACACTTCGATGCATCTTTCTTTTCCCCATTCCATTTTAAAACATTTATAATCTATTAATGACCTTTTGTCTTGAAACCACTCTAAATTTCTCCACTTTTGTTTTAATTTATTTCCAGAAACCCTTACTTCTGTTGCTTCTTTCTGCCCACGTTTCCTCCATTCCTATTTCATCCAATGTTGTCTGTATCTTGTGCATCTAGTTTCTTTTTTCTCCCATTTTCGCCTGTACAACTAAGCATTGCTTTAGTATTTCATTTTCCTCAAGTAGCTTTATTCTGAACCAGTATTTGATTGTCATTTACATAGTTTTCCTTTACCTCCCAGCCTCCTTAGTTCTGCTTGTGCTACTCCATTCGGCGAACTCCTTGGTAATCCCAGGCTTATTTTGCAGAAATTCCTATGTATAGGATCTACATTTTGACATCCCTTTTTCCAGCCCCCATATCTCTGCTGCGTATAACATCCTCTTCCACCGCTGTGCTATATATCCTTTCTAGCCACGTAATTTGCATTTCTGGTATTTAGTTAGAGGTAACGTAAAAGTGAAACAACCGTTTCTAATTGTGTAAGCGCCAGAACCGACTATTTGCCTGTTTTATTACACGTATTGCTTCTCCAGAGCAGTATTTTAATGCCTCAAAATGTATGCCTGGATACAAAGCATGTAGTTTTAGCATGTTATTTACAGATTGGTTCAGCAAGAAGAACTTGTGGACCATTTGTACAAGCATTCTTTGAGATCCGTTGAACCCAAATTTGTTGCCTCACAAAGCGAGAGTTAGTAGTGGCACTGATAAGGCGAAGTATAAATACTGAACCTCCTTTGAAGAACAAAGGAATGGTAACTAGCTAGCAGTGAAAGTCAAAGCGGAACTGCAAAGTGCTTTTAGTCCTTTTTGTTATTACAATGTTTTTACTAACTTCGTAACAACTTTAAAGAGTTTAAGGTTTGTTCTTTCAAAGTTATCTTCTCTTTTTAAGTATCCATAATCATGCATTTTAAGGTATTTTGCGATGTGTTCTACATCTTATGCACAAATTCGTATTTTCCTTATTCCTCTTGGAATCGTATGCTAGCGAGAGAAGCGGTGAATAATGACGTTATTAATATGACTGCTGCCCGAATATTATCGTATCTCAAAGATCGGAGACTCGACAGAGAATGGGTAAGTTGTTCAAGGTCGGAAGTTTAATCTCTCCAACAGTCCTCTGTGTATAAGAAAACAGAAGAGGTGAAAAATATGCAGAAATTTACGAGTACTGAAATAAGGAAAAGCTCTCACATGTATTTGCAAAGAAACAAACCACATGGCTTGATCACATAGAAGGTGCTATAATAATTGGTAGTACCAAGTTGTGAGAGTAAACCTTGGCCTAAAAGATGGGCTAAAGTTTAGCCCGTCTCTCTCCCTCTACTACGAAGTGCGTAAGTGGTATGAATTATTACTTTATGTACCATGTACCTAGTAGTTATGTATTGTATTCCACCCAAAATTTCAATTGCAGATTTCAACGCAAATACATCCTTTTAGGCCCCCTGAAAAAAAGGAGTTTGTATCTGTTTGCGCGCGGGCTTGTACAGCCTAAATCCGGAACAAAACGTCGGATAATTACCAAATTTGATATTTAAGTTCAGCATTTTTCTAAATGAGACACTAAGATTTTCAGGAAAACTCCACTGTTTTAAACTAATCCCCTATAGAACAAACCACCTTTCACATGCAATATTTTACGAAATTTTCGATTTTCTCAAAAATTGCTTTAACGCTTTATTATTATCTACGAATCATCTATACAACATTAATAATTACAAACTCAGAAATAATTTGTATAATAACCTATTCAAACAATAATTTAGGTAAAAGAACCATATATTTAAGATATTTACATGAGAAATAAAATCTATATCTTTAATTTTCCGGGAAAAGCCCGTGAAGTCCTCTTCAGTCGGAATTTGTATAAATTTATATAATAGGTAACAGAAATGTGCTACACAAAATGTTTTTGTTGGCATCAGACATGTACGATGTATCTGTTACTATTGGTTTCAGTTATTCAATGATTTTTTAAATTCTGTAGCTATTTGGTTGTTCCTTGAAATATCATGGAAAGTGGAATTTCAAGGCCGTATATAGTGTCCCGCTTTTAAATATCTGACTATCACTTCGGTTTCCCATATCCTCTTATAAGTAACATCGCTTCCATTTATGCCGTCACCGCAGCTTCAGGCGGTATTCTAAGGCCTTCACAAGTGGAGTACGTACAGCAAGGAACAGGTGTGCGTATCTATTTATCTTTTCGTCTATGCAGTGGCGTCCTGCACAATTCTAGATTATTCGCTTATCAATGTATAACTTTGAGCAATAGTTTAACTCGTCATCACTTATAATAACCATGTTTAAATATATAACTAAATAAAACTTGTTTTGTATAATATCTGCTCAAAACATATTTTTAATGACAATATAATGTAACACGGAAATACATTATACCTTTTACTCTCAAAGAGAACAACTTTAATGCACATTGTTGGAGTCATCTGTGCAGTCCAAATATATACAGCTAAATAACACACAGTTTTGCAGAATTTCTCCATCCTCTGTGGTATGGGGGTAGTGTGTCGGCCTCAAATTCAAGAAATCCCAAGTTCGAATCTTGATTAGGGCTAGTTACACAGATACGGTTTCTCCCTTATCCTGAAAAGACGTATGTCAGGTAGCTAAGTTCTATGAATCCCGGGCTCATTTGAGCGTCATTTCATTCATCGTCGGATATGACCTAAACGGTTAAAGGACGCTAAACTAAAATTTAAAAATCTCCATGAAATAGTATTTTTAATGACTAATTATAACATAAAACTGAAATAAATTATACTTTATACTCTCAAAGAGGACACATTTACTAGACCTTATTTTAGTAATCTGTTCATGCGAATGCTGCATGATATTGCCCTAGCAATGTCTTCAAATGACAGATTGGCTTCCTACATACCCAGAACTCTTCCACGATGCACCGAAAAACTTTTATATCGCGTGAGCTACAGTTAACACACACCACTGCTTAGGCGAACAACAAACGTTGAACGATCCAGCTACACCCCTCCCAGCTACGTACACACCCGCTAGAAGGTTCGTAAAATGTCGCCTGAAGCTGTAGTGAAGACATATATGAAAGCGAGTGCACAACGAAATGTATGACACTATTTCTGTAAACATTTGTCTCGATAATCATGAAATAGATAGAAAAATAATATTTTGTGAGAATAGCTTTTAAGAGCTGCATAAAAACAACGAGAGGGATGCAAATGTAACATCAAATGTTTTTATGTGAAGTGGTGCAGAATGCACGTACAAAAAGGCAGTTGCAGTTGCAGTATCATTTCTAGAACACACTGGTGTGCAAAACCTAAGGACGAGATGGGTAAAGTAACATAACAAATGAACTACTTTGTGGAAGTAGATGAAGGTGCGGGAGCATGTTGCTAGAGGTCTCTCACACGTACACAGAAAGCTGGAGGTACATGGCGTGAGTGTGGCGAGCCTATATTGCCAAATGGGTCTGGTACCGCAACACGGGGCAGTTGACGAAACAGGACAAAACGGTGTGTAGCAATTAACGAGCTGTTACGGTGCACTGTAGTGGTATTCTTCATTGCAACATGGCCTGTAGACACATCTGGATAACTTCACACGGGGAAGAATCATCGGGAAACTGGAAGAAGGGCGAAGTGTGGCGAGTGTTGCTTAGGAGTTTGGAATTCCTCACAGCATTGTTTCGCGTGCATGGGGAAACTTATAAGCCACAGGAACTGCTGTCCCAAGGAGAGGTGATGGTCGACCGCACTTAACCACAGCAGCAGATGACCGCTACATTGTGCAACAGGCAAGAAGGGATCCACGCCAAACAGGGGGTGCAATTGCAACCACATTTAACAGGACAGCTAGGCACGCAATCTCACGATTCACTGTGCCACGGCGACTACATAGAAATGGTCTCTTTGCCCGATGGACAGTACGTTGTGTTCCATTGACATCCACACATCGGCGGCACCGTTTGTATGGTCCCAAGAGCATCAAAATTGGACCAAAGCAATTGGGAGCAAATTCAGTCTAAGTAGCGATTCTCGACGTATCCTCATCTGACGAGAGGTGGGAACACATAATGAACCCGGGAACATCCTTGTATATTATCGTTTTGGTAGTCCTCCTAATCTTTGACCACAGTACGCTCACTGGTCAACGTTATTGTGATACTGTACTCCTTCCCCATGTGCGTCCTTTCAGGGGTGCAGTCGGCCCTGACTTCATTTTTTATGGATGAACAATGCGCGACCGCTTCGAAGGATCTCTTGGACCGAGAGGATATTCGGCGAATGGACTGGTCTGCCAATTCCCCCGATTTAAATCCCATCGGTGTGGGATGCTTTGGGGAGACGCATTGCACCACATATACATGCACCAACACCATCCAATAGTTGTCAACAGCGCCCTATCATAAGAACGCTTACCAACCTTGTGGCTAGCATGGGAGCATGATGCAAAGCATGAATTTCTGTCCGTGGTGATCATACACCCTTTTAAGCACCATATATCTGTTTCTGTAAATCTAGAGAGCCATCATATGTCGGATTGACTTTAGTGTTGCTTATTGTCTATGAATAAAAGTGACATTTCTGTTCGTCTCATTGCATATTTCGTTTAGTTGCATACTGTAGCATGCCGTAGCAGTTTCCTCTATGTATGATTCAAGTTTCATCCAGCTATGTTACTTGGGAGTGTCACAGCATGTGAAGATTACTTTCGTCCTTAGGTTTTGCACACCAGTGTATATTTAAAATACAACTATTCAACCTACAATTATATATCATTATATATATATATATAAAATGAAAGAGGAGGTTTTAACTAATATTGTTGTGTGCTATTCCGCTCCACCAACACAATTTTGAAGTCTTATACCCTAATTAAAGATATGCGTTTCAAACTCTATAGAAACCCTAGACCTGCGATATAAGCAGTTCAGTTTAAACCTGAAGCACGAAAGCATGCACCTTATTTTATAATTGTCAATGTGCAAATCAGGAAATTATTTCTGACGTTCTCCGCGTATGATGGAACTCTAATTTGTGCCCCTCGCGTCATTTCCAGACATTACCCGCAGGAGATATGGAAAACGTGCCAATGTTATGTGCCACATGTCAGTTAAATTTGATATTGGAAAACGCCAAAGGAAATATTGCTTGTCACTATACAAATAACTACATCCAGGCCGACAGATAATTCTGAACTTCCGATAACAGAATGAAATGTTATATCACCATGTCTCTTTATTCACATCAGATGGAGGTGGAACTCAAACTATAGTTAAGTCAATTCAGTAAATTGAATTTTGCCGAAAGGGAAAATTGGAATGTTAAGCTCAAAAGAACTTGGAGTGGTTAATTTGACACCAGCTTCTATATTGCATTCCAACAAAAAAATCGATATCTCAGGTTCCTAAATCTGAAGAATACTTTTGCTTTCTCTTCTACCTATAGTAAGTAGGGGAAGTATTGCATTCCATCCATAAATTCGATTCGAGGTTTCGCCAGAATGTGTGTGTATGTATGTGAACAGCATAACTCGAAAATGAAAAATCTGATAAGTACCAAGTTTCATATTTAAGTTCTGCCAGGGATGTATGATTTTCAAGAAAATCCCGCCAACTCCAATCACCCTTTACATGGAATATTTTTCAAAAACTTTTATTTTCTAAAAATGACTAACGATTTTGATTAAAATGCTATATATTAAAGATATTTACACGAAAAATAAAACACATATACTTTCTGGACATATTCTTTGAAGTCCTCTTCATTCGGAAGGAATTTTGTATAATCTTATAACTGGTAAAGTTAAGCGACAGACGAAAACGTACCACACAAAGAATGTAGATTCTTTAAGACACGCAATTTATTTCAAATAATTTTTTTGTGACATAAACGATTTCAGAGATATTCGTTATTAATGGTTCGAATTTTTCATTTCTTGATCATTCCTTAAAGTCCTTTCAACATTCAGTTGTTACTTGCGATTGCATGGAAACATTATGCAAGGCCAGCGTATGGCATCCAGTTCTTAAATATTTGACTGTCACTGTTCTCTTTGTATCCTAACGAAATGTGTAATATATCTATTTCTTCAACGGTTTATTTGGATTAAAACGTAGTAGATACAAAAATTAGATTTAATAAGAATAGTTTGTATACTCACTAATAAACGATAGAGGATAGAAAAACTCACGTGAATGTGTTACATCAAATTTATAGAATTAGTTAGCTTCCCTTTTAAGAACTCATGTCTATAGTGATATTGAATGAAGTGGAAAAAATGATGGGTCTATTGAACTGAGAGTTACCCATCACTTATTTGCCTTACCAAGACAAAGGGTGTACCTCTGTCTGTAAGTACATGATTAATGCAACTCAAAAGGAAACTAAATATGGAAACCGCTTTAAGGATGTAAAGTAATTTTAAAGCAATACTCCCAATAAACAATCTTTACATGGAAACCTTTTCGCAATCTCTTGTTCTCTCAAAATGACTAATGATTTTATTCTCGTGTCATATGTTTGTGATATGACACTAAAAGTAAAACATACGTTGTCTCCAGAAAATATTCGTCGCCACTTTTTTGATGGAGAGTTTGCGCATTTCTGCGTTTTTCCAGATTTCCATGTTATCAGTCATAACATTTTTTGAAAATTGCACTAAATTTTCACTTTTTGAAGTATGAGACTCACAGAATTGGTTTATATGTAATTAGCATAGCAATGTTTTATACGCCTAAAGTATCACCGACGTTTAATTTAAATGGTGGGAGAAATATTCGTAGTGATCAGAAACTAAGGTTGCAAGGCTGATGTTCGTGGAGTTTCGTCCGTTATAGACAAATTAGTAATGTGCGATAATTATAATACCTGCGGTTGGCAACTGTACAGAGCTTCAGTCACCCGTCACCTACAGTGCTATTTGTAAGTAAACACAAATGACAACTCGTTTGGAAAACTGGTCTCGCGAAGAAATCCGCTCCATTATTCGATTTCTGAGTGCGAAACATGTGCATAAAATTCACCGGCAGCTGGTAGAGGTTTACGGAGGGATTGTAATGTCTAGTCAGCATGTCGCACAATGGTGTCGGTCGGTAGAGAAAATGTCACCGACGAGGATCGCAGTGGTTGACCCAGCACGGCATCAAACAAATTTGAACACAGCTTGCGTGTATAAGCTAATTCAGGACAACAGGAGGATCACGTTACCGCATATGACGGTAGAATTGGGAATATCGCTCGGAACCGTTCGTCACATTGTTCAGAACACGACATCTGTCCAAACAACACACGGAAAAGCGCTTGGGGGCAAGTCTGCAATTTTTGCAACGGTTCTCCGCGGAAGGGAACAGTTTTCTTCACCACAATGTCACGGGTGACGAAACATAGATCCACCAATACACCTCCAGCAGCAAGCGGTCGTCACTGGAATAGGAACACCCCTTCTCTCCAAAGACAAGGAGGTTTAAGGTGACGGTATTTGCCGGGAAGGTGATGGCCACAGTGTTTTGAGAAAGCGCGTCATACTTGTGGAGTTTTTGGAAAGAGGGCACACAGTATCCGCTGCCCGATACTGCGAGACCTTGACACGGTTGAGCGAGGCAATCAGGAGGAAACGGCGTCATGAGGGCGTCTCTTCCTTCATCACAACGCGCGATCTCATACAGTCCAGAAGACCACCGCGATGTTGAAGCAGTTTCGCTGGGACATCATCGACCACCCTCGCTCCAAGCGAGTTTCACCTTTTTCCTCACTTGAAGGAGCACCTAGGAGGCCGCCGACTCGCTTCGGATGATGAGATCACACTTCGCGACAACGTAGCTGAACACGCAAGAACAGGAGTTTTACCAGGAAGGAATATTCAAACTCACCCCACAAAGCAATAAGTGCCTAAACCGATATGGAGAGACAAATAAAACCTAATGTAAGTACTGTCAGTTGGCTGTATTAGTTGTATGAAATAAGATGTACACGTTTCACTGTAGGCTTTGTAACTTTAGTTTCATGATTACCCCTCGTAACTCAAACGTAATGAGGATGTTTAATAAAAATGTAAATAATTACTTACTTTGACCGAAATTTCAATATGCCACCGACACGGTTGGCCAAAGTCGTTAAGACATTGATTCTAGAATTCGACGCCTGCGGTTAAAATTCCGCCATCACCAGCTTCCTTGAATGAGGTTTTTTCCAGGTTTTCCACAGTCCTCATAACCGGAAAATTCCGAGGAGGTACCCTAAACTTAGGCGTAGAACGTTTCCTTCCCAAAATTCCTTTTCCGAATATAATTTAATTTCATACATTATCAGCCTCCATCGCCTGTAGTACCGTATGTCGTAAGAACAGGTACTAAACGCTAATTCAACTTCAACTCGACTAAATCCATGCAAAATAATTTACAAACATCGTGCTTGAGAAAGATTTCAAAATAGTTGCAAATTAAAAGAAAATGTGCATCATATATTACATAAAACCAACAAAATGAAAGGCTTTGAGAACCCCAGTACATATAACCGTAATGTTTGTTCTTTTTTCCTGTAAAAGAATTATAATTTGGGTTAATTTGACTTCTGGTATTTTTAAAGAACAAAACATATAGTTTTTGGATTCACTATATGTGTTAAAGATACATTGCACTGTCTGCAAATTCATTTGTAGTGAATGTTCTGCAGGGAACCAACATGAGTGACGCAAAAAGATTTCCAGATAGATTTGTAGGCAATTAAACTACGTAATTTATCTATTTTTTCTTGGCATTTGCAGTTTCCGAAATGCTCAGTATACGAGTACGCTTGAATTTCAGTACTGTAAGTAGTGCGCTTTAAACGTTACTTCCTCACGAACTCGTGAAGATCGGATAAAATAGTGGCTAGGAAATAGAAAGCTACATTTTAAAGAGTATACTGTTCTGCTTTGCATTTTTAGCATATGCTTAGCATAATAAACACAAAATATGTAGAGTGGTAGCCTTTTATGAACAGATTATAGAATAGTTATAAAAATATATAAGAGAAAATCGTGCTATTGTTATACATTTTTTCTAATTCCCATTAATTCCCAATAGAAAACTGGCCTCATTTTTGTACAAGAGGTTTTGCAAGATGTGCTAAGACAGTAGGAATGATTTATTTTATAGAATCAATATTCTTTGTGAACTTCATGGCTTACCTTTGGTAAAATAAGAATTACAGCGGTACCTGGGTTGGGCTGCAGGTGAGACATATATCAGACTAAAGTAGCTCAACATAAATTTCCATGCTAGATCCGGAAATTGAAACCTGGGACTCCGAGAACGGCAGCCAAACCTCCTGACGCCAAGCCAAAGGAAATCAATCCGTTTGCTATGGAGATAACTGATTTCAAACTGGGAGGACCTTTGAATACTGGCTGTGGCAATTTGCCTACCTTTGGCCTTTTCTCTTATCCTCAATAAAGAAATCATGGCTTACCCAACATTCAGCTCCAGGGACATCGGGCTCACGTGACATCATTTCATGCATTTCATTCACCATCCCTGCAGGCCTGGAGTATCAAAAGAGATTAAAATGTAGGGTTGACTAAGAAACTTAAGTCCTGCATTTATGATATGTACAAATTATGGAGCAAAGATCAAGTATGATTTGGCACCTATCCACGCTTTTTATACGGGAGTGAATTAAATGGTGCTCCCAATTTTACTGCTGGCCTTACTTGACTGCTGAAGGTTCTCTTTTTCTCAAAACCCCTAAAACTATGAAGTAGTAGTTTGTGGTAAAAACTTCGCTTTATCTATCTCCTACTATCGTGAGTAGTTTTTATGTTTTCAATAATTTTAAAAGCGCGAAACGAGTGGTATATGCTAAGGTTACGTCATGAATAGAGTTTCATGATCTGCACGCTGCTGTACGTCAGAGCCAATGCCGGCTGACTTACTCACTTCCCACACCTCGCACTCACGACAGGCTTTCTGTCCTTCCACGTAGTCATTAACGTCAGTAGTCCACTTTCGTTTGCAAAGATGGGACGGCGGTTATTTTTAGAATAACGTATATTTGTATATAAATGTTATTTTAAATACGAATCGACTCGTCACGTTCGTGAAGAATTCATCCAAATTGCTTGCTTCCAGAATTTCAATTCACAATCTTGTGAATAAATTTTGGACTACCAGTTCAGTGCAAAACAAGAAACACTGCGGGGACATACGGAGTTAACAAAATATGAAGTTGGTTAAAATCATGAACGTTCGCTACGAAAATCACTATCGAAGTTAGCACAACAAGTTTGGGTTTCAGTGACATATACACTGCTATGAGGTTACAGTTCATGTTATTACATTTTATGTGCAAGTTTACAGGAATACAGATTTAAGAAACGAAGACAGATTGCTGGCATGGCCGACTTTGGCATGTTCGTGCTACCCAGACGCAAACCCCGTGTGAGCGGTCAGGTTTTATACCAAAAACTGTAGTTGTGTATTAAAATCTGAAGCTATTGGTCTGAGATGTGTCATATTGTGTAAAGAATTTACCAAAGGCGCCAGTTACGACAACGTTATACGTTATACAACAACGTTTTAAACCGAATTAAAGTAGGTTTATGTAGTCGTGAATAACAATACAAATAATGTTCACATTTACTTATTTTATGATATTCATACTTTCAAATTTGCGGTTCATTCTGCGAGTATAAAATGTACAGATCCAAGGTTTAATAAACATTTATCCATGTTTGCGGGCGCAAGAAATCAAAATTAACTTTATCACAAAGAAATAATTATATACCTAATTCCATAGCGCATTTTTGGAAGTGTTACAGGTGCCCATTTTATGTCAAATCCCTTATGCTTAATAACTGCTCTATCCTATTTTATCCTGAAGCACTAACAGTATAAAATTGTGTTGCAATAATGATGAGAAACTAATGTTATGTGCTTCTGCCGATATTGTGAACGATGAAACTTTGTTTAAGATATAAAGGGTCATGAATTGGAAATTGACTGCAGTAGTGGAGATGTACATTGAAAATTCAGTGGAAAGCAAACTGGAAATTGGCAGCCAGGTTGTCAGCTCTCTCTCTCTCTCTCTCTCTCTCTCTCTCTCTCTCTCTCTCTCTCTCGGCAATAGAATATAAACAGCAGATAAAAAGCATCGAATATACTTTACTTTGGTAAACTGTAATAAATGTGTTACTGGCGTAAAAGAGGTTTAAGAACAATGACAAATTATCAAAACAGAAAGGAAACACACTCATACTAATAGATATTTTTTGCTAAAATGTAACGCCATCGCGACCTTTTAAATCCTGGAAATGATTTGCAGTCAGCCCGCAAGTATCTTTCAGTTAAGGGAATTATCCAAATAATTGATGAATTTTTAGATAAGTGTAATGGATATAACTTAAAAAAATTGCTTTGATAACACAATATATCCTGAAAGATTCGGATTAATGGATAAAAAAACGTACTGACCTAATAATTATAGAAATGAGGATTCTTAAGACTCCTAATATACCAATAATTAAATTCTGGGCATGAAATATAGATAACAACTGGAAAAATTTAATGATCTCAATCGTGAAACCATTGTTTCATCCAGGACATATTTTTATTTTCTCTCCCACGTATATAGTATGCAGAGAAGGTATTGCATTCCACTCAAAGCTTCAATACCGAAATTTTAACGGAAATACACTATGTGATCAAAAGTTTCCGGACTCCCCCACAAACATTCGTTTTTCATCTTAGGTGCACTGTGCTGCCACCTACTGCCTGGTACTCTTATCCGCGACCTCAGTAGACATTAGACATAGTGAAACAGCAGATAGGGACGCTCCGTGGAACTCACGGACTTCGAACGTGGTCAGGTGCTTGGGTGTCACTTGTGTCAGAAATCTGTACGCGAGATTTCCACACTCCTAAAATCCCTAGGTCCACTGTTTCTGATGTGATGGTGAAGTGGAAGCATGAAGGGACATGTACAGCACAAACGCGTACAGGCCGACCTCGTCTGTTGACTGACAGAGACCGCCGACATTTGAAGAGGGTCGTAAAGAGTAATAGGCAGACATCTATCCAGATCATCACACGGAATTGGAAACTGTATCAGGATCCACTCCAAGTACTATGACAGGCGTGAGGTGAGAAATCTTGGATTCCATGGTCGAGCGGCTGCTCATAAGCCACACATCACGCAGGAAAATGCCAAACGACGCCTCGCTTAGTGTAAGGAGCGTCAACATTAAACGATTTAACAGTGGCAAAACGTTGTGTGGAGTGACGAATCACGGTACACAATGTGGCGATCCGATGGCAGGGTGTGGGTATGGCGAATGCCCGGTGAACGTCATCTGCCAGCCTGTGTAGTGTCAACAGTGAAATTCGGAGGTGGTGGTGGTATGGTGAGGTCGTGTTTTTCCTGGAGGGGGCTTGCACCCCCTGTCGTATTGCGTGGCACGATCACAGCGCAGACCTACATTGATATTTTAAGCACCTTCTTGCTTCCCACTGTTGAAGAGCAATTCGGGGATGGCGATTGCACCTTTCAACACGATCGAGCACCTGTTCATACTGCACGGGCTGTGGCGGAATGGTTACACGACAATAATGTCCCTGTAATGAACTGGCCTGTACAGAGTCCTGACTTGAATCCTATAGAACACCTTTGGGATGTTTTGGAACGCCGACTTCGTGCCAGGCCTCACCGACCTACATCAATACCTCTCCTCAGTTCCGCACTCCGTGAAGAATGGGCTGCCATTCCCCCAAGAAACCTTCCAGCACCTGATTGAAAGTATACCTGCGAGAGCGAATGCTATCATCAAGGCTAAGGGTGGACCAACAATATATTGACTTCCAGCATTACCGATGGAGGGCGCCACGAACTTGTACGTCATTTTCAGCCAGGTGTCCGGATACTTTTGATCACGTACTGTACATGTTATGAGGGTCCCTGAATGAAAACAGGAAATTTTAGAAAAAGGTTAGTAAGTATGAGAGACCGAAAAGTATAACTCAATAACGAAATGTCGGATAAACGCCAAACGTGGTATTTAAGTTCAGTACTTTTCTCAGATACAACACAAAGATTTTCACGAAACTCCTCCTCCCCAAATTACCATTACATGGTACATTTTACGAAATTCTTGATTTTCTGAAAAATGGTTGTCATGATTTTGAGGAAATAACTTATATTAAAGGTATTTGTATGAAAAATAAAACATATATCTTGAATTTTATGGGAATAGCTTATATAGTCTTCTGAACGAAATTGATAAAATATTACAAAACTGATGAATGTTAAACGATAGATGAAAACTTATCACAGAATGAATGCAGGTACCTTTAAAACACACAATGTATATAAAATAACTTTTTTGAGGTACAAGATATTTCCGAGATATTTCTTATTAATGTTTCGAAATTTGCAGTACTTGTTTTTAAGTACTGTCGATTTTCAGTTGTTTCTAGCGATGTGATGGAAACAGTATGGAATTTTAAGACCAGCGTATAGCGTCCAGTGCTTAAACATTTGACTATCAGCGTACTATCACCGTTCGCTTTGTATCTAAAACGAAATGTGTAATGCTGCTATTTCTGGAAAGTATTACCTTGATTAAAGTAGTATATACTTTATATTAAAAAGTGTATAGGAAAATAAACTTTCGTAAGCATAATTTCTATAGCCACTAATAAGCTGTAGAGGATGGAGAAAGTCATGTGAATGTAACATACATTTTTTAGTGTATTTACCATAGATATTCCATCTTTAATAGACTTGATCACGCCAAAGAAGGCGAATAAAAGGAAATTGATTGCCTATACATAACTGTTATTAAACATACCCGGCATCCAGAGATTTATCGTACACACATCTGCAGTCTTAGAAAAGAGGTTATATATAGGTATTTCGGTGCTGCATGCAAATTTATTCCCCCAATCTCCAAAGTAGCTAAAATATACTTCTTCACCTGTCGTACTCTGAACAGGACCAATATTTCGTTGAAATGAAATGGAATATTTAGCGGAGGGTACTCGGCACCGACACAGTGAATGCAGATGTTGCACCTATGCCCCTAGAGAGTATGCCCCGGGATGAAGAGATGATATGAGAGGAGACACCGGGCGCCGGAACTAGGGGTAACGGCACAGCAATGACAGGGTCCCGATAGATTGAACCCCGGCAGTCGGACAGGCAGACGGGAACCCCGTTCCACACGGAGGGAGCAACACGCCCCCAAAAGACAGTTCGTATACCCCGGCAACCAGCTGAAAGCCGAGGGACGGGGAAACTTTCACAGAAACCATCCTTTTTTCTTGCCATGGTGCACTGGAACACCATCGTCGACACTTCCAACACTGAAATAGACCTAACCGGGTGAAGGATGAATGAAATGATTAATGGAAAGGTATGGAGGGACAGAATATTCGCAGGATGAGCCTGACAACCCGGAAAAATCCATAGGTCAAAGTGAGCGGTCGCCGGGAATGTACCCAGGACCTCCCGAATGCGAGTCGCATGCGTTACCGCGGCGCCACCTCACTCGATAATATTTCCTTTGTTAGCTGTCTATTTAGCTTAACGGTATGTCCAAGTGCATTGATTGGACAGTATGCCTATAGATTACCTTGATTAAAATTTTAATATGCTTATATTCTTTTAAAATACTGATTTTTAAGTCAATTTTGGATATTTAGTTATTTTGAAATTAGAAGGTGTAAAGTATACCGGTAGGTGCTCCATTAAAAGGTATTTACATACACTTAGTTTAAACGCAATTTATACCATGTGTGTGTGTTGCTTATAAGCTTCTATACCGTTGCACCGATTTCGACCAAACTTGGCACAAATAACGAAAGTTACTGTCTAGCTTAGAATTCTAAATTCCGTCCCATTTCACACGATTAATTATTTAATTTTATGTATTTCCTACAAAAGCTTGCAAGACCACCTATATCCTCCTCAAATAATCGTAATAGGTCGAATATTGCCAACATAATAATAATGAATAATTACTTAGGCTTTCACAGTCTCACATAATAACAAAGAAACAGTAAGTTCACATATTATTCGGTCATCTGCTCTCTGACATTGATCATGTTCTAATAACATACTAAAGTAAATAAATTACAACAGCTGTGGCACCTGTAGCTATGATTGTGTAAATGTAAAAAATTGACAAGATTTCGAACCTATTACATTGGACTGCGATAGCAACAACAGCATCGAAGCAGGCAAAGTACCACTTCTTATTCTTATTTTTTATCTTCATATGATTATTTATTGCATATTGATATAAAATAACACAAAAGCATTCAGCACAATCGCATTAACTATAAAAGCATCTATAGTATTTAACCATTGCTAACGTAAGAGTAATAATTAAGTATAAGTTCATATCCATTTATTCTATGATCATACTCCGATATTCGGATATTCACTTCTATAGTTAGTAGTTTCTCTATGTTTGTAATCAGAGGGTTTCTTTCCCTATGGGAAGCTTGTGATGCTTTTATAAGCATAAAAACAAAAACTAATTGACATACAAAATGACAGTGGGCATGGATAACAGCAACAGCATCAAACCAGTTGAAGTTATTCTTCTTTTCTTTGCGTATTCGTTTTGTCTTTTGTGTGTTTTATTAGTAGTTTAGTGTATCCGCACGTATGGTACCTGGTAGCCTTTGCCCCAAGTTTAAAAATATTAACCTTGTAATTTTGACTGTTTCTTTAAATATTATATATTTATGTTTGCCTCGGCTGCGTCAGTATTCATATTTTTTTTAGAAACATGAATGTCTTAGCAGGGAGTGGTGCGACTGAAGAATGTAGGCTTACACAGATTTTAAGTTTTTCTTCACTCCATTTATTAATGCTTGACACGATTTAAATAACACTTCACTGATATAGAGAGCTGTGAGATTCTTTTGTTAAGTACTTTCACTTTTAAACACGTAAACTATTTTCGTCGCACACTGAATACGTATTAAACTTCTCGAGGACACATCTCGCGTCCGGTTAGGCACACTGTCTATAAGCAACTGACTTCTGACTTTGTAAATTTTGCTCCGTTTTAGTTTCTGATTATCTAATCCTAGTCCAATAGAATATCTTCATTTAACTAAAGCTTTTTCTGGTTGTTGATTGGCTATTTTATAAACCGTCACAAAAATTACATTATTGCTTCCAAGAATCACAAGTAGCATTGTTAAACTTTCAAATTTATTATTTCCTCAAGGTTACCTCATTGTTAGCAACCTTTAATCTATTATTCTCACAGCTTTTACATTATTAAATTGCGTAATACATTCACAAAACATTATTACACATGTATACAATAATATAAACATATACAATGACTGTAATATACTTTATATATATATATATATTGTTACATACACATATTGCTTTAAGGCAGGCTGTTATTGAATTTATATATTATATAATTTGACTGAAATCATTTAAGTGTTAAAAATACTGCCTCAGAATGAACAACAGTATATTGATGTTATTTGGACTGCTATTTCTTTGCAATCGAGATTTTCTCTACAAATAACGAGGCAGCCCGAATGTGACATTGTGGAATCGTCACTCACCTGCATTTACAAGAAATCATCATTACAACCTGCGATTTTGTGATTGTTCAGCAATACTTCTGCATAGTGTTTTCTCAGAATTTTTGTTTGTTTAACTCTTAGTTTAAGTATCTTGTGCAATGCCTTTTAAATGCTCCCAAAGAAACGCAAGGGTATTGGGCAAGTGCAACTTAAAGCTAAATGTTGTAGGGATAAGCTGTTAAACATCGGGGAACAGCGGGTATTTCAGCTAGTTAAAATATCAAATATAAAGTCACGTAACATTAAAAAAAATCTGAATGAAATTGAAACTGAACATTGAGAAAATTGTTTACGTTTTTGCACCACGCTTTGGGCGTCAATTTTTAAGTAGGTCGTATTGAAGGAGTTGTATTATTTATTAACTGTGGGGGAGCCGAACTTCTAGTAGTTACAACCGCACGTATAGTAAACAGCTTCCTTCGCCCCAAATGTACTTTCAGGTATCCTTTGCCCCAAGTTTAAAAAAATATTAACTTTGTAATTTGACTGTTTCTTTAAATATTATATATTTATGTTTGCCTCGGCTGCGTCAGTATTTATTTTAGAGACATGATTGTCTTGGCAGGGTTGTGAAGCGACTAAGAATGTAGGCTTACACAGATTATAATTTCACTTCGCTTCTTTTATTAATGCTTGACACGATTTAATTAACACTTCACTGACATAGAGAGAGAGAGCTGTGAGATGTTTTTATTAAATACTTGCACTTTTTTAATACGTAAACCATTTTCGTCTCACACGAATACGTATTATACTTCTCGAGGACGTGTCTCGCGTCCGGTTAGGAACACTGTATGCAGGCAACTTAATTGATTTCAACCGCCTAAACTTCTAAATTTCTGTGTTTCAAGTTTCTGATTGGCTAATCCTACTCCAATAGAATACCTTCATTTAACTAAAGCTTTTTCTGGTTGTTGATTGGTTATTTTTTAAACTGTCTGAAAATTTACATTAATGTTGCTCCAATAATAACTGGTAGCATTTAAACTTTCAAACTCATTATTGCCCCAAGGTTACCTCATTGTTACCTCACTGTTAGCAACTTTTAACTTATTATTCTCACAGCTCCTACGTTATTAAATTACGTAATATATTCACATAACATTATTACACATGGATACAATAATATAAACATATACAATGACTATAATATACCTTTTTATATATTTTCACATACACATATTGCTTTAAGGCAGGCTGTTATTGAATTTACATATTATATAATTAGACTGAAATCATTTAAGTGTTAAAAACACTGCCTCAACATGATGACCTCTCCAAACCCCTCAATTTTAAAACCTTTGGGAATGCCTTATACCTCATGTCCATTGTAAATAATAGGGAATTTTAATTATAAAAACTGGTTCAGTTGTTTGCCAAATTACACGGACACACATGAAATTGTCAGCCGCAGTCACAAAAGAAATTAATTAATATAAATTTTAAAATACTCTAAATCAGTCACGAGAAATATAAAACAAGAGAAAATGTACACAAGTGCTATAATTCGAGTTCAATAATTTTCTATTGACAACATGATTGTTAAAATCAAACCCATTGTCATTTGAACTCTTCAATACTAAATGCTTAGCATATAAATTGAAAAGTAGCAATATGCTTTTAAGCATACCAAATACTTCAGTGGGGGAAATAAGGAACACGTTTTAACACTATCCGTCCCCTCTATCATGAAATATCCGCTTATGTATTTTAGTTTTTCCGCTGCCAGGAATTATACACATCAGAGGCAAAACATGTTAAGAGGATTATCCTAGTATGGTTTATGATACTCGAAAACAAGAGCAAATGCAAGTTTTCAACCCCGTTTTTGTTCTGGAAAAGGAGCTTGTATCCCAAATGGTAAAACAATGAATGCTCTCAAGCTGTTAAGCAGGAAATTGTAAAGCAATATGCGTTCCATTATGTGCTCGCAAAATGAAATATGTATGGGAGGTAATCGAGAAAAAAAGCACTTATAACATACACAAACAAGAGTTGCGTGCTAACCAATAATCTGCCATTCTTCATGCAAACGTTTCATACGTTCGATGCTGTGGTGTATGAACGAAATATTGGACATGGCTACACGCAGGTTTTCGCCTAATTAGGTGGTTAACAGGTGGTAGAAATGCAAACTGTATTTAATATTCATGACTCAATGAAAAATTAAAAGTATAAACAAGTTTAATGCTAGTAATGGTCCTACAATTTTTATTCACGCTACATGACGAATTCATAGCTCCGTATACAGCATTAAACACAATCTAGACTATCAAAAGTTCAGTCTCTGTGAATAACTATAAATAACTCTTGCACACTTTTGAATGTGTACCTAGTATTTTACTTATTTATGAATTTTTGCTAAAATTTTATTACTAGAAAATTATTGCATAAAATCGATGATAAGTCCAAAGTCTAGCACCATTCCTGAGTAAGAAAATTTTGTATTTATAGCAGGATTTCTCAGTAGTGCAGAAGTTTAAAAGAGTAATTAACTAAATTAGTATACTTGATAAACCAAGAAGACAAAGTTTCATTCCCAATTTTGTTAGGTATAAATTTGTAAAAAATCTTCAGTGACTCAGGTTCAAAAGAGAAAAAAATGGTGCTAAAGTAATATTTATATTCATATATAATATAATTAATTTAAAATATACAATATAATTGTTATAAAATTTATAACCTTATTTACAAAACGTACCACATCCCCAAGAGCAAATTAAACCTGTAAGCAATAATCGTGATCCCAGTTTATCTTGCGTAAACACAAGCTAGCAGATGGTAGCAAACAACAAATACTTCCATGCTATATTATCTTGCCTCATAAGTTCTGGTATTTTTCTGCTGGATTCACAGATTTTGGCCACCGGAGCAGGTAAATATAAAGTCTGAGAGCTCATCAAGCCAGGCTATTGCAGAAACATGCTTTAGTGCGTAAATAAATCATCCTAAATTCACAACTCAGTTAATGCCGCATGTTACATGAATACCTCTGCTCCTTCCTCCATTGTTTTACAGGTTTTCATTTATACACAAGGATCTATGGAATACTGCATTAATTCACCCACAGGAAACGCAACCAAGGTCTATCAAGAACGTTAGTCCAGCAAATCTTTGGGAGCACATGCGAGGTAATGACATCTCGACTCCTTTCATGTCTTAACTAGCATAAAATTAACTGCAAAAGCTTTCAAAAATGCAAAACTTAAACATTTTAAAGTATCCAAAAAGTATCGAAAGTTTATCTCAAAGTAATAGACATATTTCGATACCAACGAGTATCGAGGTATCGGTGGTATTGTGGTCCCATCCCTAATAATAATAATAATAATAATAATAATAATAATAATAATAATAATAATAATAAAAATAATAATAATAATAATAATAATAATAGTAATGGATAAGTTGTCTTATGAACGAAAGCCTTGCTTGTTGTGCACATAATAAGTATAGCGTTTTAAGGCAAGAACGAAACAATCTGTAAATTAAATTGTAGTTAATATGGGGAGTTCGAAAAAGCGGGAGAAGTTTCCGCGCTCGTGCAAGTACTGTATTACTCTAAGGCATTGTCTGCCACAGTGTGCTAACTAATTAGTGGCATTAATGTAACATTGTACAATCTGTCTCAACCAAGAATGATCCTCTTGTAAACATATGGGAGGAGAGAAAGAGAGAGATACAGTGAGATAGAACGCTCTTAGGCTGCTGATTGGTGAAGGGAACTTCATGGGTGTTTTCTTTTATTTGTTTTCACACAATAACCTCCCTAAAATGTGCAGCACTGTAAGTTGCTTTCTAATCACTGCTCAGCGTAAATTAATTTCGGGGAGAGAACAATGTACAAATGTTTACCTTCATTTATTGTATCCTGCACATACACCACAGATGTGTTCTAGACTCATAAATTCTGAAAGATGAAGCTGAATATCTTGTTGTAGTTGTTGCACCGTGCATGGGAGCCAATTTGAAGTATATTATGCCTCACTGTTGGAGAACCAAACTTGAAGTTGTTTAGACCACGCGTGCATGGTACAAAATTTTCGGTGGCCTTTGCCCCACGTTGACTTTCCGGTAGCCTTCGCCCCACTTTAAAAAAATCATCTTTGAATTTAATGTTTATTTAAAGATTATATATACATACCTCGGCTGCGTCAGTAGTAATTTGTAGAAACACGTATCTCTTAGCAGGGGTTGGTGCGGCTAGTGAATGAAGGTTACACAAATTATAATTTTTTACTTCACTGCTTTTATTATTCCTTCTCGCGATTAAATAGCACTTCACTGATGTACCCCCACTGTAGAGCTATAAGATTATCGTTACCTGTACTTTTTAACACGTAAACTTTATATTATTCATGCCGTAATGAATTTTTTGTCTCACGCTGAATACGTATCGAACTGTTTGGGAACGCTGCCTAGTAGCGTCTGGTTTGGTACGCTGTCTTCTAGCGTCTGGCTTCTACAGCCTAAATTTATACTTTTACTATATTTTAAGTCTCTGATTGGCTAATTTTACTTCAATAAAATACGTTTATTTAACTTGAAGCTTTTCTAGTTTTTGATTGCCCGTTTATAAACTGTTTTAAATATTACGTTATTATTCCAAGGATTACTAGTAGCATTATTAAAATTTCTAATTTATTGTTGTCTCAAGGTTACCTCATTGTTAGCAACTTTTGGCTTCTATTCTCACAACTTCTACATTGTTAAATTGCTTAATGCATTCAAATAATATTATTATACATTTACATAATAATATAAACATAATACAATGACTGTTACATACACTTTATATATTATTTATACACATATTGCTTTAAGGTGGGCTGTGGTTATATTTTATATTATATAATCAACATATCATTTAAGTGTTAAAATATTGCCTCAAATAAATGTTTACAATAGGCATATATGTATATGAGCATAGAAACATAGGTTAAACCGAAGACAGGCACAGATATATAGAATTAACCTATTATTGTTAAATAATATGCAACCAAGCTTTGTATTACTAATTAAACAGCTAATACATATGTTCTATTCCTATACCATACGGCCTTCTTGGGACAGTGTAGGAATGCTGATTCAGATGTTGTTGTTTAACGTGTAGAGTCGCTTCTGATATTTAAGAATGTATTTCCTACGCCTCTCGCACACTTCAAAAGCCAGAGCAATGTAATTTAAAAGAAGTCAGCTTATATCATCATGAAATAGGTCTGTCAATCTGGCGAAATAAAACATAGCCCAAGGCAAACCTTAAGAAGTGGCGAGAAGGAAATGATTGTGCTTTGTTTCGGGATGCTATAGAGTAACACAAAACTTAGAAAAATTGTCCCTGCTCATGGGTGCACAATTTGCAACATTTGATCAATCTGGACCAACTATAGACACTTACGCTTTAGGTGGAGTACTTACAACCTTCAAAAACCATCCCTATTCTTATCTTCAATCCCTTGCTTATGCATCCGTGCAATAGTGGGCAACACAGCTAGTGATTAATAAATTAAACACTTTATATATTCAAATAACTTGTTATTACATTTTCACAAACTTACAAATGTTACATTTTTGAGGTGTGAATTCCTTTTCAAGAAAATTTCACTTAGACTCGGATGCTACAATTGGAAAGACACAGGCCCGCAACGCCTATAACCAAAGTGTTACTTCTAATTTTCACTCTTCAAGTATGTTTATGTATAGCCGAGTTATATCATCCGAAATGCAAATAAATAATTTAAACGATGTTAGTGGTATTTAGAAGCGTTGTCACAGCAGCTTTCAAGGGCGCGACGTATGAAAAATATTATACTATTTACGGATATATCCCCTACCAACACAACTGGAAATTAACACACACCCAAAGCAGTTATAGAGCTTTTGAAACTGCTGTACAAGTAAACGTTTCCACATTTTGCTGATAGGTTTGTTGATGCGTGTGTGTGGTTGAATTTCAACTAACAAAATGACCACAATTTGCACGACCTGAACACGCAAACATGCCTTACTGGATAACAAATCCAATTAGTAGCCACTGAAATACGAGCAGGATTAGCTATGGTGGTGAATTAAAATTGTGCTTTTCTGTAATGTAGTTGAAATGCACACTGGTGAATTAAGGAGTGGAGAAGTGAGGATTTGTTGGATATGCCAGCGTTGTATTTGCAGACAGTTTTTACAGAAAAGTTAATAAAAGTTATGGAAATAACAATTCACATTTAAATTTATGTATTGATGGGAGATACTTGAAAATTAAGTTTATTTTATTATTTGAAGTGAAAATTGATACAGAATAGGACTTCCAGAAAAAAACAAAATTGTAGCCTTAGGCTTTAGCTTACGTGACATCTGTTAATTAAGGCTGCACATAATGAACCTTAAAGTTTGTATTAAAATTAAAAAGTCTAACTATATTACTCACAGAACTTTATTTACCCATTATTTATTTTCATACAAATTATGTTACCATTTAGAAAAACTTCATCATGATTACCAGAGATTTGTTACGTACACAAAAGCATAACGATGGGACAGAATTCAACTGTCTAAGCAGAATATGTCCTGATATTAGTGCATGAACTGAATAGAAGCGTGGCACTTAGCATTTCAAAGCTCACTGCTTAAAATGTGATAAAAGTTAAAACTAATAACAATGCATTATTCAGAAATCAGTAAGGTCTTCGAGGATTTTAATTTGACATCACCACATAATTTAATAATGTCCACATACTTCTTGCGACATGCTTTAATCTATCTCATATGATATGCTATTTGCAAATGGTTTTGTAACAGGTGAACTGATAATTTTGATGAGTACTTCCTTAATGTGTTCGGAAATAAACTACACTGCCGATTGTGAAAATTGCAACACCAAGAAAGAATTTCCCGAATAACTCCAAACTTGGTGGAAGTGTAGAGGAGTGTGCAAGCATTAAGTGATTAGGCTTGCAAAGAGATGGCGTAAACGTAGACAGAGCAGAGCCCTCTCGTGTTTAGTCCGACAAGGTCAGTGTCGCACCCGGTGTAGTCAGTGCAGAGCTGTCAAACAAGGTGGAAACAAAGTTATTGCCAGTATGCCTCTTCGACGGCAAAGTGAGCCATATCGGCATGTGAGTGAGTTCGAATGGGGCAGAATGATCGGTCTCCGGGAAGCGGGTGTGTCATACCGTGACATTTCGGCTCGTACAGGGCATGCTGCTACGGTAATGATGCATGTGTGGAAGCAGTGGATAGATGAAGGTCGTACGCAGCGAAGAGCAGGTACTGCACCACTGAACATGACTACAGCACGGGATGACCGTCATCTTGTCCGCATGGCCATAACCAACCGTACAGCTTCATCCACAGTGTTGGCTCGACGCTGGAGCACTGCAACAGATGTGAACTTGTCTGCATCAACGGTTCGTTGCCGTCTGCTACAGGTTGGACTGGTTCATGCATGCTATTACGTCGGCTTCCATTGTCCAGAAACCACAAGCTCCTCCGACTGCAATGGGCACGTGGGCACTGTCACTGGGGTGCTGAGTGGCAAAATGTAGTCTTTTCGGACGAGTCCCGTTTCAACGTGTCCTACAGTGATGGCCGCATACGTGTCCGGCGGTACCTGGTCAGCACAACCTTGGAGGGCTGAATTGTTGAGCGGCATAGCGGACAAACACTAAGTGTGATGGTTTGGGGCACCATTGGTTACAACAAACGACCTTGCCTCCTACGAATTGAGGGCACTTTGAACAGCAACAGGTTTCTAACGGTGGTTGTAGAGCCTGAGGTAATTCAGGCATCCCCATAGGCCACGTTTCAACAGGACAATGCCCGTCCACATATTGCGAGGAATGCACAAGCCTTCTTCGAAGAGCGACGGGTACCATTGCCTCCCTGGCCTGCACGTTCACCTGACATGTCACCCAACGATCATGTCTGGGATATGGTTGGTCGGCACCTGGTGCGTCGCGGTCCTCCACTAACCAGTGTCACGGATTTGTGGGCTCGAATACAAACTGGTGGAGGGAAATCCCACGGGAACTTGTTCAGAACTTTTTGATTCAATGCCACGGCGTATAGCAGCTCTAATTGCAGCGCATGGAGGTCAGACCAAATACTGAATATTTGGGCTCAAAGGTCATGTATAGATTTAAAAAGTTTAGCATTTGTTACTTGTCATGTACCTAACATGTGGTATTAAATTCATTGAATTCATGCGTTTCCTTCTCGGTGTTGCAGTTTTCACAAACGGCAGTGTTGTTGGTGAAATTTTCCCATGCATCGATGAATAGGCTAATGATTGCAATATCGCTTAAAATATAAAGTCTGTTATAGAAAGAGTTGGTCGGTCCGTAGATCTATATATCCGGATATACTTTACAGAATGGAAGAATTATAGATGTTATCCTCTCAGGAGATAATCCCATATACAGAAACGAATGAAAAATTAATACCATTTTAGTGTGCGAAAGCTTAATTCAGATAAAAAAACGTTTTATCGTAATTTTCCTCGTTAATTCATACATGGAATGATAATGCAAGTTTTATTGAACTATATTGTAGAATAGTAAAAACTCTACATATATTTTTATCTTCGCTTCTCCTTTAAACTCCGTTTTGGATTTGTACAATCACAGTTTACGCTGGAGGGCTGTTCTCAGTGGTCTGAATAACTGACATGCACACATCTCACACTCAGCTGTAATATCTTGCCAGCGCAGTATCGTGCGTTCAGTAAAAGGATGTTTACTAATGCTGTACATAGATTTTTGTTTATCTTTATACAATAATTATATAAAAACAGTTAAGTAATTTGATTAAATTATTAAATAGTGTAATTTATTTTGCTTCACTGCATTAGCTAGTTTTAAATAAAAATTCTCATTTTCCTCCCATTTGTTTTCAAGGATTACACCCGACAACTTTCGTATCTAATAGTTGTAAAGTTTTATTTGCTTTTAGCATTAAGTACAAAATAATCAGAAGTTTAAGTAAAAAACATATTCCTTTATTGATTCATTAAAACCTAAACAAATGCAGTTGGTCTTTAGTTGTTTAAACATTAAGCATTTTTCTGAAAATACGCTAAAGAGCTGTCTTGAGAATCAAACACCATCAACAAAGTTAGTATTCGGCTCAGCAACGGCAACAGGGTGGGAATTGCATTCCATGGCGGACATAACGTTACCCGTAAAGTACGCTTTTCTCCACCCACCTGCAAGGGGAAACATGATGTTGCCAAAATTCTCTGCATTTCAGAGGGTGTGTTTTTACAAATATATGAAATACAGATAAAGCGTATTCATAAACTTTCTCACTGCACGCTTGGGAGAGGCCGATTCCCTTAGATCACAACAGGGTTTTTCTATTTCTGTAAGGTTTCCACATATATCTAATCACAACAATAGTTTCCAAACAGGTTTTATCACACCTCTCTTTAACTGGTTTGAAATAAATATCAATCAACAAATGAGCGATGTTAGGATCGATTTTAAACAAAGGAGGGTCAGAAACAACCACTCATTGATTTCTACTCTCATACCAAGATGGTTATTATTATTGTTATTATTATCATTATTATTATTAACAACATGTAAAGATACTGATGTGGACATAGTAGTCTAAAGCGTAGTTAAATAAACTGATATTATCATCAGCCTTATTAATATTATGATTCTTGAGGCACTTAACACAAATGATTTCAGCCAGATTATATAATATGTAAATTCAATAACAGCCCACCTTGAAGCAATATGTGTATGTAATAATTTGTAAAATATATGTATGTCATTGCATATGCCTATATTATTGTAAACATGTTCAATAATGTTATGTGAATGTATTACGCAATTAAATAATTTAGGAGGTGTGAAAATAATAAGTTAAACGTTGCTAACAATGAGGTAACAATAAGGTAACGTTGAGGCAATAATGAGTTTGAGAGTTTAAATATTACTTGTGATTCTTGGAGCAACATTAATGTAAATTTTAGTGAGAGTTTATAAAATAGCTAATCAGCAACCAGAAAAGGCTTTAGTTAAATGAAGGTATTCTATTGGAATAGGATTAGCCAATCAGAGACTTGAAATACAGAAATTTATAAGTTTAGACGGTTGAAATCAAGTCAGTTGCCTACAAACAGTGCTCATAATCAGACGCGAGGTATGTCCTCGAGAAATTAATTACATATTCGTGAGAGTATACGTATTAAAAGTGCAAGTATTAAGTAAAAGAATCTCACAGCTCTCGATATCAATGAAGTGCTATTTAATTTGTGTCAAGGATTAATAAAAAGGAGTGAATTAAAAATTAAAATCTGTGTAAGCCTACATTCTTAGTCGTATCACAACCCTGCCAAGATATCGATGTCTCTAAAATAAAACTGACGCAGCCGAGACAAACATAAATATTAAATATTTAAAGAAACAGTTTAATTACAAAGTTAATATTTTTCTAAACTTGGGGCAAAGAAAATACATTTTGGGCGAAGGCTACCGTGAACTGTTTACTATATGTGCGGTTGCAACGAATTTTAAATTCGGCTCCCCAACAGTTGAACTATAATATAACTCCTTCAATACAAACTACTTCAAATCGGCTTTCCATACGTAGCTGAAACAAAAACCTTCTTCATTCTTAACTTAACGGTAATCAATTAGAAAGAATATACAATGCTGATTGGCTGCCAATCTTAGAGATAACATAAGCAAATTCCCAGTCAAGCGTCTAGATTATACAAGAGGAGAGGTAGAAAATTGAGGCTTGGAGAGGGTGGCTCCTCACAATAATCTCCTCTTTCCTAAAATGGATTAATTTTTCTACTCCCAAGTATTGAATGATCGAGACACATTTATGGTTTAAAGGATGAAAATCCTTCCACCCGGTATAGCCTTTTGGTTCTGGACTTTGACATCGTCTACAATGACTATTGTCTGCTGTAGCATATTAGCAGTTTCGCTCCAAGTCGTTTAAGGTGGAGCAGATTCTTGATATAAGAATCGCCTTTGTTAAAACGTTCACTTCCCCGAATGCACGGAGCAAGCCGAAACCTTTAAATTGTTTCTCACTATAAAGCACATAGCCAGAAGTTATATGTGGTGAGAAGCGCTCCTGTTAATTGTTAATAACTTGATTAAAATAAGAAGTAAACTAACATTAGAGGACGTGGGAACCGCGGATTCTGGGAAACTGAAAGCAATCCAGATGCAAAATTTAGTCGCTCCTTTTATTAACAAATAATTATAAAATAAATCTCAAATAAGAACCTTTAATAAATACAATTAATTACAAAAGGGGAAATAAACTAACCCAAACTCTGCACTTAATGAATAAGTTACATTAGGGAAGAATTCTACTCCTTTCGCTATCCTTAAAGCTGATAAGTTTATAGCTTGCAAGCGTTAAGGTAAAACAGAAAGGTACTAATAAGTATAACACAAACAGTAAGAAATCACAATTCCGTACTTTCTCTCACCACTGTATAACACAAACACATTACACCTCATTTCAAACCAAAAAATAAATATATAGCATGAGTAACTAATTATAATTTAATTTACACTGACACTGAAATAATTTCGAGCCATTTAAAAAACTTCTTCATAGCTGAGGTAATGAATGAAAGGTGGAACAAAAGGTGAAGAGCAAATTACTCGCGGTCTAGAGGGAAAATCGAGAAACATGCAAGAAGGCACCGAACCAACATACAGATAACGCGGGAACCGGCATCGCGAATTTTCCAGCGGGAATTATGGCGTATGTATTAAATAGTATAGCATCAATATACATGCATGTAACGGCACAGTGGTAGACTATTTATTTCGAAATTCTTTTTACTATGTTATCCCCACCCACTAGAAATATGTTCTCGGTTGTGATGGAGAAGGAAAGATCTCTTAGAGTAGGACAAATTGAAAACTAGACAATGTGATTTGAAACTACGTTCCTCAAAGTCATTATGAGGTCAGTAAACAAAATCATGCAATTAGTTTTTACATGTCTGTGCTTAAATTCCATAAATATGCTTTTAATGGACATTAGTATGTAATTTTGTATGTCATATTTTTCAGCAAATCCCAGCTGCGCGCTCGTTAATGTACCATCTGTAACGACTGCGTGTGTAAGTGACATTACAATTCTCCATTCCTTTTTTCCCCATTTTCGCGAGGGGGTGGGGAGTGGAGAAGTCCTTTTCGCTTAAAGGGGCTTCTAAAATGAAGCAAATGGTGACATTAACACAGCTCGACGATGCTGGCGCCATTCAGTACATGTTTTACTAAACACTCACGACATTCAAAACAAGTCAAGGAGATTTTATTGTATGGCATAAGGCTCACTCTGCCTTGTATTTTAAATCTTAATGAATAATCTACCCGATTATACATTCATCAACCACATAATATAGTTGCAATGAAATTGTGTATTGAACTCTAAGGTTAAAAGGAACTACCGAATTATACACACTGAATATTCAACCTTTAACATGCTAAATGGAGACATTCGTATTAATTATTTATTATTATATAATTCCGCAGGATCTCTGAGGTTATTCCGACGCGTTGAATTATGTATGATTCACTGAAACAGTTTTTAATTAATTCACTTGAATAAACTGCATTTGACCTCTGTTTGTCTTCTGGCATTCTTTTCTCATAAAGCGTCATTGTTAACTAATATCCTTTATTCCAAAATTAAGGCAATCTATCAGAGAAAACTAGGAAAAACAAATTAACTTTTAGATTTTATATTTATCATTTATGTAATTATACAATTTATATTTATATATAATTATATAATTTTTGATATAGCTATTAAAATGTTTTTTATTTTATTTTATAGATACTTAAGCAAACATTAAAAATGTAGTCCATCACGTGACAATCTAAATATTTCTTAACTTGCATCAACATTACGTACTCTTCTTCTTCTTTCTCTGTTTAACCTCTCCGTATGAAGGGCTTACATCCCCAGGACTTACAGGCGGGTGCCTGGGGTCAGAGGCCCGTCGAGGAGCAGACACTTATGGATCAGACAGAATATCCAGGATGAGTGATCAGCCCAATGGCTGGTATGGGAGGAAAGATGTAGATGAAACGAAATGATGGTGAAATGGGTGAAAGGAAAGGCGATGATGGAGCAGTTGGTGGAATGAATGGCGGGGTAAACCGGAGAACCCGGAGAAAACCCGCCCAGACGCCACTTTGTCCATCACAAATCCCACATGCGGGTCCCTGGGATTGAACCCGGCCCGCCTCGGTGAGACGCAAGCGGTATTATGTACTCAAACTTTAAATTTATTTATTTTTCGAATTACAACTTTTTTATATCCGCCAGTATTTAAAATTTTCCTAACGATATCATTTTCAAATGTTACTGCGAACTTTAAACACAGGTCTTCCTAAAATATGTCCAGTGACCTCTACCAACTATACTTGTTATAATATCTACTTCACTTTTACCGCGCTGCTAAATAAACTAAAGAAACTATAAACGATATTCACAGATAACATTTACTATGGCACATGTTTAGTCCATCATAACTCTGTATATTAAATTTCATAGCAGAAATAGAATCTTTTGAAATTCTATTTTAAAAGAGTCAATGTGGGAGGTGCTGAATTTACAAATACCAAATTTGGGGAATTCAAGGTAATATCTAAAAACAACATCTTAAAAACTGTTTTCTTGTTCTTTTAAATCACTGATCGACCACTTTAAGTGTAAAATTGAACTTCCCAAACAAGAATGAATTGTAGGATAAAGTTGATACGATAGAAAAGCCAAACCCGAAACAGTGAAGCTAACCAACCACTCACCTTCTTGCCTAAACCAGTCTAATAGGATAGGACCAGTTAACGGAAGGACGCCTAGCACCTCGACCCCCAATGGATCTTTGTGCACACATCCCCGGGAGAGACGGATGAGGTGAGTGAACCATAGAGACGTGTTGGTTGCAGAGATGCCGGCGCAAGTCGGCAGAGACGCGCAGAATTCCTGATAGTTCCAGGCTTGACCATCCGGTGACGGAAGAGTCGTTTGGAGACGTCCCTCTGGTAGGACCGGGGAAACACGACCCAGTAGTGGAGGCTCTATAGGCTTCCCTCCAGCAGGGGCGAGAAGAAATTCTAAACAACAAACCTCTGAGCCATCTACCGAACACCGACCAAATCAAACCTGAAGCATGAAAGGGAAATGAAATGAAAGGAAGTGGTAGAATGCCCCACTCCAGCATTCACCTTGTGCCAAACAGGGAACACCACGTAAAACTTATGGTCAGAGTGGGTGACCACCGGGAATCGAACCCGGGACCTCGCGAATGCGGGCCTGCGGAGCCATCTCGCTCAGTTGACCTGATAGGAATTCTGCTAGTGTTCCCTTGAACCCATGAGGAGTTGCAAAACCACCTTGGAATCCAAGAGTGGCAAAACAACGACTAGCAGCACTGAAACTGTCGGTTTTTAATTAGAAAACATTGAAATTTTTATCAACATCGAATCATCACACTGAACCTTCCTCCTGAGCCAACACCAAGCCGCGTCATATACAGAAGCGTGTTTCATAATGACTGCCATAAAACACACGGCAGCCGACGGAGAGTGTTGTCCAGCACATGTGAACTAATTCATATCATAACACGCGTTTCGGGAAGCAGCATTATTTGCACTTTTTTTGAAAGGTTAAAGTTGCTCAGAACAATAACTCCGCACGTTGTTCCAGAAGGATTCAAGACATGTTCTTCCGACGGCTGCAGGTGCGTTACATTATTCATGGCCTTGCAGAGGTGAGTCTGTCTTAATGCACTTTGCTTGTGTCAACGTAGACAAGCTGCAACATCGAGTCCTTTGTTCACCAGCGCACCTCGTTACACTTCAAACAAGCGCCAGACTCGCTCCATTCGAAACAATTAGTTACATACTTCGCTTCACGCTATCCATTTGATCGCTCGCTGTGATTTTGTAACCCTCAGGAAAATAACAAATTGCTGTAAGGCTTTTCACTGCGTTTCGTTTCCTCGGAAAATGACATTTGAATGGCACTGCAATATATTTACAGATGGTATCAGGAAAGAAGGATGAAGTGCAACGTTTTGCAAAACTGAAAATACTTTATAAAATACGAAGCGAAAATAAAAGAATGAATAAATAAAAGTATAAAGACTCACGAGGGCTGTCCCAGAAGCACTCGACCTAACAAAGAAAATCAAAAGTTTGGGAAAAAACATCTTTAGTTCTCTACACAGTCTCCTTTCAGCTCGATACACTTTTCTCAGCGGAGTTTAATACCATTGATACCCTGTTTATACTGAGAACCATCGAGTTCTGCAAAATAGCCATCAACTGCAGAATCCAGCTCTCCACTGTTGGCAAATCTTTAAGCACCAAGCTATTTCTTGAACTTTGGATATATAAAATAATCGGAGGGGGCTAAATCTTTCGAATATGGTGCATGAGGAATCAATTCGAACTTTAACTCATTGATTTTGGTCATGGCGATAATGGATGTGTGAACTGGTGCATTGTCTTCATGAAACAAAAGTTTCTTTTTCACTAAATGCGTCCGTTTTTGCGTGATTTCATCATTCAAATGCTGAAATAAGTTTGTATAATACTAGCCAATGATTGCTTTTCCTTTTTGAAGATAATCAATGAAAATTATTCCACACACTTTCCAAGAAACTGACGCTATGACCTTGCCTGCAAATGGAACTGTCTCACCTACTTTGGGGCAGATTCTCCCCTTTCAATCCACTGTTTTGACCGTTCCTTCGTCTCTGGTGTGAAGTGATGGACCTATGGTTATGAATCGAGACAAAAACTCGGCTTTTCTGCAACAAAACATCGCCAAACACTCGATTGAAGCATCTTCACGACGCTGCTTTTGTTCGAGTAAACGCGGCACCCATCTTGAGCATAGCTTTCTCGTGTCTAAATTTTCAGTGAGTATACTATGTACATCACTTTTTGAAATGTTTATGATGTCTGCTAGCTTGCGCACTCAGTCGACGGTCATCCAATACCATTTTGTGGATTTTCCTCACAGTTTTTGGCGTGGTCACCGCATTTGGTCGACCACTGCGATGTTCGACTTGGCAGCTCGTACGGCCTCTCTTAAACTCTGCCACCCAATATGTTAAGTGTTGTAAACAAAAGAGCAGACTCCCCCAGAGTAGAATCTAGTTCAGCTTTAATACTAGTTGGACTAAGACCTTTCAAACAAAAGTATTGTATCACATAACAATGGCCAGTTTTATCCGTGTTTACAAATTCGCTGAAAGCGTTCACTATTGATGGCTGTCAAAAAATTACTAAACAACGTAGCATCATCAAACTTCAGACTTAAGATTTATAAGGTTGGCACTTTCTACCAGAGTTATTTGTTTGAAACAACAGCCACTATCTATCAGGTAGTTCTGCACCTGTCCTCGTATCATCCACGTATACTATACACTGGTGCGGAACACAACAAATAATTTTGTTAGAAATCTGCGGATACGTTACTTATACAACAATATACAACCCATGTTTTCAAACACAGAGATTTTTTTAAAGAGATTGTTAAAACCACTCTTTCATCATGACCGAGATGATGCGCTGTGGTAAGGCAGTCAGCTTGCTGGACTTTATTTCACAGCTGAGCCAAGTTGCAGCCATTTTTTTGCCGCTGCTGTCGCTTTGGTCACGGTGCCGCTGACTGCACAGTGTCTCCATTGGTAGTGCGTCCGCAGCATAACCTGAGCCTCCGACGGGGTACAAACCAGTTTATGAGCCAGCTTAGCTCCCTGACGGAGCATCGACTGTCCCTCAGCCTTTCGAACAGCTTTTCGACGGTAAGAGCGTGGCGTTCACTGGCCGTCGGTTAGAGGCCTTGCACGCCGAGCTCCTCATCACGGCAGAGTTCTCAGACATGGAGTAAACCATCTCAAAACTCAGCAACAACAGCAACACCCTCCAAAATCTTCAGCAACGGACAATCACAAAATCAAATCGAACATCTCAGCCACACTGGAGGCCAGGTCCACCTAAAACTTTCGGTCTTGTCCCGGGAGCTAAGGTGGGTCTCCTAATAACTCCAACCATTGGAGAAAACGGCAACGCTCCCGAGGTACAATGCCTCACAAAGGGCAAGGGCTGTTTGCCTCAACAAATAAAACTTAAATATGTCCTATTATTGCTCCAGTCCACTTCCTCTCACTGAACCCGCCACGGTGGTAAGCTGAGCCTTGGTCAAGCTTGTCTCCCATGTTTCGCTTCTTTCTTGGGGGGTAAGATTTTCTGTAAACCAGTCACATCCTCACTCTTAAATCCACGATGCAATAGCGATAGCGCAAAATAAACGCCTCAATTCCTATTCCTTTAGCCTGCTTCCTTTATACCTTACCTTTTCCTTCCCATTTGTTAGTCCTTGAAACTCCTATCCTTCCCCCCCCCCAAAAAAAGCTACTCTGTTCCAGGAATATAGCATAATGAAATTACTTTCCCTCTCTGAGGGTTCTTTCCTCTTCAGTTTTATTTCCCTCTTAACATCCGATATCAAAGTGACAAGAAATTTCCTTAATAACAACGGAAATATTTTCTCATTTTTGCTTGCATAAACACAAGGGTAAGGAAGTAAGGAAATACCGAAGATAGGGAAAAGCATTCAGGTTTTAATGGAAATGAAACCAATCTGCGAAACAGAGTAATGCTCTTAAAATAAGAATATTTGACGAGTGAATAAGCCATTCTGATGTGTTCCATTTAATGACTTTTTCTAACCACTATCGTTTAGTAAGTAGGGGAAGTATTTTTATATAGCTTCTACAAACTATTCTCACGAAACTTTATCTTTTTTTCTACTTAATGTTAATTGAATTAAACCTTTGCAGAAACAACTTCATTACACGTTTCGTTGTAGGTACAGGTGCGGTAGGGAAAACCGAAACGATATTCAGATATTTAAAAGCCAGGTCTCAATATGCTAGCCTAGAAATTCCATATTCTTGTCATGACATCGCCAGAAACAATTGAATAGCAACAGCACTTTAAAAAATTATAAGTATTGAAACATTGAAATCAATAACAAATCATATCTCGCAAATGGCTGATGTCACAAAATAGTCGTTTGAAATAAATTGTATAGATGAAAGAGATTTACAATTTTTGTGTCGTATGTTTTTGTCTCTGTCTTACAGTGTACCAGTTGTACAAAATTATGCAAAATTCCTTCCGAATGAGGAGGGTTTCATGAGCTATTCCCAGAAAATTAAGGTATGCGTTTATTTCTCATGTATTATCTTAAACATACGCTATTTTAATTAAAATCGTTAGAGCCACTTTTGAGAAAATAAAAAAAAAATTGGAAAATTTTCCATGTAAAGGATAGTTTAGACAAGGGGATTTTTTGGAAGTCTTGCATAGCTTCTTTGAAAGATACTGAACTTAAATACCACATTTGTTATTTATCCATCATTACGTTTTAGTTATGCTGTTCACAGACACACACATACACACACATTTTTCTAAAAATGTTTTTGATAAAGGGGGCTTCAAAACATGTATTTCCGATTCCGACATCGAATGTTCAGGTGGAATACGATACTTCCCCTTACCTACTATAGGTAGGTGATAGATAAAATAAAAACCCTTTGTGTTACATTTACATGACATTCTCTACCTGTTTTTCAACAAACTATTATTACAAAAGTGTATTTGCTATCAATTCATGTTAATCGAGACAAACATTTGCAGAAATTGTCTTATTCATGTTTGCTTATTGATAAAACGGAATAGTCAAATCTTTTAGGAGCGGGTCGGCTGAGAGAGGGATAGAGAGAGAGAGAGAGAGGGAGAGAGAGAGAGAGCCAGAAAAGAAAGTAGGAAAACAAAAAGAGAGAGAATAGCTATTTTGCTCCTGAAAAAATTACAATTTTTGGAAAATTCGAGTTATGGCGTTCACAGACATATACACGAACCTTTTTCTAAAAGTGTTTTTCTTTGTTCAGGAGGCCTCAAAGCATGTATTTCAAGTGCAATCTGGGCATAAAATTTTTGGATGGAATACAACACTTCCCCTACTTACTGCGAGTATGTAGTAGAGAAAGTAAAACTGACTCCTTGGTGTAGTGGTTGCCACGCTAGCCCTTAAATTGCGAGTTCGCGGGTTCAAACCCGGAAGAGGGGGATGGATTTTTCTTCGGGTGTAAAAACCCTTAACATTGCTTCCTTTGGAATGGAAGCAAAGCCGATGGTTCCGTGTCGTAGATTTACGGCAAGTAAAAGAACCTCAAGCCTGATAAAGAGGCCTTTGAGCAAAATTACCGGCTTTCACGCCCAATATAGAATGGGACTCTAAGGACCATAGTAGTTAAAGAGCGTCCATAAATAAAACTCAATTTTTAGAGTAAATAAAAATGGAGAGTGTTAGCACATTTTCGAAAAGCAGTCCGTATCTGATTAGATTACGACATATACAATGAATTTGCTTCTTACTTATAATAGTTTATTTATTTGGTTTCAATTAAACAATTTACTGCCTGTATGCATCATCTTTATTATCTTAAAGGCTTGATTACGGGATACTCGCCTGCGTTCATCGCTATAAGTGTTAAGTGTGGCGCAGTTGTTATCCTAAAGTTTGTTAATACTTGGGTATGGTTGACAATAGATTTTGTGCTCCATTGCACTGCCTTATTGTGGTTATCTATTGGTATCTAGTAACATGAGAGATAAGTAAATATACAATATATTTTTGGTTATTTGTTTACTTTAGTACCCAGCGACCGATGTCTCAAATCAGGCACAGTATGTACTAAATAATATCCTAATCGGTTTTACGGTTCGTTTTTGGGAAAAAGTTTATTTATATAAAACATAGGCAATATCAAGATCAATTAATCACCTATATGAGTGCGTTTTTAGTACTTCCTCTACTATGTATAGTATGTAGGGGAAGTATTGCACTCCATCCAAAAATTAGATACCGAGATTTCATGTAAAATACGTTTGGAGGTCCCTTGAATAGGAAAAGCATTTTTGGAAAAAGGTCCGTATGAGTGTATCTGTTATCAGCATAACTCAAAAAGGAAAAGTCCATTAAATATCAAACTGGGTATTTAGATTCAGCACCCTCCAAAGATGCGTTGCAGACTACCCTTTACATGAAACAGTTTTCGAAAATTTTTATTTTCTAAAAAATGACTAACAATTATTATTTAAATACCACTTACTAAAGCTATTTACATTGCAAATAAAATGTATATCTTGAATTTTCTGGGAATAGGCTGTGAAGTCCACTTCATGTGCAGGAAATTTTGTTTAATATTATATAACTGGTAAATGTTAAGCAATAGACGAAAACCTACTACACAAAAAATTTAGATCTCTTTAAAACGCACAATTTATTTCAAATACTTTTTTGGTATCAACAGCCATTCCCGAGATATTCGTTATTAATGGTTCGATTTGTTCTATACCTTGTCTTTCTTTTTAACTTTCAACGATTTTTAGTGGTTTATCACGATTGCACGGAATCAGTATAGAATTTTAAGGCCAGCATATGGCGTCCAGCTCTTAAATATTTGACTATCTATAACGAAATGTGTAATATAGGTATTTCTGCAAAATGTACTTAGATTAAAATTAAGCGGAAAGAAAAGTAAGGTTTAGTAAGAATGGATTATATATTCACTAATTATAGATCGAGGGAAGAGTAAGTCATGTGAATGTATTAATCTTTTTTTTTTAAAATATGAATCTGTATACAATTTATGGAATGTATTTTATAAAAATCAAATTATGTAAATTATAGTGTATACACAACGTACTGGTATAGTAAGCTGTAACTTGTGGAAAATTGCTAAAGCAAGCAGCTCAATTTTTTTGTGACGTCCTCCGTGGTGTAGTGGTTACCATGCTAGCTTCTAGTTTCCGAGGTCGAGGGTTCAAACCCGGCGGAGTGCGATGAATTTTTTTCGGGCGTAAAAATCCTTAGCATGGCTTCCTTCTGAAGGGAAGTAAAGCCGATGGTCCCGTGTCGTATATTTACGGCACGTAAAAGAACCTCAAGCTTGATAATGAGACTCTGATCAAAATTACCGGTCTTTCACGCCAATATGGAGTGGGACGCTAAGGACTACAGCTGTTAAAAGAGTGTAGAAAAATAACAAAGTATATTTTTTTTCTCTTTTGTTTTTTGAATCAAAAGGATTTTAGTATAAAGTCTTGTAATTAACACAGTTCCCTTAGCTTTGTATAGAAATAGGTTGGACACATTCTGAAATATCATCTAATAGGTATAGCGTTTTGGTGTTGGTGTGGCTCATGTTGGTTAGTGTGAAAATAAATATGTAGTTGGCGTAAGTTAACTGCAAAATAGACACGCCCCTTAGATAAGAGTACTTTAGGTTATGTATAAGCAAATATAGCACCAGCGGATGTTGAGGAAAAAACTTAAAAGGTATCAACAAATTCATAGCCTAATTATTGACAAGTAGATATAAATAATAAATAAAAGTTAATAGTAAAATAGAGAAACAATTGCAATAAACAATTTCTGTATATTAAATCAATGTATAATGTAATAAATCTGACTTAAAAGAATTCCGGAGAAAAAGCTCATTAGCCGGTTATGTTAAGGAAAGTCATCAGCAACAGCCGAGTAAAGAACACAATAGTATAAAAGTTCCTGGAATGCAGTTAAGGTGAGCTCAGTGCGTTTGCAAAGTCACGTAGACAGGAATTCTGTAAATTAGAAAGGGAATGAATTTCTGAGATTTGAGCAAGGTACAGTGGAAACAGTGTCATATGCGCATAAGTAGAGTTTTAAGCTTGAGTACGCACGTTGTAGGAGTAGTAATAGGTAGGCAGAGCTTTACTTAATCTGACTTACACACTAAATTACATGACTTCCTCGTGCGAGGCTCCTGTGTTGCGCTTGGGGGAGAAAGCTTTAGAGGCTATTATGAGGGATCTTTCCGAGTAACATTTCTGCGACTTAACGGCAACTGATGCTTCGCTTAATAATAATAATAATAATAATAATAATAATAATAATAATAATAATAATAATAATAATAATAATAATAATAATTTTTATTATTATTATTGAAATAATTTTGTTCTTTAATTCAGCAGTCGGGACTCTTTTCAAGCAGAACATTTGAGCCAACATGGTACAGATTCGGGGGGACCCCTTCGTCGTTCGGATCTGTACGCCCTTCGGGTTTCTCTCCTGATTTCTCCCAGGGGTCACGGTAGAAGCACAAGGGGGTGGAGGGCCTGCATGTGGTACTCTGCCCCTGTTTCGGGGGTCCTCCGTTCCTCAGTACCTTTAATTAACCTTGTACTAACTTTAAAAGATTATTTCAATGGTTCCAATATTTTTTCACATATGTGTAAGTTTACGTTTAGGTGAGTAGGTTTAGATTGGAGGATAAGTGTGGGCTATTGGTTCTATAAGAAGCATATATGTATTGAATTTAGTCTCATTCTTCCACACTTCTGTGAGAAGACACGGAAGCCACATTGAGGTTTTCAAGCTCAAACATGCCTACAGCTTGTCCCCGGGTAAGAAACGTGAACTCATAAACAAGGGGAACTCCCAAAATCTCAGACGGTTCTCTATGGAAAAAGACATTTTTACTTTCTCTACTTAAGTTTGGGAAGTATTGCATTCCACTCAAAAATTCGATACCGAGATTTCACGGAAAATATATGTTTTGAGGCCCCCTGGCTCTTAAAATGTACTTTTAGAAAAGCTTCTATGTGTATGTGTGACTGTGTGTCCGTGAACAGCATAGCTCAAAAACGAATAGTCGGATAAATACCAAACTTAATATTTAGTTCAGAAACACTTAAAATGAGACAAGAAGATCTTCAAGAAAGTCCTCCCACCCTAGACTACCCCTCACACGGAACCTTTTTCGTAAATTTTGATTTTCCCAAAAACGACGATAAAATTTTGATCAAAATGTCATATATTTAAGATATTTTTATGACAAATTCAATATGTATCTTGAATTTTCTGGGAATGTGTCCAAACTTCCGTTTCATTCAGAGTGACTTTCGCATAACTGCATAAACCGTAAGAGATAGACAAAATTGTTCTACACAAAAAATGAAGAGCTCGTTAAAACACTATTTATTGCAAATACATTTTTCATGGAGATATTCCACAAGATATTCTGGGATATTCCTCGTTATTGATTTCAATTTTCCAATACTTATACTTTTTCTCAAATGGGTATTCGTCAATCTTTTTATGCCTGGATATGCAAAGAGAATGGAATGCTCCGTATAGCAACCAGCTATTAAAAGATTTGACTATCGCTCAAAGCCTACGATATTCTTCCTTGCACCTACAAGAAAATTAGCAACAATTTTTACTTTCTCTACTACGTATAGTAAGTAGGGGAAGTATTGTATTCCACCCAAAAACTCGATACCGAGATTTCACCGGAAATATATGTGTTGAGACCCCCTGAATCCTAAAAAAGCATTTTTGGAAACATTTCCGTGTGTGTGTCTGTGTTTGTGTGTCTGAACAGCATAACTCAGAAACGCACAGTCGGATAAACACCAAACTTGGTACTTAGGTTCAGTATCTTCCAGAGATGCGACACAAAGGTTTTCAAGAAAATCCCCCACCCCAGATTAACCATTCCATGGAACATTTTTCGAAAATTTTAATTTTCTCAAAAATGGCTAACGATTTTGATTAAAATATCATATGTTTAAAGATATTTTAATGACAAGTGAAATGTATATCTCGAATTTTCTGGGAATGTCTCCGGAAGTATTCTCCATTGTGAACGACTTTTGCATAACTGGTAAACCATAAGAGATAGACAAAAGTTTACTACACAAAAATGTAGATCGCGTTAAAATACACAGTTTATGTCACATACATTTTTGTTGTTGAGTGAACCATTTTCGAGGTATTGCTTGTTATTTCCTTAAATTTTCCAATACTTATACTTTTTCGAATTCGTTATTCATTTTTTTATGTCCTGGGCATGCAAAGAGAATGGAATACGCACATAGCAACCAGCGCTTAAAATATTTGACTATAGCTTAAACCCTACCATATTCCCCTTGCACCTACAAGAAAATTAGCAATAAGATTAACATCTCGATTAACATGAAGCATATGGAGAATAAGGGTTTGTAAAAATAGTTTGTACAAGAGTAGAGAAAGTCATGTGAGTGTAACACATCAGGTTTTTTTTTGTCCTGATAATGCAAAGAGAATAGAATACTCACATAGCAACCAGCTCTTAAAATATTTGACTATCGCTTAAAGCCTACCAATATCCCTTATATATACAAGAAAATTAGCAATAAGATTAACATCTCGATATTGTGCTGATTTATCTGGATGTATTCTTATTGTACGGCCAGTCACTGAGAATAGTATGCCTTGTAGTCTTAGTTGGTAACTCCGGCACGAAATTTTTTTATCTGGTTGTCGCCTTGCCCTGTGTGGGCTGGTGCCTGCTAGCCGGGCGTCCGGTGATGGTCTTGGGGAGAGTGTCGTTGGGCTTCGTGAAGGAGAGACAGTGGAGTTACGGCTGCTCTCGGGTGGCAGTTGGGACAGCACGTGCCGGAGTGGAAATGCATTTAAATTTTGTTTGCCTGTCAGTACCTTTTGAAAGTCTGTAACATGGTTTAACGTTTATTAGTGAATGTGCTGGTTTAAAATCATTCTAAATTCTTTGGCTAATTGCGTCTCATTTCCGTGTGTTTCCCGGCGGAGTTTTCGACTTTGTTACACAAAGGTAAGATTTGTTTTCAGCTCATGCATTCTGGTTTGAAGGTAATGGGGATGTTGAAGCCATATTTAAAGCCATGATATTTGCAGCAATTATTCTAAGTGACTGGCCCTCTTATTTTGTTGCTTTAAAGTGTCTCTGTGTGCTTGTAAATTTACACGACATTCGTGTACAGTTAAATTGCCCACGTGTTATTGAGCAGTTCCTTTGTCATTACATTAGTAGCAAATATGCTAAGTGACTAGCTCACACATTTAGCTGTTTTAAAGTATCCAGTTAATTTGTAAATGTTCACTTCATTCTCTTAAGAATTGAATGGGCCATGTGCTATGCAGCTGTTCCATTTTACTTGTACGGGTCCCTTTGAATTTAGGCATTATTGTTATAAACTGTAATTTCATAAAAGGGGTTTCCTTTAAGCAAGATTTTTGAAACTATTGCAGTTTGGTCACTGATTTACATTACGTGAGAACCTTTGCTTTGAATTTGCCCTGCTATTTGCCCTTTCATTACATGTGTTGATTTTTGTCTTTCTTTCAGCAACAGTTTAATTAATATTTCCTTGGCTGGTTATTTCTTTTCTTCGGCCAGAATATTATATCGTTTATTGTTTAAAGGTTTCAGTTAACGTTTTTTGAGTATGATTTTGCATTGATGTTTGGTTTGTAATATTACAGTAAATTTCAAAATTAAGCTCTAGTAAATGTGTAAAATTTTGTTTCGATTTATTGAGCAGTTTGTTGTTCATTTAAATGGGGCATTTACAATGGGGCATATTTTGGCATAAAATAAAGCCACTTACAATTATGGTGTTGTTTCTTAATTAATTTATTTTTGGGTAGATATTTCCTTCCTCTATGTTTTATTTCCTACATTGTTTCTTTTACAGCTTAAGGTCTTTATTTCCCTACGGCACTCGTTAGGGCTTCCCTCTTCGTTTTGCCGAGTTCCTAACCTCAGACAAATCTTGGATTCTTTTGCACGATTTCGGTGGCCTCTTAAGGCTTTGTGCCTGAGGTCGGCGACATCATCGCAAATTACTGGTAGCAGAGCGTGGTTAATTTTGTCTGTTTTGGGCTTAGGAATATTTTGGAGACTCCTTTTTATTGTCATTTACTGTTTTGTTGGGCTGTTCCAATTTCTGCTTTATCGCATTAGTAGTATCCAGATGGCGGTATCGGTTAGTAATGTGGACAGATTACGGAAAGGTGAATTGTGGGTAGAGTTGGTTGTACGTGGAGGTCAATGTTCTATGACAACTGAAGTGGCTATTATGTTGGATGTTTTTCGACAAATTAAGGATGCTCCAATAATTACTGTTTCTATTGATCACGTGATAGTGACTAAGTGTGAGTCCACTTGCTCCTTGGCCTTAGCAGAGATTCAGGATAATTTAATGGATTTTGGGCGCGACGATACTCCCTCTAAGGCACAGTTGCTCCGGTGGCAAGTTAGAATTCGGCATTACTTGTTCTATTTAGATTATGTCTTACAGAGATTCCCTACTTTGCAGTCTTGTATAGCGTTGCAAAAGTTAAAGGATCAGTTTAAGGAATTAGCCCATAAGGTGGAGGAAGATTTTGGGACTACACAGAATGACACTGGGGCGTCTCCCTTGTATAATCAAGGATTGTCGGATGTGGTTCAGCCTGCGATTGCGGTATCTGCGTTTCGGCCACTTAGACTCGCTCATCCCCTCCAACAATTCGTGGAGGGCTTTCAGTTAAACGACATTGTTGATGTACCATCGGCTTTACAGTTTCTCTATTTTCTTGTTCGATTGACGCTAATGGCTAAGCGTTATTTGGTACCCACGGCTCAAGTGATAGAATTATTATCTGTCAAGGTGTCTGGGATAGTTTTGGACCTCTTAATGCGGTGTGCTGGTTTGGCCGAGCCTGTGACTCGCTTTCATTTGGCCCTATTAGACATGTTCATTCCGCGTAGGGAATGCACGAGACTAATGCAAGACGTATATTTTCGTCCTCAGGGTCTAACGGAACCGTTTACAGAATATATGGTTCGGGTTAAGGAAATTGCTTTAGTGTTGGTGCTACCTGATACGGAAGCGAAAATTTGTGATGTCATTTTATCAGGACTCAATCCAGTCGTCAGGTCGGCTTTGGTATTAGGACCTCGGCCGTCAAATTTGCAGCAGTTGGAAGCATTGGTACCTAAACTCAATGAAGTTATGCTTGTTGATAGGCTGCGTCTGTCGGAGCCTCCGGGCTCATTAGTAACTCCTAATACCACTGCATCAGCTCCTTCTTCGACCATTGTTCCGGTTTCGGGTCGTCTGGCCACTATTAAATGCTTTCAGTGTGGTCAGGAAGGCCATGTTCGACGAAATTGTCCCAATAGGAGGACCGTGAATCGGGGTTTTCTTCGTGTTTCTAATCAGGGGCGACAGTTTCGACCTTTATGACGCCAGAAGGTTAAGTCGACCATTTGTTTGTCTCGGCGTATTTGTGGTTATCCGTTTTCGGGTAAACCCTTAGTTCAAGTTTCTCTTGAGAAGTTGCCTTTATTGGCGTTATTAGATTCCGGAAGTTCTGTCTCTTTGATTCAGCTTGATTGGCTTAGGTTAAATTTACCATGTATTACGTCGCGTGCAACCACGTGTCAGTTGGTTTGTTTGATGGTCAATGGTCAGACCTTTCAAGTTACTCAAAGCGTATCATGTACTATACGTTTCCCACGTTTTACGTGGAAACATAGGTTTTTCGTCGTTCCCAGGCTTCCTTATGCATGTGTCCTAGGTGCCGATTTTATGTCAAGGACTGGGATGGCTATTGATTTTTCCTCTAGGCAGATCGCCTTTCATTTTGCTCCCCGGATAAAGTTGGATTTTGTGAGGGATTTTAAACCATCTCGGCCCCCTTTAACCTTGGGAGATATTAACTTGGTAACCCAAAATTGCGCAACTTCTTCTCTGTGTCATTTGTCTCCTGAACAGGCAAAGCAAATAGAGCATTTAGTTGGGGAATTTGATTCATTGTTTACAGATGTTTTAGGGGCCACTCATTTGACTCAATATGAAATTCAGTTAACTGATTCTACTCCGGTCAAGTTATCTCCATATAAGCTCACACCACCGAATATGGCTATATTAAAAGAGAAAATACAGAAGATGCTTGACCAAGGGGTTATTAGACCATCTACTTCGAAATACAGCAGCCCCATATTTCTAGTACCGAAGGGAGATCAGGATTTTAGACCGGTCATAGATTATCGTCTCTTGAACAAAAGAATACTTATTGAAAGTACCCCTTTGCCCGATTTGCACACAGCTGCTCATCATTTTTCGAAGGCTCGCGTGTTTACGACCCTGGATTTAAACAATGCTTATCATCAGATTCCTTTGGCTGAACATTCCAAGCATCTAACAGCTTTCGCTACTCCCTGGCGCCTTTATGAATTCAATAGGGTCCCATTTGGTTTGGCTACGGGTGCGCAAGTTCTCACTCGTTTGCTGGATAATTTGTTTTCTGACATAAAATTTAAATATTTGTACCATTACTTAGATGATCTTGTAGTATATTCCGAGGATTTTGACTCACATCTTGTTCATTTACGTGAAGTCTTTCATCGCCTACTGAGCGCCGGGTTATCAGTTAAGCAGTCTAAAGTTCATTTTGCTACCTCTCAAATATCATTTTTGGGCCATATGGTTTCCCCTTCTGGTATTACCATAGACCCAGATCGCACTAAGGCTATTAGAAATTTTCCGGCACCCAAGAATAAGCGTGAGGTGGCTCGATTTTTGGGAATGGTTAACTTCTTCTCTAAATTTATTTCAAATTTTTCTACTCGCGCGGAACCTCTTAATTGCTTACGTAGGAAAGGGGTTACTTTTGCGTGGGCCGAGGAGCAGGAAGCGGCATTTGTTGATCTAAAAGAGGCTATTTCAAACCCTCCTGTCTTGGCATTTCCAGATTTTGCTATGCCCTTTATTTTACAGACGGATGCTAGTGCTAGCGCGCTAGCGGCTGTTTTGTTGCAGGAATTTCCTGAGGGTCGTCGTCCCATTTATTATAGTTCGCGTACTTTATCTCCTTAAGAACGTAAATTTTCTACATATGAATTAGAAACCTTAGCGGTGCTTTTTGGATTGGAGAAGTATAGGGTGTACTTAGAACATGTGCATTTCTTTTTAGAGTGCGATAACCAGGCTTTAACGTGGGCGTTAGCTGTCCCAAGGAAGACAGGTCGTCTTGCGCGTTGGGGTGTCCGGATAGGTGCCTTTAAGTTTACTCCTTCCTTTATCAGAGGTTCAGAAAATTGTATTGCGGATGCTCTTACCCGGGTATTTTCCGAACCTACTGAGGAGTGTGTTTATTTCGAGACTTTGGATGCTCCTGCGGATACTCAGATTGAGAGCTTCTCATTTTCGGCATTTCCTGAAATGTTTGTCAGTATACCTGAACTTCAACTTACCGATTCTGGGTTGGCCTCAATTATTGAGCAAATTAAATCAGGAGTTTCACTGCAGGATTATAAGATTCATGAGGGTGTTTTGATGGGAAGAGCTAGTTTTGATCGGCGTTATAAAGTCATAGTTCCGAAGGCAGCTATTCCCATGATTCTCAGTTATTTTCACGATTCTCCTTTCGGGGGTCACTTAGGCATTGCCAAAACCAGAAATCGAATTCGTGAACAGTTTATGTGGCGGGGCATGGATTTCGATGTAAGAAAGCATGTTAAGTCTTGCCGCATTTGCGCATTGTCCAAACCCGCGCAGGCTACAAATTGGGGATATTTGGCTTCGGAGGTTCCCTCCGCGCCCATGGAAAAACTATTTGTAGATTTTATCGGACCGTTCCCTCGTTCTATTAAGGGAAATATTTTTGTATTGGTGCTTACTGATGCTTTCTCAAAGTTCGTATGGATTTCACCTCTGAGTGCGGCTACTGCTCGCCTCGCTATTCGGGAACTTGGAACAATATTTGGATCTTTTGGTGCTCCTCAATATCTGGTCTCTGACAACGGTTCGCAATTTAAGTCGCGTCTCTTTCGTTCCTTTTGTTTTGATTGGGGTATTAAGCATTTTACTACTACCCCTTATTACCCTAACCCCTCATTAGCGGAACGGGTCAACCGTAACCTTAAGTCCGCTTTAATTGCTTATCATCACCAGCAGCACAATTGCTGGGATAAATACTTGAAGCAACTTCAGTTTGCTTTCAATTCTGCGAGACATGAGGTTCATAAGACGACGCCATTTTCATTGTTATTTGCCTACCAACCTTCGTCTCCTTTGGCTAATTTGTGGGCGTTAAATGATTTATTACCGGCTGACAATTCTCCGCATACCATTCGTACTAATTGGAAGGCTGCCTTGAATAATCTGCGTAGTGGCCACTCTATGAGAAAGCAGCGATACGATGCGTCCCGTCGTCCCTCCCCATTCAAGGTGGGAGATGTTATGTGCCGTAACTATCCTCAGTCCTCGAAGGCACATGCGTTTGCAGCCAAATTAGCTCCCCGCTATTTGGGCCCTTATAAGATTCTTAAGATCTACAAAGGTGTATCAGTTCTCTTGCAAGATGTTTCTTCTTCCGTTCGCCGACGTGCGCATTTATCTCAGCTTAAATTATATCAGTCGGCGTAATTTGGTGCTTAGATTATTTGTTCTACTGTTTTCTACAAGCCGTAAAAACATTTTTGGGGGCAGTATCTATGGCCAGTTTAACTGTCTTTATTGTGTTTCAGGGTCAGTCACTTGCCAGAGCCGTGATATATTTCCAAATTATAAATGTCTGTTTTTTTTAACTGAGTTTGCGCCTTAAATATAGAGTATAGTTGTATTGCATATCAGTTGTTTCTTCATCTCCATTCCTCTTACTGGCGTTTTGAGCTGTTTAACGGATCTTACCTTTATTATGTAACTTTCTTGTATCGAGTGGCTGTTTTAAATTTTGTTGTGTAATTTTGGGTTTTAACTTTAATTCGTGTTTGTTTTATTAATTGTTGTTATTGATTTTGGGGAATATTTTAAATATTTTTACTTATGTTTTTGTCACTTGATATTTGCTTGTTACAATTGATTATATTCTTCCTACTGGGTTGCAGGAAATATTAGCTTTCCACTCCGTTAGGTGCCCCCTTTGTTCACTTGCCTTTCCCCGTTTGTGTTTGTTAGGGTGGGGCAAGTGATATATTTTATTGTATTTTGTATTACATTGTAATTAATGTGTTATTATCTGTTCATAAAACACGTTTTTTGGGGGTTATTTCAAAATATTATTCAATTTACAGATACAAAAAATTGTTTGTTAATAACTTTAATGTTCCAACTATGTGAATTAAATTGTGGGCATGTTGCCAAGGATGTATGGTTAATGTAATATGAACGTTGTGTATGGCCTCCTCTGCTGTTCTGTGGATTGTGTTTCAGATTTCTATGGTTCCCGGATAATTTTCCTTCCTGTCTTTTCCTGTGCTACTCTGTGTGGCCTATTCTGATTCTGCTGGCCTCCTGACACGCTGCTCGTCGTCAGATTTCGTCTGCTTTTAGATGTATGCTACTGGGTGGCCGGACGTGGGACTTTGCTGATGGATGCTGCTTGGCTGTTTGGAAATGACTGTGCCTGTGCCTCGTTCCGGAACCTGCCATCGATTGTACATGTGTTGCCCGGCCAGTTCCAGCCTCAGCACTATTTATCTACTCTGTCGCCGTATGGTGAGGTGATCTTAATCTACTTCGAATTATTCTGAGTGTGCCCAGTTTGCTGCAAGAATTGTTATACAGTAAGCAGCGAACTTCCAACGAGTTCACTCCTCATTAAAAGTTTGTGTTTTGTCACTTTGTTGGCCGCCCGGTGGTGTTACCTCGTCAATTAAGTACTGAAAGAATAGTTTCCAGTTAGAACTGTCGTGTCAGGGCTCAAGTGTAACCTGTTCTGGACGTTGAACTGTGTAGGCGGCGTTTCCTGCCTAATGGAACTACAGTGTAGCATGTTTCCCCTAGTTTCCTTTTTCCTTCTTTCTAGTTATTCCTTTTAACCCTCTTTTACCCTTTCCCTTTTTGGTCTTCTCGCAAGCTCACAGATTTGGGGGGGGGCGATTAACATGAAGCATATGGAGAATAAGCGTTTGTAAAAATAGTTTGTACAAGAGTAGAGAAAGTCATGTGAGTGTAACACATCAGATTTTTTTCTGCAAATGTTTATCTCGATTCGCATGAAACAGATGGAGAATAAGCGTCTGTAAAATAGTTGTACAAGAAAATGTCAACTGAGTGTAACATATCAGATTTTTACAATAAATTACATAAAATACAACAGATGTTGTCTTATAACAACCGGGACTCGATTTGTAGGTATTCCCTAATAGATTTAGAAGGTGCTCCTCTTAAGAGCACGAGGCAATCAGAGAAATTAAAAGTTCCATTATCAATTTTCAATTTTTTCATTGTTTTATGATACAAAGCTAAAATATAAGCCGGAAATCGTTTTCTGTTTTACCAGAAACTGGTTTTCAAGGCAGAAAAATGTAATTCATCCAGTTAAAGTATTTGTTGGCCGCTTTGGCTTCGTCTCGAGATATTTGGGTAAAACATGAAAAACTACTAAAATTACATCATATCGCCGAATAACATTAAATGGCTGCTTTAGATCTTAGAAAGCTAAGCTCTATTTCCAAATCGATTACACGAAGGTTGTTCTATTCGCTGATGCCTTATTGCCAACAGTCTTACCAACGTACGGTTACTCCCTGTGGAGTGAAGCTAAATGCAGGCAACCTACGACTATACTGGATCCGACTTAAGAAACACACTTTTGTATCACTCCATGCAACATCTGCACAGCATATGCATTCATTGTGCGATAACTGCTCAATTTTCATTAAACAGATTGGTTTTTATTTCCGAATAACAGTGAAAATGTAGAACATTGTAATGAGAGAATTAAACGTATCCATTAGCGCATTTTAAAAGTAATAACGTAAAGGAAAGATGCGATCTATTTACTACTCTTAGCTAAATTTTGCGGTCAAGGGCCAATAGAGCATCCACTGCGGCCACGTGCTTGGGGCTGCCGCTCACCTTTGTTTACCTCAAGTGTTGTTCTTATTTCGGTAGGGGTACAGTAAAGTTTCCCAGGCTGTCTATTATCACTTCGTTACCTGATACGAACAGTGTAACACGGTGCTTGTAGCACATTTACACTCACACATGACCGCTGGTCATATCGGAGGTTTTGAATTTAGAACCAAATCGTTGACCGTAGGTTTTTCAGTTATGGTTGGTTTTCACTTATTTTTATTAGGAATCATACTCACTCTCACACTCATTTTTCTAGACTCCGGGAAGATAGGGAATGATTCTAATTAAAAATAATTTCCCCGCTCCAGCCGAGAATGAAATTTGGGACCTCTGGGCTAGGAATCTAGAAGCTTACATTCGAATGCGGAGGCAGTCAAGTAAAATTTTGTTATACCAGGTGGCCCAACCGCGCCGTATATGACTTGTGCAGATAATCCTTTGTATGTTAAAAGAGTTGCAGAACTCAACAGGGCAATTCCAAGTAAATGCAGGTTAGTGGGAACTGGCGAATCAGCGCCACCACCACCACCACCACCACCACCACCACCACCACCACCACTGCGATTCTCAGAAACGTCCATATGGATATGCGGAGACGGTTGAAACATCCTATTAATCAACAGGGGAAAACGTTCCAATACATATTCAATGAGCGAAGTCAGCACAAAAGTATCTTTAGATGATAATAATAGTAACAAAAACATTTATAATAACAAGTGAAAATATGTTAGTGAACCCTTCGTGTTTCATAGTCCGTAATGTTAGACAAGAACATCGTAAATACAATAAAAATAGCTATGAGCGGATATGGATAGTCAAATAAAGACATTTTAATTATTTGTCAGTCTAAAAAGCGAGTTTATTACTTCAAAAATAAAGCCTGTGTAACTGAAGTGGAAAATATTATAAGACCTTTACGGTCTATTTTTGTCTATCATCACGGACTCTACACTCTATTGCAAGCCTGGGATGTGCTTCTCAATGAGCGTGAACTGCTTATCTTCTTTGTGATAAGCAAGAGGAGTAGAACCAAGTTCGGCTGGTCCAGTAGCTCAGTCGGTAGAGCACCTACCTGTTGTGCGAGGGTTACGCTATAATTCACCAGTTTCCCACTGACCTGTGTTTACTTTGAATTACCCAGTTGAATTCTGCAACCCTTTTAACGCACGAAGGGATATCTACACACTTGAAATACGGCGTGGTTGGGCCACTTGGTGTGGCTTAGTGCACCTATTTAGAGCAAAGTAGCGTTAGCATTTTAATCATTTATTGCGAAGAATTGCTTCGGTAATGAGCGCATTTCTCCTTTTACCCTGTTTTACGAGTTTTACGAGAGTATTGATGAAAGCATACCAAAATCGCTGTTAACGGTAGAACCGGAAAGAAACAAGAAAGAAAATGAATCAAGTGAAGGACTAAAGCTAAGAGAAGCAATGGAGTCAACAAGTGCTATAAGCCTATGTGTGCCTTAGCCACGTCCAGGAGAGAAGAACAGACTTTAAAAGTAGGGTCTTGTATACATTGTTCCACTATCCTCGCTTCCACACGGACAATTTTATTACGGCACTCTGTTTACGTACGGCTACTCGTTTCTCTTCTGTTTTACTCTACCAGAGATTCGGGGCAGGTTCTCCCGGAAGACAACTGTGATGGGGAGAGAGATTCCTGGGAATTGGCTCGCGGCCAAACTCTGGACAGAGACAAGCAGGCGTTGTGTTCCCGGGATCAAGAGAACGAAATCGATTCCTGGAAACACGGACTGCATCATCTAGTGAAATTAAAATACAACACGTATTCCACAAATCATTCCTGTTTTTAAAACAATTCCTTTTCTTTCTGTGACTGATATGCCTCGCAGTATACAAGAGATATCAAAGTATAAATTACTTCAGCTTCTTATGCAAGGATTTCACGCCATATTTGCTAATGAATATGGTTTCAAAGTTACTTTTGTTGAATCAGCAACACTCCTATTGTATGTGCTTTATGGATCGTAAATGTAATACTAAATTAGAGAAATGACAAGCTTGCAATAACATTTTGTTTGCTTCACTATATACTTCAGCCTGGGAGAACTATATACTTCTTACTTTTTGTTCACTGTTGCTTTCCTCCTTTTCATTTATTTATTTCTTTTAAGTCGCTTGAACACGCTGGTCATATCGAAACTTCATAAGGATACGAATAACGTATAATGAAATTACATTGTAAATGTACATTAGTCAGACAACATTATAATTTGGCTTATATTAGTTTGCTTAATATATTTAAGTGTCATTTCTTTAAGCACTGGATTGCTATGACGTCACGCAAGTTGTTCGGAACTTCACAATCTCGTCTTGCATTCGTATGATAATGACAATTGAAGTGGTTTACTGTGCTTACGTAATATGTTTTTACGTAAATTATTAGAACTTGAAGATCTTACATTGTGCTGCTTTTGTTTTGTTTGGTTGCATAATTTTAACTGCCCTCCGGCTAGCTATTATCCTTTTGGGTCGAGCACTTCTCTTTATACAGGTTGTGTAAACGGAAAGGAATCTTTTATCCAAAGATAACACTGATGAAAGAATTTCTTTTATACTTTTATTGTCGAACACTGTCACTATCACATTTACACATTGATCTAGACACTCGCCAAACTGAAACTGTTATAACAACTTCTTACTGATCACTTTTAATCCACGTACTTCAACCTTTTTGTATAATTAACTTTACCATACTTGAGATTTTTCATAACTCTTATACACGTAACTTGCGAATCGTTAGCCGACGTGTAATATTTCTGCTGGACTGAAGGCGACGTGTATCATACAAATATTTTCGATGAACTGACGGACTGAAAGCGACGTGTAATGTGCAAAGAATTTTGATGAACTGAACTGGCTCTACCTCTAACCTAGCTCTTTTACACTCATACACCCCGATATGCCTAAAGATTATAACTGAGCTGCAATTGGCTAATAAAACGCGCCAAAATTAACGTCTATTTTTATATCCAATGAAAATTACGAATACATATGCTCTAGGGAAATGTTCCAGCAATTTCTACAGAAAAACGCGCCAACATTACGTAACTTCCTCGTTTCCAATAATGATAAATAGCTCACCCCCTCGCTGCATTATTGCACGCTATTATTGACAGTTTCAGTAAGGTCGTATAAACTTACTTCTCAACAATAATTACAGTCAACAAACATCTCAAATCAATGTTACATAATAATGCATATTCATACTATAATCACTCTTTACATTTAAATAATTTGTGATACAAATTACTGCATCACAATCCAGGATCTCATGAGGTACAGTATGAAGTAGATATTGTCTTTACGTTGTTGCTGCTACGTATGGAAAGCCAGTTTGAAGAAGATGGTATCTTTGCGTTTTTTGCGCCACGCTTTGGGCGTCAATTTGAAGAAGGTGTATTGAAGGAATATTATTATATTTCAACTGTTGGGCAGCCGAACTTGTAGTAGTTGCAACCGCACATATAGTAAACAGTTTTCGATAGCCTTCGCCCCAAATGTACTTTCAGGTGGCCTTTGCCCCAAGTTTAAAAAAATATTAACTTTGTAATTATACTGTTTATTTAAATATTTATGTTTGCCTCGGCTGCGTCAGTATTTATTTTAGAGACATGGATATTTTGGCAGGGTTGTGATGCGACAAGAATGTAGGCTTACACAGATTATAATTTTACTTCATTCCTTTTATTAATACTTGATACGATTTAAATAACACTTCACTGATATAGACAGCTATGAGATACTTTTTATTAATTAATTACACTTTTTAACACGTAAACTTATTTTTCGTCTCACACGAATACGTATTAAATCTGTCGAGGTCACACAAGCAACGCATCCAGTTATGAGCACTGTCTGCAGGCAACTGACTAGATTTCAACCGTCTAAACTTGTAAATTTCTGTATTTCAAGTCTCTGATTGGCTAATCCTACTCCAATAGAATACCTTCATTGAACTAAAGCTTTTTCTGGTTATTGATTGGCTATTTTATAAACTGTCACTAAAATTACATTATTGTTACTCCAATAATCACAAGTAGTATTGTTAAACTCTCAAACTCATTATTGGCTCAAGGTTACCTCATTATTAGCAAATTTTAACTTATTATTTTCACAGCTCCTACATTATTAAATTACGTAATACATTCACATAACATTATTGAACATTTTTACAATAATACAAGCATAAATGACTGTTAGATACATTTTACAAATTATTACATACACATATTGCTTTAAGGCGGGCTGTTATTGAATTTACATATTATATAATTTGATTGAAATCTTTTAAGTGTTAAAAATACTGCCTCAAGTAAGTGGGCAATTACAAAAGTCATAAAGTGGAGAAGGATCTTGAGATATGAGATAGGAGTGAGTGATGACTGCGTGTCCTATGCGTAATAGTGTGCGGGTGTGTGAGAGCAATTTGGTCCTTGTGAGGAGGGAAATCACTGGGTATTAAGGAGAGGGAAGAGAGTAGATTACTTGTAGATGAGCTGTTCCAATACTGTTTCCATATATGAGTGATCTTCTTGTGGATGTATCCGAGGATGCCAGGGTATGATATTCTACAGTTCTTTGGAGGATGCTTGATGGTCTCTTTAGCTGCAACGTCAGCTTCCTCGTTCCCATGAATGCCGACGTAAGATGGAGTCCCGATAAGTTTGATACATTTTCCAGAATTTAATTGCTGTATTGTATAAAATTAATAGTTCTGCAACCAATGTGGGATACGAAGAGGTTTTGTGATGTAATGCTAATATGGCACTCATAGATTCCGTGAATATGACAAAGAAGTTATAGTGTTTGTTGTCTAGGATGTATTCCAGAGCAAAGCGGATTCCACATAGCTCGGAATAGATTACCTAACTTTCTTTCATAGAACTGCGTTTTAGAAAGCTGACACCTTACACACCATAGCACATGTGCCATGAATGTGTAATTGCGTGCAGAAAATCTTGCTAATATACCACAATAATACACAGTAGTAAGTTGTCTTTCTGACATATGACCACGTCTAATGCTATACTTCATCTGTGTGACCTGAGATACATTTCGAGATCAGCTAAAACGTGTTACATCGGCTTCAGTAGCTCGAGAGTTCAGAATCTCTATCTTGTGTATAAACGCGAGTAGGAGTTATAAAGCGGGTGAATAACACACCCCTTATCACGGCTTTCGGGAAGGGATGAGTAGTTGGATAAGCAGCTGGAGTAGCTGCAACTACATTAGTGGGGAGAATTTACAATGAAATACTAACGCTTTATTATCACCTGAAACTGCAGGATAGCTGTATCCGCGCACAAATAGGGAACGATATACAACCTTTTCCAACAGCAGAAAGAATATAATTACATAGATAAAAATGCATAGAATGCTATTGTTGTTTTGATGCTCTGTAGAACTAACGTCTGACGAAAGAGTGCAGTTTTCAGGCGAGGTCGCTAGTGTGCTATGGGTAGGTTTAGACAGAAAAGATAACACCCAAACGAGAGTATAGTACAATCTGTCCGTCAAAACATCAACACAACAAAATGATTAGACTTTTATATTTCTTTTCCTTACAAAACTGTAACAAAATAAGAGCCGAAGCTTACCTGACGACCAAATGACTCGAAATTGTTTCAAGCTTCTAACTGAACTGATCCAACTGTTTATCCTCAAGAAGATGATTAACTCTTTCGAAACGTCGATATCAAAGTATCTACTTAGAAGCCCGAGAAAATTTGGAGTTACGTTGAGTATTATTTTTCTACTTTCTTAGCGTACGATTTGTTTAGGAACCCATCCACTGTGACTAACAGACTCAACAGACTCTGCGTTTCCTTATTGTATACCTGTACATGTTACGCACCGGGAATGGTAACATAAATACGTCCTGTCTGTTATGTTTCTGTACGAACTCCTCTCTCCCATCTGCACTTATTCCTCAGCTACGTAGTATAGTACTGATAATAACCAAAGTTTGATGGTGGGCGGGACTGAAATTAGGTGTACACCGAGGACAGTAACGTCATGTCCGGTAAAATAGAGTAGTGCCGTGTTGAGTGCTGAACATTTATAAATAAAGTGCTTACGATCTTCTTCGTCCTGCGGCTTGGAATAATAGGGTGGAGCACGTACTGTGTTCCGGTTCTCAGGCATGAAATGATATGCTTCAAGCCCACCCATGTGGGTGCGGATCTTTAGCCCATGTATAGGACCGCTCCTCACCATTGTGATGCATTTAGAAGCTTCAATAGGTAGCTGGCTGTAGGTCAATATTTCCGCAGGGAAAAGCATGGTGCTTTCTCCGCGTATCGGCTGAATGATCATCCACCTTTGCCTTGATCATGTGGTAACCCTCTGATACAAGGCCTAGGCCAGTACACTACAGAAGCAGACAAGCACAAACGACCCCTGTCTCTTTTTGACAGATCTCTTCCCATCACCAAGCAAACTGGCCCCGACCCTGTCACACAGTACCTAATGCATCTTATCCCGCCATGAGGACTGAACGCCCCTATGACGACCACCGCGCTAATATGGAACACGAATAGGTAACTGAAACTCACATTCTATGTTTCCTTTCAGGACGAACCCACACCAACAGAGACCCGACACGTAAGTAAGCATGGTCACTTCTACTCTATCACTAAGCACGACACCTAACACAAAATTCCACCTGCATGAGCATGAATACCTCACTAACATACACCAGGCACCAGCACTGGGCCACGAGCCAAGTGATGGCCCTGGATCCACCTCTGCCTGTCTACCCCCTGGTAGGCCGGCGTCTTTCGTAGAGTTACCCACTAACCCCAGGTTGCGCAAGCGGTACCTGGCACCACTAGCACCACTCCCTCTCCCATCCATTAGCTGTAGTTAGTGCATGGTAGGGGAGGCGATGTAGATCCCTTTCGGATGATCGTCACCTGGTGTGGCGGCGGAGGGGCCACACCAAAAAAAAAAAAAAAAAAAAGTGGGCATGAGGTCTGCAGCCGCGTTTGAAGACCAAAGCCACCATGGCTGAAAATCAGTTTCAACTCCTGTGGTGGTTTGGATTTGTGCTAATGAGATGTTGCAGCTCATAAGAGTATACAAGTTAAGGGGTATGCTCAAAATTCAAAGCGTTCTTCACAGTATAAATCTGTGGAATATTTTACGAATGAATAATATAAGAAAAGACAACACTATATTTTGCAAAATTGAGGAAGTATTTTTAATACTTAAACGATATCAGTCTAATTATATAATGTAAAATTTAATAACAGCCCGCCTAAAAGCAAGATGTGTATACTATAATATATAAAAAGTGTATGTAAGTCATTGTATTATGTTTATATTATTATGTACATGTATAATAATGTTATGTGAATGTATTACGTAATTTAACAATGTAGGAGCTGTGAGAATAGAAGCCTAAAGTTGCTAACAATGAGGTAACAGGCAACCTTGAGGCAATAATGAATTAGATAGCTTAATAATGCTACTAATAATTCTTGGAACAATAATGTAATATTTAAAACAGTTTATAAATAACCTCAAAAACCAGAAAAGCTGAAAGTTAAATAAAAGTATTCTATTGGAGTAGGATTAGCCAATCACAGACTTGAAATAGAGAAATTTATAATTTTAAGTGGTAGACGCCAGACGCTATAAAGCAACGTTCCAGAGCAGTTCGCTCGATACGTATTCAGTGTGGGACATAAAATAATTCATTACGGCGTGAATAATATGCGTGTTAAAAAGTGAAATTAAACAATAATTTCACAGCTCTCTATATCAGTGAAGTGTGATTTAATCGCGTGAAGGATTAATAAAAGGAGTGAAGTAAAAATTATAATTTGTATAATCCTTCATTCTTTAGCCGTTCCAGCCCTGCTAAGAGATACGTGTTTCTACAAATTACTACTGACTAAGCCGAGGCAAATATACATATATAATATTTAAGTAAACATTCAAAACACAAAGCTGATTTTTAAACGTGGCGGTGAAGGCCACCGGAAAGTAAAATTGGGGCAAATGCCACCGGAAACCTTGTATCGTACGTGGTTGCAACTGCTTCAAGTTTTGGCTCCCCAGCAGTGGAACTGAATACAACTACTACAAGTGTACAAAACATATAGGAGGAGATAGGACTGTGATTCTTTAAAAACACTGTGATAGCAAAATAGTTCAAAGATGATATTTAAAAAATGCAGCAGAATCATTGCAATTCACTGTTACACATGTTTTAGCTTCTTGCGTTTACAATAAAGTTACGGTAAATAATCATATAACTGTAGGTATATTCTGAGGAAAGATTGAAGATGCTTCTTTAATCACCATATTTTTAATCAGTGAAATGCGATAAACAGAATATTTGCAATTAAAATATAACTTGTATTTCTTTTGACGTTACGGACTACATTTTTGTAATTCATTACCACGTACAAAAATGAAATTATGTTTTATGTAGTATGGTTGATTAATTTAAAACTGTGAAAAGTTTGAACTATTTTCTCTACGCCATACGTATGAAACATATTACCTGTGCATGCATTTGTATTTCAAGGGTAACACTTTACGATTTATAGCAGGTTTTCAGATTTATTCGGTCTTTACACCAGTCGGTTTAAATGAATGACGTCATTATTAGTTCAGGGAGCCCCTTGTCTCAAAGGGGAGGAGCATAATTGAACCTCGGACTGGATGCGTTTCCGACTTCGTAAACAGGTTGATGTACTGTGGGGTGCAGAACTGTTAATCACTAGGATATTTTGTGCGTTCTTTGCTCTTAGGAGGAAGTGACCACCGATCATAATTTTACATGGTTGAGTGCTACATCCAAACTGGAAGAATACATGGAGAGACAATCATATGATCTTATCCTTCTTGCCCAGAATTTCATGAAGTCCCGAGACAAAAACATCGTCGTCGTTAAAGCCGAAATACTCTATGCTACAAGAATTATTGTACTTACTTATCAGCATACGTGCTGATTGCGAGTTTACGAGACGCAAGCGGAAGAAGCTCCAAATGTAAGTACTGGAAAGGTAAGATATAAGTCCCATTTTACTGAGGTGACCTCAAAACTGTTGACACCAACCCCTTCCACTCATCTTTCCCTAGTCGTTTGCCAGAGGCACTGGTGATAAACTTGCTTCACAGTATTGACGTCTTACGCTGACAACCGACTGGCGGCAAAGACCGAATAAATCTGAAGTCGCGTATGTAAATATATAAAATAAAATTACATCAATGAAGGACATAACTGCATCTGTTTAAAACTCTAAAGCCAAAAGTTCTTTTCTAGTTATATCAAACAAACATGTTTGAGCGTGTTAACCATGGCAATATATTACGTCTGCACCCTTAAATTATTTTTATAGCTGAAGCTGACACCATTACATAACTTTCCTTTTTTGTTTTGAAAGTTTATGGATAAAATGGGGTGGGAACGCTGAATTTCCGAGCTCTTCTCAAACCAACCTGCTTACGAATCATAACTCTACGATGTTAACTACAATTGCGAATAAAAAGTTACCAAGGGTGGCTGTTAACATTGCCCGTAAAATAAAACAATGTCTGTTAAGGGCAGGTTCTCATAACTATCATTAGAAATTTGGAAGCCAGAGCGCTAAATAACATAATGAGTACAAGAAATATTAATTTAATAAAGGAATTAAGATGACTGCAGACATCATGAGTTAACAGTCCTCAATCGATGTTAATAATTACCACCGATTTAAAATAGTATTTCAAATAATACATTTGGGAGGAATTTCTGCTATAAATGTAAAAAGAAGAATTATCCTTCATCACTCTTATACTATGTAGTGTATACATATGTTTCCGTTTTTTTGTTTTATCTTTTTACACCTATATGTAATGTTTCAACATTAAATTTACTCATTTTCATTTTTGCAATTGCGTAGCATAGAAAATTTTGCAGTGAAGTCCCTTGAGAAGGTTTAAATAAATAGACAAAAATAAAATTAATTTTAGGAACCTGTTAATTATTTATCACTAATCTTCTTTAAAATATTTCAATATATATGTACACTAATCCCAAAATAAGGGAAAGCGGGTTAGATATTATAACAGAGTCTGATCCAAAACATTCATTGATAAAATCCTTATTTTTACCTACCTCCTGTTGATGAGAATAAATCTTCGATTTAAATAAAATTTTGGTGTAGATTAGGGTTGAGAAGTAAACTACTGCAATTTATTATTGGCATTAATGGTATAACTCGATGCCGCGCACATAACATTTATGCATCACGTTTTATATACACCGCAGCCGACCCGTTTGAATTTCCTGACTGTTCCTGGCACTCACAAACGTTAGAGTACCGGCATACGGAGTATTTAAGGATGGCAAGGATATAATTGGTTTAGTAGCCAAGCGTCAATGTGTGATATAAAAGTAATTAATTCGTATTCTTTCTTTATTTATCCATTGTGCTGTAACATTTCAAATGGTCAACAAATGTTTTGTTAATTATTCGGAGTTTTTGGGAATATTTTTGTATTACTCAGGTGTTTAATGAAAGCAACTATACCTGTATTTTGAATTCACTTGGTTGGCAGAAAAACGCCGTAACAGGAAATGGAGAATTTATTTTCCTTTTACTTGCATTGAAATCACGAATGCTCTCCGATTGTATTATACCAATTATATCACATGCGTATTATACCTCACCGCATCACTAGTGTAGGAGCATGCAAAGGTTGAGATGACGGTTAGTTATTTTAAAAATCTGATGTGTTGCACTCACATGACTTTCTCTACTCTTGTACAAACTATTTTTACAAACGCTTATTCTCCATACGCTTCATGTTAATCGAGATATCGAGATGTTAATCTTATTGCTAATTTTCTTGTAGATGCAAGGGGAATTGGTAGGCTTTAAGCGATAGTCAAATTTTTTAAGAGCTGGTTGCTATGTGGCGTATTCCATTCTCTTTGCATTACCGGGACAAAAAAAATGAATAACGAATTTGAGCAAAAGCATAAGTATTGGAAAAAGCAATATCTCGAAAATGGTTCACTCAGCAAAACAAATGTATATGACATAAATTGTGTATTTTAACGCGATATACATTTTTGTGTAGTAAAATATTGTCTATCTCTTATGGTTTACCAGTTATGCAAAAGTCGTTCACAATGAAGAATACTTTTGGAGACATTCCCAGAAAATTCAAGATATACATTTTATTTGCTTTTAGAATATCTTAAACATATGATATTTTAATCAAAATCGTTAGAGACATTTTTGAGAAAGTTAAAATTTTCGAAAAATGTTCCATGTAAAGGGTAATCTGGGGTGGGGGAATTTTCTTGAAAACCTTCGTGTTGCATCTCTGGAAGATACTGAATCTAAATACCAAATTAGGTGTTTATCCCACTGTTCGTTTCTGAGTTATGCTGTACACAGACATACACACGGACATGTTTCCAAAAATGCTTTTTTTGGATTCAGGGGGTCTCAAAACATGTATTTCCGGTGAAATCTCGGTATCGAATTTTTGGGTGGAATACAATATTTCCCCTACTTACTTTACGTAGTAGAGAAAGTAAAAATAGGTCGATAAATCCTATCCTTGATATTACATACTGTTTGCACGACCCAGGAAACTAACTGCAATTTAATACTTAAGCATTCTTTCAAACGGGCAAACACTTCGGATATAGTTAATGCCAGGAAAAAATTATCTTAGAGAAAATAAATAGAGGATTTCTCAGCTAATGACAAGACAGTTCAAGATATACTTTATCTGCCATGCCAATATTTGAAGGTTATAAAATGTTCTAAAACTCTTAAGAGAAAATAACGAAATATCTGACATGTTTCATTCGCACGACTTTCTCTATCCTTTATCACGTATAAGTGGGTACACAAATTATTCTTAAGAAAATTGATTTTCCTAGCTACTTCATTTTAATCGAGATAAATCTTTCCGGAAATAGTTGCATTACACATTTCATTATAGATACAAAGGAAACAGCGGTAGGCAAATGATTTAGATTGGACGCTACATGCTGAACTTAAAATTATATACTCTTTCCATGTCATCGCGGGAAACTACTGACAATCGGCAGGAATTTAAAAGATTGGCTAAGTATTGAACAATTCAAAATAATAATTACGTATATCTCGAAAATGGCTGATGCCACAAAAAATTTATTTGAAATAAATTGCGTGCTTTAAAGGGATCTAATTTTTTGTGTAGTATATTTTCCATCTGTCGCTTAATGTTTACCAGTTATACAAGATTATACAAGATTATACAAAATTTCCTCCAAAAGAAGTGGACTTTACAGGGTATTGCCAGAACATTCAAGATATACATTTTATTTGTCACGTAAATATCTTTAATATAAATCTTAATCAGAATCGTTAGAGCCATTTTTAGTGAATCAAAGTTTTGAAAACTCTTTCATGTAGAGGGTAATCTGGGATGGGAGTTTTTCTTGAAAATCTTCGTATCGCTTCTTCGGAAGGCACTAAACTTAAGTACCAAGTTTGGTGTTAATTCAATCTTTGTGTATGTGAACAGCATAAATCAAAAACACGCACACGGACCTTTTTCTATAAATGCTTTTCTTTTGGATTCAGGTGCCTCAAAACATGTATTTCAGGTGAAATCTCGGTATCGAAGTTTTGGGTCGAATACAATACTTTCCCTACTTACTATACGTAGTAGAGAAAGTAAAAATGTTCTTTCTGGACAAAGGGGGTCTCAAAACATGTATTTTCGGTGAATTCTCTGTATGGAATCTTCGGATAGAATGCAAAACCTTCTCTACCTATTATGTACGTGGTAGAGAAAGTAAAATTCTCTCGCTTAAGGTTCTGTTTTCGATTTGGGTTATTTTTTACTTCTCCTTGCATATTTAAAAATGTTACTTATGTCTGGCATCTGTTTCTAAGCTATATTGTCCAAAACATGAAGATTTTTATATTAAAATGTTTTTCATATTTAAAGATCTAAAAACGTGTATATGAAATCCCATTTTAGTTTTTTTTCGATTTAAATGCACTGCTTTTTTCTGAGTGATATAGATAGTAACCAAAATTATGAAGCACCACAATGTGCATTACCAACGGAGGAAACAGAACTGACTCTTCAGGTGATAGTAGAAAATATATTGACATGTGGGGCAGAAGGTTGGTGTTTATTGGAGGGCCAGAAAGGTAACATACAGGTAGTTCAAAAGGATGGAATAAGGAGGGTAGCCTGAGTGTCCAGGTTAGAGAAGAGAAGGAACGAAAATATTAGAAGGATAACGGGCACGAAAGTACCAGTAACTGAAAGAATTGAGAGTAGGAAACTCCAGTGGTATGATCACGTATGAAGGATGGATGGATGAGGAGAGATGCCAAAAATCCTGCTACAGTGGTCTCCGGCGGGCAGAAGGAAACTGGGTTGGCTAGAACAATCTGAAGGTCTGAAATATCACGGATGATGGATGAGCGGAAATTTACTGAAGGTGACTGGAATGACAGGCACAGACAGAGAATGGGAATAAAAGGTAACCGGTGAAAGTGGAAACGGTAGAAAAAGAAGGAAACACAACTGGAGTGAGATGTTCCAGTTTCTTTTCTAAACACCTAACAACATGACATACCAACATGATGGAATAACCACTTTTCTGTCACCAATGTAACATACTGTTAAGAACCAGACACACAATAATGGAGACAACATTATCAGATACTCAATGCGCTACAAACAGCACTCAACTATTCGATGTACCCCAATTATTAATTATTTTGAAATGTTATAGTGTCATAATCATCTAGTTTGTTGTAATTGTGTAAAGCTTTCATAACGTTAAATAGCCTCGTATTGTTTTATTGTTCAATATTTAGTTTATAAATAGTTGTAAAGTCACGATATGACTAATATGTTAACGCTACTACAAACCTTTATACAAAATAAAATCTGATGTGATACATTCACATGACTTTCTCTATCCTCTATCGTTTATTAGTGGGTACATAAATTATTCTTACTCAAGCTTATTTTTCTATCTACTACATTTTAAACCAAATAAACCTTTGCAGAAATAGCTACATTACACATTTCGTTACAGATACAAAGGAAACAGTGAAAGTCAAGGTTTAAGAACTGGACGCTATATGCTGGCCTTAAAATTCCATACTGTTTTCATGCAATCACGAGAAATAACTGAATGTTAAAAGGATTTAAAGTCACCAAGAAGTGAAAAATTCGAAGCTTTAATAAAGGATATCTCAGAAACGGCTTATGCTACAAAAACGTATTTTAAATAAATTGAGTGTTTTAAAGAGATCTACATTTTTGTAGCACGTTTTCATCTATCGCTTAACTTTTACCAACTACTCGTACAAGGTAATACAACATTCCTTTCAAATAAAGAGGACTTCACAGATTATTTCCCGAAAATTCAAGAGGCACGATTTATTCTTCGTGTAAATATCTTTAATATATGGCATTTTAATAAAAATTGTTAGTCATATTTTAGAAAATAAAAAATTTCGATAAATGTTCCATGTAAAGTGTTTGGGATGGGGAAATTTTGTTGAAATCTTCGAGTCGTATGTTTAATGTTATAGAACCTAAATACCAAGTTTGGTATTTAATCTAACTTCTCGTTTCTTAAATATGCTGTTCACAGACAGACAGACAGAAACACATACTTACACACGGACATGTTTCTAAAATGCTTTATTTGGATTCAGGACTCCTCAAAACATGCATTTGTGGTGAAATTTCTGTATCCCATTTTTGGGTGGAATACGATACTTCCCCTACTTATTGTATGTAGAGAAAGTATAAATCATGATAGAATCTCATGTCTAAGCACTGCAATTAACGTGTATTACATACTAACCATTGCTATGTAAGTAATAAACATGTCTAACGTAATTGTCAGATGTATATAACCTAATGCGTTTTCCTTTTTAAGCTTCTTTGTCTGGCTTTATGCCATCTTGGTTACTTATATGCTGGTTATCAATTTTATTTCGACCATTCTGTTGAATTAAGTTAACACCGTTGACTGCCTCACTGAGTGCATTAATTTGATTTATTGTGAAATTGGGATTTTCTTTTCAACATAGAGCTGCCAAGTTAATTTTCTTATTACATTTGTAACTGCTGTAACATATTTATACTTTATCTACGACTACGTAGTAAGTAGAAGTAGTATTGTATTCCAAAAATTCGATACATATATTTCACCGGAAATACATGTTTTGAGGCCCGCTGAAACAAAACAAAAACATTTCAGAAAAACGTCTGGACGCGCGTGATTTTGTGAACAGTGTAACTTAAAAACGGAAACTCTGGTAAATACCGAACCTTGACATTGAATTGCAGTATCCTTCAAAGACACGACACGAAGCTTTTAATGAAAATCATCCACCCCATACTACGCTTTACATGGCAAGTTCTCCGATTTTTTTTTTTTATTTTCTTAAAAGAGGTGCGTATGTTCTTGAGACTTTAGGGTATTTGAAATATGTATATGACAAACAAAACGTACCCACACCTTTAATTTTCTGGGAGTACCCTATGAAGACGTCCTTATTCGGAAGAAATTTGGTATAATTTGTGAAGATGGTAAATGTTAAGAAATAGACAAAAACATACCACACCAAAATTTATATATCCCTTTAAAACACAACATTTTTTTCCAAAATGTCGGTTATTATTGATTTGAAATTTTCAATGCTATTGTCATTTTTAAAAGTTGCCGCTAACTAGTTATTTCTCGGGATATCATGCAAAAAGTATGGAATTCCATTGCCGGCATATAGCATCCCGCTTTTCAGTATCTTACTATCGATTCAGTTTCTTCTATCCTGCTTGTATCTACAACGAAATTTATAACGAAACTATTTCTGAAAATGTTTATCTCGTTTAGCATGAACTAGATAGAAAAAAACACGCTCTATCTTTTATTGATGCTATACGGACTAGTGTAACTAACGATTATTTTTCTGTCTACTACATCTTAATCCAAATAAACATTTGCAGAAATAGCCACATTACACACTTCGTTATAGATACAAAGGAAACAGTGATAGTCAAATGTTTAAGAACTTGACCCTATATGCTGTCCTTAAAATTCCGTACCGTTTCCACGCAATCACGATAAACAACTGAATGTTGAAGGGACTAAGAGAATGACAAAGAAAAGAACAATTCGAATCGTTAATAACGGATAATTCAGAAATGGCTTATGCCACAAAAAACTTTTTTAAAATAAATTTTGTGGTATAATGCGATCTACATTTTTGTGTGGTATGCTTTCGTCTATTGATTAATGTTTACCAGTTATGCAAGATAATACAAAGTTACTTCTGACTGAAGAGGACTTCCTAAGCTATTCTTAGAAAATTCAATATATAAATTTTATTTGTCATGTAAATATCTTCCATATATATGATATTTCAATTAAAGTATTAGAGCTATTTTCAGAATATCAAACTTTTCGAAAAATGTTCCATGTAAAGAGTAGGTAGTTGGGGGGGGGGAGTTTTTTGAAAATCTTCTTGTCGCATCTTTGGAAGATAGTGAACTCAAATATAAGTTTGGTATTTTGTCCAATTTTTCGTTTTTGAGTTATGCTGTTCACAGACACACAAACGCACACACATACGGATGTGTTTCCAAAAATGTCTTATATTGATTCAGGGCACCTCAAAACATGTATTTCCGGTGAAAATTCGGTATCAAATTTTTGGGTGGCATGCAATACTTCCCTCACTTACTATACGCAGTAGAGAAGGTAATACATTTTTGTAAGAGTAGTTTTTAGAAGCTATATAAACAATAGTGGGTAGAGCAAGCCATGTGAACGTAACCAGATTTTTATCATCTTTCTCAGCTTATTGTATTTCAAACTTTGTTAACAGATCCAAAACAAACTCATATGTTTCTTCAAATATGGCCAAAGCTATGGCTAGTTGCACAATACCGTTCTTTGAGGGGCTAATGTTTAGGACATGGGAGAGTGGTGCAGTGCAAAGTTACAGACTCAGCTGTAGCTTAGAATTAGTACTTGTTCTTTACTAAGCCATAACTAAATAGCAATACACATATAATATACAGGTTGATTTATGAAGAACTGACACATCTATTTCTTTAATTATTTCAAAACGAGTCACGCTAGCGACAACTTTTTATAACTGAAATGCAAAGGAATTTTGGGATATCATTTACCTCTATAGCAAATGTTGAAAATGTCCTTCATCCTGCATAAGGCACAACTCAACACGTCGTTCCATGTTACTGGCCACTCGTTGGAGGATTCTGTTATCAATAGCTTGAATCTCGTGTAATGCTGTGCTTCTGATCGTCCATTGTCTGGGGACGTGTGTCATAAACCCTGTATTTTAAGTAACTCCATAGAAAGAAGTCCGGCGATGTCAAATCCGGAGATCTCGGTGGCCACAGGTTCTTCGAAACTATCCGGTCGTCAAAGAAACTTGCAATTAGCGCCATGGATTCATTTGATGTATGGCATGTAGCGCCGTCCTGCTGAAAATATTGACTCAGCTCTACATCGTCTAGTTGCTCAGCAAACTCCATAAAAATCCGTCGGTACTCTGTAGTGTTCATATTGTTTAAAAAAACGGTCACACTATTCTCTGTGTGGATATTGCGCACGAAACTCCGATTTTAACCGGGTGCATAGGTGCTTCATGAATAACATGTGGATTTTCGCTGGCCCAATAGCGTGAGTTATTTGAATTCACATAGTCGAATAAATAGAACCATGCTTCATCTGTGAACCATGTGATGGAAAATATGGCACGATTTTGTACAAGAACGCCTGAAACCAACGACCATAATTCAATCGTCTATCCTTATCTGGTTTCTGTAATTGATGGATACAGGCTTTAGGCCTGCACTTTTCGCAGCGCTCTGACACATTGAGTAGCTGTACCCTGTCTCCTGCGACAAACGTCTTAATGATTTATGGGCTGACGATCCAGTCGTGCTCTTACAACAACAACAACAACAGTGGGAAACCTAGCCTTTTTCACTCACCAGAGATCCAGTTGTTTCCAATTTGTTTACCAGTGCCAATATTGTGTTTCTTTGGGAAGGATTCCGAACACCAAATTCTCTCTGGTATGCGCTTTGAGTAGCTGTAACTGAATTCGTAATCCAGTATTGCTTTACAAGGAAGAGTCGTTCATTTACGTGTACTCCATTTTCACGTTGACTAGAACAAAATCTCAAAAACAGTTTCCGACAATAAAACTAACCACTACGAATAAAATATGAACATCTGCGCATCTAGTGACAGGCGATCGAAACTTCAGAACATTCTGGATTTGGTGGTAAAATTGGGGCATTGGGTGAATTTGTAACAAAATAATTAAAGAAAGAAATAAATCTGTCAGTTCTTCATAAATCAACCTGTACATTACATATCGACTTTCGCCAACTAACTTAACTTCACATGAAGTCTTAATAGTTGTTTTATAGGCTGTGAAACGTAGGTGCTAAGTTTTATTATATGTCGCTTCAGAACTAATGTACGTTTGCACAAATTTCTCAACACTAACTTTTATTGTCATATTGAATGTAATGTTGTTCTAGGAAGTCTCATCTGCTGTTTTTGTAGCCACTCTGATGTCGATTCTGTTGCGGGATTTGCCAGAAAATAACGGGTTATCTAAACGTATTCAGTTTCAAACAGGTTTTCGACACCATAGAGGTGTTGGTTTACCTCGCTAACAATAAAAGCGGGCAAAATAACACACAAATTTCAACACAAAATCTCTATTTTAGAACGAATTTCAAGTATTCGTGCGGTTACTTAAAACATGAAAGGTAATGGCAAAAGTGAGGGAGGAATGAGAGAAGAGACCCGAAGTACGACGAGAACTGGGCGCAAGCAAGGATTAGCAAGCACATGATAATCGAACGCATTCGACGCCACCGGGCGCACCACAAGCCCTCAGACCCCCGGCGCTCCCCCAGGTGGGGCCCACTCGGAGGCAGCTTCTAATTGAGCAGTCTTACAACTACGCCAGGGAAGAAACCTGTATAAAGCGTACATCCGCCGCCAAAAACCGTCGTTCTGTCCTACAACCCGGAAACAGATGACAGTGAAAGAGGTCATAGGTACGGAAATGAGGAGCATGAAAGTTGTGATAAAAGAGGAACCACCCTAACATTCGCCTACTAACCAGGGGAAACCACGAAAAACCCATGGGTCAGAGTGGGCGGTCGCAGGAGATCGAGCCCCGGGCCTTCCGAATGCGAGTCGCACACGTTACCGCAGCATCACCCTGCTCGGTTAACACATGAAAGACCAACAGATCAAGAAAGTAAATTCTGCAGATTCGGCTAAGTGGAACGATTAAAAGGAGACCAATAAGTAAAGTATGGAAAGAAACCGTACTAAAATGCTATAGAACTATTGTCATTCCAACATTAACATACGGTTCAGAAAATTGGAGTCTGATTAAAAGTCAAGGAACGAAAATAGCGGTAGCTTAAATGATATTACAAACACATTCGCAGAATATCGACTGCAAAATCGAAGCATATATATATATATATATATATATATATATATATATATAGATTCTGAAATACAAAACTGAAAGTTTATTTGAAATTATATATTTATATCGACAACAATGGTATGGGCATCTATAAAGAATGTCGTCCACCGTAGTGTAGTGGTTATCATGCTAGCCTCTAGTTCTCAAGGTCGCGAGTTCAAACCCGGTGGAGGGGATGGATTTTTTTCGGGCGTAAAGATCCTTAGTATGGTTTCTTTCGGAAGGGAAGTAAACCAGGTAGTCCCGTGTCGTAGATTTACGGCATGTAACTGCAATGGTTCCGCTGTTTGACTGAGTTAGGGAACCCCGGCCAAACGAAAAGGGAAGCCCTAACGAGTGCCGTAGGGGAAAACAAAAGGAAACCAGAACTCTCAAAAATATACTACTATTGATAAGTTTGTTTTTGGGTACTTTAATGATAATAATAAACAAACATTAATAACCAGAACCGTAAAGCAACCATAAAAGAATAACTGTAAAACAAAAATGGCTTAAAGAGTAAAGCAACCAAAACCAATTGAGCAGAGCAGTAAAGGCAAGTTTTAAATACAGCAAAATTAAGTAAATCCAAAAATTCAACAAACCAAATCAATTTAGAAAGTTTATAAAACAAGGCCACTATAAACATCAGACCAAAAAATTTAATTATGTTTAGCTAGTCAAAGACTAGCTAAGAATGTTGAACAAGACCGAAACAGACTTTAATGAAATTCAGGAAACCGAGAGCTTCAAAGTCCAGCTAAGCTAGATGTAGATAGCTTTACAACCCAACCGTTTTCAGTTACAAAGTTCAGCATAAATGGGTTCAGCATAACTGGGTTTTAACTGCAATTACTGCTCTCATAATTTACACAACAGAATATCTGTAATTTTGAATTAACTATGCATTTTCAAAGTGCCCAAAATATGTAAAGCTCTACTCACAAATTTCTACTTATATTGCTTCTTGCCCTCCTTTTATCAAACTATGCAATTTCAGACGACAAATGCCAAAAGCTTTTCTCACAAATTTCACACTACTGATGCTTTTTACCTTCATGAATCAAAATATGCATTTTCAAATTGCACAACTGTGTAAAGCTCTTATCACAAATTTTAAACTAACTATACACTGAAAATCACGTACTGAAAATATAACTCAACTGGAAAAGAAACAAAACACACTAAACCTATGAACAACTCCAAGAGCCAGTCACTTTACGAACTCTTATTTTCAAACACACATAACGTTTTCCGCCCCAAAATTCACTCACCATTACCAGGACATAAAACTGATAATAAAGCCCACCTTTACATAAGGTCGATCCACCGAAAATCACAAAGACGTTCCTTAAAAATTCATTACAAAAACTTCCACCATCCGCATGAGTAGTTGCCGGGCAGAGAGCTATCCCTGCAATGCGGACAGAAATCCACCACTCAGCGCGTACGGCCCAAGCACATGCCACGTCAGCAAACCACACAGGAAAAAAAAATGAGAGCACCAAAGAGAGCGTTAAGCAAAGGGGACAAGCAACGTAAAGTGACTGGCTGGATGTATAATACAGATACAAAACATAAAAAGAACACATAACAGCACAATAGCCCCCCCCCCAATCTGCGAGCTTGCGAGAAGAAAAAATAACCATTTATAGGAACTCGAGGAAAGGGAACAATAAGTAGCCAAAAGGGGAAACAACTAGGAAAACAGAAGGAACATGCTACACTGTAAGTAGACGAAGAAGGTAACTCCACACATACAGTCCGCAAACTTCAGTAGCTGACACTGAACATACAAGGAGAAGACCATAATTGAGGCAAGCAAACCCCAACAATATATATCCCACGACGTAGCAACCGGGCAGCCATCCAAGGTGATGATAAAAGCTTAAGTATATAACTCCCAGGAACAGTCATAGGTGAAAAGTTGCATCATGATTTTGGCAGCAACATTCAGCGGACACGCCGCTAACCAGGAGAATAGATTTTTCTTTACTTATAACGTCGACACTGCAGACGGATGACGCTAAGGCAGAAATTGAAGCGGGCCAAAACATGTATAAAGTAGTCAGGATCCGGAAGAGGAGGCACAGGCTTCAGTATTTTAAACCACCAAATAGCGTCCGACGGTGAAATTCCCACGTAGGACCACCCGGCTGCACACACCACGAGAGCAGAAGAAACTTGCACAACAGTCAGCACATCGCAACTCAGAAGGTCCAGAACGTGTCCCCACAGAGTAGCACGAGGAAGGAAAAAGGGATGGTAGCCGAGAAGGATAAGAATCTGAAACATAATAAAACAAAGCAGCAGAGGGGGCTCACAAAGCAAAATATAAACTTACTTATACAAACTAAATCATCGTCAATCAATTATAATTTTATAGACATATAAATATTGAATTTCACAATAAACCATGTGCATTTTTAAATTAGACAAGTATAGCATTACAATTATAGAACAAGAATTAAACATGGTATGCAATGAAACAGCTATGAGACATAATGCACTATATAACAACTATGTACAACAAAATAATAATTCACTTGCCCCGACCCCACACAAACTATAACTGGGGAGAGGCAGGTGAACAGGGCATACCGGCAAGGCATCACCGGTGTGGAAGCATGAAAATTTTCCCAATAACAACAATTTAATTAAGCTGACACCCACTGAAATTAAGTGACCTTATAAATATATATAATTATAATTTAAAATATTACCCCCAAAAATTAAATAAAAAACAAAGGATATTAAATTCGAGCCAAATTTATAGAAACACAAAAGGTCACTCAAAATAACAGGATCAACAGCAAAGGTAGGCTCTGCGCAACAGCTAAATACCCCAGCAAGGGCGAATGGAAATGAGGCAAAACTTTCAGAATTAGATAACCATACATGTTACCATATTTATCTTGCACACTGACTTGAAAAGGAAATCATAAATTCCTCCAAAATATTCAGGAACTCGCAAGTGACTGACTCTTGAATAGCCCTAGCACACGGACATAACCATACATTTTACGGGCAAACAGTAAAAGTTGGCAAGTATGCAATAGTGATATTCTCATGTGTCAAAGATCTGAAGACAAATCACTGGAGTTCTATATGCTAACATCCGAAAAGATACCATTACTGTAGGAGGAAAGGAAAGTATAATTGGGAGCTTTCATGAATATGGAAGGGATAAGAAAGGATGATTGGGAGAGGAATGGGACAGGATTTATCCCGGTTAAGGGAATGGGACAAATCAAGAGCTCGCATGGGGCAGGATCGCTAATTCCTGAAAGTGAGTCACCCATCATCAGGACAATGCCAAGTGACTCACTTGCTACCCCGAGTTATACAATTTAAGCTGAGACAGGTGAGCGCGACGCCTGCAGGAAGAAGACAATTCTTGCAAAAGAACAGACACCCCCTTATAAATTCTGAGAATCTTAAACGGGCCAAGATAGCGAGGAGCTAACTTCGCGGCAAACGCATCTGCTTTCGAGGACTGAGGATAGTTACGGCACATAACAACATCTCCCACTTTGAATGGGGAGGGACGACGGGACGCATCGTATCGCTGCTTTCTCATAGAGTGGCCTCTACGCAGATTATTCAAGGCAGCCTTCCAATTAGTACGAATGGTATGCGGAGAATTGTCAGCCGGTAATAAATCATTTAACGCCCACAAATTAGCCAAAGGAGACGCAGGTTGGTAGGCAAATAACAATGAAAACGGCGTCGTCTTATGAACCTCATGTCTCGCAGAATTGAAAGCAAACTGAAGTTGCTTCAAGTATTTATCCCAGCAATTGTGCTGCTGGTGATGATAAGCAATTAAAGCGGACTTAAGGTTACGGTTGACCCGTTCCGCTAATGAGGGGTTAGGGTAATAAGGGGTAGTAGTAAAATGCTTAATACCCCAATCAAAACAAAAGGAACGAAAGAGACGCGACTTAAATTGCGAACCGTTGTCAGAGACCAGATATTGAGGAGCACCAAAAGATCCAAATATTGTTCCAAGTTCCCGAATAGCAAGGCGAGCAGTAGCAGCACTCAGAGGTGAAATCCATACGAACTTTGAGAAAGCATCAGTAAGCACCAATGCAAAAATATTTCCCTGAATAGAACGAGGGAACGGTCCGATAAAATCTACAAATAGTTTTTCCATGGGCGCGGAGGGAACCTCCGAAGCCAAATATCCCCAATTTGTAGCCTGCGCGGGTTTGGACAATGCGCAAATGCGGCAAGACTTAACATGCTTTCTTACATCGAAATCCATGCCCCGCCACATAAACTGTTCACGAATTCGATTTCTTGTTTTGGCAATGCCTAAATGACCCCCGAAAGGAGAATCGTGAAAATAACTGAGAATCATGGGAATAGCTGCCTTCGGAACTATGACTTTATAACGCCGATCAAAACTAGCTCTTCCCATCAAAACACCCTCATGAATCTTATAATCCTGCAGTGAAACTCCTGATTTAATTTGCTCAATAATTGAGGCCAACCCAGAATCGGTAAGTTGAAGTTCAGGTATACTGACAAACATTTCAGGAAATGCCGAAAATGAGAAGCTCTCAATCTGAGTATCCGCAGGAGCATCCAAAGTCTCGAAATAAACACACTCCTCAGTAGGTTCGGAAAATACCCGGGTAAGAGCATCCGCAATACAATTTTCTGAACCTCTGATAAAGGAAGGAGTAAACTTAAAGGCACCTATCCGGACACCCCAACGCGCAAGACGACCTGTCTTCCTTGGGACAGCTAACGCCCACGTTAAAGCCTGGTTATCGCACTCTAAAAAGAAATGCACATGTTCTAAGTACACCCTATACTTCTCCAATCCAAAAAGCACCGCTAAGGTTTCTAATTCATATGTAGAAAATTTACGTTCTTCAGGAGATAAAGTACGCGAACTATAATAAATGGGACGACGACCTTCAGGAAATTCCTGCAACAAAACAGCCGCTAGCGCGCTAGCACTAGCATCCGTCTGTAAAATAAAGGGCATAGCAAAATCTGGAAAAGCCAAGACAGGAGGGTTTGAAATAGCCTCTTTTAGATCAACAAATGCCGCTTCCTGCTCCTCGGCCCACGCAAAAGTAACCCCTTTCCTACGTAAGCAATTAAGAGGTTCCGCCCGAGTAGAAAAATTTGAAATAAATTTAGAGAAGAAGTTAACCATTCCCAAAAATCGAGCCACCTCACGCTTATTCTTGGGTGCCGGAAAATTTCTAATAGCCTTAGTGCGATCTGGGTCTATGGTAATACCAGAAGGGGAAACCATATGGCCCAAAAATGATATTTGAGAGGTAGCAAAATGAACTTTAGACTGCTTAACTGATAACCCGGCGCTCTGTAGGCGACGAAAGACCTCACGTAAATGAACAAGATGTGAGTCAAAATCCTCGGAATATACTACAAGATCATCTAAGTAATGGTACAAATATTTAAATTTTATGTCCGAAAACAAATTATCCAGCAAACGAGTGAGGACTTGCGCGCCCGTAGCCAAACCAAATGGGACCCTATTGAATTCATAAAGGCGCCAGGGGGTAGCGAAAGCTGTTAGATGCTTGGAATGTTCAGCCAAAGGAATCTGATGATAAGCATTGTTCAAATCCAGGGTCGTAAAAACGCGAGCCTTCGAAAAATGATGAGCAGCTGTATGCAAATCGGGCAAAGGGGTACTTTCAATAAGGATTCTTTTGTTCAAGAGACGATAATCTATGACCGGTCTAAAATCCTGATCTCCCTTCGGTACTAGAAATATGGGGCTGCTGTAATTTGAAGTAGATGGTCTAATAACCCCTTGGTCAAGCATCTTCTGTATTTTCTCTTTTAATATAGCCATCTTCGGTGGTGTGAGCTTATATGGAGATAACTTGACCGGAGTAGAATCAGTTAACTGAATTTCATATTGAGTCAAATGAGTGACCCCTAAAACATCTGTAAACAATGAATCAAATTCCCCAACTAAATGCTCTATTTGCTTTGCCTGTTCAGGGGACAAATGAGACAGAGAAGAAGTTGCGCAATTTTGGGTTACCAAATTAATATCTCCCAAAGTTAAAGGGGGCCGAGATGGTTTAAAATCCCTCACAAAGTCCAACTTTATCCGGGGAGCAAAATGAAAAGCGATCTGCCTAGTGGAAAAATCAATAGCCATCCCAGTCCTTGACATAAAATCGGCACCTAGGACACATGCATAAGGAAGCTTGGGAACGACAAAAAAACTATGTTTCCACGTAAAACGTGGGAAACGTATAGTACATGATACCTTTTGAGTAACTTGAAAGGCCTGACCATTGACCATCAAACAAACCAACTGACACGTGGTTGCACGCGACATAATACATGGTAAATTTAACCTAAGCCAATCAAGCTGAATCAAAGAGACAGAACTTCCGGAATCTAATAACGCCAATAAAGGCAACTTCTCAAGAGAAACTTGAACTAAGGGTTTACCCGAAAACGGATAACCACAAATACGCCGAGACAAACAAATGGTCGACTTAACCTTCTGGCGTCATAAAGGTCGAAACTGTCGCCCCTGATTAGAAACACGAAGAAAACCCCGATTCACGGTCCTCCTATTGGGACAATTGCGTCGAACATGGCCTTCCTGACCACACTGAAAGCATTTAATAGTGGCCCGACGACCAGAAACCGGAACATTGGCCGAAGAAGGAGCTGATACAGTGGTATTAGGAGTTGCTAATGAGCCCGGAGGCTCTGACAGACGCAGCCTATCAACAAGCATAACTTCATTGAGTTTAGGTACCAATGCTTCCAACTGCTGCAAATTTGACGGCCGAGGTCCTAAAACCAAAGCCGACCTGACGACTGGATTGAGTCCTGATAAAATGACATCACAAATTTCCGCTTCCGTATCAGGGAGCACCAACACTAAAGCAATTTCCTTAACCCGAACCATATATTCTGTAAACGGTTCCGTTAGACCCTGAGGACGAAAATATACGTCTTGCATTATCCTCGTGCATTCCCTACGTGGAATGAACATGTCTAATAGGGCCAAATGAAAGCGAGTCACAGGCTCGGCCAAACCAGCACACCGCATTAAGAGGTCCAAAACTATCCCAGACACCTTGACAGATAATAATTCTATCACTTGAGCCGTGGGTACCAAATAACGCTTAGCCATTAGCGTCAATCGAACAAGAAAATATAGAAACTGTAAAGCCGATGGTACATCAACAATGTCGTTTAACTGAAAGCCCTCCACGAATTGTTGGAGGGGATGAGCGAGTCTAAGTGGCCGAAACGCAGATACCGCAATCGCAGGCTGAACCACATCCGACAATCCTTGATTATACAAGGGAGACGCCCCAGTGTCATTCTGTGTAGTCCCAAAATCTTCCTCCACCTTATGGGCTAATTCCTTAAACTGATCCTTTAACTTTTGCAACGCTATACAAGACTGCAAAGTAGGGAATCTCTGTAAGACATAATCTAAATAGAACAAGTAATGCCGAATTCTAACTTGCCACCGGAGCAACTGTGCCTTAGAGGGAGAATCCTCGCGCCCAAAATCCATTAAATTATCCTGAATCTCTGCTAAGGCCAACGAGCAAGTGGACTCACACTTAGTCACTATCACGTGATCAATAGAAACAGTAATTATTGGAGCATCCTTAATTTGTCGAAAAACATCCAACATAATAGCCACTTCAGTTGTCATAGAACATTGACCTCCACGTACAACCAACTCTACCCACAATTCACCTTTCCGTAATCTGTCCACATTACTAACCGATACCGCCATCTTGATACTACGGATATGGTACAAGTAAGAAAATGAGATCCGGAGAATACAGAGCAAACAACAAACCCAAAAATATTCCCCAACCAACACAGACAAATCAATTAACCACGCTCTGCTACCAGTAATTTGCAATGGTTCCGCTGTTTGACTGAGTTAGGGAACCCCGGCCAAACGAAAAGGGAAGCCCTAACGAGTGCCGTAGGGGAAAACAAAAGGAAACCAGAACTCTCAAAAATATACTACTATTGATAAGTTTGTTTTTGGGTACTTTAATGATAATAATAAACAAACATTAATAACCAGAACCGTAAAGCAACCATAAAAGAATAACTGTAAAACAAAAATGGCTTAAAGAGTAAAGCAACCAAAACCAATTGAGCAGAGCAGTAAAGGCAAGTTTTAAATACAGCAAAATTAAGTAAATCCAAAAATTCAACAAACCAAATCAATTTAGAAAGTTTATAAAACAAGGCCACTATAAACATCAGACCAAAAAATTTAATTATGTTTAGCTAGTCAAAGACTAGCTAAGAATGTTGAACAAGACCGAAACAGACTTTAATGAAATTCAGGAAACCGAGAGCTTCAAAGTCCAGCTAAGCTAGATGTAGATAGCTTTACAACCCAACCGTTTTCAGTTACAAAGTTCAGCATAAATGGGTTCAGCATAACTGGGTTTTAACTGCAATTACTGCTCTCATAATTTACACAACAGAATATCTGTAATTTTGAATTAACTATGCATTTTCAAAGTGCCCAAAATATGTAAAGCTCTACTCACAAATTTCTACTTATATTGCTTCTTGCCCTCCTTTTATCAAACTATGCAATTTCAGACGACAAATGCCAAAAGCTTTTCTCACAAATTTCACACTACTGATGCTTTTTACCTTCATGAATCAAAATATGCATTTTCAAATTGCACAACTGTGTAAAGCTCTTATCACAAATTTTAAACTAACTATACACTGAAAATCACGTACTGAAAATATAACTCAACTGGAAAAGAAACAAAACACACTAAACCTATGAACAACTCCAAGAGCCAGTCACTTTACGAACTCTTATTTTCAAACACACATAACGTTTTCCGCCCCAAAATTCACTCACCATTACCAGGACATAAAACTGATAATAAAGCCCACCTTTACATAAGGTCGATCCACCGAAAATCACAAAGACGTTCCTTAAAAATTCATTACAAAAACTTCCACCATCCGCATGAGTAGTTGCCGGGCAGAGAGCTATCCCTGCAATGCGGACAGAAATCCACCACTCAGCGCGTACGGCCCAAGCACATGCCACGTCAGCAAACCACACAGGAAAAAAAAATGAGAGCACCAAAGAGAGCGTTAAGCAAAGGGGACAAGCAACGTAAAGTGACTGGCTGGATGTATAATACAGATACAAAACATAAAAAGAACACATAACAGCACATAACAGAACCTCAAGCCTGATTAAGTAAAATTACCGGTCTTTCACACCCAATATAGACTGGGATGATAAGGACCACAGCAGTTAAAGAGCGTCCATAAATAAAACTCAATCATTTTATTTTATTGTCTATAAAGAATGCAGAATGCTAGAATTTATGTGAAGATCTTTAACCAGAAGCCGGTTAGAAGTAGTAGTTTGGGACGCCCATGGAAACACTGGAAGGAGTAAATTAATATACTGGAAAAGGAATAAGCCATATGGCCTAATCGTGAAGGTTTATTACTATTACTATTATTATTACATCAGGCATGCGCATTTTTAAGCGTTTGGTTTCAAGTTATCTACATTCAAACTATACATCAATACAAAGAATGTAAACAACAGCGACCAATGTAAACACAGTTTGGTGAGTGCTGTCTGCTAACTCCAAAAGAATGTACGAGAGAGGTTTAGTTTTGTACCTACGAGTCCTTGCCTAAAATCCAGTAATAGTTCAGATTTAGTTCCTTTCATCTTGGTTTTAATGTTTAGAAATTCCTATGTATTATTATTACTATTATTATTATTACTATTACTATTATTATTATTACTATTATTATTATTATTATTATTATTACTATTATTATTATTACTATTATTATTATTATTATTATTATTATTATTACTATTATTACTATTATTACTACTACTATTATTATTATTATTATTATTATTATTATTATTATTATTATTTGCTTTATTGATCCAGTCGCGAATAAGAATGTACGCTATGAAAGAAAATATCCGAAATCTCAAAGCCTTTTATTTGTAATGCTCTCTAGAAAGTCTGCTCATATCAGGTGATGAATGAACAAAATATGCAAATAAATTAGCGGGCTTTAAGAGCTAAAATTAACTGCTTTTATCATGAGCGCTGAGGAAAAGACCTAACTGGAATTTTCAGCACGTTAGCCCACAGCTTACAAATCTAGACGCTTGGTATGAGAGGTAAAAGAGGTGTAATATCACGTAATAAAAGGGCTGCGTAACTAGTATGAAGGAATGCTTATGTGGATTATTTGCTCGGTGCATAATTTGTTTGCCTTGATCTAAATGTTCGCGTTAGTTTATTTTCCCATCCTCCCTTGCGGTGTCAGTCGTGCCACGTTTTGCTTTTGTTGGACGGCTACCGCGCTGACCGATTGGGATCGAGAACTCGAGTTTTGAGGAAGTAGGCCGTGTTAGGGAATTGTTTGGGACCACCTTAGCTTGACTTTCGATAAATTCTGCGCCGCTTTGATTTTGATTTTCCACTTGGGCACTCTATGCAGGAGCACTTTGCCATCATGGTGACTGGCGTGTATTTCTGTGGGCATTCTCCGGATTTATTTTGGAGCTTTCTTCTTCTGGAAGTATTATATTTCTAGCCAAAAGTTTTTAACACACCATGTTCATAAAGAACTCCTGTTCTCATAAATTGTATTGTTAAATTCGGCCACATAGGACTCGATCTGATTAATGTATAGTCTTTGTTATTTATTTATGTTTCTGAGTTAAGTATACCCATGCATGTTTCAAAACTCTTTAAACCATTGTGGGTGTATTAGATGACTAAATATTTTGTTCAAGAAGTATAAGGGGTTATCCAGAAAATCTAATATTTATAATGTTATGTATAATGACTTTTTATATTGTAATTTATTGTGATACTATACATACGAATTCTTGATACAAACAGAATAATAATATCAACATAAACCTAAACAAACTTTAAATTTGATTATACATTAACCTTCTTGCCTCTACAATGAGTTTCTGTGCCTCTGAGGCACAAAAGACTCAAACCCTGTGGTTTCCGAGCTATTGGGTCCTACTTACAGCTTAAAATTCAGTACCTACCGTTATTTAACTTTCTTCTTCCTTTTGCTGCCTAATTTTTCTCAGTCATTTGGCTCTTACTCTACCTAAAAAATTTCCAACCTTTATTATGTTTTTCCTTGATTTTACATTCATAAGCTTTTTGCCCTGAAATTTGACCACTCCTTTATTCTAAATCTTCGCCTAAGTATCTCGGTTTCCTCACAATCCAAAATTATGTGCCAATTATCCTCTTTCCTGTTACACAAAGGGCATTTCTCTATATCGTTTCCTATTCTTAAACCTTTCAGTTTCATAACCCCTGTTCTAGCCCATGCAAAGCCTTCTATCCCTGCTTTGTCACAAATGTCAACATAATTTTCGCTACTCTAGTCCATTTTCATTCCCCTGTATGTTCCCAAAGAGCTTTTCAAATTAAAACTTGCGAATATTTCTTGTTTTTCAATATATTCCAGTCTCAGTCTAATTCTTTCCAGAAACCATTTTGTAACAGATCCCTATCTTCCCACATATCTCCAAAATCTGACTTCACCATAACTTCCTTTATCTTATTGAGCCAAGTATCTTTCTTGCTAAGCCTTACTTGTACTACCAAATATTGATGTAAAACATCACGCTCATCTTGCCTTTCTTATTCTAGTCCAATATTTCAGGACTCTTTCCACTATTTTTTGTCTAATTCCAATTCCCTCTAATTCTCCTTGTGCCACCCCATTGTGGGAAGTGACTTTTATGAAAAAAGTATTTAAAAAAAATTATCTGACCGATTAATATTTTTACGGACCTCTGGCATGTATTATCATCTTTCAAAATAAGGTCATTAACCATTATTTAAAACAACGTTATGACCAATTACTTAAGATAATCAAAGGGGAACCTGGTGGTGATTGCTTTGTTATAGAGTATTCGTGACACCAGCTTTAGGATATGTAGGTACGTCAAGCTGTCTGAGCAAGGATTTCTCTGAAAATGACAGTTCATTTTACTCGTGTTTGTATATGCCAGATACATGTGCCTGTTATTTCAATAAAGGTCTGTGCATGAACTCCTGCAAACACCAAACAATTGCACAAACTAAATGACTAACAAGGCTCTTTTGTTTGTTCTACAAAACGCTTATGCCGCTTTCAGAGCTAAGTTCTTGTTACCTCAATAGTGGGAAGTTCATTGATTCTGCCTTTTGTGTGCCGAATGAACAACAAAAATTACCGTACGCACCTTGCAATAGAAAACAAGAGCTTTTGTTTTCGTTTTTCCAGCTTCCCTGCTGCTTTTTGTGATGGGTATCTGCTGTTTTCTTTTACTTAACCATTGGCAGTTTTTCTTTCCAGTGTTAACGTCTCGTTAAATAATTTGGAAAGATTGCATGAAGCCTGGTACTGTACACTTCTATTAAATCAACCTGAGGCAAAAGAAAAATAATCTCTAATTATTGGACAAACAGTTTATGCAGCTTGTTTTACAGCCGTCTCGTAAACTCTCAAAAGCAAATTTGCCTTGAGAATTTGCAGAGACATCGTGCTCCAAGTCTGTTAAGGAAAGCGATGAATATATTCCCGTCGGCCTTAGAAGGGAATCTGAGTAAACAAAAGCACGTGACAAGCTGTGTGCATCGCCGCGGATTACAACATAGTTCCATGTCGGGCTACGGCATTTATTTTGTTTTACATTATTTAAGAGTTTATTTTTCAATAAAGCATTGTTAGAATATTAAATGTTCGCTCACACGGCATTTAAAAACATATGTAATTAATAAAAACTTAATGTAGATATGCGTATGCGGCCCTCGCTTGTTTTCAAATTGTTTACTACAGTGTGGTTAACAGTGGATAATCAAAATGTATACATGAAACACCCAAAGGGGAAAATTTTGAAGAGTGGCGAAGAAACTATTGTATTGAATGCGTTTATAAAGTTTTGTGAGCAATATCTAGATTTAGCCATTAAAGACGTTATTAATGTAACACCCAGTTCAGTGGTGTTTCCTTAAAAACTGTCAACTCTATTCGCGTGGAAAAGCACAAAACTGGAAATCTGTTATTACCTTCAAAGAAAAGGAAACGCCAAAAAAACAAAAACAAAAAAAACTGCTTGACACGAAATGTGTTGTTGGTAAGGAGGAGAAAATATTCTCACAATAAGGTACCTACATTTCAAATTGCACTATCATTCAGGTTCTATCATTGCATTATGTTTATATGGCTACGTATATATTTTAAATAGTTTATAACTCATATTCGGTCTTCAGGAAACGGTCTTCAATATTCCGATGCACCAACACCAAATTATTTCAAAGTGTGTTTTGATCATAGATTAGAGCACAACAAATGTAAAATAATAGTCTCTTGTCAAACAAAGTAGCAGTGTTAATGAAAAGATTGTTGATGTGCATTCAGAAACATATGTCTTCAGATAGTAGGTATGCTCCGCACAGGGCGTAGTTGTAGTAATTCAATTTGCATACCAGTATTTCGCGCGGTGTTTTTGTTTACATCCGGTTCACTTCTAAGGCCGGCGGAATTATAGTTGCACTGCTTAGAATGTAAACCAACAATATTGCTCAACGAACTAAACTATTTCCTTACTGAAAGTTTTAATTCCCATCTGAATATAAATGAAAAGTGAAAATGGCCGAAAAGGAATGTAGAGCTCCACAAAGAAAGAAAAATTTAGGAAAGTAAACTACACCAATTATTAAAATAGTTCATGTGTAACAGCAGACTTGTACTGTAAAAAAGTCTGGTGTATTTCATTCACGTGAATTTCTCTATCCATTATTGTTCATTTTTGTATAACATCACACTGCTGTTAAAAAAACTGATTGTTCTATGTTAATGCAGAGAAGCCTTTGCAAAAATGTTTCATTATACCTTTTTTGTAGGTACAAGGGTATAGAAGAAACCGAATGGATGGTCATATGTTTAAAACCGGATCGCTATATACTGACCTTACATTTCCATACTTTTTCATTGACATTGCGAGAAACAACCTAATAGCGACAACACTTTTTAAAAAATGACAAAATATTGAAACATTCAAACAATTAATAACGGACATCTCGAAAAAGGCTGATGCCACAAAAATATTTATTTGAAATAAATTGTATGCTTTAAAGAGATCTACAGTATAGTACGTAGGTTTATCCGTTATATAAAATGAAAGAATTTTCTCCGAACGAAGAGGACTTCTCAGGCCATTCCCAGGACGTTTAAGATGCATTTTATTTGTCATGAAAACATCTTAAATATATGTTATTTTGATCAAAATCATTAAAGTTCATTTTTGAGAAAATAAGAATATCGAAAGTTCTTAAATTTAAGAAGTAGTTTGGGTAATTTTCTTAAAAATCTTTTTGCCACGTCCTTAGCAGATGCTGAAGTTATATACCTCCAAGTTTCCTATTTATCGAACACATACACATACACAAGTGTGCGCATGATCTTTTTCTAAAACGGCTGTTGTTGGATTTAGGGGTCTCAAAACATGTATATTCGGTGAAATCTTGACATCGAATTTTTGAGTAGACTGTAGTTCTGCCTCTACCTACTATCTGGGTAGTGGTACAGAAAGTAAAAGCTATGATGTGTTACATCCACATTACTTTTTCCACTCACTCTTTCACAAACGTTTCACTTCTCTAACTCTTAAACATTTTTACAAAAGCTTATTATTTTATGTACCTCTTGTTAATCAAGATAAAACTTCAGTAATTCATATTCAGACATTTTGTTGTAGAATACAGTATGTAAAGCATAGTCGGAATTTTAAAGACCGTGATGCTATGTGATGACTTTGAAATTCCATGCTCTTTGCATGAACACGAGGGAAAGAAGGGATAGCGACTTTCCAATTGAGAAAAGTACATAATTATTTGAAAATTCAAACCAGTAACAAGGAATATCTCGGAAATTGTTAACTCCACAAAAACGTGTGTTGGAATACATCCAAATGTCTTTTCTACCCTCTATCTTTATTAGTGGGTATAATAATCTTTTAAATAATTGGTTTAACTATAGCATTTTACTCCTACAATGATAGATCCCATTATTTTTTTACTATTCTAATTAAAGTTTATTTTTCTGTCTACTACGTTTTAATCCAAATACACTTTTTGCAAAAATACCTACATTACATACTTATAGGTACAAAGAGAATAGCGATAGTCAAATGTTTAAGAACTAGACGCTAATGCTGGCCTTAAAATTGCATACTTTTTCCATACAATCGCCAGAAACAAAAATATCGATGAGACTTAGAATGATAAGTATTGAACAATTCGAACCCTTAATTACAGATATCTCAGAAATGGCTTATGGTACAAAAGAGCTTATTTTAAATAAATTGTGTGTTTTACAGAGATCTGCATTTTTGTATGGTACGTTATCGCCTAACGCTTAACTTTACCAGTTATGCAATGGCGGCCCTGGTAGCCGTGGTCACTGGAATGTATAGCTTCGGCGCTCCGCCAAGCTGAGGGTCGAGGGTTCGAGCCCTGCCATGGACATGGGTGTTTTGTGTGCAATTGCGGTAATAAGCGGCAAATACAACAGTAAAAAACACAATAATGATAAACTGGGTAAACTGGGGAAATTTAAAAAAAATTACAAGATTATACATAATTCCTTCTGAATGAAAATGAACTCCTAGGCTATTCCCAGAAAATTCTAGATATACCTTTTATTTTTGATGTATATATGTTTCATATATGATATTTTAATCAAAAGCGTTAGTGCCATTTTTGAGAAAATAATCCAAAAAGTTCCATGTAAAGGTTTGTTTGGATGAGGAGATTTTGTTAAAACCGTCGTGTTCATCTTTGAAAGATGCTGAACCTAAATACCAAGTTTTGTATTTATCCGACTTTTCGTTTTTGAGTTATGCTATTTACAGTTACACACATACACGGGACTTTTTTCTAAAAGTTATACTTTTTGTATTCAGGGAGCCTCAAAACATGTATTTCAGGTGAAATCTCGGTATCGAATTTTTGGGTGGAATGCAATACTTCTCTACCTATGCACTATGTACATACGTAGAGAAAGTAAAAATTATATAGACCTCTCAAATTGTATGCTTTCGGTGAAATTTTGCTTTCGAATTGTTGAGTGGGATGTAATAAGTACTTCCTCTGCTTACTATAGGTAAGTAGTAGAGAAAGTTAAAACACACAAAGAAAAGTAAACCGAATGCTCAGTCCCTAGCAACCCGTTTTTTGTAATTGCGATATTACAAAAAACGAAAACAAAAGACGCACTGTCCAAAGAGAACAGAGTCGACCTCTGTAGTCTCGGGGTAGCGTGTCTGCCTCGCATTCAAGAGGTTCTGAGTTTGAATATCGGTTAGGGTGAGCTACATAAGGATTTTTCGATTTTTCTTCTTATCGTGAGAAAACGAATGTTGGGTAATTCTAAGCTCTATGGACCCCGGGCTCATTTGAGCATCATTTCACCAATTTCACTTATCCGATATGACAACCTGTCAAAAGGACGTTAAAAGAAAGCTGGATCCATAAAGCAATAACAGTCTTCTCCAAGTTTCCCACGGTTATAAACAACTCCAGAAGGATGAAAAAGTGTTGGTGTTTCAGTGGCTAGCCATGGCTGTACTCAGAGAATGGATTTCAGTTATTTTTTTTTATTATTTTGGAATAGTTTGTTTCCTCTAAGTTTGCGTACTTGGTTTCAATCGCCAAATTGCCTAAATAAATACCATTGGTTTTCTATGGACACCTAAATAGCGTGAGAAAGCACTGCAGGTGAGAAAAAACAGCACAAATGATTTACCTCTACAGTAATCGACGATATTCGATCATCTTATGACAAAATGGCGAATGATTAAAATGCTGCAACTTTAAGAAAATTTGCTTTCCAAACAAAAATTGGAGATTTTATCAGCACTACATGTTTTGAAGCCCAATGAATAAAAAAAGGCATTTTTAGATGAGCAGCACAACTCAGAAACTAAACTTTGGATATACACCCAACTTGATTTCAAAGTTCAGTATCTACCGAAGATGAGATACGAAAATGTTGTATAATAAACTATAAGACATAGACAGAAAACGTACTACATACAAAATGTAAATCTCTATAAAACACAAACTTTATTTAAAATAACTTTTTTGTGTCATCAGTATTTCCGAGATATCCGTCATTATCGGTTTGAATGTTTCAATGATTGTCATTGTTTAAAGTGTTGTCGCTATTCATTTGTTTCTCGTGATGCAATTGAAAGAATAGGGACCCGCTTTTAAACATTTGACTATAACTCTTCCCTTTGCACTTGAGGAAATGTGTAATGAAACTATTTATGCATACCTTTATCTTAATTATCTCAATAAGCAGATAGAATAATAAGCTTTTGCAAGAATAGCTTGTAGACACTATATAAAAACAAACGATTAATGAGTAGAGCAAGTCATGTGAATGTAACACATCAGTTTTTACTTTCTCTACCACTTTCTCTCCACCCAAAAATTCGATACGGAGATTTCAACCGAAATACAAGTTTTGCGACCCCCTGAATCCAAAAGAAGGCACATCTGCTGTCTGAACAGCATAACTCAAAAACAAAAAGTCAGATAAACACCAAACTTGGTATTTAGGTTGAGTACCTTCCAAAGATGCGGCAAAAAAATTCAAGAAAATCCCCTCCATATCAAACTGCTCTTTACATAGAAGATTTTTCGAAATCTTCGATTTCTAAAAAAAAAATTACTAATGATATTAAATATATTTACATGCCAAATGAAATGTATATCTTGAATGTTTGGGAATAGCCTTTGAAGTCTTCATTCGGATGGAATTTTGTATAATCTTGTATATCTGGTAAACGTTAAGCAATAGACGAAAACGTACTGCACAAGACACACAATTAATCTTTAATACACACATTTATTTAAAATATTTTTTGTAGCATCAGCCATTTCCGAGATATCCGTTATTGATGGTTCGAATTGTTCAATACTTGTCCATTCTTTTCAAGTCCTGTTGATTTTCATTTGTTTCTTGCGAGTTATGGAAAGAGTTAAGACCAGTGTTTTAAGGCAGCGCTGTTTCCTTTGTATCCATAACAAAATGTGTAATGCTGCTATTTTCTGAAACGTTTATCTGGAATAAAATGAAGTAGATAAGAAGACAAACTTTTGTAGGAATAATTTGTATACCCACTAATAAGATATAGAGGGTAGAGGTCATGTTAATGTAACGCATCAGATTTTTAAATTTTGGTAATTGTTTGTGATAATTGTTGGTGCCCCCCCCCCCTCTGTTTTCATTTATTTCGTTTCAGAAACTATCACAAGATTTTAAAACTCTTAAGTTTTTTTAAAGTGTTATTTCACATTAAGACTTTATTACCTTCGGATTTTCTCCCTCTCCATGCACTATTTTTATTGCATTCTTTCATCATTCCTGGTATGTTGATATACGCTGTGTTATTTTTGCTGACAAAAGGCAATATATTCTTATCGTTTCCCACATCTCCAAGCAACGTCTTCCTTTCATTGCTCTATGGCATCTTGAATGTTTATCCTTTCCTCAGCCGTTGTAATAAAAATACACGCTCTAAGTTGCCATATTAAGCAGAAATCCAGGTCAGCGCTTCTTCTGTAGCTAAAAGACCGTTTTATATCTAGCTTGGATATTTGTTATGGTTCGTAAAGTTTCCTTTTTTGCGCTGGTAGGGCTTCAAGACTTATTTCAAACTTTTTATAGGATTTTAGAGGAAAGCCTTCCGCAAGAAAGCCGTTTGTTTCAAAGGAAACTTCCGAGGAAGGCATTTGTTATGCCTTAAACACACGTATAAACAGCTACGTCACAGTAGCCGTTTATACGCATATGGCTTATAATGCCTATGTGATGATGTATGCTATTGCGAACTTCCCCTAAGACACAACGGAGCTTTATTTGCTACAGAATTAGAATATACGCATTTTCGAGTATTCAGCGTTTTTATGAAACATGGGACATACGTTATATCAGCTTCCAGATATTTTGAAACAAAGTAATAACATATTTCGTATCTGGATTAGCAGTATGCATTAAAAACACACATAATGATGTTTTCTAAAAATAATTACCAAGATACTGCCTTAAAATGACTAGAAATAGTGATAATACTTATGTATGGTATTCTAGAAGATAAACTACAACTGTTACAGGGAGAGTCAAAAGATTACGAACCGGCTGCGCGGTGTTTTCCCTGTCCACGTCCTCGGCGCTCGTTGCCGTCTACCGCTATTATAAAAAGGCGCTGATGAAGCCATACAATATTTTTAAAACTACTTTTAAAGGCTTTACTTAACAACTTTATGAATGTGTGTTTGAGGACAAAATTATTAGTAGAGATTTGTGGCCCTCTCGGTCTCCGGGCCTTACCCCTTGCGATTTCTATCTCTGGGTAACTTTAAACAAAATGTAAAGACAAACTCACACACCCTGGAAGAATTAAAACAAATATCCGCTAGAAATTGCCAGCATTTCTCAACGTCAACTACGGCGAATGATGGATAGTTTCCTAAAGAGGTGCCAAAAATGTATGGACAACGACGGTGGCCAGTTTCAGCATCTCCTTTCATAAAGTTGGTAAGTAAAGCCTTTAAAAGTAGTTTTAAAAATGTTGTATGGTTTCATCCGCGCCTTTCTATGATAGCAGCAAACGGTAACGAGCTCCGAGAATGCGGACAGAAAAACACCGTGCAGCCGATTCGTAGTCTTTTGGCTCTCTCTGTACTAACTAAATTAGGTTTCAAAATACGAAATTTAATTAGTTTTTATAGGGGCTGTCCCCGAATAAAACAAACGAGTATTAAATAATTTTTTTAAACATCTTATAATTTTGGTTATTTTTGGTTTTATCCTTTAATACATTAATTTTATGTTTGAGAGATGGGGTTTAATTTAGATTAGTTTGTTTAACAATTGTTATTTATTATTTTTTGCGCATGCTTGCAAGCAACATTGGCCATAAACATCAGCAGTTTTTTTAACATATACGTTTCTTACCCCAGCTTTATCTAAAAAAATAAACATGGTATGAATTTTAAGTCTAATAACCATTTAATCGCTTATTTACTGTTGATATATCATTTCTAAGTGTCCTACGCCGTAGCACTATGGGCTACAGAATGGGGCTCTTGTTTCCGGACACGGAATGCGCCCAGGTTCAATCCCATCAATAGGGATGTGGATTTCAAGTCCCGGGTATAGGACCGATGCTCATTCAGCATCGTGGGTAAAATAAGAGGCTGCGATAGGCAGCGATCCTGGCCACGGAAGCCAACATTCTGGCGGGGGGATGCGTGATGCTGGCCACATCACCTTACCTTATCGATTAGGTGAACGCCCACCTCTGCCGTGCGTACGTGGGTGTCAGGCCAGTGGTCGGGTTGGCAGGTCAAGGCCGTTATGGGCTGTAGCGCAACGAGATTAATTTTATTGTTGTTGTTGTTATAAAAAGTTAACCAGCTTACCGCTACTCGCGCTATCTGAGAAAATCTCAAAGTGTTTGGTTTGAAGCAATAGGATTTGCTATGTAATTGTTTAGCTAAAATTACTTTTGACTGTATAATACGCTTTGAAATTATAATCTGAATATTATGAGAAAGAGGTCAGAGACGTAAAAATAAATCACAATAAAAAAGGGCATTTCACCACTAAAGTAAATTATTCGCCCCATTTATCCCCGTCCCCCGCAAGTATCCCTTTAATCCCTTTACCTCTTTTTTTCTCTTCGTCACCAACGTTTCAGTAAATCCATGTACAACGTTCATTTAAATGAAGGTAACTTTGTTTCTTCCGGTAATCTCATTCATTTCAAATTCATAAATCCCAATGTATCCATGTAACAATGCTAGTTAGTTTTGCTTTGCGTTTTGCCCATGACATTCGGACTGAAAGCAGAATATGAATATCAATTCCACATTTGTTTATGCCTCGTGGGATGTTTGTCATTATATAGTAGCATCAAAGCAATATTTTCAGTAATGCCAACCCAGTTTATTATAACACAATATTTGCGTCATAGAAAGGCATAAAATGGTTAGTGGTAACACTCTATTGTTACTTCCATCACTGCTTTTCCCAAATCTTTGTGCTGCAAGAAACAGCACGCCAAACACTGTTCTTGGAAATTCTGGCAACATACGAGGAACCTTTTGAAGACTGTCCGAAGATTATTCTGCAAATATAATTACTGTTAGTTACTGGGCGGGAGGTAAGCTTAATAGATAATAGCAATTATATGGCGGTCATCAGCACCAGTATATAAACTGTCAAAGGTATACAGGGTGGACCATTTAAGTTGAGACTGTACAACATCTCCAAATCTAAGAAATGTCTTTAATAAAAGTTGCTTGATATTATAAGGAAAAGCAAATGTCATTAGTCGTGTTTTGTTTGCAAGATGCTATGATACTCATTTTAGGGCCAATTAAATTTTTTAAAGGAACCTGCAATTAGGCTCATTTTAAATTCCGCCAAAAGACCATCACAACGCCCTTCAAATAAAACAAGAGCATTTACTTTTCCCCATAATATCAAGGTACTTTTATTCAAGACATTTCTTTCTACAGCGCTTAGTTTTGGAGATATTATTGTGGCATGTGAGGTTAGTAACATTGTAATATATGGAGTGGCAACACTGTATGGTGATTTCTTAAGTTGGCAATACAGACCGGTAGTGACGTAATAGAAGGGGAGGAGTTAAACTAGTTTTATCTTGTGTTAGCGTGTAGGATGCTCTCTTTGAGCGCCACCAGTGGACAATGCAAGTTGTGTGTGTTAGGCATGGCGCTTCGCCGAGCAGGAAGGTAAATTGTATCATCTTTAATTGACATTATATATGTAGCATCCAAAATTATATTATGTGAATTATTTATGTAGGTAGTGCCTTCCTTCCTGGCCCATGATGATTTATTAATATTTTGATAGTTTTCGGGTAATTTAGGTACTCTGTTAGCTTGCCCTCGTCGGACCTCGTGTTAGGAAAATGTGTTGCTTTAGATCCCGGTCCTGTGCTCTACTCCCCGTAATGGAGTGAAATAAAGGAGGTTCCGACATTATACAGTCTCAACTTAAATGGTCCACCCTGTATAAACAAAGGGATATAATGATTTCCCAATATATTATTGTGAAATTTATACAATAAAGTATTTTTGCTTCTTATACAAAACTCAGATCTCATATCATATATATTTCATTATATCATACTTTCTGAATCATGTCCTCTCTAAATTCCTTCAGTGATCTTTGGTACAGGGTACAGATTAGTTGATTCAAGATATACAAATACTACAACACAAATTGAAAAATCCAAGTAAACAGGCTTTATTTCATTTTAATACCCTCTCATTGGGGCATATATGGTAAGAAGGAGCTGACACTGAAGCTGAAACTACCAAAAGGAACCAGTTTCTACCTCTAGTATCACACCTCACCAAGACCTTGGTCGCTCATGGTCTCCAAAATCAAAGTTGCATGAGTAACCAATGGATAGAGACATTCTCCAATAAACTTCTTGACATCATATCCAGAAACATTCATTCTGTCCTCTACAAGAGGTTCCAAAGAAGAGATCAAGTTAAAGTTTTAAGATTAAAAATTGGCTTCAAAAGACTAACAAATTTCAACTTATTGACAAAATAAGAACTCATTTTGTGATGTGTGTAAAATCTCTCTTGCAGTTACACGTCTCATCTTGCAATGTCCAAAATACTGCTATCCTAGGAATTAGTTCAACACTCCATAATCCTGAGTTATAACAGATATGAACAACCTAACTCATATATAACTGTACTTAAAAGAACTCTTCATGTATTTAATAACTAAGCATGAAACCTCCCCTTCCAAAGTCGCGAGGTTGCCAACGCTTCAATCATACAGTGCCAGTACACTCAGGTATAATGTACACGTAGCACAATGCAGGTTAGATAATGAATCGTCTATTGTCGGCCAGTCCAGACTGCATGGAAACCGATACCCGCCTCTCTCTAACGTCATGTATTATGTTGGCGTCAAAACTAGGTTGATATCTTGTCGGCGAAGAAATTGTTTCATTTCTAATCATAACATAACTGTCAATAGATTTAATTACAATTTTTAACTTCAGACACACATTATAAATCTCTGTTGTTAGTTTTCAGTTTACTCAATGTAATCTTAATCTTGGGGACAGGGCGTAATTTGACACAAAATTATTTTTCTATATTTATTATTGCCACATTCAGCTAATCCTAATAAGGTACCATTCTAAAAAAATCTTTAATGGTATATTTTAATAATTACCTCATGCCGTTCGTAGTGGGATACATTTGAAGCCATATCTTTTGCTTCAAATGTTCATAACATTTCATGTTTCCTGCTGTGTTAACGAGTTATACGACGTCGTCATCTCGTAACTCGTTCTGCGTTGTCTCCTTTACCAGCTGCTACAGTGGTATAGCTAAGGGTTCTTTATCTCAGGGTATATGTGAATGTATTATGAAAGGATAACACCAGTTTAGTTAGCTGAGAAATTTTAATGTTGGCTTAAAATTTGAGAAGAGTCACCCACTGCTGAATTTACGAATTAATTACTTCTATAGCAATAATTAAGCGGATGTCAGTTGCCTTAAGTTGTAGAATTATACTTCCAAAGATCTCTTTCAATAACGCTAAATTTTCCTAACATCAGCGAATTCATGTGCGCTACACAACTTAGAAACTGCACACGAGAGTAAGTCACACCAGAGTTAAAGAACCTCAGGAGAGTCAGGAATGTATCACGAATTATGTACACAAATGTATGCACGAATGCCAATGTACGTCTGATCAGAATGCACGAACGTTTCTTAACTTAAGCTCCATCTACCTATCGCTACCCCTGCCAACGTTCCTACTTATGCGGTCCAATATTAAAACTCTTTGTATGCGTATCTTACACTATGACTATGCGGTACCTCCTCGAATCTCAGAATTTCATTCCCTTTTTAATTTACAGATTTTCTGCCTACGTGACTTTGCAAACGTACTGAACTAAATTCTCACTTTATTCAGGAGCTTTTATACTAATATATTTTATTAACATAACTCGCTAATGAGCTTTTTTATCCGGACAAATCTCTTCAACGCAGGCTTATTATATCATACATCGATTCAATATACAAAAATTATTTATGAATTTATTTCATTGCTTTACTATCATTACATCATTTAATTGTTTATATATTCCTTCCTATAATTAGGTATCACATCTAAAGTTAAAATTTTGAACTTGTAAAACATTTCATAGAGATTTAACTTACCTCATCTAGGAGGGATGTGGGGTAAGTTGATTACATACTATTTATATGGAAAACGTCCGTTTTAAATAATGTATTAAAACAAATATCAAGAAGTTATGAAGAACACTACTTTATAGATATAATTAAATGCTTATCATAACAAAAACTCATAAGGCAGGGTAAATATTTTGAACCACATCTATAGATATGCTTCAAATAAACGGGTGACGTCCAAAGACATTAATCGAACATGTCCAAAGCACAATTTAAACACACAAACTGCCTGTTGCCACCAGTGTACGAACCTCTCAAGTGCACACAATTTACATTCCAGACACTGAATCCAACCCACGTCTGGTAGCTTGCAGAGTTGGACCCTATGTAATATAAGCAGAAAGTGTCTTCGTTGTCGTCTTCAACTTCACTTTTCCTCCTTCTTCCTTTGTCGCTGTTTCTTAGATTTTTATCCTTTTTGCAGAAAAGTCTCTTCTTCGTTGTCCTTGACCCTTGCCCTTCTTTGCATTCCTTTCTTTAAGAGCATTTTTCACAGGGGGCCTGTAAGAATGGCAGTCGACTGTTTCCTTCTGACATTTGTTTCCTTTCTTCAGTATTATTCTTATTGTAATGTTTGCGCGAGTGTAAATAATAATAAACTTCCTAGGTATAATGTTTATGTATTATTATAACTTTGTATGGTATAACGTATCCGTGATGTAGATGAACTGTTTGTTACCTTAAGTATCTTATAATATGAGGTCCCTAGAAGACCCAGAAATTCTGTAACCTAAAATAAGTTGTGAAAACTGATATATAAAGAAATACATATATATATATATATATATATATATATATATATATATATTCTCCTACTTCAACAGATTAAAGAGCAAATGTACGAGATCTCAACGCTTTGAACATATACATTAGATTATCAATTTACCTCTTTATAACTTTAATCACAACCTTTGTTGTATGGTGCAACATTCTGTTCTTTCCTATGTAATTTCATTACGCAGAGTGTCAACCCAACCCAACTCCCGAACAAGAGAACAGTTGACTGGCGACCTAGGAGGTGTCCGTCGTTGAGAGCAGAAAATGTGGCACATTCCCCCGGAGAGCAAGTGATTCTTTCTTCTGCAACATATTCACGTTTATCTAACCAATACTAGTTTTCACCCCTTCTTATCACGCTCCTATGACTAGTTTCAAGAAAATACAAATAAGAATCAATAAGCGATGCTTTACTCGGCATGAAATGGAGTCAGAAATAATTTCTTTTAATGAATTCAGCTCTAATTAATGGAAAGAAGTGGATATGGTTAATCCAGCGTTACACGATTAATGTTTCCTCCTTGTAAAGGAAGAGTTGGATGAGAAATTAGTTACTCGCAGCGCTGAAATGCACAACAGCCGCTTCTTCTGGGCTTGAATTAGAAAATATTTAAGAGAAGCTTCTGTTGAAAATATATTTTTGTATTATATTCCGAACAAGAAACTTACTTAATAAAGCACTCTTAAATACAAAAAGTAAATTTAAAATTTAAATGGAAACGAAATCTAAAATTATTGCATTATCGAATCAGAACATTATTGTTCTACACTAAAAAAATCGACATTGAGTTTTCACCAAAAATATACCATTTTTGCTATCCGGAAACAAATAGAATGCATTTTTAAGAAGAGCTGAATATTCGTGCTCGTGTGTGTATATGTGTGTCTATGCGTATGTGAGGGAGAGAGAGAGCATTACTGAAAAGCAAAAAGTAATATGAACACCAAAATTCATATTTAAGTCAAGCAGCTATTATAGACGTAAAAACGACGGTTTCCTGATATCGCAACTTATTTCTTACGACAGTTTCATTATTTTTAATTTTATTAATATATTTGAGGTATTAGCAGGACCAAATGCCTTATCTGCAATTTCCTATGAATAGCATATGAAGTTCACTTTATTATTATTATTGAATTTAGAGTATTCTATACAACTGTTTAGCATTACAGATACAAATTTACCACAAACAAATCAAGAGCTTAAAATTGGCAATTTTGGAGATATTTCCTTCGTTCCACTTTATCCAGTAATGCACTTTTTAAATAATATTTCCGTTGTTTAAGGTCATTCAAACATGTAGTGTAAAGGCTAATACACGACTTTTTAAAAATGTGTGTTTCCAGTCTCCTGTATGCTCCCGTGTAACTTCACCAAAATGTGTATTCAAATTAGCATTTACCCTAATTGTTTAACAGTAAGCACTTGTAGATAAATTGTAGATTTGTTACCAAAATAAATTATGTGAGCAAGGAAAGTTGTGCGAGATTCTTTTCTTGTTTTGTAACTGTGCGATGTCTATTGCCAGTGGAAATTATTAAGAGGTTTCTTTTGGAGATGGAGAAGTCCTTAATTATCCTTGATTGAAAAGAATTAGATATTCAGAAAATGTGCACACAGGTGCTTGAAAATTCTGCAGTAATAATTTCAATTACACCTTATCTGCCTATAGAAAGGCGTAATTGAGGGTTAGAGCTGTCTCAGAGTTCCCCAAAAACAGTAGTTACTAGTACCACCTCCGCTCAGATTCTATCTGTGTTCGAGTGTTACAAACTCGTAAATTCGACGCTTGCAAAAGTGCCCATTAGTGTTAGAACTCCTGATTAAGAGTTTCCAAATTTAGAATGCTCCTCCGGCGTCTTATACATTTTTACTTTCTCTACTATGTATAATAAGGAAGGAAAATATTTTATTCCACCCAAAAATTCGATGTCGAGATTTCCTGAAAATATATGTTTTGAGGTCCCCTGAGCTCAATAAAATAATGTTTTAAAAAAGGTCCATGTGTGTGTGTGTTTGTGTTTTTTCTGTGAAAAGCATAACTAAAACCGAAAAGTCGAATAAATACCAAACATGGTATTTAAGTTTAATATCTTCTAAAGATGCCACACAAGGATTTTCAAGAATATCCCTCCAGCCTCAAATACCCTTTACATGGAACATTTTTAGAAATTTTTAATTTTATAAAAATTGCCTGAATAATTTTAATTAAAATACCGTATCTTAAAGATATTTACATGACAAATAAAATGTATATCTTGAATTTGCTGTGAATAGCCTGTAAAGTCCTCATTATTCCGAAGGAATTTTGTATAATCTTGTTTAACTGGTAAACCCTAAGCAATAGACGAAAACGTACTACACAAAAAATGTAGACCCCTTTAAAACACACAATTTATTTCAAATAACTTTTTCATGACATCAGACATTTGTAATATATCCGTTATTAATGGTTCGAATTGTTCAACATAGCCTATCTTTTATTTTCCTGTCATTTTCAATTTTTTTCTCGCGATATCATGGAAAGAGTTCGGAATTTTAAGGCCAGCGTGTAGCGTTAAGTTCTAAAACATTTGACCGTCACTATTCCCTTTGTATCTGTAACGAAATTGCAGCTATTTCCGGAATAGCTTCATTTCGATTAAAATGAAGTAGATAGGAAAATAAGCTTTCCTAACAATAATTTGTATACCCACTAATAAGCGTTTGAGGGTAGAGAAAGTCATGTGAATTTAACACATCAGATTTTAGGTTCATATAATCGTCATAAACTAAAGTATAACTGATGGGAGTAGGTCAATATCCTCCCAAGGTTGTAGCGGAAGTAATGGATTATCATGGTTTCTATAGCCAGCAATTCAATGCCCCTTCGAGGATCCGCTGCTGTTATACAACCCTCACTGCCGTGGGACGCTTTTAATTACATTAGTGGGACACGAAGCAATACTAATTGACTGGGCTCCGCATTGCGTAGCTTACAATGCAGCAACACAACACGCTGTTTTGCCTGTGAGGGTTATAACCACTGGCAATAAAGCACTGGCTTTTAACAGGACACCAGCAATTTGACTATACAATAAATATACTGCATGTAGAAAACACTACTGCTGCAGTAATAACTTTCAGATTAACTCGGCTACCTGAAAACCGTTTTGCCTATCTCTGTTAACCTAGTTCCCATGAACTTTATGTGTTGTTTCTACTGCCAACCATGGTTTATATCCATTACGCTTCTTTGCAAAGGTGTTGGTCGCGGCGGTTTCATTTCACATTAGTTGGAATTATAGTCGGCGCCAATCAAGAAGATGATTGACAGCAACTAACCACGTGGCGGAAAGCTTTAAGGGTACAAGGTACTCTGAAATGGTGAAAAATTCATTTTTAGGTACTAATAAAACCTATATTATTTCCAGTTTCAGAAAATATATACTTTTGGGGGGCTAAGAGGTTTTTAAGACATTTAAATACCATTTAAATGCTACTCTGTATTCCTTTAAAGCTGTCATACAACACCCATTTTTAGAACATTTTTGTATCTTTCCACAACGAACGACTATATCATGCCCAGCAAGCAGTTCAGCAATTAACAAAAGAGGCCAGGACCAAGAGAAGACAATCAGAAAAGCTGAAGCAATCCAGGAATGAAGGTGCAGATGATGATGAGCCGGGAATGTACTGAAGTGTGTCAGTACTCTAATGTTCAAACTTTAAATTCAGTTTTCTAAAAAACAAAAACATTTTTGGATACTTTGTGCCTTTTTCTCGGAAAGTATGACAGATAGAGAGCTGAAATTTTCAGTACATGTATAAAACACATAGTTAATCTTCCTGAATCACAACCATAATTTTATAATGTATAATAGTGATATTACGGAAACAACAATATTGCAAATTTTCCACATTTTTCTTTTTTGACTTTGCAAATTTTTTTTTTCAATTTCTAGTGAACTGATATACATAACTAAATAATTGAGGTTCAAAAGATAGCTGATTATACTAAGAACAGGCATGATTCTGTATTGCAAGTAATATCAGAGAAAAAGATACCAGAATTCACACGTTTTAAGAGTAAAATTTATTATGTTTCTCCTGAATGAAATAATTTTACAGACTCAACTACAAAAGCTATCAATGAAAACAACCACTTGAAATAATTGTCATTATTTATAGAATAATGCATAAAAATTTCAGGGAAAACCATTAAGACTTTAAGAGAAGTGGAATTTAACACACTTAAGGTGTAATGTCCATGTTTTCAGACTACCTTGTCCCCTTAAATGAATGGGAGGGGATGGATACGTCATAGCGGTCGTCATAAAAACGATTAGAAGGTCCAATTAGAACTAAGACGTTCCCATAGCAACGATAGACGCAAAACCCTTGTTGCCGATACTGTAATACGTGATTAGCATGACGCGCCTGGCGAGCGACCGTTGCAGTAACAAACTGCACGTCTTATCTTCTACTGTCGCTGCAGTTATAAACAATGCTCCCTTCAACAGAGCTTAAAGTACAGAGAAAGCCAAAAAACTACGAACCGGCTGCACGATGTTTTTCTTGTCCGCGTCCTCGGCACTCGTTACCGTCTGCCCGCTATCATAGAAAGGCGCGGATGAAACCATACAACATTTTTAAAACTACTTTTACCGGCTTTACTTACCAACTTTATGAAAGGGGATGCTGAAACTGGCCACCGTCGTTGGCCATACATTTTTGGCACCAATTTTTTTTCGAGTTAATAGTTGAAGTCCGTGCATACGTGAATACAATAACAGACAGGGGGCGTGATTTTGCCTTCCTTCAACAAGACTCTGCAACATCTCATACGACCAATATTTCGATGAGAAAAATTCAAAGTTGGTTTGAGGACAGAATTTTTAGTAGAGATTTGTGGCCCCCTTGGTCTCCCAAACTACACCCCTGCGCTTTCTATCTCTGTGGTAACTTGAAACATAAAGTATACAGACAACCCCACACTCCCTGGAAGAACTAAAACAAAATATCCGCCAGGAAATTGCTAGCATTTTTCAAAACTACGGCGAGTGATGGATAGTTTCCTAAAGAGGTGCCAAAAAGGTATGGGCAACGACGGTGACCAGTTTCAACATCTCCTTTCATAAAGTTCTTAAGTAAACCCTTTAAAAGAAGTTTTAAAAATGTTGTATGGTTTCACCCGCGCCTTTGTATGATAGCGGCAGACGGCAACGAGGACGCGGAGAGAAAAAACACCGCGCAGCAGGTTCGAAGTTTTTTGGCTCTTCCTGTATTTGCATCAGTTTAGAGATTGCCAGTGTACTGACAAGTTATTTTGCATCATAGTATTTGTACGGTTATTTGCTTTGTTTATGTGTGTATCTGTGCGTGTATGGTGAGCATTTGCGATTGATTTAACACTTTTAATGGATATTTAACAATATCCAAGCATGTGGCAAAGACAGCGAGCCAAATGAAAAACATGAGCGTATTCGGTAATCGACTAAAATGTATTTGGTAAAGGTATTCCAATTAAAGGACAAGCACGGGAAATTTTTCCATTAGAGTAAGTATCAATACTTCACAGGTATGTCTCTCTTGTTAACGCAGATCTTACACTGTTATATTCTTGTATGTTCTATCCTTTGCATGCAGATTCATTATTTTATAATTGTCTTCACGTACGAATATAAATAATACCCGCCCTACAATGCAGATGCAACCTAGTCGCCTTCGTACACAATTCTAACGTGCTCTCCACGTGGTCGCTATAAGCGGCAACGTCGCCTCTCTCTCTCTCTCTCTCTCTCTCTCTCTCTCCGCGAAATATCAATACCTGTCTTCTTTGGCAGCGAGTATAATTGTTCTGCCAGCAAGCCGTGTATAGGACAAGGTTGGAAGGTAGAATCAGACGACTGCAAAATTCAATGCCATAGCAGGGATTAGAACCACGGATTTTCCGGTTTCCGTCCAATTGCTCTAACCAACTGAGTTGCCATGGAAACATACCGGTACGACACTAAATTTCCCAACTGACTAACAATCTAATTAAAACCAATATATGTAATAGTCTCTTGGGAACACTGAGTAAGGCTTAACATTGAATAAATAAAAGTATGCTGCAACACCGAAATACAGCACACTAAATTAATGATTACATGAGGATGAAATTGACAAAGACAATATTTGGCCTAAACTCTTCGGTTATGTGCTAAGTGATCAAAAATTAATAAAGAAGGTTTGGATACGAGGATTGAACCATCGATCACCGAGTCCGTCACAGGAGTTGCAGTGCACTAATCCAGTCATCCTCAAGTTCCTCAATTCTGTTTTAATATTTCTGATCAATGCTAATTTGTTACTTATCAAGTTCTTTGCACTGATGCAACAATTAAAAATGGCTTAATTTAAGCACATGAACATACGCTGAAAAATCATAGCTGCAACAGTATTTTCCCCCAGTAGAGCAAAGTTTTTAAGGGAATACCATTATCCGTGGATTAAGTTGCAAAAAACCTTAAGGCAAATGATTCGCATTTGCTTTAAGTTTTAATAAATACTTGCAGTTGAATATTTTACTTAAAACACATGGTTAAAATAGTCTATCCATTTACGAGCCATTTACACTGCGTAATTTAGTTCCGAATAAAAGGGCAACAAGTTTTTGAATGTGGCTAAGGAATACCAATAATCTTATCTATGTATATTAAGGCTAAAAGGATTAAAACAGCACGAGTATGTGGTAAAATTCTTACTCGAAAAGCGAAGGCATGTTACGATGTGCTGAATACCCTAAAATATAACGGATTAAACCTCCCTAATAATATGTGATCAGTAGCACTATACTGTATGATCCAAAATATACTCTAAACAACATCCGAAGTAAGAGACTGGATTTGTCAATTCCACAGCCTTGTGAATTATTAGCTTAAGATAATGGCCCAATTGCACAGTTGTACACTTAGCAGCCCTATACAGGTAAAGCAATACCTGATCAACAGTATCCTTTCTTTTTATGCTGCTAGTACTGTATGTCACAAAACATTACTAATGGTAATTAAATTATTACCTATGCTAGAAAGCAAAATTGCCTAATAATAGTGTTTTACAAACTGTCGCGGTGTCGTTCGTGTTATCTTGTTTGCTGAGCGCCTGTTATTGTATTACTAGTATGAATTTTGGGTTCTTTGGGTGTGTCTTGGTGTCCTGTAGTCGAATTCCCCTGTTGATTTCTATTCTCGTAGTTACGATGTCTCTCATCCGCGTCGTCGGTCGTTCTGGTGGTTGTTTCTGGGATCTGCGTCTTGTAGTTAATTGCACTGCTCCATTCACTCCACGTTCAGGTTATTATGTCCCTTCCTGGTTATTTCGCCCATTCCCGGTTATTTCGCCCCACGTTCTGTGAGCCAATTTGTCGCGGTAACTTTCGTTGTGTTATCTTATTTGCTGAGCGCCTGTTATTGTATTACTAGTTTGAATTTTGGGTTCTTTGTCCTCCGGCTAGCTATTATTACAAGTCGAGCAAATCTCTTAAACAGGGTGTGTAAACGGAAAGGAGTTGTTACTAAAAGATAACACTGATAAAAGAATTTGTTTTTACACTTTTATTGCCGTCACACATCTTTAATTTCTCATGTTTACTCTTGATACACGCCCGACTGAAACTGTTATATTTTCAAATGTAACTATAATCACTATTTGCCGCACATTATTAATTCACGTATTTCACATTTTTTTAACTAACTTTACGACGCGAGAGATTCTGTAGAATTGCGCGACGTGTAACCCGTGGATGATTCTGTTGAACTGCGTGACGTGTAACCCGTGAATGATTCTCTTAAACTGTGCGACGTGTAACGCGTGAATGATCCTGATGAACTCGGCAATACCCGTATCTGGCTCGGAATTTATACTCCCTCACCCCGATATGCCTAAAGATTATAACAGAGCTACTATTGGTTAATACAGCGCGCCAACATTAGCGTCTATTTTTATATCCAATCAAAATTACGAACACATATGCTCTAGGGAACATATTCCCTCCATTTCTGCAGAAAAGCGCGCTACTCTTACGTCATTTGCTTGTCTCTTCTAATTAATAAACAACTCACCCCCTCGCTACATTGTTACCCGCTCCTATTGTCAGTTTCAGTGAGTCAGTTATTTCCTAACAATGTTTATAATTAACAAACATCTCAAATCATTGTCATACAATAATGCTAATTTACACTACAATCACTCTGACATTCACAGTGTTGTGATATAAAATACTACCTCAAAACCCCATTAGTATGAACAGTGTTCTTTTCAGACAGTCCATAATAAATGAAACTGTACATCAAGTTTACAAAAAGCAAGCAATGCATTGCAGGTTATTTTCAAAGTTCTTACAGAAACATGTATTTTTTATTATTTATGATATAAACATTTAAATTCATTTTTTAGAGAATACAGGTGTTGCAGAGATTATGCTTTATTCCACTTAGTTTAAGAAACAGTTAATATCTTCATAAATGTATAAAAAAGGGTGTGCACAAATATCGATTCACACTTTTAATACAAACTCCAATACCCTACACGTCAAATAAAGAATATAATTTCAGCGGGAATGCGTAATATGCAGAAATCATTATCCAATAAACACTCATCTCTGCATCGAATAGCAATGACACACAGCTAGTACTCGGAATATTAGATATCAAAACATTATCTTTCCTCAATGATTGAAGGAGGAAAAGAGGCGCACTGTCACTTCGAATCACACCAACAGGCATTGACTATCTTGCATCATAACTTACCCGACTGGAAGGTGCTGCATGGCCTCAGGGGCCGGCAGGCTGGATACACATTAAATGTTTCTGTAAATACTGTTTTTTCTTGTTTTTTTCTGTACCCAGTCTGTTGTCCTAGAGACCCATCTTCATTGGTTCATTCTGATACCGTAATTATTGACGGGAAGATATAATTAAATAAGGAAATGATAGTAAGATAAAGAAATAATTTGCGTATATTAAACGAATGTATAATATAATAAGCTTGAGTTGAAAAGATTTGTCCGAAGAAAAAGGTAATTAGCGAGTTATGTTAAGCAAAGTCATTGGTAACATCGTGAAGAGCAAAATAATTAGCTTAAAGATTCTTGGAAGGCAGTTTAGAATTAAGTTGAGTACGTTTGAAGAGTCACGTAGGCAAAATTCTGAGAAAAAAAAGAGAAGTGAAAGGTATTTCTGAGAGTTTAGCCAGGCCTGCATAGAAACAACGTAACAGACGCACGCGTAAAAATTGTGAGATTGGCTCCGCGCAAGAAAGGAAGTTGATAGGGTAGTTCTAAAGTGGGCGGAGCTTGAGTTCAGAAATAGGCGCGTGCATTCTAATCAGACACACATGCACACTTTTCGTGTACACATTCGTGCACATATTCGTCACAATGGATACTTGTAACGATTCCTGTGTTATTTTAAGCGCTCAGTGACGTGCTTGTGTGAGTAAGATTTAACGGCCATCGCGAGGGATCTTGCCGGTAAACACTTTAGCGTCTCACGGCAATCTACGTTTCTAGTTTCTTTTATTGTGGAAAGAGTTATTTCAACCCGTAAAATTGAAACTGAATAAGCTAGTATGCATGATAAGTCAATTGTTATAGTTTTGAGTGCTACTATTCATAGTCATTTTAATTCTTTAGCTTCAAATGGTCGGCAACTCGCTTCAGTAGCTCAAGTATTAAATCACATTAAATGTCTCAGTCAATTTAACTGGTACTATGCTTCACATTACACTCACGCATACCCTGAGAAAGTACTCATACTTCTGGCACTGGAGGAGCTGGCGCACGAGACAATAGAAAAGCTACGAGATGACAATATCAGAAGCAGGTGAAGCATTCTACTTCAAAATTGTCGCACCATCACCGGCTTTAAAAATTTAGATAACGTAGTACGTTATACAAATTGGCGCTTTATCGTAGTGCAATACGTTATCAATCCAATGATATGGTCCCCACTTCATGTATCTGGCTGGCTTTTTAATTCCTATCATTTAGCTTTCACTTCTTACCTTGTCACCTATTGGATGTTCAATGCCTTCCCATTTCGCTGAGGATAGGAAACACTATGTCTAACATGGCTGAAGTAGTACTCGTATGCATCAGGTTTCCAGCAGAGGTTTACTTATTAGGTTGGAAAGGTAGAATCAGATGACTGAAAAGTTCAATGCCATAGCCGGGATTTGAACCACGGATCTCCCGGTCTCCGTCCGGTTGCTCTAACCACTGAGCTACCATAGCAACATGCCGGCACGTCATTAAATTCCCCAGCTGACTCGCATTTTTCCCGGTAAACCACAAGGAGTTCTCAAATTGTATTGAGATGTCATACCCCAATGGCGACTTACATTCTTTGTAAGTACTTAAGTCCCGGGCTTTTAGTTTCAACCACTATTAGGTCAATTATTGAAATTAATTGTTCTTTCACACAAGCCGTGTGTTGGACAGGGTTGGAGAATTTAATGGCATGCCGGCATGTTGCCATGGTAGCTCAGTGGTTAGAGCAACCGGACGGAGACCGGGAGATCCGTGGTTCAAATCCCGCCTATGGCATTGAATTTTTCAGTCATCTGATTCTACCTTTCCAACCCTGTCCAACACACGGCTTGATTGAAAGAACAATTAATTTCATTACTTTTTAGAGTTTACTACTTTTTTCTTTCCTCTGAGAGTTAAGAGAGTGAATTCACTTGGGTTTTAAATAATCCCGTATTATTGTTTTGTCCCATACTACAAACAGAAGACGCTATCAATTTATTATAAACATATGACACAAGTTTTTTTTCTTTCTTTTTTTAGAAGAGTTTGAAAATGCGAAATGTGAGTTGGTTGCTCTATTTCCACGATAAACGGGAATATAACAATCAGCGCTAGTTCAAGGTGTCCGTATAATTTATTCTCCAGAAAAAGTCAAGTTAGACAAAAAAGTGGTCTAACTTATATAATTTATCTTTATTTCATTAACACGGCTCCATTCCTTACCGTTCACAGTTTGACTCCTGTACGCAACCGTCTCCACCGGCAAACAAAATCCTCTCAATTAAAAAGTAGATCCAGTGCCATTTCAGAAATCTTTTAAGTAAGAATCAGCCTCAAACTGCGGCACGCCTTAAGGACCCATTACATTAGTGTGACTTCGACCCATTTCTACTACGAGTAGAGTTCATCCACTAACTAAGGCTGCGCGGTTACGTTAACGATGCTTAACCTAACGAAGTAACTTTGTAAACACTTTCTGTGGAACATTTTTCATGGAAGAATATCAAGATAATTTTCTGGTTTCATAGGCACGACCTTTCAGAATTCCAACTTTCGGAAAATTGCTGCTTCGGTCATGAAAACTCGCAATATGTTCTTCGCTCTCGTTGCGACAAGCCCATTTTCTCACAGGTCAAAATCACAGCTCCCATATAAACTTCATCTGTACCATCCCATCTCAGCTGGAAGTCACGTTCCTAAGGGAACTGCAAATGCACGCGTGCTGCATCACAATGCCGCCCAACATATTTCCCCTTCTGCGGAAATTATCAGCGGTGCCTTGCTTTTTCATTTAACGCTGTGTCGTACACACGAAATATTACAACTCGAGTGTGTGTGGCCGAGAAATAACGACATGGATACTGTTTGTTCGCTCTAAATCACTAGACCCACGACAGATGTCACTACAATCGCTAAACTGTAGTAAACAACCGCTTTAAAAATCTCAGACGGTTTTCCGATTACGCAATCGGATTGATATAAGTTTCGATCGATCTGAAAATGGCCATTCTTTGGCATGTTGGCAGAAAAACGGCAGATATTTCACGAATACAATTCTTTATATCCTATAGATCTCATATGTGGGTTTTGTACGTATGACCATGTGGTAGATGGTCGTGCTGGACTTCTGATTTCAGATTTAGGCTGAGACACTAGGTTCCGTGTTTATTAATTATTATTATTATTATTATTATTATTATTATTATTATTATTATTATTATTATTATTATTATTACCATCACCACTATTAGCATCTCAGGCATAGGAGTTCTTAAGCAGTTAACTTCAAGTTATCAATACTCAATCCATTATCACTACAAGGAACGTGGACGCTGAGAGACAGGTCTGAGTGCTATCTCACTGTATAATGGAAGAGGGCGTGCCTTGTTAGCTGCGATGTTCCTACAAGTCTAGTAAGAGTGAAAGTTTATTTCTTTTGGTCCTGGCTTTAATTTTTAGAAATTCCTATGCCTAATTATTATAATTGTGTTATTATTTTGATCATGAAAATTATGGAGAATATATTGATGTAAATGCGTATAATATAAATTGAAAATACCTCTACCATATGAAACCACGCTAATAGGGAAAGAAATATTCAAAGAGATGCAATGCAATGAACGTACTGATTTTTTTTTATTAAGTTCTGTTACGGGAAGTCTCCAAATATCATTATAGTTCAAGATTTGGGGACCGTTTACCCAATTAAGACTCGACGGTCGTAAAAATGAAAGTTCAATGCTCATTTTCAATATGAAGCCGACGTTAGGAATATAAATTTAAGAAATATCCAATAGGAAATAAGCGAAGTTCTGTGTCCAATAAAAGGGAAGTTATAGATCACGTGTTATGACAGTAGGCGTATTCACAATATAAGTTTTGTGTAAAATCATTCTGGACCTTTAATAAGAGACATTATGACAGCTGCTTCTGCTTCGTGACTGTGAACTGGAATGTATTTCATCTGCCACTCCAGAAGAGCTGCAATGAGCCAAATATGCGGTGAGGGTGTGCCAAATCGAAGGCTGTGAATTGGGGATACGCGGTGCAATGCACGAGTGTTAGACACCAAAACTACAAGAAGAATGATGACCTGTAAATAAACAAGAGTGAAAGGCAACAATAGACTAGTTCTTTACTACCCATGAGAAATATTCGTATCGTTTATATGTATACCCATATACATATAAACGACCCAATATATCAAAGGCTGGAACCCAATGACCACTCCACATGTCCTGGAGCTGACCTAGTGTATATAACCTTCATAACTTTCGCCACCACCGAATACTACTTCAAGGTATGATTGTCTATGCTCCTAATTGTTTAGGTTTATCGAAAAACATCCTTGTACACTGTAGTTTTCGCAAATTACGAATAAAATTCTCTTGCAGCTTTACATACGGTAAACTACGCATTCGAGAACAGACAACACCCATGCGTTCTTTACTACTTAGCAGAAAACGGGGAAAGTATGAGTTGAATCCAGAGGTTACTAAAACTTATTTACAGAATCTATAGACCGGAAAAATGAAACAATCCTCTCCGCAGTTACTCCTCAAAACCTATTGGTGCCATACAGTAGTGTTGATTGTAAATTTAACTTGCCGTAATTATATGACTTGACATATGTACTCGAAGTATACCCAGCAATAATCCTGAAATATTGTTATAAGGCGAATTTGTTATTAAATAACCGATAACATAAACACATTCACATACAAAACTTTGGGCATACTGACAAACCAACTTGTTTAAAAAGAAATCTCAATCCCAGCTGAGAATTTGATTCCGGATCCCTGGCACAATCACCTTCATTCCCAGGAGAAAAAGTGGTTAGGCGCATGCACTTAAAGATGTACTGTCACACTCAGCGTTCTTCCTAGGACGTCTATGTACGAACCCTACAGATTCTGGAAACATGGTTTAAAGACCCGCTGCAACGATAGAGATGACGGCAGTCTCTAAAAGTTCAAATTATTGTGCACCAGCAACCTGCAGGTATGATAAGGTCACCCTCAGAGACAGAAAGAGAGCAACATAAGCAACCCTGCACCGAGTCTATGTTTCTGGCCGTGTAGATGTCAGCAGGTAAATGCACGACTCCACCCAGTCAAAGAACCCCACTCCAGCAATCCTTATCCGAATGTCACAAACGCACCGTGAAGAACATACCGAGACAGCTTAAGAAAAGACCACCAAAGAAATAATTTATATGGAAGTGATCCCGATAGGGATCAAGGCAGTAACAACTGAGGCTTGTATTTAGATCACGTGTTCAAAATCCGAGGTGACAGACAATCCTGACTAAGGGGTATTTCTTGTTCACTAGGCAAATATTGGAATAAATTCTTACATACCATGAATTTTCCTGTAACCACGCCCCCGCATTTCCTTTCATTGTTCATTTCAGGGCCACAGAGCCAGGCGTGCCGGACGGTAGATTGGTGCGTTTGGAGTGGATTGCCTTGAGGAAAGGTGGTTATACCATAAAGCATCGATACCTCCTAACTGCACCTGTTATTGTGGATAAGGGTGAGTCAGTATTTTTAACACTTAAATGATTTCAGTCTAATTATATAATATATAACTTCAATAACAGCCCGCCTTAAAGCAATATGTGTATAAATAATATATAAAATGTATGTAACAGTTATTGTATTATGTTTATTTTATTATGTACATGTATAATAATGTTATGTGAATGTATTATGTAACTTAGTAATGTAGGAGCTGTGAAAATAGAGGCCGAAAATTGCTAACAATGAGGTAACAATGAAGTAACCTTGATACAATGAATTAGAAGGTTTAATAGTGCTACTAGTAATTCTTGGAACAATAATGTAATATTTAAAACAGCTTATAAATAGCCAATCAAAAACTAGAAAAGTTAAAAGTTAAATAAAAGTATTCTATTGGAGTAAAATTAACCAATCAGAGACTTGAAATAGACAAATTTACAAATTTAAGCGGTAAACGCCAGTCGCTAGAAGGCAACGTACCTGAGCAGTTCGTTCGCTCGGTACGTATTCAGTGCGAGACATATAACATTCATTACGGAGAAAATATTATAAAGTTTACGTGTTAAAAAGTGCATGTAATTAATCAATAATCTCACAGCTCTCTGTATAAGTAAAGTGTTATTTAATTGTGTGAAGGATTAATAAAAGGAGTGAAGTAAAAATTATAATTTGTACAAACCTTCATTCTTTAGCCGGATCACCCCCTGCTAAGAGATACATGTGTCTACAAATTAATACTGACGCAGCCGAGGCAAACATAAATATATATCATATTTAAAGAAACATAAAAATACAAAGTTGATCCCTAAACGTTGGGGCGAAGGCCACCGGAAAGTGAACGTTAGGGCGAAGGCCACCGGAAACTTTGTATCGTACGTGGTTGCAACTACTTCAAGTTTTGGCTCCCCAACAGTGGAACTACAATACAATACAATACAACCTTCTTCAAATTGGCGCCCCAAAGCGTGGTGCAAATAATTGAAAGATTACCTTCTTCAAGGGTGGTATCGAAGAGAGGTCCTGCCGGATGCATAATCTTAAATGTTTGATACCTTGCTCTGCTATGCCTATCACCATCAGAACTGTCCATCGTACTTCCTCACTTCACTACATCCCCTCGGAGCTTAAGTATGCAAAACAGGACTAGATTGCCGCTGTGTTGAAATCCTTAGGTAATTCCCTATACCCTACTGCGGAAGTGAAACGAATGAAATGAAGGTTAAGAATAATTAGTGAAAGGTCAACCCAACATTTATCTGATGTAAGGAAACCACTAAAAACAGGTTAACAGAACAGGATTAACAAAGCAGGATCTTGCAAATGTAAACTACAGACGCTGTCACCTGAGCTGGATCTTGACTACAATAACTTTGCTGTGTTTCTGTGCATTTAGCTTTCAGCAAACACTCATACAGACTTTCGTAAAAATATTTTTATAGTTGGAAGCTTTTGGTTTCTTTGGACGTTATAATACAATACAATTATGTCTATAGAGTCTTATTTAACTAACATCTTATTCATCTCAAGTGTTTCAAATATTCAGTAAACGCAATTAGGTGGTTTTTTAGCTGTATTGCAGAATAAATATTCTTATAAATACCATATTAATAAACCCTGAGGTTTTAAAATGTATATGTTTAAAACACCATAATCTGATAACCGGAGAAAATGTTCGTGTTAAACATTAAGTTTAACATATCTCAGAAAATAATGGAATTGTGAAACAAAACCGCATACAGCACTTTTTTTTAGTTGAAGTTATATAACTGTTGCCAAAGTGTGTTGAGCTATCTCAAAATAAACAACAAAGCATTGCTATTATCTTCAAAGTAGTGTATTCCAGAGCAGTTTTCCCCAAAGCAATGTCAGCAAGAAAATAGAGAAACAGACATAGCGAGATAGAAGCAAAGTATTTCTCGCGATTTCATCGAGATGTCTTTTTATTCTTTTCTCTTTTCCTGGGATTCGAAGATGCGTGATGCTGCTACAAAGTAACCCCAATGGAGTGCAAGATGAATATTATTGCCATTCCACACAGGAACGGTATATTACATTTTCATAAAATAAAACAAACAAAACTCTGCTTTCTGATGTATAGGGTGTTAGAATAAAAGGATTTTCCCTTGTTCATGTGTTTAATTCGTGAACACAGGAATAAGATATTTAAGTTAACAAATTAATCATTTTACTTCTCCTTCCACTGTTATTTAGTATTGAGAATATATCTCAAGAGCAGTAGTATAATGGCTTGATCACAAAAGAAAAAGTATGTTTGATTTGTTTTACTTCAGAGCTTTCCGATTTACAGACTGTGCATTTATATTAGGCAGGCAGGGAATTCAGTCGAGTAATTCTGTTCATTCGTTGTGACTTGAGCGCTGCTAGTCGATTTTAGAGTGTTAATCGAAATCAGTGAAGCATTATTGCTAGAGTAGTAACCAGTTGTATGACGTGCTTAGAAATGAAGCCAGTATAGCTCAAGGAAAGAAGCAAGAAGGGAGAAGTACGCTGCGCAGGAGCTACGCAATATAACTCTGACAAGGGAATAATTTACTGGATTAGATGAATTAATCTGAAAACAATTTCTCATGCAAATACCTGTGGCTGTTTAAAGTTTATTTATCTCTGTCAATGATTTAGCTCTTCAGTCCTACATCCTACAGGTACAGGGACGTACGCATGAATAACGTTTGTTACTTGTTAAATGTTGTGCTCATAGTCGCTATGACCAGAGAACGTGCAATTACAAACTCCAGCGATTGGTTGAAAGCAATGTTTCGCCGAAGTCTAATGTGATCCTGAAGTAGGCATATACCATAGTGGGTTTTTGTTTCTCACTTTTATTGATACTACCTACTTTTCAGGCTTTGAAGTAGGTTGTTTCTTATAGGAGTAAGTTACTGCTACGTATGGAAAGTCAGTTTGAAGTAAGTTGTATTGAAAGAGTTGTATCTATTATATTTCAACTGTTGGGGAGCCGAACTTGTAGTAGTTGCAATCGTACGTATAGTACCCGCTTTCCGGTAGCCTTCGCCCCAAATGTACTTTCAGGTGGCGTTTGACCCAAGTTTATAAAAATTAACTTTGTAATTTGTTTGTTTCTTTAAGTATTAAATATTTATGTTTGCCTCGGCTGCGTCAGTATTATTGTTAGAGACATTGACGTCTTGGTAGGGTTGTGATACTACTAAGAATGTAGGCTTGCACAGATTTTAAGGTTTTAATTCACTCCTTTTTATTAATCCTTGACACAAATTAAATAGCACTTAACTGATATCGAGAGCTGCGAGATTCTTTTATTTAATACTTGCACTTTTTAACACGTATACTATTTTCGTCTCACACGAATACGTAATTAATTTCTCGAGGACACATCTCGCGTCTGGTTATGAGCACTTTTTGGAGGCAATTGAATTGATTTCAACCGTCTAAACTTGTAAATTTCTATATTTTAGGTCTCTGATTGGCTAATCCTACTCCAATAGAATACCTGCATTTAACTAAAGCTTTTTCTGGTTGTTGATTGGCTATTTTTAAACTGTCACTAAAATTACATTATTGTTGCTCCAAGACTCACAAGTAGTACTGTGAAACTTTCTTACTTATTATTGACTCAAGGTTACCTCATTGTTACCTCTTCGTTAGCAACTTTTGACTTATTTCTCACAGTTCCTACATTATTAAATTACGTAATATATTCACATAACATTATTACACATGGATACAATAATATAAGCATATGCAATGACTGTTACATACATTTTACAAATTATTACATGCACATATTGCTTCAAGGTGGGCAGTTATTGAATTTACATATTATATAATTTGACTGAAATCATTTAAGTGTTAAAAATACTGCCTCATCATTAGTTTCACGTCTACCTTGATGTGATTCAAATCACCTTACTATCGCACGGCAAGGCCGTATTTTGGGCTGTTCTTGCATACATGTCACTTATTGCTTGAGAGAATAACAGCTTGGAGGTTACGCTGTACATTTACAAATGGACACAACCCATCATTCATTCATAAACTGAGACAGCTTTAACCACACGGGAAATATAAATCTTTTATGGTTATAATCTCCGGTGTCGCATAAGGAGTTATATAAACACATTGTTAAATGGATGAAGCTAAGATCGCTTACATTTCGATATATTAACCTTGAAGCTTATGCCAGCTGCGTGCCTAGCAGACGGTCCTGCGTCTATTATTATTCAACTTTGATCGTCCAGTATTACAGGTATGAATCCCCTACGTTGACGATCTAGAAGACTGCGTACGTTTTAAGACATTGTTAAACTCTAATGAGCTTTTACATCACTCAACAATGCCAAAACGTATTTTAATGCCCGATTCCTATGAGCAGGCGCAAAATCAAGGCATTTTTCATATTAGGCAAGTTTCATTTTATACAATATATTCCACCACATTATGCTTCACTAATACACTAAACCTTAAATTACAGCAAGTAATACCAGGAATGATTTATTCACTAGAGTGCGTCTAAACGAAGGTAGTAAATAGTTTGCATTATAATACACTTCATTAATGTCATACATAACACGTTCTAATTGAGTGCGCTTAAACATTCCTGTGACGAATCAAGAAGAAAAAGCTATTCATAACTTAGGACCAGAACAATGCCTGAAATTGCTATGAAAGAAGAATGTGTACCTTCTGTAGGGGAGGAATTCCGACCCCTTCAGCTGCCGTGGTGCGAGCGCTGCGGACCCCTAGCACTCGTGGTACTTCTGACGTTACTAGAAGTACGCTGGGTCGAACATTCGAGCCCCTCCCGATAGGGAGTTGTTCGGATTGGGTTGGACTCGGCGGGGCAGTGGTTCCCGATACTCATGGGTGATTGGGTACGCCCGGCTGGTCTATCGCCTAGGCGGGGTTGTGTTTCGCCTCGATGTTCTCCGGCACCAACCATGAGTGAGAGCTGGTAGACGGCATGCTAGATTGCTGTCGGCCCTATCGAGCTTTTCGGTAGTCACCACTTCCAATCCCGTGAAAGCGGTAGGGCCTTTTTAGGAAACAAGGTATTGGCCTCATGGGAAACCCCCACGGTTGGAGAGCCGCTTGGTTGGCGCTGACCCTGGGTTGTTAGGAGGGGGCTTGGGCTTTGGCTCTTGCCCAGGTAAACCTTCGCAGCAAATGTAGAACTCACTTTCAGAATACACCTCGTATAAGGTGTGTGCTCTGCAAGTTCTGTCTATCTGTACGCTAAACTTCAACTGTTTTTTGTGTACATAAAATACCAATGAAATCAGATAGAATGTCACCACAGAGGGTAGAATGCCACCAAAGAAATGGTAAGGGACTTCAAAGGTAATTGCGAGATACCTGTTCTCCATCTTGTAAGAGCAGACAATAGTCTCACATTCTGGAATGGAAATATCTAGGGTTTCTAATCCTTCTTATCGTTTAAACAGAAGACAGAATTTGCATAGTTGGCATATAGTAAAAGCAGAGAAACATCTACCTAATCGACCTCAGGACATTTCAGTACCGCATACTTGGTGTATTATAAAAGGATTTGTGCAGTAACAATATCGAATAGTTTTTAATCTTCTGCAATAAAAAATACATGCAGAGTTTTATTCACTCCGCCCGTATTTGTAGATAATAATTTCACAGTCTGTGCTAAGTACCACGTTGCACTTACATTTTAACTACGAACGATATAATCCATTGATTTATGTTTTAATGTCAGAGCATTTTAAGTAATTTATTTCAATTATGAATGGACTTTTATAGAAATCACTGTATACCTTCGAGTCTCAAACTATACATCTACATCTTTGTAGGTGCATGAATTTTAAGTCGTCATGTCTCCATTATATATTTGGTATACCTAAAACGCTAAGCCCTCATGAAGCCGTGCGGCTGAAGTTTCCACTTCCCTGAGCACGTGAACAAAATGGCCGCTATCCGTTCTATCGAAATCACTGTCGATACTCAATACCAGCTGAGATTAGTTCTTCCACATGAACGGGCATTGCCGTTTTCACGACTTGTGGTTCGAAGAAATTACACACAATAGCATAACAATAAGAAAAAGTCCATGAAGTCCGAAGGTCAAAGGCTTCCCATGGCTCGCTGAATAAAGAAAGGAAAAAAGAAAGCTTCCCTATACCGTCCAGAAAAGCAAGATAGCATTTACTTTTCCTGCTTGAAAGTCCAGCATTAAGGAATAAAAAGAGAAAACTCTTATGAAAGACAGATCTTTAGAGTTTTAAAGCTACTATGTCAACGGTTATAAAGCACAAGATGTGAAATAAGAGCAACAAAGAGGTCTCAAGCTCACTTCTAAGGGCATTCACGGTGATGGAACGGACTGATTTTGGTCCTGATTCTGCTGGCGCCTCACGTTACCGCCCTTTCATAGCGCTGCAGGAAAAAACTATTCACGGCTTTGAAGTTAGACAGAAAAGCAACAAAGACATGTAGTGCTTTCTAGAGTTGCAACAGTCAGTGCTGTAGTACTTGGTATGTATTACTTGCGGTTATGAAACTATCAGCTAGGTGTGGTCATTAATTTGTAAATAACGATAACCCGCAATACAAATATCTGCAACGAAAACTTGCTTTAAGTGCATACAAATTGGTGTCTCTCACCTCTCTGCTTAGTGATATCGTGCTTAAGAGTATTAAGCACAGAATAAGTGATTCTAATTTTCCCTACCAGTATAATAAATATCCACAAATTCATTTGGCATGTATACTGGCGTGCGTAAAATGTGGTCCATAATGAAACGCTGCTGTTTAAATTGGTACTAACAAATGTAGCGATTTTCCATGCCAGTTTAACCACCTCTGTTACTTGAATATAATACTAGCCATACCTTACCTCTCGAAAAGATGGCCGAACTACCGAGGGGTAATATTACAAGTTGGTTGGTATGTTCTCTCTAGCGGAATACCGTCTAGACAATGCTTCATCGAGGTTTGGCGCAAAAATAAAACTAATAAAAGCGTAGAAATAATATGGCTGATGAAAGTTCTCACATAATTGTAGCAGCTATCGTTCAGTTCAATGACACATGCAAATAATTCTTCCCCCTTCCTCTAGAAGGGGAATCATTTGTATTTTGTTTAGCCCTTCTTTGTGCACCAATCGTAGCGAAACACTATCATAGAGGTGGTATCCAAACCGCCCCTTCATTCCACATAGCTTATAAACGTCATTGGTTAGTTTGCATATCCCTGTACTATTTTTCAGGCCAGTCACATAGAGAGCTGATACCGGCTAAGTGGAGCCAAAAGTTAGTTACCTGAAGATGGAAACCATCATTATGAGGGAGGAGGGAAAAACCTATTGTGATCTAGGAGAATGGAACACTATGAAAGCAACCTACAATTTACGGTAAAATTCACGTTCAGTTTATAGGTTACACAAATAGCCTTCGTCTTTTCCTCCATTAGCTTCTATCGCTGTTAAAGCCACATATTCAGAACAACCAACTGAGAGGGTTATTGGGCCCTTGTGGTTGTTAAACATGATTGTTCGACTTCACCAATAGCAATACCGCTTCCGGGGCATTTCCGCTTGGTTTAATTCAGTACTGCAAGAACCGAAGAACAGCATTCAAGTGGTGAGCTGAATGGCAAGAATCATTTTAAACTACTGTGGCAGTTTAGAGAATGTTGAATTCTTCTATTTCCTTTAATTTAATGTCCTTAAATTGTTAAGAATAAAAATACAAATTGAATAAACTATACATAAAGAATTTCAGATTTTTTAACTGCTTTACGGAATGAAAATATGAAAGTATCTTATTGTATTGCTGTATCTTCCAGAAAGTGGTTTTATCTGCCTGAAGTTCATAAATACTCTATTTGAAATTTGCGCCTGTATTTGCAATTTTGTATAGTAACAAAACAATACAAAAATTAATATAAATATGCATTTTACGTTACTTAGAAAGGACAGAAATATTAGCACAGGACACATAATTAAAGGACGATTAATGCATTTGTATTAAGGTTACTTTTCACAGCAAACTGTGCTCCATGGCCTGTTCGGTTGTTGTCTTGACCTCATTAATCAATATGTGAATTACATCTGTAACCGCATGGGTTATTAATGAGCACGAGAAACCTGACAACATTGTCAATCCACATAAACCACTGTTTCTTATATATTTAAAATGTATGGTTCATGTACGAATGCAATAATAATAGTATGTAATGTATGCACAGATCGTAATGAAAAGACTTTTCGTACTCTTGTATAAAGTTAACCAGTGATAGCAAACCTGGTCTCTTACACAAGGAGCCTTCATATTACTGACTCAATTTGTCAAACCCTAGGTCAGGAGGCCGAAGAGGTGTACATGTATGTGTCTACATATATGTGCGAGTGTAACATATATGTATGTACACCAGTGGACAAAAAGAACTAGACATCCCCAGATTCTATGTGACGATCGGAGGGCTTCGTGTACCTTCGTAACATCTGTGTTCACAACGCACATGTACGAACTGTAGAATGTCACTGATCTCTGCCCTGTGAGCGCAATGGTCACCTTACAACGATATTTCTCGGTGGTGACGCTTATAAGATACTGAAAGCAAAGCACGGGAAAACTTTTCGTTGGCCAAGAGGTTAAGAAGTTGCAGCTGATAGGTTCCTCGGTTCAAATTTCGTATTAGTTATAGTTATTTTTATATGTTAAGTTTATGACTAGATGTGTAAAACATAATATTGGATTAATATAACTTTAGCATTTTAGTTTTAGGAACATCTATGCACGCAAAAACACAATTACTCTAAAATATCCATTTTAACTAAATAAATGCAAATAAAACTATTATCTTCTAAAACTATAACACATAAAGAGAAACAAAATTAATATCGGGTGTATGAACCCTTCCCTCTAAACTGCCCTTATGTTATGGTCATACATAAAATTAAATCCCTGTAGTAACAAGGACGAGAAGTTACAACATCAAGGACTTCTTGCAATTTGTGTCCAGAATCCTGTGCGAACTCAACAGTTCCATCAGGATATCTTATCCTCACAGAGGGAATCAAAATATTCTCAGGTATTATCATGCATTGCACACTGTTCAGTATATCGTCAAGATGTCACAATGCACCTACTCCTTCTCTTGATATCCAACAAGATACAGATACATGATCATGATGAAATTGTGAAGCCACGTATTTTATATCGTAATAACTATTCTATTTACGAGCATTACCAAATGCTATGTATTAAATGGAGTCGAAAATAGTAGTCACTATGTGTTGATTAACATTATTAACAGAAAAAAAGTGCTTTCAACATGCGAGAAGCGAACCTGCGGCCTTAACCGCAGAAGTACCTACGTTTTGCCACAGCGCCACAGAGAAGATACATGGAAGATAACATGTTTAATAATCCCGTACAATAACTTGTTGCTGCGGCTGCACAACTATGTTGCGTATGTATAAACACGGCATGTAGGACTTAGAAATATTTGGCCTTCAAGACATGAGTTCATTTTTTGTCCACGGGTGTACATGCATGCGTGTCTACATGTATGTTTTTGTAAGGAAGCATTGCGTGACGTTGTTCTAGAGCATTCTCAACTGTATGTACTTATATAACTACTTGTTGCCAGGAGCCAACACCCTCAGTACTTGATTTATAATTTGCATAAATAGTCTTGAGGGGGACTTGCACCAAGAGAGGTCTACAGGACATTACCCTTCGTGTAATAAATGTTCTTCTTCTTTCTTCATCTTTCTTAGTCTCTAAAACCACCCAAGTACCTCCTGCTGTCCTTGAGTACGACCTAGTTCGACTCCTTACCAACGACTATCCTCAAGAAATTCGGTCTTAAGGCTATCAATCCAGGTAGCTGAAAGCATTTCAGATGGATAGGTTACCATGCATTTGAATACGCATTGACCTCACAAGTAAACTAATAGAAAGTGTATTCTAACCATGATAAACACTGCAGGGGATCTATAAAATTGGTTGAATACGACTCGATTCCTCTCTAGTGCAGCACAAATACACAGAGCTATTGTCTGCATTATTCTACTACACTTCCAGTGCATTGGCTTTATAGAAAGATCCACATAGAGAGAGAGAGCGAGAGAGAGAGAGAGAGAGAGAGCGTGAACCAGAGGGGAACACGCTCGATTATGTAGTATGCTGACTTTTTAAAATACTTTTAAAGTACCCAGGAGTTGTTGATTTATTAATACTATTGAGCGACCACTTAGCGATGGCGGACATCCTGTAAGGAGTTACTGCTAAAGTGATAAAAAAATCTGATGTGTTACACTCACATGACTTTCTCTACTCTTGTACAAACTATTTTTACAAACTCTTACTTTCCATCTATTTCATAGTAATCGAGATATACATTTCAAAAACGATCTTTTGACATGCAAAGAGAATTACATTTTACACATAGCGACCAGTTCTAAAAATATTTGACTATCGCTTAAGGCGTACCATGTTCCCCTTGTTTTGTATTTGCAAGGGCAATAAAGAAATACTAGCGTAGACATATCTCTTAATAGCGGTTACTATGTGCAGCACCATTCTCTTTGCCAGATTAATACTCTTTGCATATCCAAGACAAAAAAATGAATATCGAATTCCCACTTGAGAAAATAAGTACTGAAAAATTTAAGAGAATAAAAAGCAATATCTCGAAAATGGTTCACTCAACAACAAAAATGTACATGACATAAATTGTGTATTTTAACGCGATCTAAATTTTTTGTGTAGTAAAATTTTGTCTATCTCTTATGATTTACCAGTTATGCAAAAGTCGTTCACAATGAAGAATACTTTTGGGGACATTCTCAGAAAATTCAAGATATACATTTCATTTGTCATGAAAATATCTTAAACATATGATATTTTAATCAAAATCATTAGAGCCATTTTTGAGAAAATCAAAATTTTCGAAAAATGTTCCATGTAAAGGGTAATCTGGGGTGGGGGATTTTTCTTGAAAACCTTCGTGTGGCATCTTTGGAAGATACTGAACCTAAATACCAAGTTTGCTGTTGACTCGACTGTTCGTTTCTGATTTATGTTATTCACACTCACACAGACATGTTTCCAAAAACGATTTTTTTTGATTCAGGGAGTCTCAAAGCATATATTTCTCGTGAAATCTCGGTATCGAATTTTTGGATGGAATACAATACTTCCCCTACTTAATATACGTAGTAGAGAAAGTAAAAATTGTGGTTAACGGAATGTCGCGAAGCGATGAAATACTAGAATAGAGTAGAGTGGTGTATTAATGGTCTTAAACGTTTTAAATGTTCAAACTCGTACATCGTAGGGTCAGATAGACGGTATTTGCTTATATAATACACTGTACTTCATAATTTTCAACCTTATTCATCACACTGAATTTTAAAGTTAATGATATTTACAAGAAATAAAAAGACAAAAACCGTCAAACTAACAACAAAAATCACACAAACAATACAGAAGAAGAAGAGAAAAAAGTTGATCACAAGCTTATGCTATTGTTTACAAAACAAACAAATACCCGCTGCTAAGCCACAAAACTTCCTCTTCCCACCCTTGACCCTCTTCCTTAAACCTCAATATGAGCTTCATAACGTTTTGTAAAAGTGTATCAATTGCTTCATACTCCTCCCTTCCAGCCAGCAAGGTCCAATAAGCTTGTAAACCTCTGCTTGAGTTAACAAATGAACCTGGCAGATACTTTCTCCTCAACTGTTGTGTCTTAGTACAATGCGCCAGAATATGAATCCAAGTTTGTTCCTCTCTACACCAGGGACAAATTCTCATGCCTTCTTCGTTAATAAAGTGAGGTGAAAAGACAAAGGGCAGATTGTGTAAGGTTTGCGGGAATGCCAGATTACGTGAGCATGAGGAATAACATTGCGTGCGACGAATGTCATCACCAATTCTCGACTTTTGACATTCTCTATCATGTAAACAATAAGTAGAAAAGGTATTGCATTCCATCCAAAAATTCAATACCGAGATTTCAACGGGAATACAAAGAAAGCTTTTTTAGAAAAAGGTCCGGGAGTGTGACCGAACAGCATAACCCAAAAAGGAAAAGTCAGATAAATACCTAATCTGGTTTTTAGATTAGTATATTTTAAATATGTGACTCAAAGATTTCCAAGAAAATCCCCACTCCAAGCTACTCTTTACTTGGAACATTTTTTCCAAATGTTTTATTTTTTAAAAAAATCATTCTAACAATTTTGATCAAAATGCCGTATATTAAACTCTTATACATAACAAATAAAATGTATATCTTGAATTTTCTGGGAATAGCCTGTGAAGTCCTCTCTATCTGGAAGGAATTTTGTATAATCTTATGTAACTGGTAAACGTTAAGCGATACACATGACGCAGGTAATTCTTGCTGTCCCACGTTTAGGCGCAATATGACGCAGTCACGCTAGTCCTCCAACAATGAAGCAATACCTTTGCCTCACGGTTGCTGCTTGTCTCCTCCTAGATGGTTCTTCTTTTGCCACGACTGCTCCAGCATGAAACCTTAACCTCAGGGTATGCGTGGGTGTGTACAGAGAAACACGCAAACGCTGTCTTAGAACACATTTATTCACTATTTAAAATTATACTGCGGTTTGCCGATCACTTGTAAATGCATACAATGCTACTGTGTCTTTACCAAGACCGAAGAATATTAACCAAAGCTAAGCGTTCTACCCTCTAGCATGTTCGCCGCCAATGTTCACAGCTCGATGAGAATGTCGTCCCACACTCGCCAGGCACTCAGGACAGACTGACTTACCCACGCTGCACAAGGAAAACCAACACCTAAACTTCCCCTCTCGTCCCTCAAACTTAGCGTCATGATGCTTAGAGTGGCCTTCACCAGGCTAAGTACAGCTGTACTCGGCTGGTTACCAGGAAAAACTTGCTTCAATGGTATTTACCCTTTCTACCTGAGGCTGGTCCCTAATTAACAAAACTGTGCCTGTCTTGTCTTTCTGTCGCTTTTACAGTCAACGATTTTCTCAATGCTTCTCCTTTTTATACATACACTGATTTTAAATATATTATTACTTATTTTATATCACTATCCTTCTCAGATTATTATGATAATTATTGGCTTTATAATTTCGGCTTCAACGAATACGCACTACACAAATAATGTACTTATCTTTAAAGCATACATTTATTACAAATGACGTTTTGTGGCATCAGCCATTTGCGACCTACCCGTTATTAAGGTTGGATTTGTTCAATACTTTATTCTTAAGTCCTTAAATACGTTAAGCAATAAGTGCATTAAAATGCACTCTCTGTATTAGTACATTAAGGAAATTCAAATTACTTGTAAGTGTGTGATTTCCAGCTTCATTGCGAAGGTGCTCCTGTCCCTCACCTTCTAAATAAGTAGCAACGATCAGGTTCGTTGTTTGTAATCCATTTCTCATTCAGATGCTGATTGCACTACCACGTGTTGGCAACACATTTTACCTTCCGCTAATTTTTCACTGAAATGCTAGCAGCAGATTCACAACGACAGTAACTCTACCATGATTGCCTGTTTGAGATGCATGTTCTGCCAACAGTATGTAGCTTGAGAAATCTGAACAAAACTCGCAACATATTTCATAAATGCCCTTAAAACGTTAAGCAAGTTGAAGCAGTATTTTTAACACTTAAATGATTTCAGTCAAATTATATAATATAAAATATAACAGGCCGCTTTAAAGCACTATGTGTATAATATAATATATAAAATGCATGTAACAGTCATTGTATTCATGTTTATATTATTATGTACGTGTTCAATAATGTTATGTGAATGTATTACATAATTTAATAATGTAGGAGCTTTGAGAATAATAGGTTAAAGGTTGCTAACAATGAGGTAACCTTGAGGTAATAATAAATTAAAACTTTAAAAATGCTACTAGTCATTTTTGGAAACAATAATGCAATTTTTGAAACAGTTTATAAAATAGTCAATCAACAACCAAAACAAAGCTTAAGTAAATAAAAGTAGGATTAGCCAATCAGAAACTGAAATACGGCAAATTGTACAAATTCAGAATTCAGTTGCTATCACACAACGTTCCTAACAGGACGCGAGACACGACCTCGAGAAGTTTAATACGTATTCAGTGTGAGACAAAAATAGTTTACGAGTTATAAAGAGCAAGTAATTAATAAATAATCTCACAGCTCTCCATATCAGTGAAGTGTTATTTAAATCCTGTCAAGGATTAATAAATATATTCATTCATTCATTATCTGTTTACCCTCCTCTTATGTAGGACTTACACCCCCCAGGACTTACAAGCGGGTGCCTGGGGTCAGAGGCCCGTCGAGGAGCAGACACTCATGGATCAGACAGAGCATCCAGGATGGGTGATCGGCCCGATGCCTGGTATGGGATGAAGGAAGTAGATGAAGCGAAATGTTGGTGAAATGGATGAAAGGAAAGGTGATGATGGAGCAGTTGGTGGATTGAATGGCGGGGGAAACCGAAGATCCCGGAGAAAACCCGCCCAGACGCCGCTTCGTCCACCACAAATCCCACATGCAGGTCCCTGGGATTGAACCCGGTCCGCCTCGGTGGGAGGCGAGCGGTCTAACCACTCGGCCACGGCGCCGCCGATTAATAAATATAGTGAAGTAAAAATTATAATATTTGTAAGCCTACATTCTTCAGCGCACCACGCCTTGTCAAGATATTCATGTCTCTACAAATTAATACTAACGCAGCTGAGGCAAACATAAATATATAATATTTAAAGAAACAGTAAACATACAAAGTTAATATTTTTAAACTTGGGGCGAAGGCTACCGGAAACTTTTTACCATACGTGCGGTTGCAACTACTTCAAGTTCGGCTCCCCAACATTTGAAATACAATACAACAACCTACTTCAAAGTCACTACGTAAAGGTGTGTATTACGGTTCCGTAAGTTTCGTAACATTTCATAGCTCCTACCCGGAAACGGAATAATATCAGAGCGGGACAGCGAGGAGGTATGAAGCAAGTATAAGCTGTCCCATAAGTCTGAAATCATAGGTGAATTATTTACAATGTTCGTTCATTGTTCATAGATCGCTTGATGATGTCATTGAGTACAGAGGAGGGTATTCAAGGATCCTGTTTCTTGGCAGCCGTAGTAACAGGGAGGTTACCCGTGAATTTAATGCTTTGAACCCAGAGCGAGCTATGTGGGTAAATTCATTTAAAAAAATCATTGAGACGTGATCCGTCGCAGCCAAACCGCATAGTGGACCATCGAGGAAAGTATCTGATGAGAAGACAGTATGCAGTGTTCTGGAAAAGTCCTAAGAAATCGATCCCCAGAATGTCAGCAGAGACAGGCATCTCAAAAAGCAGCATCCAGCGCATATTGCACAACAAATGGCACCCATACACACTGCAATATTACAGAAATTAACAGAGGACGATCCGGATCGAAGACAAGAATTTTGCGAATGGACAGTGCAACAATGTGAGAGGGACGGCGAGTTTCTTACCACTGTTCTCTGTAGCAACGAGGACAATTTTTATATTAACGGAGAAGTGAATAAGCAAAACAGGCGATACTGGTCAACAACCAACTCCAACTGGTTCGATGCATCGAGGGAACAAGGTGCTCAACGCCTTATGGTGTGGTGTGGTGTGGCATATGGAATAATTGGTCCATTCTTCTTTGACGGCACCGTCAGTGGAGATACTTACCTGAGGGTGCTCCAGGAGGAAGCTTTTCCCACCTTATTGAACCCTGACGGCCATTATTCCGCTTATTTTCAACAGGACGTGCTCCAGTCCATTATAGTTTACAGGTTCGCAATTGGTTGGACACGCAATTTCCAGGACATTGGATAGCTCGACGAGGGCCAGTGAAGTGGCCCCCAAAATGTCCGGATTTGACATCTCTTTTTTTTTTTGGTGGGGTCATTTGTAAGCTATGGTGTATGCTCTGAAAATACGATGCCTGAATAATCTGAAACGACGTATCTTGGAGTGTTGTGCTTAATTTACTCCCGACACCTTAGCAGTGTGATGGATGATTGGAGAAAGCGTCTCGGCTTGTGCATAATAAAACAAGAGCAACACATTGAACATATTTTGCGATTTTCAGTAATTCGCCTATGGTTCCAAACTTCTGAGACACCCTGTAGTGAATAGCGGCATTTTCTGAAAGATTATTGGTTGTGGTTGTCACTACAGCTGGTTTACTGTTTATATGTACTATATGCGGTAGAAATGGAGAGCTAATCACAAAGGCAGGGAGTGTAATATAAGCGCTGATACGGATTGAGGTTAACCTTTACCACATACCACAGCATGTTGGCGTCAAGGTGTGATGAACGAGCCCTTAGAGTGCGCTCAAGGCTATTGGCTCCTGGCGTGTTACTAGGGTTATTTAGGCAATAGCGTTGGATTGGTGGCCGTTGTCGTGTTCACATTCAAGCAGCCTGTACTCGCTATACACAATAGGGATAGTTGCTGCGTTGTCCTAAGTAATAATCACGAACCATATTTTGTTCACCTCTGGTGAAGCAGTAGTCAATTTCCCTTCAAGTATCCGGAACTGAAATCTAAGTGCAGAAATAGCGAAAATGCCATTCGCGATTACATTTGGATTTTCACTGGTACCTACCCCCAGAACAGTAATTCCTCGTGTGCTGCTTGGTGGTGCGATACAGATTGTCTCTTCCTGGGAATTGCGGAAGAAAGGAATTTTCGCCACGCGTAAGTGAATGGCGGAGAGGTTTGGTGTCATCAGTTCTGTAATGAATAGATTGTATTCCTTGCATATGAACAAGCTTTGACGGTATGATATCCATATTCAATTCATGGAACAATGAAACTGTGAAATATATAGTAATGTAAGAACGTAGGTTTTCACGGCCGGAGTCACAATTATAACTAATATGATTTTCCGGGCTGTTATGCCGTGGTCTGCTGAAGAAAGATTTCCCAGACGTTTCGTCCACAACTGCGGTGGACATCTTCAGTGGCGCGGACGAAGTCTTCTCGGTGAAAGTATCGCAGCGTCTGATGCGTTGGCCGTTAGTGCCGCTCTCTTTATAGTGTGGGCGCTCTCTGCTGATTGGCCCGCTGGTATGAGGGGGCTGGCGCCGGCTGTGTTGTTGCTCTCTTCTGATTGGCTCGCAGTGTTTTTCGGTTTTGTATGACCTTTCTTGTTTTTGATGACTAGATGCCAGTTACTGTTGAGTTTCAATGCTTCTTCTTTCCTATTGAAATTATTGGGATGTTTATAAATCTCTATTGCTTCGCGTTGTAGCCGGGTATGGTAATGCTTTATGGAGGAAAGAATGTTGTTGTCCTGAAATCTAATAATGTGTTCGCCCTCGGCTTCAATGGCATGTTCGGCGACTGCCGATTTTTCTGTATGGCCCAGGCGGCAGTTTCTTTTGTGTTCGCTAAGTCTGGTGTTAGCGCTCCGCTGTGTGGTACCAATGTACACTGAACCACAGGAACAAGGAATACGGTAAACCCCGCCCGATGACAGGGGATCTCGGGGGTCTTTGGAAGAGCGCAGTAGGCTGTTTAATTGTCTTGTAGGTTTGAATACTGATTTGACGTTATGACGTTGAAGTATACGTTCAATACGGTCAGTGACATTTCTGAAATATGGCAGAAAGACAATGGACTTGCTTTTTGGTTGGTCCTGAGTAACCGGTCGGGGCTTGGCCGGACGGCAGGCTCTTCTCACCTCTTGGACTGAATAACCATTTGATTGTAGAGCTGTTTCCAGGTGTCGGATTTCTTGTGGAAGTAAGTGTGGTTCACAAATACGGGAAGCACGGTTTGCGAGTGTCTTAATCATAGCACGTTTTTGTCTAGGATGGTGGTTGGAGTTCTTGTTAAGGTAACGGTCTGTGTGTGTGGGTTTGCGGTAGACAGTATGACCCAGCGTGCCGTCAGCCTTCCTGCTAACGAGTACATCTAGAAAGGCTAGTTGGCCATCCTTTTCTTGTTCCATTGTGAACTGTATACGCTGATTTATGCTATTTAGCGTAACAAAAAATCTTGAAGAGCTTGTTCACCATGGGGCCAGATGACGAAGGTGTCATCCACATAGCGGAACCAGGCTGTAGGTTTGAGTGGAGCTGAGTTTAGTGCCTTTGACTCAAATGCCTCCATGAAGAAATTGGCCACAACAGGGCTAAGAGGGCTGCCCATGGCAACACCGTCTATTTGCTCGTAGAATGACCGGTTCCACTGGAAATAAGTGGTAGTCAGAACATGGTGAAAAAGTGTAATGATATCATCAGAGAAGATGGGTTGTAACAACTTCAGAGTTTCTTGTACTGGAACCATGGTAAATAGAGACACAACGTCAAAACTAATTAGTAAATCCTTAGATAGCAATTTGAGGTTGCGGAGAATTTGAATGAAATGAGTAGAGTCTTTGATGAAAGAGTCGGACAAGCCGACATGGGGTTGTAGAAAACCGGTTAGGTATTTAGCTATGTCGTATGTGGGAGAACCAATACCACTAACAATGGGCCTGAGCGGAACATCTGGTTTATGGATCTTGGGTAGCCCGTAAAGTCTAGGCGGCTGAGCTTCGGACTTGGTAAGGCGGCGTTTGTCTTCCTTCGAAAGCGAGAAGTTCTTGATCAAACGGAAAACTAATCTGCCATCCGGCCAAGCCCCGACCGGTTACTCAGGACCAACCAAAAAGTAAGTCCATTGTCTTTCTGCCATATTTCAGAAATGTCACTGACCGTATTGAACATATACTTCAACGTCATAACGTCAAAACAGTATTCAAACCTACAAGACAATTAAACAGCCTACTGCGCTCTTCCAAAGACCCCCGAGATCCCCTGTCATCGGCCGGGGTTTACCGTATTCCTTGTTCCTGTGGTTCAGTGTACATTGGTACCACACAGCGGAGTGCTAACACCAGACTTAGCGAACACAAAAGAAACTGCCGCCTGGGCCATACAGAAAAATCGGCAGTCGCCGAACATGCCATTGAAGCCGAGGGCGAACACATTATTAGATTTCAGGACAACAACATTCTTTCCTCCATAAAGCATTACCATACCCGGCTACAACGCGAAGCAATAGAGATTTATAAACATCCCAATAATTTCAATAGGAAAGAAGAAGCATTGAAACTCAACAGTAACTGGCATCTAGTCATCAAAAACAAGAAAGGTCATACAAAACCGAAAAACACTGCGAGCCAATCAGAAGAGAGCAACAACACAGCCGGCGCCAGCCCCCTCATACCAGCGGGCCAATCAGCAGAGAGCGCCCACACTATAAAGAGAGCGGCACTAACGGCCAACGCATCAGACGCTGCGATACTTTCACCGAGAAGACTTCGTCCGCGCCACTGAAGATGTCCACCGCAGTTGTGGACGAAACGTCTGGGAAATCTTTCTTCAGCAGACCACGGCATAACAGCCCGGAAAATCATATTAGTTATAATATATAGTAAGATTAATGCATTTCTGTCGTGTACTAGATGTGCATAAGTTTTTCAACTTAAATATAACTGAATATGTATCATGTCAGAACAAATGTTAAGCATAAATATAATGAATACTTATCTATTTAAAACGTCCTACAGTAATATCACAGCAATATTTATTTTATATATTAGGAGTCTCTGATTAGTTATAGGTTTTTTATTAAGTATTTTTACTTTTTACTACATAATCCGATTCAAAGCATGTTATTCTAACACTAGGTAAACTACGAGGGTCCCTAGATATGTATTGAGACACGCAAAATTGGCTACCCCTGGGGAATGCATTGTTGCTTTCTCAAAATAGCTGACTCATTGGTAGTGCAATGGTAGCAGGCAGACCATTGTTGCGTTATTGATTTCTGCTCAGTTTATGTTTGAAGTATGGAAAGTGTGAACGTTTTTTCAAGTGCAATGCAGATTCAGAGAGAATTTTCGTGCGATGCCTTTTTACGACTTCAAATGTGGCTTAAATGAAACGCAGTGAGTGTTTGAGGGGGCTTTTGGGGACTATTCTCCGTCACGTGCCACTGTGTTCCGCTGGTTTGCAGAATTTAAGAGTGGGCGGTAATCTTTTAAAGATGAAGAGAAGAGTGGCAGACGAGCAACAGTAGTGACTAACAAAAACATCCCTGAAACAAAGCGCCAGTCCTCCATTTGGTTGTTCCCAGATGACCAACCAGCCTCAAGGTCAAGAGAGCAAGGAGTGCTGGAAAGAAAATGGTTGCTTCTTTCTTCTCCACACTTGGCAACAGTTGTGCTCGAAAATCAGAAAACGTTTACTGCAAAATGGTACACAGAGGTTTGTCTTCGGAAAGTGTTTAAAAGAATCCAAGAAAAGCATCCAAAGACAGGACTAAGAGACACATTGCTGCATCATGACAATGCATCAGCTCACACCGCTAATGTCACAATGGAATTTCTGCAAAGAATTGAGGCAAAACTATTGACTCATGCACCCTATAGTCCCAATCTGGCACCATGTGATTTCTTCCTGTTCCTCACGGTGAAGAACCGACTTCGAGGTCACCGATTTTCTAAATCTGAAGAAGCAGTTTCTGCATACGAAGAGGAGTTATCTGCAGTACCAGAAACTGAGTGGCGTGGATGCTTCCAGAAATGGTTCCGGAGGATGGAACGCTGCATACAGTGCCAAGGAGTATACTTTGAGATACTGGGATAAACAAAACGTTTCTGTGACTATTCATGTTTTGCTGTCTGAATACTATCTAGTGACCCTCGTATTCTTTACTATACTACTCTATAATAGTATTAAGTACATTTTAACTAAATTAACATTAACACGTTATACAGCCGACGTACTTGTCACCGAACCGAAAAGCGAATGTAAATATATATCTAAGTCAGGAAAGTCTTACCTCCCTCTATTTAATTTTTTCATTCCTCGAAACACGCGTTCAACTATGTATTCTCTCTAACTCCCTCTCTCTCCCCCCCCTCTTCCTCTTCCCAGTAATGATCCCTTTCTGTTACGAGCAAAGATAAAAGGGCTAAGTCGCCATTACTCTTAATCTTAACAATACATTTAGATGATTCCTCACCCGAGATGAACCTTGCAACAATTAGTGAGATTCTTCGGGTCTCATTTTAAGTAGGTATACATTAATCAATGGCCAATGATCTGGAACTCAAGCTTGGAAGAAACAGAAATTATAATCAGGTTTAAATTATTTGGAGAATCTAAATTTGGCCAGTAGTATCTTGAAATGTTATGGGTATGAGATATAACATCACGTTTTGATCCAGTATCAGTGAGCTTCATAAATTATGTGCTTTAAAGTTTATCATTCGTTCAACACACAGCGTTATCAGTGTGTCAGTTTAATTAACCCAAGCGCATTATTATTCCCTCGGGTAAAACACATACTGTAGTAGTGTCAGGTTCTAATGGTATCAACTGTTTTGATCTTTATTTGCGTACCTCAGCATGGAGCAAAATTATGCTACAAGCTGCCTGATAGGAGAATGCAATCCTTAGTTACCAAAGGTCGTTATTCCAACTCCATCTGTAAGACAAGGAGAAATTTATTCTACATTTCGCACAAACTTGCTTGCACTAGATTGTCAAATAAGCTTCGTAAAGAATATGGAGATTATTTCTGAGCTACCATGGTTCTTATGAAATAATAAATATATTTGGAACAGACACATATGAACTTAAGAACAATAAAACAAATAAAATAATTGGAAGATTCCACAAACAAATGTAAAGCCATATAAATGTAAACAAGAAAAGAAGAAAAGAAAAAATAAAGTATCTGGAACATAAAAGGGGAAAGCAATGTAATTTAAAAAAAAGTATAACAAATATCTTTACTAAAGTAACCAATTCTCAATATAACAAACGAGAGTTTAGATAAAAAGATGTAATAGGAGAAAAGCCATTGTTAGTAAGAAAAACATCATAAATCTGAATAGAAACAGCAATTATATTGTATAAGGTATAAATTGTAAGAAATATAAAAATGTTTAAGAAATAAATTGTAAAGAAAGGGTAGCAAGTGCTAATATGCCTAATTAAATGTAAAATGTATAGTAAATAAAATGCTTTATAGTGGCTATGTTAGCGAATAAACAAACTTAACACCAGATCATTAACCTCACACCAGGTCATTGACCTTAAAGTGTCGAACAAGTGAAAGAACAAATTGAAGTATCTGCTATACACGAGTGTAGTGAAAAACCAGTGAGTGTTAAATAAAAGTGACAGTGAAAAATAGGAAATGTAATAATAAAAACGTTATGTTTCTTTCTTTCAGACTTCCAGAAAATATTTTTAAAGAAAAGAACAAAACAAAAATAACAATGTTTAAATATTTCTAAAAGGGGGTAATTTGAGGCAGTATTTTTAACACTAAAATGATTTCAGTCTAATTGTATAATATATATAATGAATAACAGCCCGCCTTAAAGCAATATGTGTATATAATAATTTGTAAAATGTATGTAACAGTCATTGTATATGTTTGTATTATTGTATCCATGTGTAATAATGTTATGTGAATGTATTACGTAATTTAATAATGTAGAAGCTGTGATAAATAGGTCAAAAGTTGCTAACAATCAGGTAACAATGACGTAACCTTGAGGCAATAACGAGTTTGAAAGTTTAAATGTTACTGGTGATTATTGGGAGCAATAATGTAATTTTAGTGACAGTTTATAAAAATATCCAATCAACAACCAGAAAAAGCTTTAGTTAAATGAAGGTATTCTATTGGAGTAGGATTATCCAATCAAAAACTGCAAAGGAGAAAATTCTACAAATTTAGAGTTCAGTTGCCTGCAAACAGTGTTCCTAACCGGACGCGAGACGCATCCTCGAGAGATTTAATACGTATTCGTGTGAGACGAAAATAGTTTTCACGTGTTAAAAAGTGCAAGTAATTAATTAAATAATCTCACATGCTCTCTATATCAGCGAAGTGTTATTTAAATCGTATCAAGTATTAATAAAAGGAGTGAAGTAAAATTATAATCTGTGTAAGCCTACATTCTTAGTCATACCACAACCCTGTTAAGAGAAACGTGTCTCTGACAATAATACCTACGCAGTCGAGGCAAATACAAATATATAATATTTAAAGAAACAGTCAAATTACAAAGTTAGTATTCTTTTTAAAGTTGGGGCAAAGGCCACCTGAAAAAACATTTGGGGCGAAGGCTACCGGAAACCGGGTACTATACGTGCGGTTGCAACTACTACCAGTTCGGCTCCCCAACAGTTGAAATACGATACAACTCCTTCTAAAATACTCCTTACTCAATAGTCTCTCGATGTACTTAATTAATTTGGGAACAAATGCCAAGACCTGAATAGGCATTTTTATACATTCTGGTAGATATTTGGAATACGCATAACTTCCAGGCTTGGAACGTCATTAGAAATCATTGATAAAATACTGTCTGTACTATGGCAATCAATTCTGAATTATGAGGTAGTCGCAAATAAGTTCCAAAAACGAAACTGTTCTAAAAAAATCTTGTGTGTTACACTCACATGACTTTCTCTACTCTTGTACAAACCATTTTTACAAACGCTTATTCTCCATCTATTTCGTTTACTAACATGTTTATTGTGCATACTAGTAAGCAATACTAATCAAGAAAATCTAAAAAACTACCAATAAATGAAAAAAGAAACAAACAAATTAAAAAGGCAACGAATTAAGAAACGCATATTCTATCTTTCCTTTTAATCTGAATTTAACAAGTATTTGTGGTATAATTCTACAAGTTTCATCCTACTGTAGTAATAAAGTTGTGTATTTGAGAAAACAATACATACAAAACATAAAATATACGTGATAGTGAATAGCAAGTTTCATTTTTATTTTCAGGAACTGATAATGTTAAAGGCACCTCTTGGCATGATTTAATGTCCTCTTTGTGTCATTTTGCTATTTTTGTAACGAGTTCATTTCTATCTCCCCGTTTATCTTTTCGGCACACTTTGAAAAACTTTAGTGTTACAAAAAGAAAAATATCAGATATGTTCCATTCACGTGACTTTCTCTACTCCCTCTGCTACAAAATATTCTCACAAAAGTTTATTTTTCTATCTACTTCATGTTAAATGAGATAAATATTTGCATAAATAGATTCATTACACATTTCCTTGAAGGTATAAGGGGGATAGAAGAAATCGAATCGATAGTCAGAGGCTTAATTACGGGTCGATATATGATGGACTAGAAATTTCACGTTCTTTCCATTAACTAGAGAGACACAACTGAATAGAGACAGCAATTTTAAAAATGACAACGTACTAAGTACTCAAAACAATAATTACAGATATCTCGGCTGATGCTACAAAACAGTTATTAGAAATAAATAAAGTTTTAAAGAGATCTATATTTCTTAAGTTGTACATTTTTTACCTATCCGTTAACGTTTACCAATTATACAAACATACATATATAAAATTCCTTTTGAATGAAGAGGAATACACAGGTTATTCCTAGAAAATTCAAGGTACACATTTTATTCATCACAAAATATTTTAAAATAATGTTAATCAAAATTTCTAAGACAAATCATGAGAAAATTTAAAACTTAAAAAGATCTTACTCTAAAAGTTCCATTTCTTTTATTCAGGCGCCTCAAAACTTGTATTTCCGGTGAAATGTCGACATGGAATTTTTGGGTGGAAGATCTTATCTTCTATCCTGCTAGGTACGTGATAGAGAAAGTAAAACGGGCAATATGAATTAGTCCTAAAATTAATATTGTGCCTTTTACATATACAGTACATATCTGTTTAAAGTATACGTATTTTAAAGTATATTCTATAAAAACTTTATAAAAATCATTCTACGGCTCATATCTATTGAATATCTTTCTTTCTTTTTTGCGTCACCTAGTTTAGTAGTATGAGGAAAAACTTATAAAGCATATAACGGTTATTAAGGGTACTCAGTACTGAAATGGCTAGTTTCAACAAAGTTCATTCAAATTTTGATCACAGATCCGTTCAACATAATGGCAGAAAATTAATTTTTATTGTCCTAGGTATGTATATTTCCTATAAAAAAAAAGGTTCAGGAGGTGATATTCGTATCTCATGGAAAATACCCACGTGATAATATTAGGTAAATTTTAGATTTACAGTATTATTCCTCGAATGTAGTTTCTTACAATCAAATATTAGCTTCCATTTTAACTTTGGTGTACACACACACACACACACGCACTCACACACACATACACACAAAGACTATATTCGTCACGAATATTTTGAGGACAAAGCGGAATTGAACAGCTTTCTTGTATGCGTTTCAAGAAATTTCGGCGTTTCCTCTTTTCTCCATTTCATTTTATGGCTTATTTAAACGCCTTTACATCTTGCTTCAGTCAGGATATGAAATACACTCGTAGATAACCCTCTGACATTCACGTACCGATTTTTAATATACTTTCCTACCAAATCGTAAGTCCTCTTTCACATGCCGAGATCGGTACCCGGTTGCCTATTTTCTGTGAGACTTTTGAGTAAAGCAAAATTTCGTGGAGGGGTTACCAGCCCCTCGCATGTCAGCTTTGATTTTGGGGTTTCCTTCCCCTAGATGAGTTGTCTTCACTAAGGTTATGGAGCCTCAGCTATCCCCCACGTACCCTGTGGATAGGGCCCTTACCAGGTACTACCCACCGGGACCGCTTAGTTAAGGTTATACAAAGTTTATACGTGGAAAATAAAATGGCTATTGAAACAAATGGGCAGCAAGCAGAAGAGATTAAAGTAAATCAGCGGGTTAAACCAGGATGCAGCTTATCACCTTTTTATTTACTATTGTGACGCAGGGGCATGGCCCAGAGTTATCGTGACGTCGGCCCTGGACGGTCGGTGTAAACAACAGTAACTGCCGCTCGCCAGCGTAAACACCGGGCGTGGTATCGGCAGGTAAACAGAACCTTCTGGAACTTTCTTCTCTTCCCCTTTCTCCAGAAGTGTGTCAAAATAGTTGTAGAACGTTCGAGAATCTTGTGGAAAGATTTCACTAACTATATAAGCGAGCGTTCTGGCGAGAGCAGTGAGTGAAGGTCAGTCGAGTGTGAGTTGAGTTGCATCGGTCAGACAGTGAGCGAGAGAGTTGGCGGGTAATTTTCCCGTGCAACATCAAGAGCGTTACTCCGGTCGAGTTGGTGATGGGTGTTGTGAGTGTAGCGAGTACTACTGCGGAGCGACGGATTGTGGAGGTCTTGCGTTTGGCTCCCGAGTGAAGTAAACGTCCGGCGTGAAGAGGAAGTGACGGATAATTGAATTAGCTCACTTTAGTGAAGTGATGGTGTGAACGAAGTGAACTCCCAGTGAAGTTGCACTACATGAAATAATAAATGACAGTGACAGTGAGAACTTAGAGAGAGTGACAATTATGCCAGAAGTGGGATATAAAAGCCACGATGGAGGACATAGTTAAACAATTATTAATTGAAATGTAGATTACAAAGGAGGAAATGAAATCTGGATTGGAGTTGAAATGAACAGTGTCAAGGAAGAAATGAAGATCGAAATGAAGATGGAGACGGAAATGAAATCCGGAATGAAGATGAGAAGTAAAATGAAGAGTGCAAAAACAAAAATGAAGACTGCTATGGAAAAATTTAAATCCCATCTCGGTGGTGAAATCACCTCTGTAAAATTTGAGATAAAGGCAACGGTGAAAGCCCTGAAAGACAACTTTACAAAGATTTTAAAGGAAATTAAATCCTATATGGAGTTAACATTAATGAAGTGGAAAACGTCTAGATCAACCAGGGAAACGGCTAGACAACCAGATGAAAGAAAACAAGATGATGAAAGATGGCTCTAGACCAGCAGGTGACGGAAAGTTCTGCAGCCCTACATCCATTCACGGTACAACTTACATTCAGTTAGGGCGACAAGGCTTTGAGGAGGGACTAACTGGAGACTCGAGACATGGGCCGATCCTGAAGGATAAAGAATTTGGGGTACGAACCGCGTGGACGGATGTTTCACCCAGAGGCCCGAGTTATGAGAGCTGTTGGACGCGGTGGTACTCCCTGGTGGTTAGGAACAGTGTATCGAAGAGAATATGGGGATTTGCAGCCTGAGGTGTTAGGGATGAACAGCTGTTGCTCCCGAAGTAAACTATTCTGTTGATTGCATCTTCGAAGCACGAGGTGAGGTGGTGCCCACCATGCACATCCGTGCCACAGGTCTTGAACCCCCATCACGCATTCAGTGTCGGCCCTGAGGGAGCCTGATGTTGGTTCTCTGTGGTTGTCCTGAACAGTTCTGAGGAAACAGATGTGTAACGCAGCGGACCAAGGTTATCGGGAGTTCGGAGCTGGGCGATCGGTGTAAACAATGTTAATTGCTCGCCAGTAAACACGGACGCGCTATCGACAGATAAACAGAACCTTCTGGCAGCTTATTGTCCCCTCTCCTCCAGAAAGGGTGTCTAAATACCTCTAGAACGTTCGAGAACATTGTGGAAAATTCCACTAACTATATAAAGCGGCGTTCTCGCAAGAGCAGTGAGTGAGAATCGAGTGTGAGTTGAGTTGCGTCGTTCAGTCAGCGAGTGAGTGAGTTGGTGGGCGAGTTTCTCGCGCGACATCAAGTGATTCTCCAAGCAGTTGGTGATAGCTGTTGTGAGGTGCAGCGAGCGCTACTGCGAGCGACGGGTTGTGAAGGTCTTGTGTTCGACTCCCGAGTAAAGGGAACCGTCCTGCATGAAGCGGCTACGTCACGAAGGAAGTAAAGTGATGGAGAATTGAACTAGTTCACCTTAGTGAAGAGTGCACTAGCTAAAACAACTTAAACAATTGAAAAAGTAGATAAAGGCAACGTTCTTCAAGAATAGAAAATTGAAAACCTTTGCGTTATTAATACAGGACAAAGCATATTAAATACATTAATGTTCGCTGATGATGTGGCTGGAAAAGAAATGCATGAATTCAACAATATTAGTAAATTGTACAATATGAAAATTTCAAGTAAAATCTAAGCTAATTGCATTCCACGGTAAATTTCCAATAAGAACACAAATTTTAATTTAAAATAATATAATTCAACAAATGTTGTATTTTAAATATTTTGGGTGTGATTTAAGTTACCAACAAGTCAAGATATAAATCTGAAAAGAATTAAACTTTAAGAAATGCGCGGCACAATTAAAAGAACATTGAAAAGGAAAACAAGAAGAGATACACAATTAAAATTTTATTCGGTCATGGCGATTCCTGTCTTACTACAATATGGTAGTGAGGCATGGACGCTAAGAAATAAAGACTTAAGTAAATTACAAGCAGTCAAAATGCGTTTCCCAAGATCTATTAAAGGTGGCACATTATTTATCGTTGTACGTGGCCTTGCGAAGCTATGGCCATTTCATTGGTTGCTTTAGGCCACGGTGCAAGGGTGCACCACTCCTTCTGTTAAATAGTTACACCAATGACAACAACAAAGGTTACAAAATGGCGTAGAAACAAAATATATGATTACGCTCTCGATCGTATTGACTAAAAGAGATAGAGTGAGTGCATTAAGTTTGTCATACAGACCTCTTATCGTAGTTGGTAGCCCATACCTTATCGGCTAGTGCAGAACACGCCTTTGAAAGGGTTAAGAGGAAAACTTGGTGAGTGCCCAGGTTAGCGACATGTAGAATGTGTAGTGTGAGGAGATTTTAGGGGATGCAAAGTAAAGCTTGAATGGTATTCCTGAAACACATAGCAAGGCAGCACCTTATAACAAAAGATAAACAGAACTGTATTTTCACAGTGATATCAAGCTTGTTGCTGCATAATAAACAAAGCAGCATGTTGGCCCTCTAATTCAAACTATAATTGGTTAATATACTTTTACTAAGTTATTGCTGATCATTGGAATACAATAGGATTATAGACTAAAATTTAACCCAATTTTATTGCCGTAATATGTATGTCATATTCGGTAAATATACATTTACACCTATCTCTAGTTTCTAAACATGATCAGTCAATTATAACAAAACAGTAATTTGCATTGAGTAAACGAATAACATCATCTGCGGATGTTTTACGGGGAATGTCACTTTCTGACGAGTATGTAGACCGTCTTCCCCACTTTCCTGGAATATTTTTATCCTTTAATGTACTATAAAAATACTTTTATGCCCTGTCGTTGCAATTGTTGGAGCAGTGCAACCAACCCCCCCCCCTCATACTCACGATACGTCCGCGAATAGTTTCGCTAGTATGCGGTATGACTGGTTCTAAGACAATAAGCGTTTTGGTTTCAATAACACCAGAAAATGCAAAGGCATCAACCTCTCCTCTTTCCCTCCTTATTGTGTGTTATCAAGCCACTACGTTCTGCGATAGGCAAGATGAAGCACACACCTCAAAAGACCCCAGAAAACGATACAAAATCCGCCGAAGATTTTGTTTGGCGCTCTGTGTAAAAGAGAAGACCGGTTTAGAAACGAAGACATGAGAAAGCAATTAAGCATTGAATCCATTATATAAAAACTAGTGAGATACAGAGAAAACTGGCTTCAACATTTGCAAACAAGAAACGCCTGAAGGAATTCTCAAACAAATAATGGAATATAAATCAAGAGAACGTAGGTCAATGGGACAACCTAGGAAACAGGAACAGGAACTGAGACCGGAACAGGCAGTAGCCTAATCCTTGATTAAAGGAGAAGAGTTGAAAAATCTGAGCACACTCGCTAGGAGCTATTCAAAGCTTTCCATTGCGATATAAACAAGCACTGATTAAAACTGTATTCAGTTTTGTAGTGTAACATTTTAGCTGCCAAAGGCGGTTTTAGTGTAATTTCAGAAAGGATGTTATACTAGACTAGTCTAGAAATGCCGACGTCGGTTGTTTTTAATAGCAAATAGTTTCTTGAGCTAAATTTCCTTTGAAGCTCTTGGTTTCTGTGTTGTGCATTTTGTTGCCGATCCGCTGGGGAACCTGCACAAAGTTTCACCCCCACAAGGTAAAATAGGTCAAAAGTGAAGATTCCACTTTAAGTTTCCCCCACAAGGGTGGAAGGAAGGAGGGGGTTGTGGGAACACACTTGGTATATGAATCTCTTGTGCCAACGATTTATGAAGTATTGCCAAATAAGACTCAGCTCATATTAATGAATGTTCTCCACGTACTGGTTACGAAACAAATATTGTTCTAGAGAAATCCTTGAATATCTGCGATTTTGAACTTAGTGAAAATAAAGTTTCTTCTCCTTCAGCCTAAGACTGGCACACTAGAGTAGGGAGATAAAATTAATTAATTTCCAAGTAAAGCGTATGCAAACTCTCAGCTGGTCGTTTAAAATTACTCTTTCTAGACTTTTATATGAAGCACAGCTTTGTGCATTTAAAAACATTTTATCTTATAGACAAGAGATGGCAACAGTTCAGCTGTAGTTATATAAATACACATGAGGTATTTAGCTTCCTGTTTCAATGTTACTCCCTCCTTTTACTACAGGCAGATCAAATTCACTTGGTGAATTCCAGGATTTTCTTTTCTGTAGTATGTTGTCGTTGGCGTGACCCCGAAAAATTATGTATTACTTTTGGAAAATATAATAATGGCAGTAGTTCTGTCACATGAAATTAACCGCTGTGACAGTAGGTTTTCTGCGACAAAATTGAAAGCTAGAAATATGGACACCTCGGTTTTCCTCGTTACGCCTTGGAAATTCGCGGATTTCATGGTAAGAAATAATTGGTGTCGCCGCGCGCCGGTTTCAAAGCCACCCTACTGCCAGTTGGTTTATTTAAACCACAACTTTTTTCCTGTTCTTTTTTACTGAGCAGCGTGACACCGTCGTTCACCCAGATAGAAGTACTGTCATTGATGGTGACATCAAACAAACATAGCAATGTTTCGCTTCCTCGTTCAAAGGTGGACAAGCTAAATTTACTTCCTTGATGCCTGAATGAACTCCTGATAGGAATGCGGCCTGGACTGACTACCAATGCAGTTGCATTCGAAATGTATTAATGATCCTTAATTATCTTGAAAATGTTATACAATTATGCTGCATTGTTTATGCACGTCTTATTTTCCTTTACTGTGCTTTTTATTGCTTGCTATTTCATTATAAAATCTGAAAGCCTTATAAAACTAAAAGTAAAGCTTCCTGGCTTTGAATTAAATTTGAAATGTGTTGTAATTAGATTCTAAAATATGAAAATACGTTACATATTTTCAAAATGAAGTTTTAGGTGTGATAAATCAAATTATAAATGTGTTTTGTTATAATATTTAAATATTTGCGTAAAATTCACATAATCTTATAAAGTTTATAAAGGGTACTCGGCGCAGAAATGGCTATTTATACACATTTCAACCACCTTAGCTTAAATATTAATCACAGATGTATTCAACCTGATTATAGTATAAAATTAATTTTTATTGTCCTATATACCAGGAAAAATCTATAGAACATGAAATTCGAGTGCATGCGATATGTCTCGCGTGGCAAAAACTCGTAAATTTTAAACTTTGCGTATTATTATTCGAATATAGTTCTTTACAATCAAGCCATGTATGAGCGTGGTTTAAAGTAAGCACCAATATTATTTTTAAAAAAATAACAGAACATTATTTTCTAAATGCTTTATTACCATTCATTTCCTTACACTTCTTCTCCACATAGTCACCGCTGTTATTCAGGCACGTGTCGTAACGGGAAACCAGCTTTTGTATGCCTTCGTCAAAGAATGATGCCGCCTGCGATGAACGGCAACACTTCTCGTTTCACAACATCATCGTCGTTGAAATGTTTTCCACTAAGGAATTTCTTCAGATGAAGAAACAGATGAAAATCGCTTGATACCAAATGCGGACTGTATGGAGGATGGTTGAATTGTTCCCAACCAAATGATGCGATCAGATCTTGAGTTCATCTTCATTTAGAAAATCAAAATTTTCAAAAAATATTCCATGTAAAGGGTAGTTTGGGGTGGGGGATTTTCTTGAAAATCATGTCGCATCTTTGAATGCTACTGAACTTAAATACCAAGTTTGGTGTTGATCCGACTTTTCGTTTTTTGGGTTGTGCTGCTCACAGATACAGTTACAGATACAGTTATTAAGAGGAAATAATAGCTTATGCTGAGTTGTTTTAAATGTAATAAATAGAAATAAATATTAAGACATATTCAACGAAAGAGTATTTAGTGTAAGAATTTGATAACGTCTGTGTGAAACTTAATAAACTTGCTGTTATCGGCTACGTACTTTACCTTAAGCGTATAATGAATGCAATTAGCAAAACTCAGTGGAATTTTGTTTTTAATAAATAGCGGTAATTTACTGGTGAAATTGGTTAGGAAACCTTTAAAATCCAAACGAAGAGGTAGAAATAGACAGAGTGGAAAGGATTTTGTTCTCATCTGTTCCTACTTTCAGGATGGTATTCAGAAATTCTCGCAAACAATGTTTGTACTCCTTTTCCTGTCAACTTTTGCATAAAAGAATAATATTTTAATTGATGAGTATGTTAAGCGCTTTAACGAATAGAATAACGTGGTAATTCTTCACTTTTTCTTCATTTTGAAAGTGTAGTAGAAGTTATTATACACGAATCTTCGCCCACTTCTTGAAGTTATATCCCGTAGTTGTGCACGGGCGCGCCGGCAATGATGGTTGTATGTTGCAGGGATTTCAGAAGTGATATAAATCTTAACCAGTTACGAGCTGTGGCTGTGGCTCTCTCTCTCTCTCTCTCTCTCTCTCTCTCTCTCTCTCTCTCTCTCTCACACACACACACACACATACATGCCTAGCTAAAAAGTGCGCATGTATTACACATATAAAATTCTGCATATAGGAGCGGAATCCGAACCTGAAACCACTTTATTAGAACCCGCCATCTTAACCACTTGTTCGCAAAGCACAGCTGCGGATATGTAGGCCAAAGTAGCTACTTAAGAGGTAATCTTCAGGTATCTAATAATTCATAACGGATGAGAATTATTATTGTTATTATTATTATTGTAACACGGAATTAATTACGGAATAAATTAATACTATACAAACAGTAAGTCGATTTTATCGATGTAACAGTCAAAAGCTAAATAAAATTACAGCACATATTCTTGCTCTATGCGGTGATAGTGTTAGTAGTACCAGAACGTTTTTAAACAAAATAACTGAAGCAGAAAGCAGTCCTGTGTAATGTAATGATAAAACAGTATGGGTATCAAAACGTTGAATTCTTAATCTCTCTCTCTCTCTCACTCTCTCTCTCTCTCTGACAAACACAAACACACACACAATCCCAACTAACAATATCAACACAGAGTTTACGTGCCTAGCTTTGCTATTACACAAAGTTCAGTCTTCTACTGTCAGTGGAGTGTTGCTCAACACCAGAAGTGGCGAAAAGGTGTTTCGTGATTATATTTGACTTTTCATTTCAGAACGGCAGTTAGCTTCACTTCCATTTATAAGGTACTGCTAGGTGGCGTGATGCAGGTTGTGTATTCCTGTTACTTGGGGAAGGAAGGTATTTTTGCCACTCGTGCTCTACACACAAACAGAAAACGTTGTACTCCTATACGGTTTGCATTCTAATAGCATGTCTTATCCGGGCAGATTTTATTGTTGTCACGTCTGCTGTAGGTTCGATTGAGTGAATCACACCCTGCAACCACTTACAGCTCTTTAAAATACACATAAAACATGCAAATGCTTACCATTTCTCACAACATGTTTCGTTTCATTCATAATTACACTAACGCTGTACAACAAATCAGAGTAATTCGTGTTAGCACAAACTTTGAATATTTCCTTCAAAATATTGCTGCCTATTGCTCTGAGAGCTAGTCTACGATTTACCTGCCTTCTGCCTTGCACGCCTCTTCCTTCTATGTTATCTACTTTTTTAAGTTCTTGTCACATAAGTGTTGTGCTTAACTTATATCACCCTGAATTGCAAGGTAGCATGCAGCAGATGAAGGGCTGGTCTGCAATCTTGCTTCTCGCACAATCAATACTGCACTGTAAGTTCACTGACATTTTACTGCAGTTCAACAGGAATAAGATTCTTCTGTGCGATTCTGATTTGAGTAATATTAACTACTAAACGGTGAAAACAATAACCATCTATCTAATTCCAAGGAAATACCAAAATTTTCTTTAAAACGTTTAGCGCTGTAGAAACTCTCTCGTGGACTTCTTCCACATATTTTCCTGGGTTGAACTGCTAACTCTTAAAATAAAAATCTGATGTGTTGCACTAACAAAACATTCTCTACTTTTGTACAAACTATTTTTAGATGCGCTTATTCTCCATTTACTTCATGTTAATCGATATAAAAATTTGCAGAAACTATCTTATGGTCGAAGTATTTTATTAGCCCCACGTTTTGGGCTAATAAAATTTGAAGAAGGTGGTTTTCTTTTACGTTGTTTGCAACACGCTTTGGGCGTCAATTTGAAATAATTATTTTGTTGTTTACGTTGTTTGCTGCTACGTATGAAAAGTCAGTTTGAAGTACGTTGTATTGAAGGAGTTGTATTATAGTTCAACTTTTGGGGAGCCGAATATAAAATTCGTTGCAACCGCACGTATAGTAAACAGTTTCCGGTAGCCTTCGCCCCAAATGTATTTTCAGATGGGCTTTGCCCCAAGTTTAAAATATATTAACTTTGTAATTAAACTGTTTTTTTAAATTTTAATATTTATGTTTGCCTTGGCTGCGTCAGTATTATTTTAGAGACATGGATATATTGGCAGGACGTGATGCGATAAAAATGTAGGCTTACAAGATTTTAAGCTTTAATTCACTCGTTTTTATTAAACCTTGACACAAATTAAACACCACTACACTGATATCGAGAGCTGTGAGATTCTTTTATTTAATACTTGCACTTTTTAATAAGTATACCATTTTTCGTCTCACATGAATACGTAATTAATTTCTCAAGGACACATCTCGCATCAGTTACAAAACTGTCCGCACTAGATTTCAACCGTCTAAACTTGTAAATTTCTGCTTTTCAAGTCTCTGAGTGGCTATTTTTACTCCAATAGAATACCTGCATTTAACTAAAGCTTTTTCTGGTTGTTGATTGGCAATTTTTTATAAACTATCACTAAAATTACATTAATGCTTCCAAGAATCACAAATAACATTTAAACTCTCAAACTCATTATTGCCTCAGGGTTACCTCATTGTTACCTCATTGTTAGCAACGTTTAACTTATTATGCTCACAGCTCCTACATTATTAAATTACGTAATATATTCATATAATATTATTACACATGGATAGAATAATATAAGCATATGCAATCACTGTTACATACATTTTATAAATTATTATATACACATATTGCTTCAAGGCGGGCTGTTATTGAATTTACATATTATATAATTAACTGAAATTATTTAAGTGTTAAAAATAATGCCTCATGGTACAAGAGGAATATGGTAGGCTATAAGCGATAGTCAAATTCTTTAAGAGTTGATTGAAATGTGGAGGATTCCATTCTCTTTGTATGTCTAGGACATAAAAAAATATAACGAATTCCATTTGAGAAAAAGTATAAGTATTAGAAAATTGAAAAACACATAAGGAATATCTTGGAAATGGTTCACTTGACAAAAAATGTATATTAAATAAATTATGTGTTTTAAGGAGCTCTACATTTTTATGTAGTAAAATTTTGTGTATCTCTTACGGTTTACCAGTTATTGCAAAGGTTATTCAGAATGATGAGGACTTTTAGCGACATTCCCAAAAATTTTAAGATATACATTTCATTTGCCATGAAAATATCTTAAACATGTGATATTTTAATCAAAATCGATAGAGCTATTTTTGAGAAAATCAAAATATTTGAAAAATGTTCCTTGAGGAGAGTAGTCTGGGATTTTCTTGAAAATCTTCATGTCATATCTATGAAAGATACTGAACCTAAATTCCAAGTTTGGTATTTATCCGACTTTTTGTTTTTGGGTTATGCTATTCACAGACATACAGACACAAATACGGACATTTTTCTAAAAATGCTTTTTATGGATTCAGCAAGTATTTCCGGTGAAATCTCGATAAGGAATTTTTGGGTGGAATGCAGTACTTTCTGCATTTACTATACGTAGTAGAAAAAGAAAAATAACTGGCCTTTTTGTTTATCCTGCTTCTAATTTAGGTTCTTGGATTCTTCCGATTGATTTTTTCCTCTGTCATCTTTTATCTTTCTTGTAGTAGAAAAATGTATTTTCATTATAGAGTTGGGCGAGGGGGAGCACAAACACGGAACTGTGCAAAACTTTCTGCTGATTGTAATTAATTGTTGTTTCACACAGGCCGTGTGTAGGAAGGTTCGAAGGTAGAATCGATCTGAAAAATTCAATGCCATAGCCGAGATTTTAACCGCGGATCTTCCTGTTTCTGGTTGCTCTAACCAACTGAGCTTCCACGCCAACATGCAAGCACAACAATAAATTCCCCAACTGACTATTTGTTTTGGTAAACCACAAGGGGATCTTAAATGATTTTGAGATGACATACCCCAATGGCGACATACAATGTCGTAAGTACTTTTAAGTCCTGGGCTACATAGTTTAATCAACTAGTAAATCAGTTGTAATTAATTCTTCTTTAATACAAGCAGTATGTATAGCAAGTTTGGGAATGTCGTGCCGGCATGTTGTCACGGTAGCTTGGTTAGAACAACCAGATGGAAACCAGAAGATCCTTGGCTCGAATGCCGGCTATGGATTGAATTTTTCAGATTGGTTTACCTTCCTTTCGTTCTACTGTGTTTAAAAATATGGTCTTCAATTGAGAAGGGCTTTGGAATGTTTAATACGTTAACGATCTAGTTGCACTGTGTTGTTTTTTAATTTGCAGGACATGTTATAATTAGTTTGGTACACAGTATAAATTTCGAGTAAAGGATATAGGTTTAAGAGAATATTGTTCCATTATACACCGCCTTTAACTGCTAAGGTCATATGTGTGGCCTTTGGCTTTGGAACGTATTGCTATATCCAAAATGGTGATAGCTTGTAGGCATCTGTAGTTGAATTTATAGATATATTTGGGTTTTGTATATTAGATCACTCACACATTCACAATGTCATACATCCAGACTCTGGAGAGGATAGTGAATAATCTTGACTAAAGAAAAATTTTTACCCTAGCCGGGAATCGAACCTGGGACCCCTCGCACAGAAGTGCTCTACCGAATGAGCCATGGGGCTGTTAAGAGAATAATTTGAAACGTAAGTGCAGAGTATCGTTAATAACGTGAGTTATTTCCTATGAAATGCAAAGTAATCTTTCTACGAGGAACATCTCATAAAGCGCGAATGACCCTCTTCTTCCTTCCGCCTCACTCTTTAGAGCGTCGAATAAAGGACCCCTGTAATCGTTCGCAGTAGCATCACTCTCTATATATAAAAACTGTCGCACAACCTCACTCGTAGAACACACTGAGTAACCAGTAGTATATGTCGTATCAAGAACAACTCACTATCTCTCTGATTGATTCGTGAGTTTATTATTTATGTGAGTTTAGCTACTCTCAAGAGACCTGTGGCTTTTTTAAGAAATGATCTATATAAAGCATAAAGCCACGCATACTTATGTATAAATGTTTAAATACTCGAACTTCATATGTACCATTATTACTACTGTTTTTGTTTTAAATTCATAATTTTGAGAAGAATTATAAAATAAATAACAGTTTTGCATTAAATGCAATTTACTAAGTATTTTAGGAAATAAATTCTTAAAACACCTAACTTTTCAAAATAAAAGTAAGCTTTAAGTTTTACTGTTTTATCCGTCGGTAAACGTTTATAGTCAGGAAGAATTCTTGTTATTTCCAGCGCAAGTACTTCCCTTCTGTTATTATTACTAAATCTGTCTTCAGCACATATTTATCTTAGTTCCGATATGTTATAATTCCTGTAATTCCTGAAAAATATGTGCTCAAATGCTTACGTTACACGCTGTAACGCATAATATTTGGATATAGACAGACTCTATCATACTTAAAAGTTCATTTCTGAAATATGTTTTCCGAATAGCAGCATAGAAACTTACGAGTTTTCGATGAATTAGGAACGAAAAATATAATTCTTACTTTTATGTAAGAACTTACTTTGAACCTTGGCTAAAGTGAATACAGTAAAAAAATTGCACCAAGATCTTATTACTATTAAAATGCAAGCTGTAACAACCTTCTATTTAGGAGGAAAAAAAGTATCAACTCAGAAAAGAAACAACTCTACACAATTTAAAATGTATGTCTGAATCAACTTTCATCTCAGAATTTGTAAAAACTGGTTTAAAGCTGCCATAAAATTATCAACATTTTATGTGCAATTATGGCGTACGTGGGGCGTTTTGAACTTGCCAATCATTTGCGTATTTAAACATATTTTTTCCCCGAATTGATTTTCATAAGTTGAAATTTTGTATGCTGGTTATTGTTAAAACAATTTTATATAATGACGTAGCCATCGGCCGAGCCTATCACGTGGATGGCAGGGTCCTTCAGCGCCGGTCGACTGACCGGTTGGAGAGATGAGGAGCGCTCCCTCCTCCCGACATAAATCCCAGAAGGAGAGAGATGAAGTCTTGGAATACATTCTTCATAAACACTGTGGTATTCCCTCTAACTCCGAGCATATGTTCAGTCAGTTTTGGTTTATTAAGGTGGCATTTCTCACAGTAAGAGGAGATGGTAGGGTTATAGATGTCCTGCTTTTCTGTACTCATTTTTACTTTCTCTACTACATATAGTAAGTAGGGGAAGTATTGTATTCCACCCAAAAATTCGATACCGAGATTTCACCGGAAATATATGTTTTGAGACCCTCTGAACCAAAAAAAGCATTTTTGGAAACATGTCTGTGTGTCTGTGAAAAGCATAACTCAGAAACGAACAGTCGCATAAACGTAAAACTTGGTATTTAGGTTCAGTATCTTCCAGAGATGCGACACAAAGGTTTTCAAGAAAATCTCCCCACCCCAGATTACCCTTTACATGGAGCATTTTTCGAAAAATTTAATTTTCTCAAAAATGGCTCTAACGATTTTGATTAAAATATCACATGTTAAGATATTTTCATGACAAATAAAATGCATATCTTGAATTTTTGGGAACGTCTGCAAAAGTATCCTTCATTGTGAAGGACTTTTGCATAACTGGTAAACCATAAGAGATAGACAAAATCTTACTCACAAAAAATGTAGATCGCATTAAAATACACAATTTATATCATATACATTTTTTTTGTTGAATGAACCATTTTCGAAATATTGCTTGTTATTCCCTTAAATTTTTCAATACTTACTTTCTCAATGGGAATTCGTAATTAATTTCTTTGTCTTGGATATGCAAAGCGTATCTATTAATATGTGGTAAAGAGAATGGTGCTGCATCTAGCAGCCAGCTATTAAGAGATATGTCTATGCTTAAAGGCTACTGTATTTCTATACTGCCCTTGCAAATACAAAACAAGGGGAACATAGTAGGCCTTAAGCGATAGTCAAATATTTTTAGAACTGGTCGCTATGTGTAAAATGTAATTCTCTTTGCATGTCAAAAGATCGTTTCTGCAAATGTTTATCTCGATTAATATGAAACAGATGGAAAATAAGAGTTTGTAAAAATAGTTTGTACTAGAGTAGAGAAATTCATGATTATCCGCGTCAGATTCTTATTTGCTGTTATAACTCTCTTGTTTCGGAATGCCAGTAGGGTTAGCTATAAAACCAGATCTTGTTGTATCGTCAAAAGCGATGACGTCAATACGCCTTGTTCTTCCAGTACTGGAGAGATCATGTAGTTCTTTGAAGGTGTATATCCTACAGCTTTAATACCTCTGTATTAGCTTTAGTGTTTACTTCCTTGTTTAAATTGATTCAGGTAGACTAAGAAATTAACCCTCTTTCGATCACTGAGTAACAAACTAAATACAAACGTAGTCAGAAAAGAAGTGAATAAAGTTTCAGCAAGATTTCCACAACAGTTCCGCAAGAAAGTTAAGCTTCTGAAGAGATTTAAAGTGCATTACCGAAAACATGTGCAAGACTTACTTTATCCCAAGTGCTGCGCACCGCCTTTCAAACAACTGTCAAGTTTCGAGACTCTGAAACGACTTTTCTGAGAAATGCTGCACATGATGTACAATTTCTACTGGTGTTTTAAGGTTTGGGTTATATTTAACTTATTTATATTTCGCTGAGAGAAATGTTTATGAAACACCGGCAGCAGTGATGCGTTAATGGGAGACTCACACAAACCACAAATTACAAGAAAAATCAGCTTACCCGTAGTTTCTTAGTTTTAACCTACCATACGGAAACCATAGCGTTAATCAGAAATCTCCACTCAACGACCATGAAGTATTGCAATACTCTCCGTTTTAATTTGCATTTTTACTTTCTACACCGCTTACCTATAGTAGGTAAGCATTCCAGCCAAACGTTGGGTACTCAGATTTCACCGTAAATACACATTTTGAAGCTCATTGAATCCAAAAAAAAAGCATTTTTAGAAAACGATTCACGCGCATTTGTGCGTCTGAACAGCATAACCAAACCGAAAAGTCTGTTGAATACCGAACTTGATCTTTAATTTCAGCGTCTCCCAAGATGCGGCGGAGATATTACAGGAAATTTTCCCCCAAACTACCCTTTACACAAAAAATATTTAATTATTTATTTTGTCAAAATGACTAACAATTTTATTACAATATTTAAGATATATATTAAGATATTTGTAAGGTACACGTTACTGAGTAAAAGGACTTTTCCTTGTCCACAGGCTTGTGTTGAACAGAATGCCGGAAATATACCCTAGCGGGACTCCAGTAACAAAAGCTATACGTCCAATATCCTTCCATTCTGCACCCCTTTATCTATAGCTCGGCCAGGTTTCCTTTGAAAAACTTCTCATAAATAACTGACAATGTATATATTTTCCAAGTCAGGTTACTCGCAAGATTCACGCATATACACGTTATGTTGGTTACGATTCTTCTTCTTATTATTTATTATTATGATTATCCGTAAGCTCCTGAACTTTCATCAGTCAATTGTCTTTCTTGACTAATACTATTGGCACCTAAAATAGATTTATAACCACCACTAACTTTGGACATATATAAAAAAAAATTAAAAATCCATTGATACATAATTTCACACCACCACCTTGGTACTACTGACGAGGTTAGTATAAAGATGTAAAGCCGTATTGCCCCACGATGAGGCACTCATTTTTGTAGCTGTTCTCTGCGACAACTTTGACGCCGCTCCCTGCTTCAGATAGTTATAACATTTAATGTTACATGCTCTGTTGACGAGTTTTATGTCGCTATCGCATAGTTCAATCTCGTTGTCTCGTGCGCCAGCTGCTTTAGTGGTATAGCTACGAGTTATTTATCTCGGGGTATACGTGAGTATATTTTGAAAGGATAACATCAATTTAGTTAGCTGATAAATTTTAAAATTGACTAAAATTCAGTTTAGGAAGAGTCGCCGACTGTTTAATATACGAAGTAACAATAATTAAGTGAAGCGTCAGTTGCCGTAGATTGCAGAAATGTTACTCGCAAAGATCCCTAGCACCAGCCGCAAAATCTTACTCAAGCGCGTCACTAGACGCTATACTACTTAAAACGGAGCTCACATTCACAGGGGTCATCACACGAATAAATCGCAGAATTAAGTAAATAAGTGACTCTGATTTAGAATACATGCCATTTTTAGTTTCTCTACTGCATACAGTGAAATACCTAATGCATTTCTCCCAAAAATTCGATGTCGATATTTCACCAGAAATACATATTTTGAGGTGCCCTGAATCCAAATTAAGCATTTTTGGAAACATATCCATGTGTTTCTCTGTCTGTCTGTGAACAGCATAACTCAAAAACCAAAAATCGGATACATACCAAACTTGGTACTTGAGTTTACTATCTTCCAAGGGTGCGACACGAAGATTTTCAAGAAAATTCCCCCACACCAGACTACCCTTTACATGGAACTTTTTCGAAGTTTTTAATTTTCTCAAAAATGGCTCTAAGATTTTGGTTAAAATATCATGTTTAAGATATTTTCATGGCAAATGAAATGTATATCTTGAATTTTCTGGCAATGTCTCCAAAATTCCTCTTCATTCTGAATGACTTTTGTATAACTGGTAAACCGTAATAGACAGATAAAGCTATACTACACAAAAACTGTAGTACTCGTTAAACACACAATTTATGTCAGACACACACACACACACACACACACACACACACACACATTTATATATACTTTTTTGTCGAGTGAACTGTTTGAGTTCATGAATAACATGAATAATGTGAAATAAGTTTTAATTTTAATGTATAATTAAGTAAAGCTATCTTAACTAGAGATATCTTATTCATCCTTATTTGTTTGTATTTTCCAATACTTATACTTTTTCTCAAATGGGAATTCGTTATTCGTTTTATGTCCTGGACATGCAAAGAGAATGAAATGTTCCACATAGCAACCAGCCCTTAAAAGCTTTCACTATCGCTTAAGACCTTCTATAGTCCCTTTGTACCTACAAGGAATTAGCAATAAAATTAACATCTCGATATCTAATTTAACATGAAGTATATGGAGAGTAAGCGTTTGAAAAAAATAGTTTGTACAAGAGTAGAGAAAGTCATGTGAGTGCAATACATCAGAATTTTTTCACTTAAGTTTCGCCTATCACTACCCCTACCAAAGTTCTTTCACTTATGCGGCCCAATCTTAAAACTATATGCGGAACTTCCCCGAAACTCATAATTGCATTCCATTTCTAATATACAGAATTCTTACCTATGTGACTTTGCAAACGTACTGAACCCAATCTTTAACAGCATTCCAGGAGTTTTTATACTAACGCGTTCGTAGTCGGCTGTTACATGCTAATTATCGTTTTCTTTCCGGACAAATCTTTCAACTCAAGTATATTACATTACACATTGATTGAATATACGAAAATATTTATTGAAATTCTTTATTTATTTCATTATTTATACATTTCCTTCAATAAGTATGACTATTAGATGGCGCAGATCAGATGTAATAGAAAGTTAATGAAAGTAAATTTAATACCTAGCTTTTTTCACTTGAAAATATGATTTAATTCTTAATTGTCATCTTATTTATGTATTCAGGATTAACTGCAGGTATAAAAACCTGATGCGTTATATTTTCACATGACTATATCTACTCTTCTGCAAACTATTGTTACAAAAGCTTATTCTTCTATCTACCTCAAGTTAATCCAGATGAACGTTTGCAGAAATATTTCATCACATATTTCGTTGTAGGTACATACAAGGAGAATAAGTGTGCCTAAAGTTAGAGTGAAATCCTTAAATAGTCGGTCGTCATGTGCTGACTTTGAAATTCCAGCACTAGTTAAGATATTGTTGACTTATTCGTTTTTGCATTTCTAAGAACTTTATACTCTAGAGAGGTCAATAATATTGCACTGCATACGAGGGCTGTCCCAGAAGTACCCGACCTAACAAAGAAAACACAAAAATTTTCGGAAAAAAATCTTTATTTTTCTACATAGTTTGCTTTTAGCTCGATGCACTTTTCCAAACGATGTTCAATAGCTTCGATACCCTGTTTATAGTGAGAACCGTTCGAGTTCTGCAAACTAGCCATCAACTGCAGATTCCACTTCCTCATTTTTGGCAAATCCTTTACCACCAAGCCATTTCTTCAACTTTGGAAACAGAAAATAATCAGAGGGGACTGAGGAAGCAATTCGAAATGTAACTCATTGAGTTTGGCCATGGCGTTAATGGATGGCTGAGCTGGTGCATTGTCTTAATGAACAAAACTTCCTTTTTCGCTAAATGCGATCGTTTTTACTTGATTTCATCATTCAAACGCTGCAATAAGTTCGCATAATACTCACCATTGATTGATTTTTCTTTTTGAAGATAATCAATGAAAATTATCCCACGCGCATCCCAAAAAACTGACGCTATGACCTTGCCTGCAGATGGAACTGTCTTCGCCTTCTTGGGAGCTGATTTTCCCCTTTCAATCCACTGTTTTGACTGTTCCTTCGTCTCAGATGTGAAGTGATGGACCAAGGTTTCATCCATGGTTATGAATCGACGCAAAAACTCGGCTTTATTTAAGCGAAACATCGCCAAACACTCGACTGAAGCACGCTCATGACGCTGTTTTTGTTCCATTGTGAGTAAACGCGGCACCCAACTTGCGCACAGCTTTTTTATGTCTACATTTTCAGGCAGTATACGATGTACAGCACTTTTTAAATGCCTACGATGTCTGCTACCTCCTGCACTGTCAATTGATGATCATCCAATACCATTTTGTGCATTTTCCTCACAATTTCTGACGTGGTCACCTCATTTGGTCGACTATTGCTATGCTCGTCTTGTCAGCTCGGATGGTCTTGCTTAAACTCTGCCACCCAATATTTTACTATTGTATATGAAGGAGCAGACTCCTCCAGAGTAGAATCTAGCTCAGCTTAAATATTCGTTGGACTAAGACCTTTAAAATGAAAGTACTGTATCACATAACGATGGCCAGTTTTATTTATGTTTACAAATTCGCTGAGAGGGTTCACTATTGATGGCTGCCAAACAATTACTTAACAATGTAGCATTGTAAAACTTCAAACTTAAGCTCATTTGTTTGAAACAACAACCGCTATCTATACGTCAGGTCGGGTACTTCTGAGACTGCCCTCGTAGAAATAAACGAAAGACAACTTTAGCGCTTCAAAAAGTATAAAGTATCTGAAAACTGAAAATGGATGTTACAACAACGAATTGTACATAATGTGTGTATTACGCCTTTTGTTTAGACATTTTTTTTTAGCTCTTACTATTTACCAGTTACACAAAAGTACCTCATTTTGCAGTTTTTGTTCATTTTTTTTTCAAATCCCCAACATACTTTTTTTAAGCTGAATGAGCACCTAAAGAGCCTTCTCTTGATATAAAGCACATAATTGTACTTAGGGGTTTGATAGATTAAATTTTAGAATATCATAAGTATGATATAGGGGGAAGTTGGATAAAATAGGTAGTCTGCTAAAACGAGGTACCGGGCTTTTCTGTTTTGTACGTATCGACATCTCTCATTGAACAAAGTAACTTCCTTGCCATTTCTTTACTACCATTTTGAGAGTATCAACAACATGTGTGACTTTGTACGTCAAAGAATAATTTTTTACAATGTTGTATTGTAATGTTAAATTTGAAATGTGTATCTGGAACACACTATTTTTAAGACTGCGAAATATTACATAAACCAAGCCCTATCTACAATGTATAACATTGCATGATTCAGAATGTATATCAGTTGGTAGAGCAACTGCCTGCTGTGCGAGAGATCCTGGGTTTTATTCCGGCTGGGGGTGGGAATTTTTCTCTAGGCAAGATTATTCCCTATTCTCCCCAGAGTCAAGAAGTATGAATGAGAGTGATCTAATGATTAAAAAACCAAAAGTGCAAGAACCCAACGTCAAGAGTTACACGAGTTAACACCATTGCCAATAGGCAATAAGCTCCAAAGGAAAGGCCGCCGATAAGACCAATGTAGTTAAAATTATTCGCTAATTTTCCGTTGAGTAATTGTTCACACCCTGGCGTTGTTGGATAATGCAGGACAGTACCCCGTTTTATCCGCCAGGCTTAAAATTACATTTAGCAACATTAAAGACGATTATTTACTTAGAGATTATCATCATCATTATAATCATTTTAATTCATCGGACCTGACAACTCTGCTATTATTATGACGCCCTATGCAAGGAAAACCGGCAGATTTGAAAATGAAATTCTCACCCAAAGAGGAACAGGCAAGACAGCAGTCCTACAAGCTCTCCTTAAAAAGTCGAAATAATTTCTTCCATGTAGACTGCAAAAAGTAAACTTCAAATGAAAACCAAATGCTACAAAATCTACTGGGAAAAATGACAGAGGAAAGAAGAAGCCAAAGAAAGCTGGTATAGTGTAAGACTGTAATATATCAAAAGAGGAAGGAGAAGACAATAACCTAGTTTGCATTTATTGTGACGAACTATTTTCTAATTCTAAGTCTGAAGAAGGATCGGTGAAATGTTGCAGTTGTAGTGAATGGGCTCATTAGCAGTGTGCTGGCATTAATAATCATAATGATGGACCTTATACTTGTTATTCTTGCACATAAAGTGAATTTGAACATTTATATAATTATTTTGTATTTTGAAATTTACAGTATAATCTTAAATACTCTGTTTTATCAAAATAGTTTGACAAAACGGTGTCTTTGGCATACGTTCAGAAAAAATTATTTTCTATCGTTGTGCTTATTATAAAACTATTATGTCTCTACCAGTTTGAATTAGTTCAGGTAACTAATCATTACATAATCAGCAAAGTAGTTATCATTAAGAGTTTATACTATATGTGAAGTTATTTATTAAGTACCCTGTTCTGTCCGTCTATCCTCTATTATTATTTTTTCAGGAAATCTTTTAATGTTACACAAACTGTAACGTTTTTATTGTAAGGAACCATATTCGATAAATAATAATCAACATTTAATAGTTTAAAATATTCATATTTTCATGATTTGTAGCGTGTTGAGTTTTGAAGAATTATTTTTTGGAGGTTTATGTATATAAGACATAAGTTTTGTTGAACAATACTGACAAAAATGTCGAATTAATTGGATTAAATTTGTAGAATTTTAGTATCGCGTACCCGTAAAACCCTTATTATACTGTAGAAAACTAATAAAGTTAAATAATATAGCCAAATAATGATCTATACAGATCTTTGTAAATCTTATTTTGCTACTGCGCCCTTTCAACGCTCATCAGTTCTATTAAATTTTCTTTTAACGCTATTGAGAACAGATCATTGCTTTCATAAAGTATTACAAATAAAATATTTTAAAACGATTTTAACTGAACCAACAAATCTCAAGTGGATTATAATGTCAGTTGACTTCCAAGTTTTTCATAATTAATAGACAGAAATTAATACACAGGCATACGAGGGGCACTATTTATATTTTGAGCCTAATAATTAAAACAAAGTAATTTCTGAATGAAAACTGCTTTATTGTTTTTCAAAACATTCTCCTTTATGATCAATACACCTTTACATCCGTTTGAACAATTTGTCAAAGCATTTATTCCAGTCTTCTTGAGACACCTCCAAAACATAGTTTTTGAAGGCAACAACGGCTTCTTCTGCCAACGAAAATCGTTGTTCACGCAATTTATTCTTGATGTTAGGGAACAAAAAGAAGTCATTGGGTGCCAAATCAGGACTGTATGGTAGATGACCCATCAATTCGATTTTTTAAACCTTCAAATACTCTGTTGTTAGACGAGATGTGTGTGCGTTCTCATTGTCTTGATGAAGAACGATCCTACGGTTCTTGTTGGTTTTCCTTACTTCACCGAAGACTTCCGACAAACAAATGGTTGTGTACCATTCGGCATTGACCGTTTTACATACCTCTAAAGGCACTGTTGCCACATGGCCAGTTTTGTTGAAAAATCAGGCGACCATTTGCTTCGAGTGCCAACAACTTTTGTTGGATTTGCTTCATCTTGAAACACCCATAGAGTCGACTGCTGTTTACGTTCCCGCTCATACGCATGATTCATCACCTGTTATAATCTTATATACGTCTTTTGAGGCACCGCCATTGTATTTCTTGTACACCAAACGACACGAGCGTCTTTTTGAGATTGCGTCAAATTATGTGGGATCCAACGAGAGCAAACCTTTTTCACGGCTAAATAATCATACAATATTTTATATATGCTGATGAAACTAATGCCTAGGGTTGCCTCAATCTCACAATATGTCGCATGACGATCTTTCATTATTAGTGTTTGCACAGCATTAATGTTTTCTGGCAAAACAACTGATTTTGGACGACCTTCACGAACTTCATCATTGAGCGAACGGAGGCCACGATTAAATTCGTTATACCAGCGTTTCACAGTGGCAAAGGATGGAGCTTCGTCGCCAAATGTGGAAGTTAGTTGATCGATGCACTCTTCTCTTGATAATTCACTTCGAAAGTCGTAATAAATCATTGCACGAACATTTTCACGAGATAATTCCATGTTTTTGTTGACATAATTTTCAAGTTAGTGTAAACAAAACAAATGACGCTCTATTGACAAAATGTTTGAAGTAGATTATGGTCAAAAATGTCAAACGTTCCATTGGAAACGCAAGATGGCACCTACAACATTCAGGGTTGCCAAGGCTCAAAATATAAATAGTGACCCTTGTATTAGAGGAGGTACTTTGGAGGTAAATCCTCTGCACCAGAATCAGAATGCCTATCATAGAGGTAGATCAACTGAAACTGCCCTTTCTCAGGTTGCCATTAATTGGAAAAGAAGGTAACACTTGGAGCCTTCATTGATATTGAGGATTCCTTTGATAACACCTTATTTAAGCAATAACTACTGCTGCAAGGAAACATGGAGTTGATGAAACCGTTATTGTCGATGGATTCAATCCATGACGAGAAGCAGAATAATTCATAAAAATTTTTGGATAGTAGCCTTTCAAGCTTGTAATTCTAAAACAGTTTGAGTAGATTTCAAATTAACACAAAATTAGCAACCCTCTTCTCAGCGCATCAGCAGTACCATAAACACTTCAAACATCATAGCTCAATAAAATTAACACAGGTCAAATAACAAGTATGCAAAATACGAAATCGGACCTTCTTTTCTTTCTCCCAAGCCATGCAGGTAACCTAAGAAGTATCTGGGGTTTTATATCCGCAGACTTACAGTAAAATTCGTATCGATGCTACTTTGGTAGAAAATATTTTGTCTTTGTTCAACAAGATGAGTATTTTATATTCCACTTAAATATCCGATTTGCAATGTAAATGCCGAAGCCAGAAATTGCCTATCTCAGCTTTCTATTTAAGACGATGGAGTCTGAATAAAACATGATGATATCGAAGCGAGACTGCAGCTCCATTGCGGTGGTGCACATAGGTGATGCGTTTTGGGTATTTAAGGATAATTATTGAATAACTGGTATGAAGAGAGACAAGGAGATCAATTATTGAAAACGGCAGTGCTAATCATCTTCCTCCATTAAAGGATATCTGTGACAAAGCGTGCCAGAAACAAAGAGATATTAATATCCTGAATGTCAAAATGCATACAGAGTGCGATACTGAATACATAACTCATACTTGTGCTATGTTGGCTTTCTATTTATTAATAATATGCTATTATAAAAGCGCCATCGTTACGTGCGTTGTTTTTTATACCTTGCATTTGTCGACGTCTAGATTAACAGTCTCGTTTTACTTTCCCTACCATGTACATAGGCGGTAGAGAAGGTATTGTATTCCACCCAAAATTGTATACCGAGATTTCACCGGAAATACATGTTTTGAGGCCTCCTGAATCCAAAAAGTCTGATGTGTTGCACTCACATGAATTTCTCTACTCTTGTATACACCATTTCTACAAACGCTTATTCTCCATACACTTCACGTTTCTAGAAGTTATATTATTGCTAATTTTCTTGTAGGTACAAGGGGAACATGGTAGGCTTTAAGCGATAATCAAATCTTTTAAGAGCTGGTTGCTATGTGGATTATTCCATTCTCTCTGCATGTCCAAGACATAAAAAAGAAACAACGAATTCCCATTTGAAAAAAAAGCACGAGTATTGGAAAATTCAAACAAATAACAAGGAATATCTCGGAAATGGTTCACTCGATCAAAAAACCCTAGGACGTAAATTGTGTGTTTTAATGAGATTAACATTTTTTGTGTAGAAAAATGTTGTCTATCTCTTACGGTTTACCAGTTATAGAAAAGCCATTCAGAATGAAGAGGACTTTTGGAGACATTCCCAGAAAATTCAATATATACACTTTATTTGTCATAAAATATCTTAAATATATGATACTTTAATCAAAATCATTAGGGTAAATTTTTGAGATATTCAAAATTTTCCAAAAATATTCCATGTAGAGGGCAGTCTGTGGTAGGGGAATTTTTAAGGAAATCTTCGTATCGCTTCTTTGAAAGATACTGAAACGAAATAATTTTCCTTTTTGAGTTATGCTGTTAACATACACACAGTCACACACACACGACACTTTTCTAAAAATGTATTTTTTTTATTCAGGGGGCCTCAAACCATGTATTTTCGGTAAAAAATCATATCGAATTTTTGGGTGGAATGCAATACTTCCCCTACTTACTATACGTAGTAGAGAAAGTAAAAAGAAAAAGCATTTTTAGAAATAAGGTCCGTGTGCGTGTTTACGTGTATGTGTGTGAGTGTGTGTCTGAACAGTATAACTCAAAAATGAAAATTTGGATAATCACTAAACATATTTAGGTTTAGTATGCTCCAAAGATATGACAGGAAGATTTTTAAGAAAATACTCCATACCAACTACCCTTTACATGGAAGATTTTTCTAAATCTTTGATTTTCTAAAAAATGGCTCTAGAGGTTTTGATTAAAACACTACACATTTAAGATATTTGCGTGAAAAATAAAATGTATATATCTTGAGAATAGCCTTTGAAGTGCTCTTCATTCGGAAGGAATTTTGTATAATCTTGTATAATTGATAAACCTTAAGCGATATACGAAAACATACTACACAAGAAATGTAGATCGTTTTATAACACATAATTTCTTTCAAATATCTTTTTTGTGACATCAGCCTTTTTGCAAGATATCCGTTATCATGGTTCAAATTGCTCAATACTTAGTCTTCTTCTCAAGTCCTGTCGATTTTCAGTTTTTTCTTGCGGTGCTGTGGAAAGACTTATAAAGGCAGCGTTCAGCGTCAGGTCTAAAACATTTGACTGTCGCTGTTACCTTTTTATTTATAAGGATGTGTTAATGCAGCTATTTCTTGAGCCGTTTATCTGTATTAAAATGAACTAGATAAGAGAATAAACTTTGGTAAGAATAATTTATATACCTACTAATAAGGTATAGAGGGGAGAGAAAGTCATTTGAATATAACACAAGACCTTTTCAGCTCAGAATGCGAAACGGTGACGACACCATCCTATCATTGAGAAATGAAGTCGTATTAATATACAGTTAAAAGCCATTTAATTATGCATGCTCCTTTTATGCCGAATGCATTCACAGAATACCAACAGATCTCGTCAACATTCAGTATTGTTGCAGTTGATTCTTGCAGACGTAAACTAGACAAGTAATACTAGTGTTAAGTCTTTATGTGTGAAACAATCGACGATTTAAAAAAAATTGAGTTCATATTTTATATGAATAGTTGGAACATTATTTTTGGGAGCATTTAAAATTGTTGTTTAGAGCGCCTAAGAAATTATGGTTAGCTTATTTGTAGTCATAAACTGATCTTTTTGGGTAGATTTCGGTCTTGTAGTCTAAGAAAATGTAACACAACGGAAGATACTTTAGTAAGAATAGTATTCTATCTTTCCTCCAAGACCATTCATTACACAAAAAACAGAGAAAGAGAGAAACGTACTTTTATACTAAAACCATCACGTATGTCATACTAGGCGAAACTGGTGGCTAAAGAGGGGAAATATTACTATAATATTTCATTCACAATAGTAATTAGATTCACAATTTAAGCTACAGACAAATGCACTCCTAACACCCTGTATAAGCCAATTGCATATGCTTTCAACGTAGTGTATTTAAAGGTGCCGTGTCAATACCAACACTCTCAAATTCAAATAAATTAATACACTTTAAAAGGTATATATTAGTTCGCGCTTTCGTCAAAATTTTTATGCATGAGTTTTTTATGTATTTTATACATAGAATACACAGGAAACCATTTGTAACAACAATAAATAACTTATTAGCTGTGTTTTACCCCTAAAAAGTGACGAATTTCCTTCCCATGGAGCAGCCAGAACTCAACCGATCAACACACGCGCCAACTGCGATAACTGTCACCCCTTCCAAGGTCGCACCACTGGCAATCAAGTCTAACTTTAACTCACTATATTATGAGGCTACCAATGAAAGTGAGCAAATTGTAACTCATGGGTGATTAAACAGAAGAACGTTGCACTCAGCACAATAAATAATGTTCTATGCACGAACGTGTAAATATTATGGATGATATTATAATGTTGTTCTTGGCGGCGCCGTGGCCGAGTGGTTAGACCGCTCGCCTCCCACCGAGCCAAAATCGATTTCAGCCAATTTATACATAGTAAATGATCATGAAGGCAGTGACAGCATCACTCATTAGTAGGAAGAAACGAGTTTTCGTTCTTTATAATTATGCGCTTATCTTCTACCACCACCACCACCACCACCACCACCACCACCACCACCACCACCACCACCACCACCACTACTACTACAAGTATAACTTGGCATTCTTTCAAACTCATAATTTATAGATGAACACAATAATAAATTCTCTATTGTATTTGTATACCTATTCACCTACCAGCAGAACTGTTTTCGTTATACTTAAAAGTAACTGTGGCAGAAATACAATGGCTTAATTTGCAATTTCATTCCTATTATCGGAAGCCATTTGAGTAAAGGGTTTACTTTATCTACCACGTACAGTAAGTAGGGAAGTACTACATTGCACCTAAAAATTGGATACCGATATTTTACCAGCAATAAATACTTTGAGGTGCTCTAAATCCAAATACGGCATTTTTGGAAACGTGAGTGTCTGCGAACGGCACAACTCAAAACCGAAAAGTCGGATAAATACCAAACTTGATATATCTTCCAAGGACATGAAGATTTTGAAGAAAATTCCCCCACACCAGACTATCCTTTACATGGAGCATTTTTCAAAAATGTCTAATGATTTTGATTAAAATATCATTTTTAAGATATTTTCATGTAAAATAAAATGTCTATCTTAAAATTACCTGGGAATGTCCCCAAAAGTCCCCTTCATTCTGAATGACTTTAGCATAACAGGTGAACCGCAAGATATGACAAACACTTACTACAAACAAGATTTAAATCTCATTAAAGTGCACAATTTATGTCCGATACATTTTTTTCTTGAGTGAACCATTTCCGAGATATTCCTTGTTATTTGTTTGATTCTCAATACTTTTGCTGTTTCTCATTATTATTATTATTATTATTATTATTATTATTATTTTATGTCCTAGACATGTAAAGAGAATGGAATACTGCAAATAACAACCAAATCTTAAAATATTTGAGTATGGCTTAAAGCCTACCATATTCCCCTTGCACCTAAAAGAAAATTAACAATAAGATAATTTCTGCAAATGTATATCTCAAAATGAAGTAGATGGAGAGTAAGCGTTTGTAAAAATAGTTTGTACAAGAGTAGAGAAAGTCATGCATTGGATTTTTTAATTTTAACACTTATTCAATATATTGGCCTATATGATATGTTAATGTGAGCCCATATAGAGTTATCTCATGCCGACTAATTTGACCTTATTCATTTGTTTCTCACTCCTGCTATATGAGGCTAGATGCGTTCATTAACTTATGAAGTAAAATATGTAACAGGCTTTCATATAGACGTTTTAAAAATTATTTTACACAAATGATAGTATTAGAAGCTTTATAAAACGCGATAAAATATATATATATATACATATCACATATAAAATTGCTCGGTATTGCTTTCATCACAACCATTTACAGCGGAAAAGCCAAATTGCCAAAAGGAGCCATGTATGCTGCGCCGATAACTAGTGAAATTAACGTACGTTTGTCAGTATATTGAGAAACCACACGGTTAATTAACAAATACAATTGTGTACAAGAGCAACAAAGAGTACAAGAGCAGCACTCGCTTTCCGGTTCAGTGACAGGTAGGCCTTCTGAATGTAGCTCTTAATTGGATCCGCAGATAAACCAGATTTTGAATATCGCTTATTGTTAATGTTGTGTACTTTATTTTCTCTAAAGTACAGGTTTGCGTAATTTTTAAATACTCTAGTAAATAACATTCACTGGTAGCAAAACTTAATTAATGTCCGATAACATATGAATTGTCAAGCTAATTTTTGGATAATAGCAACTTTCCGATTTTTGGAAGTTACGTTTTAAATGTAAATATGGATATCTTCACTCATGAATTTTTATTTATAAGCATATTTAATTAAAATAACAATGTATTTTGCATCGACATTTAAACTTTTTAAAACAATTTTATTATACTACAAAATGTGTTTCGCTTTATTCCCTGATGTCGCTCCATTTTATATGGAATATTAAGGTGTCGTTTTCATATAAATAAATTGGATAGTAGAATACAATTTTAACGATTAAATATCCACTTATATTACCCTGAAAACAAACTTCTCTATATGAAACTTAGGGCAGCGAAATATGCTTTTCCTCAAAATTTTCATAATCATCCAGAGGAAATTGGAGCGTTCCTCTAGGTTAGTACATACCTAAATAAGCTGCTGGTAGGTGGCCTAAGAAAACACGACTGCAACTTAGCTGGCTGATTCTCAGTTATAATTATTACTCCTATATTATTTGTTTATGTAGAATATTTGTTTTCTTTTCTGTTGAAACAGGGATTGTGGTAGGGATCGTGGGACAACACGTTCGATCTTATTTTAATCCATGAATGTCCAACATGGCCTCGAACATCTGTCTGACAAGGTCTCCTGTTAGCTCAACAAGCATGTTTCTGCTCTGAGCTAATCTTCGTGATTACCTTGGGAATCTCAGTAATGTGTTTCACTTTCGAGCATTTCCTCAGTTACCTTAAGTCTGTGAAGCGATGCATAGTGTTAGCATAGCAAACACAAGGTCTGTATCAGGCATGCGGGCCTCTCAGCTCCAGAACACACTCCCCTCAAAGGTTAACCTTTCACCTCTCTCAGCAAGAAAACGGAACAATGTCGCTGTGAGTGCCCTATGAGCTCTTCTTGAGTGAACAGAATGTGTGTTACATTAACATGCATTTCCCTACTCACTGGCATATATTTTCATATAACCCCTACAAGCTATTCTTACGAAAGTTTATTTTTCTATTTCATGTTAATCGAGATAAATTTTTGCAGCAATACCTCCATTACACATTTTGTTATAGACAAAAGGGGCATAGAGGTAATAGAAAGTACAATTATATGTTTAAAAACGGGATGCTGAATGTTGGCCTTAAAACTCCATTCTTTCCATGCCATCGCGATAAAAAGCTGAATAGTGATAGCATTTTTAAAAAATGTCAGTATTGAACAAATCAAACCATAAATAACGGATATCTCGGAAAAGGCTGATACCATAAAAAGCTTAATTGTGCCTTTTAAAAATATTTTGCATAATATGTTCTTTTCCATCTCTTGTGGTTTACCCGTTGTACAAAGTTATACGAAATTCTTTCTAATGAAAAGGACCTCAAAGGCTATTCCCAGAAAATTCAAGATATACGTTTTGTCATATAAATACTTTTAATATACAGTACTCTTATAAAAATCGTTAGAGAATTGTGAGAAAATAAAAAAAAATAAATAATGAAATTTTTTCCTCTGAACGGTATTTGGAATGGAAATTTTCTTGAAAATCTTTGTGTTGAATCTTTGAAAGATTCAAGACCTAAGTACCGAGTGTGTGTTTATCAGACACTGTGTTTTATGCGCTGTTCACAGACAGACAGACAGACATAGACACACACGCGGTATGTTCGGACCTTTTTTCTAAGAATGCTTGCTTATTAAGGGGGCCTTAAAACATGTATTTTTGTTTAAATCTCGACATGAAGTTTTAGGTAGAATACAATACTTCCCCTTACTCACTATGATAGGTGGCAAAGAAAGTCAAGATGTGTTGCATTCAAGGATTTACGTGGACAGGAAATCCTAGTCTTTAGAGAGTTTAGCTTCTATCGTAGTAAAAAACGTCGTTCAGTTCATTCAAACAGAATTAAGCATACTCGGCTGCGTTTTCAGCCTATGGCGTTGATGGCCAAATTGTTTCCCGTGACCTCCAACATTAAAACAAGAAAGGTTTAAGCACGTGTTCATGTGCTGTTTGAAATGTACAGAAGTATAAATACAGTGCATTAAAATAACTATAGAGATCAGAGTAGTACCTAAATTAGGACCTTCTGCACCGGTGGTCCTTGTCATATTGCTGACAACTTCATCCATAAACAGGCTTCAAGAGTCAGATCACAATGCTACGCGTAAGTTAGGCAAAGGCCAAGCCGCTCTCAGGCAATGTACCCTGCCTAAGATCCACCAAGCCCACGCTATGTCTGTATCCGGCGATTACACCGCCCCTATTCCTGTATGGCAGCCATCACCATCCGCAGGCTGCAGACCGTCCAGAACAGAACACTAAGGATGATCTATGATACCGGGGGTAGATTCCCGTCACGCATCCACATCCTACACACACTACGTGATCAAAAGTATCCGGACATCTGGCTGAAAATGACGTACAAGTTCGTGGCGCCCTCCGTCAGTAATGCTGGAAGTCAATATGGTGTTGGCCCACCCCTAGCCTTTATGACAGCGTTCACTCTCGCAGGCATACTTTCAATCAGGTGCTGAAAGGTTTCTTGGGGAATGGCAGTCCATTCTTCACGGAGTGCGGAACTGAGGAGAGGTATCGATGTAGGTCGGTGAGGCCTGGAACAAAGTCGGCGTTCCAAAACATCCCAAAGGTATTCTATAGGATTCAAGTCAGAACTCTGTGCAGGGCAGTCCATTACAGGGATTTTATTGTCGTGTAACTACTCCGCCACAGCCCGTGCAGTATGAACAGGTGCTCGATCGTGTAGAACGATGCAATCGCCATCCCCGAATTGCTCTTCAACAGTGGGAAGCAAGAAGGTGCTTAAAATATCAATGTAGGTCTGTGCTGTGATCGTGCCACGCAAAACAACAAGGGGTACAAGCCCCTCCAGGAAAAACACGACCAGACCATAACAGCACCAATACTCACGCTGGCAGATGACGTTCACCGGGCATTCGCCATACCCACACCCTGCCATCGGATCGCCATAATGTGCACCGTGATTCGTCATTCCACACAACGTTTTGCCACCGTTCAATCGTGTAATTTTGACGCTCCTTACACCAAGCGAGGCGTCGTTTGGCATTTTCCTGCGTGATGTGTGGCTTATGAGCAGCCGCTTGACCATGGAATCCAAGTTTTCTCACCTCACGCGTAACTATCATAGTACTTGTAGTGGATTCTGATGCAGTTTGGAATTCCTGTGTGACGGTCTAGATAGATGTCTGCCTATTACTGTTTACGACCCTCATCATATGTTGGTGGTCTTTGTCAGTCAACAGACGAGGTCGACATCTACGCTTTTGTGCTGTACATGTTACTTCACGTTTCCACTTCACTATTGCATTAGAAACAGTGGACCTAGGGATGTTTAGGAGTGTGGAAATCTCACATACAGACTTCTGACACAAGTGACATCCAATCATCTGACCACGTTCGAAGTCCGTGAGTACCACAGAGCGTCCCATTCTGCTGTTTCACGATGTCTAATGATTACTGAGGTCGCGGATAATGAGTTCCAGGCAGTAGGTGGCAGCGCAATGCACCTAAGATGAAAAACGTATGTTTTTGATCAGGTAGTGTATCTACTCCGGTTTCCCATACATCGTGGAAATGGTACGGGAGAGAACCTGCACCCTGTATGTGAAACTGACCATTCATACCAACCAGCTAGTGTACACCCTGGGTCACTACGACCACAGGGCACCAAGAAGGTGGAAGAGCTACCGTCTGCGCAAGGACGCATTGGGATCTCTGACCTGTTGGGCTGCACTCCCGTCCTTCTTACAGCTCCACATTAAGCAGTAATGAACTTGGTAACTGCTGGAACGAGTTACTGGACAGCAGTGCCCCGCCCACATAGTTAACGTGGATAACCCACGCCATATACCTCAGTGCTATCCTGCCTTCCTTCTAACCGCCCTGTTTAATTTGGCAAGCGGCCGACCAAGTTAAGCAGCATTGGGCATGGTCACCACTCGGACGGATGACCGCTCAAGTGGTCCGACAAAGCCCAGGCCAATGGCAGCGCAGGAAGGTAAACCCAGCCCATTTAAATACAAACACAAAGCTTGCGAAAATCTTTGAACCTCCCATATTGCACAGATAAAGCTGCATTAAGCGACTAGGTACTGGGCGATCTGCTCTCGTTTGCTTGATTTTACTATTTGCACCTAGGGTAAGCCGAGGAGTATTCCAGTGAATCCAAAGTTCTATATAGAGAACTCAAGAAAAATAAAACCTTTCGAGATCCCTGAATACAGAAAGCTTCTTTTATAAAAGTAAATAACTGAAAAAGAAACAGTTTGGATGATAAGTAGATACTTAAGTTAAGAACGCAGGTGATTTCACGCACCCTCAGTAACTCTCCATATGAAGAAATTTTACTTATATTGTCAGAATGGTCCTGCAGTCTTCATTAATATATCCCTAAGTTTAGATATTAACATGTCAATGAAACTGTATCCTAAGTATTCTATAAACAGCCTGTGAAGTTCTCTTCGTTCTTATTGATTTGTATGTACTTATAAGAGAGAGACAAACTTACTACAGGACTAATTAAATATGTTTAAATATCCAAAGTATGTCAAATACCTTTAGCATAGAATTAACGTTTCCGAAATTTTTTACAGCTGGAGGTATACATAGCTGCCCCATCTATACTACACATTTGAAAGTAATAGGCTTTGGTTTTGGTTTTCTCATGGTGTCATAAGAAACAAAACTTCACTTGCAGAGATATGTATGTATAGGAGAATATTGTTGGTATTCTTTATACAATAAAACACCATATTGTTTAGCTTTAAATCAATTCTAGATTACTGGCCCAAATAAAGAGCGTTTTATCCGGGTACACATGAAGTGTATACTGACGTGCATAAAAGATGGCCCATACGGAACATAGATGATTAAGTGGGTAATGATAAATCTAGCCCCACCCTCTGCCAGCTTGAGCCGCTCTGTTCTTCGAGTATAATAATTTCTAAATATGACCGAACTGCCGAAGGGTAACATTACAAGGTATATATTCCCACTAGCTGAGTGTCATTAATGCAATGCTTCGTAAATTTTTTCTTCTTCTTCTTCTTCTGCTCTTCAAGGATTAGGTTCTACAGCCTGTTCCGGTGACAATTTTTTCCACGGTCTACCCAAATCTCTCCTTTCGGAACATGTCCCATAGATGCTGAGAACACATGCAGCCTTTATCCTGACATCCTTTGTAAATTTTTACAGCATCTTCTTTCTTTTTTTTGAAGTTATTTTATCTATTTGTTGTCCCACGTGTAATTCTTTTCTTATTTAACCATATACCTATTTAAGGCACTAAAAGTAATTAGGTTTTTACGTGGGTAGGTTGCTAAACCCTCTCCGCACAACCTCTATCCAGACGTGTGGGTTATATTTCGAATTTCCCCTATTCTAGGAAGTCTTTTTCCCCGGGCTGGGTTCTGTGAAGTGTAAATTTGGATGGATGGGATAAAGGTTAAGTCATGATTTATCTAAAATGTTTTCACTTTAAGCTTAAAGAAGTTGTAAACAAAACCACGTGACAAGAAAGGACCTCATTGACTGATGGGCTAACTACAACTTTTCCGGCTTTGCATGTTGTCTCTCCCTGTACATAAAACATTTTATTATTACTCTATTTTACGTCGCTTTAACTACTTGGTTATACCGCGACGGATCTGTTAGTGGATAACTCTTAGATCGATGTGTGGGGGACAGTTAGCCTTCTAAGTCTCATCCCTGTAACCACTGCTTCGTCATGTGTCCACAGAGACCCTTGCGCATAGCAACTGGATCTTCTGCTTCGTACCGTGCAGATGACATTAGGGTGCCGTCTAGTCTAACTGCCGCCTTCACACAGAAAGGGGACAGATAGTCTTCTAGGTCTCATCCCTGTAACTACCTGCTTCGTGCCGTGCAGATGACATTAGGGTGCCGTCCAGTCTAACTGCCACTTTCACACAAAGTCAGACAGTTAGCCTTCTAGGTCTCATCGCTGTATCCATGTCGATCTTGCTTCGTCATGTGTCCACAGAGACCCTAGCGCATAGCAACTGGATCTTCTGCTTCGTGCCATGCAGACAGATGATATTAGGGTGCCGTCCAGTCTAACTGCCGTCTTCACACAGAAGGGCAGAAGTTAGCCTTCTAGGTCTCATCGCTGTAACCATGCCATCTTGCTTCGTCACGTGTCCACTGAGACCCTAGCGCATAGCAGCTGGATCTTCTGCTTCGTTACATAAACAGTTCGGTTCAGATTGTAACATTTTGTGGACATTCTTGTACAGAGAAATTTAAAAATCCCATTATTGTAACAGTTCCATTTATGAAACAAAATGCGTTTGCTCAGATTCGCCTATAACTAAATGAACCGCTATAGCAGAGTGTTAAACTGTTATGCGCAGGCGCTGGGGTTCCTTTCCGGTTTCCGGATAAGCCGCCAGTTTATTCTTTTCCACATGTTGAAAAAATATTACTTTCGAGAGTGTCATGGCTGAGAATCCTCTGCCACTGCGGAAAGTGGAAAGAAGATAATTGTGTTAAATGTTTTTAAAAACTCTGTAAAATGTACCCGCTTTTAATGGACAATGAATAGGGTAGACTGTTGTTTAGCAATAACTGAACTTCTATCTTAGTGACAAAGAATGGTTGCATGGGATTGCTCGGGTCACGCGTGTTTTCTAACCTACATTGCTAATCATTTTTAACTCGTTGCCACATAAAAGGTTAAAGCAAAAGTGGTATGCTGATATTGGTCATTAAATGGTGTCTATAACCTAAAGTTAAGGATATTTAATCAATCACCTTTAATCACAGATACTGAACTGTTCAGATACCACTCTTATTTGTCTACTTTTAGTATTGTGTGTTAGGAGTTTAGTATGTAAGGTAAAACTCGTATAGGAATAAAACATACAATGTTTAAAAACTAATGTTTCCCAAGCTGCGCAATGTACCGTATTCGCATGCTGTCTGAAGCAGTTTCCTCTCGCGGTCATCCTCCACATGGTGCTGCCGTGTGCTCGACGGAGTGCTATATTAAGCTTTGTTTACTTCTACTTTAAACTTAGAGGGAAAAAGGTATAGGTTATGAGGTGTAAGGCAAATCAAGAGCTCACATTGGCAAGGGCGTTAGGTTATTGAAGTAGGTTTGTCCTTCACCGAAATCGTGAATTCGTGGAATTTAGGCGCAAAAATAAGAAGAACGTAAAAATAAAAAAGCCTTTTCTTCTTTTTTTTGATCTTAATGACGCTTATGAAAGTTCTCATATAAATTTAGTAGCTCCTTCGGCTTAATGGCACACGTAAATAATTCATCACTCCGAATTGTGTTGTATTGGTCTAGAGCAGCGGTTCCCAAACTGTGGGTCGCGACCCTCAAGGGGGCCGCGGTATTCATCTGGGGGGTCACAATGGATATTTGGAATGATTAATAAATCATTTTTATTGTTAATAATTATTAAAACAATGGGGAAATGGAATTTAGTCACCTATTACATATTACATTTAAACAGAATCATGTTTTGTATTTAAGAAGCATATTAATACTAGAATTTCACAGTAAATGCACATGTACAATTTTATGGAAACCATTAATTATTACAGTGCACATCAGGATGATTAGTGATAAGCATGAGCCTGTTTGCTATTAATTAATCGTTCAATATCTGGCTGTATATTAGTTGCACACATTATTAAGCCACTTTCGAACAGCGGCCTATTCCTAGATTTAGTTTTCATGTTCATCATTGACGAAAATCCAATTTCGCAGAAATATGAGGTGCAGAATGGAATAAGCACGTTTAGTGCGGCAGACACCAGGTTCTTGCTAGCCAGAACTGATGCACATCTTCCTACTGGAAAGTCAGTTTTAAACTTTGGTCTGAAGAAAGTTCAATTAATTTATCCTTTAACTTCGCACTTAAGTTGTTGAACTGTGCGCTAAAACTTGCAAATTAATGATTAAGCAGCGAAGTCAATGGAGGGGTCGCCAATAATTTCATTATCAAAAAGGTGGTAGGTGGTCGTGTGTGCAAGAAGTTTGGGAACAGCTGGTCTAGCGTTTCCTTTGAGAAACGTGTATTTTTAGGAGTTGTGTCGTATTTCAACTGTTGGGGAACCGAACTTGTAGTAGTTGCAACCGCACGTATAGTAAACAGTTTCCGGTAGTTCCAGTTCCAGTTCCAGTTTATTATCTTTGTAATTTAACTGTTTCTTTAAATATAATATTTATGTTTGCGTCGGCTGCGTCAGTATTATTGTTAGAGACGCGCTTCTCTTAACAGGGTTGTGGTGCGACTTAAGAATGTAGGCTTACACAGATTATAATTTTACTTCACTTCTTTTATTAATACTTGATACGATTTAAATAACACTTCACTGATACAGAGAGCTGTGAGATTCTTTAACTAATTAATTACACTTTTTAACACGAAAACTTATTTTTCGTCTCACACGAATACATATTATATTTCTTGAGGACACTTTTTGCGTTTAGTTAGTAACACTGTCTGCAGGCAACTGAACTCTAAATTTGTAAAATTTTCTCGTTTTCAGTTTCTGATTGGCTAATCCTACTCCAATAGAATACCTTCATTTAACTAATGTTGATTGGCTATTTCATAAACTGTCACTAAAATTGCATTATTGTTACTCCAAGAATCACAAGTAGTACTGTTAAAATTTCTTACTCATTATTGACTGAAGGTTAACCCATTGTTAGCAACTTTTAACTTATTATTCTCACAGATCCTACATTATTAAATTGCGTAATATATTCACATAACATTATTACACATGGATACACTAATATAAACATATGCAATGACTGTTACATACATTTTACAAATTATTACATACACATATTGCTTCAAGGCGGGCTGTTGTTGAATTTACATATTATATAATTAGACTGAAATTATTTAAGTGTTAAAAATACTGCCTCACCTTGTGTACCAATCGTGGTAAAACTCTACCATAGAGACGGTATCCGAAACGCCCCTTCAATTTGTATCGATAACATCGTTCGTTCGTTCTTTTTTAACTGTGAATGTTTATCAGCCCAATCACAATGGAAACTGATACCACCTGGGTAGAGATAAAGGTTGGTCACCTGAAAGTGGTGACGTAACGGAGGGAAAAACATTGCCAGCTAGGGGAATAGGCCACCTTTAAGCACGAAATCGATATGGGTAGGTAAAGTCATGCGGTGTTAATCTTTATACTATTCTCCTCTATCGGCCCACTACACAGGGTAACAACAATCCTATGCTTCATAGTGATAATGCTGTGTTTGCGATTCTATTCGTTTACTGAGTTGTGTTCCTCTGAGGTAGCAGTGGGGAGACACTGTATGCTTGAAATTACATTCCTCTGGTTTATTGTTGCCGCAGAGGAAACATTAATTATTTACTTTGTCTTATATAAGCACCCCAGCTGTAGCATCAACTGTAGAAATTGATAACTGCTATCTTGAATATAACACTGAAAACATTCTCCTGGGAGAAATAAGTATTCGGGAACATAATTTGCGACTATAAACATGTACTGTACTTCAAAGCAGTACATGTCAGTTATGGAAATTCGTGTTACATCAGAATTGTTTGTAGAATACCAACGACTGCTTATAATCCAGGTTATAAATGTACCTATTTTATTTATGGAGAATTGTAATCGAAAATGGGTATGTATGTAATTGTAACCAAACTTTTCGAAATGTTCTATTTGATTATATAATCGCTGCTAAGGTTTAGGAAATAATTGTGGTGGTGAGAGAGAGACGTGGCACACTTATAAAAACCGCTAGGTCCTAAGGATTAAGCTGTATTACATCTAAAGTATTTTCCCCCCGAAGGAGAGTTAGGGTATAAACATTTTATACATATTTATTCAGTTTTGTTAAAAGCGTTAGAAAATAGTTTATAAGCACACGTTTTATGAAAATATCGTTATTTGAAAAGGTCTATACAATAAATCATTATAAAGGTATGCGAATTTCCCGTATTATTAATATTATTCACGCACATGATCCAGTTGTACAGAATATAATTCTGAATTGTTTATTGTCGTTTTGTGGTTGCAACAAAAAAGAGCATAGCTTCGAAGGAATAAGAAGAACAAGAAGAAAAAAAGAAAAAGCAGAATAATGTGCAATAATACTTTCGGAGCAATGATTTGTGCTGGTTTAAATTTTATTTATTTGGATTAGATCCTGGATGAATAATTTCAGAGAGCTTTGAAGAGGTGGACACCAATAACATTCCGATAACAATGATAATGGTGATTCGGAAATGTTTGGAAATGAAGGTTGATCAAAGTTTCATTTGATAATGGAAATACATTTAATAATAATAATAATAATAATATATTATTATTATTTTATTACTATGAAACAACTTTTTTATAAGTAAAATTCGTTCAACCTGTGCTGTGATCAAAGTTTGAGAAGCAATTGACCTGTGTTACTTAAATGAATAGAAAATTTGGAAATGATTATTCCTTAGTTCCCTTTCAAATTATTCATAAAATTACAACTGTTTTTAAAGTGTAAATTTAATTTATAGTGTGTGATAGAGGGATAAAAACCTATTATTTCTAATCCATGTTTTACCAAAAAGAACTCCATTTTATTAGCATTCTGCTTCCTAAAGATATGTACGAAATTATTTTAAAAGTAATAACTTGAATGACTTTCGGTGAAGGCCGCGTCACGTTTGATAAAATTGCCGACGTTTCGCCCTTCATGTTGAGAGCTTCTTTTGGGCACTACCAAATTTGCTTGCATCCTTTCTAATCATGCTTCTTTTTGCCTGGTAGCTGGCCCCTAATTTTGTGTTCGTAAGCCGTGTTTTCCATGCTGCATAAAGGGGTTCTCCACCATTTCTATTCAATAAACTTTTATGGTTAAACATTTCTACGCGCTCTCTTATTATTCTGTGCGAGAAACGGTCAAAGTGGATATGGAGGCCTGTTTTATAAACATGTTCAGCCAATGCTGATTTTTCGGGCTGTCCGTGTTTTAGGAATCTGATACGTTCGTTACGTCGAGTTAATATTGACCTTCCTGTCTGCCCTACGTATGACTCGCCGCAATCACATGTGATTTTGTATACACCTGAGTTGAGTGACGAAATTTTATCTTTAACTGTGCGTGTAAAGGAACTTAGTTTTTTTTAACTGACATATATATTGATGTAGCAATTTTTAAAATTCTATTTGTCACTCCATCTACGTAGGGAATAAAGCCCCAATTTTCATTCCTTGTTTTTCTCCTTTGTATTCTTGTTATTTTTATTTTGGAAGGTTTTGATTCAGTTTATTGGAATAACTGTTGGCCTAAGAAGCCTGTTGATGTTTTTATTTCTTTATTTAGTAATTGTGCATTGCATATTTGGCGAGCTCGCTGATACAAGGTGCTGGCCACTGCCCCTTTAACGGACGGTGGGAGGTGTGATCTGGCTGGTATATACCCCTCAGTATAGGCGGCTTACGATAAACGGAACAATTTATGTTCTTCATAGTTTCGTCCGTTATCAAACGCGACGCGGCCTTGACCGGAAGACAGCCAACTTATTATGGACAACGGCCGTGGAAGCCTACAATTTTATTTTAAAAGTGTTTACGTAAGTTCTTTACAAAAATCTTGCCGAATTCTGGGACTCCTGAATTGTTTAATTAAGAGCACTGTCCGACATAAAAAAGTTACTTAACAACGTGCTCGTTATAAAAGTATGAATCAATTACGTACACATTATCGTGGAGGTGGCTGAAGACGGGTAGCAACCGCTCATTATAGACAGTTTCGCCAGAAAAGTCGTTGCGGAAGTAACCTGATATCAGGCTCCCCTCAACAGTATTGATTACACAAGAATGTGGATTATTTAGATTAGAGAGAAAGCTGGTAACAGCACGGGTGTAAGGATTGAGGTTCCACAAACGATGCTTCAAGGAGATTCCAAAGAACAGGAAAATTAAAAGCAAATTCCTGGAAGGATTAAGAGCCAAGAGTTATACTAACAGTGGGAACACATTCAATGAATATCCTTTAAAACGACAGCACACCTACACTAGAATAATCTTCCTGTTGAGTGAGTTTGGTACAAATACAAAAATTAATAAAAAATAACAATTTGTTACATTCACATGACTTCCTCTATTCACTCTTCTACAAACTATTCTTAACGTTCCTTATTCTTCTCTCTGTTTCATGTTACTCGATATAAAGTTTGAAGAAATGTTTGTAGATAGAAGTGGAATACAGTAGGCTGAAGGACCTGAGATCACCTACGGCTCCTTCACCTCATCCCTGCCTCCTGTGAGGGCATACTCACAATAGATCAAACTGATCGCAGTGCGATAGGTGTACCCCTCCGATACACTTATCCTTCATCCTATATCATGTTGAAGCAATGGTCGCTATGTGATGACTTTGAAATCCGCTCTCTTTGCATAGCTACGAGAAAAAAAAACGAATAGCCACTTTACTCTTGAAACGTATGAAATATTTTACTATTCGACATATAATGAATAATATCTCCGAAATTGTTAATGGAGCAAAAAATTGGATGTAAAGTTATATCTTGTTTTTTATTGTATTTTATATTAGATTTTATTATATTTACATTGGGTTATTTCATAAGCTTTATACTTGTTATGTAAATATCTTAAATATATATTTAATCACAATTGTTAGAGGCATTTTTGAGAAAATGAAAAATCACATTTGTTTCCTCTAAGGAGTGGTTTGAGATGAAGATAATTTAATGACAATTTCGTGGCGCATACTTGGAGAAACTTAAACTTAAATATCAGTTTTATATTTAACGACTTCGTTTTTTAGTTAAACTTTTCACAGACGGATATACATATGTACATATACACACGAACGTTTATCTAAAAAATCTGATATGACACATACACATAACTTTCTATAACCTCTATCTTTATTAGTTAGCATACAAAATAGTCTTACTCAAGCTTAGTTTTATATCTACTTACTATATTTTTAACCAAATAAACATTTGTAGAAATATTACACATTTCCTTATAGATACAAAGAGAAGCTGCAAGCTATATATATATATATATATATATATATATATATACATTGCCGTTTGTGAAAATTGCAACACCAAGAAAGAATTTCACGAATAACTCCAAATTTGGTGGAAGTGTAGAAGAGTGCGCAAGCAATAAGTGATTAGGTTTGCAGAGCACAGGCCTTTCATGTCGGTCCGACAGGGTCAGTGTTGTGCCGAGTGTAGTCAGTGCATAGCTGTCAAACAAGGTGGAAACAATAAATAAAGTGCCAGTATGCCTCGTCGACGTCAAAGGGAGCCCTATCGGCATATGAGTGAGTTCGAACGGGACAGAATGATCGGACTCCGGGAAGCGGGTTTGTCATACCGTGACATTTCGGCTCGTACATGGCATGCTGCTACGACAGTGATGCGTGTGTGGAGGCAGTGGATAGATGAAGGTCGTACGCAGCAAAGAGCGGGTACTGGACCACCGAGCATGACCACAGCACGGGATGACCGTCATCTTGTCCACATGGCCATAACGGACCGTACAGCTTCATCCACAGTGTTGGCTCGACGCTGGAGCACTGCAACAAGTGTGAACTGGTCTGCATCAACGGTTCGTCTGCTGCAGGTTAAACTAGTTGCATGCATGCTATTACGTCGGCTTCCATTGTCCAGAAACCACAAGCTCCTCCGATGCAATGGGTACGTGAATACTGTCATTGGAGTGCTGAGTGGCAAAATGTAGTCTTTTCGGACGAATCCCGCTTCAACGTGTCCTACAGTGATAGCCGCATGTGTGCCCGGCGGTATCGTGGTGAGCGCAACCTGAAGGGCTGCGTTGTTGAGCGGCATAACGGACAAACACTAGGCGTCATTGGTTACAATAGCCGATCTCGCCTCCTACGAATTGAGGGCACTTTGAACAGCAATCGGTACCTAACGGTGCTTGTAGAGCCTCAGGTACTCTCCCTGCTTCAGGCATCTCCACAGACCACATTTCAACAGAACAATGCCCGGCTGCATATTGCGAGAAATCTACAAGCCTTTTTCGAAGAGCGACGGGTACCATTGCTTCCCTGGCCTGCACGTTCGCTTGACATGTCGCCCATCGAACATGTCTGGGTTATGGTTGGTCGGCACCTGGTGCGTGCGTCACGGTCCTCCAGTAACCAGTGTCACGGGTTTTTGGGCTCGAATACAAACTGCGCGGAGGGAAATCCCTCAGGAACTTATTCAGAACGTTTTTGTTTACTGCCACGGCGTATAGCAGCTCTAATTGTAGCGCATGGAGGCCGCATCAAATCGTGAATACTAGGGCTTAAAGGTCCTGTATAGATTTGAAAAGTTTATCAGTTGTTACTTGTCATATACCTAACCTGTGGTATTAAATTCATTGAATTCATCCGTTACCTGTTTGGTGTTGCAAATTTCGCAAACCGCACTGTATATACGCTGAACTTAAAATTCCATACAGCTTCTACGCAATCGCGAGAAACAACTGAATGTTGACAGGACTTTAAAACAATAACCAAATAATGAACAATTCAAATCATTAATAAGGTATCTCAAAAATGGCTTATGCCATAAAAATTTTTACAAAATTCCTTACAAATCATAAGGACTTCATAGGTTATTTCCAGAAACTTGAAAATGTACATTTTATTTATCATTAGACATCTTTAATATACAACACTTAAATCAAAATCATTAGAGCCATTTTTTAGAAAATAAAAAATTTCGTAAAATCCTCCATATAATGGGTGGATTGAGATGGGGAAATTTCTTGAAAATCTTCGTATGGGAGGTAAATAAACTAAATGTCAAATTTGGTACTTATCGAATTTTCGTTTTTGGGTTATGGTGTTCACAGACACACACATGAATATTTTTCTACAGTTTTTGATCAGAGGACCTCAAAACATGTATTGCCGGTGAAGTCTGGATATTGAATTTTTTTATGGAAACGTAGTAGAGAAAGCAAAATGCTTCTTTTTTGGATTCCGAAAACTCAAAACGTGTATTTCCGTTGAAATCTCGGCTTTGAATTTTTGGGTGGAACACAATACTTCCTCTACTTGCTGCAGGTAAAGTAACAAGAAAGTAATTTACGAAAAAGGCTGCCTTAGCTGATTTATCCTTACAGTCCATTGGACATAAGATATGGGCAAAAGATTTTGTCAATATAAGTATAGCAATTTCTAATCAATCTCTCCTCTACGTGCTAAATCAGGCATCAAATGACCGGTAGCTCGGTTTTCAGCGTTGTATTCAGTTGTTTAAAGAAGTCGTGCAGTTACACCGATACAATCCCTCACTGCTATGCACTATGACAGACAAGGTTACAACCGTGGTTAATGAAGCCATGTCCAGGGATTGTAGGACAAAAGAAGTTTTAGGAAGTAATCCTATTGTTTAACATACCAATGGTATAATTAATGCAGCACTGTGTTTGTTTTATTGTTGACCGGATTATAAAAATTCATATCAATAAAATGTAAAACGTAGAATTCTGTTTATACAGACTATCATTATAAATAATAGTTTACCATTGTCGTAGTCCAGTAATTTTCATTTTTTTTCTTTTCGTTTTAATTCAATTTTATCTAATGTTGTTGAAGGATTTAACCGCTTATTTTAGGAAGCAACAATTCAAGAGAGATGCGGAATAGTATTTTAGTTATGTGCTAATATTTATTACTAAGACTAACATGCCATTTTAGTTGACCATACACCACAAATATATTGTTCTGCAATTATTTGCTTGCCGCTCTATGTATACAAATACACTGTTTCGAGAACAGGCCTTCTCAGATACACCATAAAGGAACGGGTTGAATCTTCGTAGCTAAATTATGAAGTAGGCATAATGGGTTTTAGCCCTCACTAGCACTCCTTTTATCTTAATTTATATCCAACATAGTTCAATTTTTTTAGTTCCATTTATACCCCGCCATTAACTGCATTGGTCTTATCGGTGGCCTTTCCTTTGGAACTTATTGCTTATTAGCAATGGTGTTAACTCGTGTAACTCTTGTCGTTGGGTTTTTGTACTTTGGTTTTAATCATTAGACCATACACACATTCCACTCTCATTCATACTTCCAGCCTCTGGGGAGGATAAGGAAATCTTGGCTAGAGAAAAATTCCCACCCCCGCAGCCCGGAATCGAACCTGGGGTGCCTAACACAACAAGCCGTGTGTTGGATAAGGTAGAACCAGACAACTGAAAAATTCAGTAACATCGATATCGTGAAACTATGAAGTCTGGTACTTAAAGTGCTTACAGCATTGTAAGTCGCCATTGGGGTAAGTCATCTCAAATCAATTTGAGATCTCCATGTGGTTTTCTTGGAAGAAAGCGAATTAGTTGGAGAATTTAATGTTGTACTGGCAAGAACAACCGGACGGAAACAGGGGGATCCGTGGTTCAAATCCCGGGATGGCATTGACTTTTTAAGTGTCTGATTCTACCTTTCCAGCCTTGTTTAGCACACTGCTTAAGTAGAAGAACAATTAATTTTATTAAAAGTTGCTCAAATTGTAGTAAATGTATTGGTTTCAAAAGAAATGTATACAAAAATTATTCAACCATAAGCAGCAATAAATAAAAGAAAAAGAAAATTGGACATTAAGAAAACGCTACCCAAGTCATTTGTTAAGTACATTCACGCAAACCCAAGCGCTATCGCTCGATTCCTAACTAACATCAGTTCAGAGGCTTCAGATCATAGTTAAGCCCATCTAAAGGTACTTTCGGTATGTTTTCATGAAGCTCATTTGCGTAAATTGTCAGTTATCTCCTTAAGTTACTTTAAACTTAATTGTTGCAAATAGAACGGGTTGTTGAGGTACGAATGAGCCGTATTGTCAAGGTCTTTCTGGCTATTCAGTCCTCTTATCGATGTTCTGTTTCCTGGCTCACAAGGAGAAAATGTTCCATCGAAATTTCAGTTCGATTGCTAATGGCTCCAAATAGGTACTAGGAATTTTATAGAAGCACCTCTTGGCAAGAATCTCACCAAAAGGACTCAAAAGCTTGCAACCAGTTTCAATAAATGGGTTGCAAATAAAGATGATCCCTCTAAACTTAATGTATAGTTCAGAATAGCTTGCCGATCCTTTCAAATCGCGATTGAGGGTGTCTAGCGCTGCCATAGATGCCTGGTGTTACATTTGGTACTGCCCAAATACTCATGTTGCTTTACTTCAGATAAATTTTGGGAACAGAAGGCTAACCAATGAATAAACTGGACAGGAGTATGAAGAAAAACCGCAGATATGTTATGAACTGATTAAATCCCGTCATGCCTTTTCGAGACTGGTAAAACGTTTCTGGAAGCCCAAAGCAGTCCAAGAGCGGATTTGAGCTTCTTACTACTGAAAATATATGCTATCAAACGGTGAACCCACAGCTCAGTCCAGGTGATACCCACAACCTTAGACTGTTGTTGCAGCACAAACTGAGCCTACTACCAGAAACTGAAAGCGTTTTGGGGTAAATATACTGCGATTAAGCATGGCATTTTAAAATAAGATACATGAGTTACAAATATTTTCATTTAGTAGAGTACTTATGTATACGAAATGTATACGATGTTACAGAGTTTGGACGGAGAATAAATGTGCATAGCTTAACAGCTGATTCTACTACATGGGTGAAATGCTGGAGTAACTTATTACTTTCTGTACTACTTGCTATACCACTGTATAGCAAGTAGTGGAAGTATTGTATTCCACCCAAAAATACGATATCGAGATTTCACGGAAATACATGTTTTCAGGCCCCTGAATCCAAAAAAGCATTTTAGATAAAGGTCCGTGTGTGTGTGTGTGTGAGTGCCTGTGAACAGGATAACTCAAAAACGAAAAGTCGGATAAACCAAACTTGGCATTCAAGTTCAATAGCTTCCAAAGATGCGACACAAAGATTTTCAAGAAAAATCCCCCAACCTACAACTAACCTTTATATGAAAAGTTTTAGAACTTTTTGACTTTTTTAAAACTGGTTCTAACGATTTTGATTAAAACGCCATATATTAAAGATATTTACCTGACAAATAGAATGCATATCTTGAATTATCTAGCAATAGTCCGAAAAGTCCTTTTCATTCGGAAGGAGTTTTGTTTTATCGTTTATAACTGGTAAACGTTAAGCAATAGACGAAAACCTACTTCACAAAGATTAAATATCTCTCTAAAACACACAATTCATTTCAAATAATCTTTTTGTGGCATCAGCCATTTCCGAGATATCCGCATTAATGGTTCGACTTGTTCAACACTGTCGTTTCTTACTGTTTCACGCGATGTGAGGCAGTATTTTTAACACAAATGATTTCAGTCTAATCATATAATATAAATTTAATAACAGCCCGCCTTAAAGCAATATGTGTATGTAACAATATATAAAAAGTGTATATTACAGTCATTGCAAATGTTTATATTATTGTATCCATGTTTAATAATGTTATGTGAATGTATTACGTAATTTAATAATGTAGGAGCTGCGGAAATAATAAGTTTAAAGTTGCTAACCTTGAGCCAATAATGAATTTGAAAGTTTAAATGCTACTAGTCATTATTGGAGCAACAATAATGCAAAATTTGAGACAGTTTAAAAATAGCCAATCAACAACCAGAAAAAGCTTTAGTTAAATGAAGATATTCTATTGGATTAAGATTAGCCAATCAGAAACTGAAAAGGAGAAACATTTACAAATTCAGAAGTCAGTTGCCTGCAGATAGCGTTACTACCAGAAGCAGAAAGTGTCCTCAAGAAATATAATATGTATTCGTGCGAGACGAAAAATAGTTTTACGTGTTAAAAACGTACAAGTAATTAATAAAAGAATCTCACAGCTCTCTCTCTATATCAGTGAAGTGTTATTTAAATCGTGCCAAGCATTAATAAAAGGAGTGAAGTAAAATTATAATCTGTGTAAGCCTACATTCTTGTCGCACCACAACCCTGCTAAGAGAAACGTGTCTAACAATAATACTGACGCAGCCGAGGTAAACATAAATATTTAATACTTAAAGAAACAGTCAAATTACAAAGTTAATAGTTTTTTAAACTTGGGGCAAAGGCCAACTTAAACTATATTTGGGGCGAAGGCTACCGGAAACTGTTTACTATACGTGCGGTTGCAACTACTACAAGTTCGGCTCCCCAACAGTTGAAATATAATACAACTCCTACTTCAAATCGGCTTTTCCAAACATAGCAGCAACAAACCATCTTCTCAAATTGGCTTTCCATACGTGAAACAACTTCCACAGATGTCATGGAAACAGTATGAAATTTTAAAGCCAGCGTACAGCATCTAGTTCTTAAACATTTGACTGTCGCCGTTTCCTTTGTATCTATAGCGATATGTGTAATGCAGCTATTTCTGGAAAGGTTATTTCGATTAGAATGAAGTAAAAAGGAAAATAAACTATGGTAGGAATAGTTTACATAGCCTTTTAATAAGCCATAAAGGATAGAGAAAGTCGTGTGAATGCATCACATCAGATTTGTTTACTTAATCATTTGAGGAATGTTTTAATGAGTCGTCCAAAAATTTAAGATTCTTGGACCGTTGCAGGGAATTGTACGGGAACAAATGTTAATTGTGCTTTTACTTGTAATTATGATTACGTCGTTTGTAAATGTTACATTGATGTTTAGGGTTGAGGAATGAAGTGTATCAACACTTGCTCAGAAAGCGCAACCTTGCGTCTTTGCAGTCACGTTCGGTATAATTTACAGCTAAATTTGTCGTGTACGAAATTTAGAAAGTGACGAATTTGAGGCAGTATTTTTAACACTTAAATGATTTCTGTCAATTTATATAATATATATATATATATATATATTATATATATAATATATATGTAACAAGATATAAAAGGTGTATATTACAGTCATTTTATATGTTTATATTTTTGTATACATGTGTAATTAATGTTAAGTGAATGTATCACGTAATTTAATTATGTAGGAGCTGTGAGAATAATAGGTTAAAAGTTGCTAACAATAAGGTAACCTTGAGGCAATAATGAGCATTAAAAGTTGCTAACAATAAGGTAACCTTGAGGCAATAATGAGCAAGAAAGTGTAATAATGCCACTAATCATTCTTGGAGCAACAATAATGTAATTTTTGTGACAGTTTATAAAATAGTCAATCAATAACGAAAAAAAAGCTTAAGTTAAATAAAAGTATTCTATTGGATTAGAAATAGCCAATCAGAGACTTGAATACATAAATTTATAAATTTAGGCGGTAGAAAACAAGTCAGTTGCTTGTAGACAGCGCTCATAACTGGACGTGTTGGTTGTAGACAGTGTTCCTAATCGGACGCGAGATGTATCCTCGAGAAATTTAATACGTATTCGTGTGAGCCGAAAATAGTTTACATGTTAAAAAGTGCAAGTAATTAACAAAACAAACTCACAGCTCTCTATATCAGTGAAGTGTTATTAAAATAGTGTCAAGAATTAATAAAAAGGAGTGAATTAAAAATTGAAATCTGTGTAAGCCTACATTCTTGATTCGCACCACCTCCCTGCTAAGAAATCCATGTCTCTAAAAATAATACTGGCGCAGCCGAGGCAAACATAAATATATAATATTTAAAGAAACAGTCAAATTACAAAGTTAATATTTTTAAATTTTTGGGACGAAGGCTATCGGGTACCATACGTGCGGTTGCTACTTCAAGTTCGGCTCCCCAACAGTTGAACTACAATACAACTCACACAACAAAACTAACTTCTTCAAATTGGCTCCCAAAGCGTGGGCAAATAACAACCTAAAAATAACAATAGAAACAACCAACTTCAAATTATCATTCTCTACTTTTAATATAAGAAACAAGAAACACTTTTCTCTTTTTGTTTAGTCACAAAAATTACAGTGACAACGCTGTTGTATTAAACAGGCATCTGGTGGCTGTGTTGTCGTTTTGACCTAAGTGACCATTCAGTGAGACGGGGCGAGCATATTATGGTTTGCACTTACCATAGTTCACACGGTAAACTTGCTAAAATTTAGGATTTTACCCTCCGTAACACGCACCTAGTAAGTAGGAAAGATATTGTATTCCACCTAAAAATTCGATATCTAAATTTCACTGGAAATACATGTTTTGAGTTTCCCTGAATCCAAAAAGCTGCATTTTTAGAAAAAGTGCCCGTGTGTGTATATTGTGATTGTGTATGTGTGTGCGTGTGCGTGAGCAGCATAATCAAAAACCAAATACTGATAAATACCAAAATTGGTGCTGTAGTTTAATATCTTCTGATGCAGCATGAAGGTTTTCAAAGGAAAGTTTCCGAAACGTTATTTTCTTAAAAATGGGTGTAACGATTTTGATGAAAATACCATATATTTAAGATACTTAAATGACAAATAAAATGCATATCTTGAATTTTCTGGGAATAGCCTGTAAGACCTTTTCATTTGAAAGGATTTTTGTATACTGAAAAACGTTAAGATATAGACTAGAACATATAACACAAAAACAGATCATTTTAAAACATATAATTTATTTCAAATAACTTCTTGTTGCATCAGATATTTCCGAGATATCTGTTATTATTAATGTGAGTTTTTTAGTATTTTGTCATCTTTTAAAATGCTGTCGTTTTTCACTTAATTCTCTCGATGGCATGGAATTTTAAGGCCGCTATATATACTTTATTACATATCTGTCTATAGATTCGATTTTGTACCAATGACGACATGTATAATAAAACTATTTCTGCAAAGTTTTATCTCGATTATAATGAAGGAGATGAAAAAATTATCTTCGTAAGAAAAGATGGTGAATGTTGTATAAAGGTAAGCGATAGTGTGTAGGGAAACTCATGTGAGTGTAACACATAAGAGTTTTAGAATTATTTCTCACCTATATGTAATATTTCACTACACACTTTTACATAAAGAGAACACAAGTGAAATTTAATCCCATAATAATAATTACGATTTGTTTTTTTTCTAATATCAATACTACTTAACGAGATTTCAATGGAAAACCCGACACCAATGTTATGCGCAGAACTCTGTAGGTCCCAAGTTAGTGTCTTCATTGCAACGGAAATCGCTTTGTAAAATGGAACACACGTCAACGCCACGTAAGGGATAATCCTTCGAAATATTACAATAAAATCCCCCAAAAACTGGACTCCCCAGTATATAATTTGATCTAAGAATGTGGCTGTAAAATCTCCAGATTCCAAGCCAGCAACTTCACCCTCTTGCCCGACTCCCTAAGGACCTGAACAAAGTTAAAGCGATGTGGGACGCGGTCGATCAGGCTACAAACCTTGCACATTACGAGCATCTCTCCAGAATGTTCCCTAGGGAACGTAGCAGCTGCCAGCGGTCTTAACATACTTCACTGCTGTCATATGAGAGCAACTGTAAAATGCTTTGAACCAGGGATCACTATTTATTATGTGCTACAATATCATCAATCAACACGTGTGTATTGTAATGGAAGTTGAGCTTCTTACAGCTGCGCCCTTTATTTTCTGGTACATTATACCGTTAAAAGCATCATAAAAATACACTAAAACCAGTGACAGACTTGATTGATACGAATAAGAGAAGAGTTGAGAAAGAAAACAGTTGCTAGTTGAATAGCCAAGGGGAGTACTTTCTATTTCAGCACTTGCACTAAGGTATTCTTGCCGTGAAAATGTTTGAGTTGTGGGTATATGTACGTAGCACCTTACCGCAAACACGACAGGTGTGGGTCGCATAGGGCAGCGTTGCTACGTTTCTGACCATGTCATAGACCTACCTATGAAAATCTTTAAATGATAACCAAACTTTGGATACGTTTATCTATTTGATATTTGTGTGCCACTAAAGTAGATTCAGTAATTAACCGTTACAATCAAATCCCAGCTCTTGATCAGTAATGAAAAGGCTTAGGAATGTATAAACTTTGAAGCACAAAAAAAAATGAATTTGGACTATTACTGGACTTAAGAAGTGACGTCGCAGGTTAAAAGCCACCCAATCCTTCGTACAGTCTGTTGGCGTGCTGACACTACTCATCAGATCGTGTTTACCTGCCCGTCAGTGGCTAATGGCCGCTGTTTCATTCTTTGATTTGGTAATAGTAGATAACTTAAAGCCAATTTAAGAATTCCTATGTCTGCTAATGAATATACCAAATGTGAACCTCTTTCTTTGTCGGTTAAAATCCCAAACGGTTTTACATTTTCTATAGGTCGGCATTATTTAGTCGCCCTTTGGATCGATTTTACAACATTTTGCCCATATTTTTATGTGTATTATTTATTGTATTCAGTTTCACACACTATACTTCTCTGATACCTTTTTACTTTCTCTGCTAGGTAGAGTAAGTGGGGGAAGTATTGCATTCCACCCAAAAATTCTATACCGAGATTTCACGGAAATACAAGTCTGAGGCCCCTCAATAAAAAAAATAGTTTTAGAAAAATGTCTGTGTGTCTGTAAAGAGCATAGCTCAATAACGAAAAATCGTGTTTAAGTTCAATTTCTTCCAAGGATGCGACATGAAGTTATTCAAGAAAATTCCCCACCCCAACTATCCTTTACATGGAACATTTTTCGAAAATTTTGAAATGGCTTCAACGGTTTTGAATAAAATACCATATATGAAAGATATTTACATGAAAAATAAAATGTATATCTTGAATTTTCTGGGAAATAGCCTATGTCCTCTTCTTTCGGAAGGAATATTGTATAATCTTGTATAACTGGTAAACGTTAAGCGATAGACGAAAACGTACTACACAATGTACCTCTTTAAAACGAATAGTTTATTTCAAATAATTTTTTGTGGCATAAGTAATTTCTGAGATATTTGTTGTTAATGGTTCGAGTTGTTTATTTCTTGGTCATTCTCTTAAAGCCCTATCAACATTCAATTCTTCTCACAATGTCATACAAACAGTATGGAATGTTAAGGCAGCGTATAGCGTCCAGTTCTTAAACATTTGACTATCGCTGTTTCCTTTTCTTTACAACGAAATGTATAATGTAGCTATTTCTGCAAAAGTTTATTTGGATTAAAATGAAGTATAAAAATAGCTTTAGTGAGACTAGTTTATATACGTGCTAATAAACGATACAGGATGGAGAAAATCATGTGATGTTCATGTGACATCAGAATTTTTTCTTTCGAGAACAAAGCTGTTAAATTAATTTTAAATGAAAATGATATGCCGATTGTGGCAAAACCTTTCACATTCTGCGAAAGTGTTTTATTTTGTTCAGCTTAGATTAGGCGGAGCATCTATCACATTTTAGATGTGTGTCCAGGGATCTAACTATTGTTTTTCTGTTCTCTAGTCGCTGAACTAAATTTTTATATTTACTTAACTTTGTGGCAAAGAAAACTCAGTTGTACAACATTGCAATTCCAGCCGCGCTGTACTGCCATATTCCCATCAAACTTTTCTTGAGCTACTGAAAAATGTTAACAGCTAATATTGTAGCGGACCAGGTTGAGCATTGAGAATTGCAACATATTTCGTTAACCAGCGCAAGTGTGGAATTCAGGTTAACAGAACACGTCCACGCTGCACAACGCCGAGTCAGCGCTTCTGTATGTATTTATACTACAGGGTTTTGACTCGGTCGCGAGAGTTGCCAGGCGAGAGTTGCCAGGCAGTTATCGAGAGCAGTTATCGCGGGAGTTGCCGGGCAGTTATCAAAGAGTCGTCAGATCAGTTGTCAGTCTCGAGAACCGTCGCCACCAGTTAACCAGGTAAGCATGCGACTCATCTGAGTTCTGTTTGTTTGCCGGGGCTTCACCCCAAACCGAATGTACTCACTTAAGGTAACAATATAACTTATTGGGTGAATGCATCCCCTGTGCTTCATTTAAATACCCCTTATCCTAGAACGCCACCCTGGCCTGCCTACCACCCCGGTACCAACGCATTCCCCCCTACCTCTGAGCTACCAACCCCCATGTGTAATCACCTACTGCGGGGGTAACCATCCCCGTGGGGTGTTACAATATATTGCTATGTTGATATGTATTTATTGTATTTGTATGAACTATGATAATCCGTAATTCCCGTATAATTCTCTCGTTAATTCCCGAGATTCTTCCTCTCATGCAAGTTTCCATGTGATTTTCAATTGGTAGTTTTCCATAGTTAGTGTGTAATAGACATACCTTTAACTGTTTTAACACTACATTTTAATCTCCCATCAAACTTCTAGAGAAACCCTAGAAAGAAAACAAGTTATTAAATGCAAAGATTCGTGTTTCTTAGTCTTTGTGTTTTAGTGATTGTTATCGCTTTTACTGTTGGTATTCAGAGCCATCTAGAGTAATAAAATGTTAAGCGTTTCAAGTGGCAAACATCCCAAAGCGTTAAATTTGATACTTCTAGTAAATATCTACCATTCAGCATCAAGGAAAAAAAAAGAAGAAAGTGCACTTAAATTTTCAATTATGATAATTATTTCTAATAGTGGCAATACTTATAGCTACAGCCTTCAAATGTTTTGTGTACAGGCGAAAAAAATCAGAAACTATGAGAAATAAGTCTCTATAGCTCATTAAGTGTAATATTTTAAAAATTACACTTAATTTCCCGTACAGTTCGCCTTTTGGATAAGCAAATTACACTGAGCGGGATGGCTCGGCGGTAAAGTCTGCGGCTTGCATTCGAGAGGTAGTGGGTTCGATTCCCGTAGCCGAATTTTTTGGGGTTCCCGGGTCGCTAGGTGAATGCTGGGAAGGTTCATTACATTCTCCGAATTTCCTGTCCTTCCATTTCAACTTCATTCTCATTTCGCTTCACCTTTCATCTGCTTGGTCTGTTTCAGGGTTAAAAATGTGGGCGGGTGTCTAGGCGTTGTATGGCGAAGGAAAAGGAATGGGAACGGTCTCCGAGTACCGCCCCCCCCAGTTCGCAAGTGGAATGTGTAATCCTGCAGGGGGGGCGGAAGGGGCCGGTTGCACCAGCTGTCATCCGGGCAGTTTCAATCTGTAAAAGGTAGGGACCCTGTCCTCTGCCCTGTCGTGTTTTTTGGTCCGGTCTCTGTCTCCTCACATCTCACCCCTAATCCCTACCCTCCACCCCGTCAGAGGCATATGCACAAAAGATCTTATAGATCGAGGTGCTAAGTCCCCCTCCGCAATTAGTCCTATTCCTAAGCCAATTACGCTAGCTTTCTTCTTCAGTATAGGTAAAACCTAATTCATTTTGAAATTCAAAGCTAGAATTTTAGGGAAATACCGAAATACAGATATACCATGCAAACATTAAAAACATGCTGTGTTTTTCTTTCTACTATAGTTCAGTACACAAACATCAACACTTTGTCCAATATATAGTTTCTTTATTAAGTACATGCGCTACTTTACATCTATTAGTATCACTTTGTCCGTATGTTCGCATAAAATAACTGGTAAATTATTGCGAGTATAGGGTTTTACATTTAAGCTATTGGTTGGAAAGGGTATAAATGCCAACTGCTGTAGGGGGTTATTCTTTGCACTATAGTAAAATAAATTAAAATACCACTTTAGTCTTTGAAAGCTTATTTCAGCAGAAGCAATCCTACTGAACTATACTTTAATAGATTAAGCTATTCAATTCCGTTCATTTTCTTCCTTACTTGTCCGATTTTGGCATAATTTAGCATTATGTTTTGTAGGAAGTGTAATTTACACTTGACTAGATAGTATATTTCAACAAAGCTGCTTGCCTGAGCTGGCATAAGGCCGAGACAGTTGTGGTATCGCGTGCTTAAACTAGATATAATTTCTCTTATTAATTAATACAATAAAGGTAAGAAAGTGTATTTTATTAATTATTACCTATTTTATGAAATGTTTAAATTAAATCATTTATTTTATTGTATGTTTTAAAATTATTAAATAAAAAATATATTTCTTATTTAATTTTATTTCATTGGATGCCGAGGTACACAACTTGTGTATCTGGTAGTTAAATATCACTTTACCTATTTGGGTTTTACTCTTGGTGTTTAAATTGGAACATTCATTTTTTTCGTAGTTTCATTCCAAATTAAAAAACAAGTGGTTTTCAATTCCGGTGCCTTTCATTATACATTGCAGATTTTACCACGAATGCACAAAACAACTGCAGTGAGAAATAAATACCACTAGAAAAAATTGTATCATTCCACAGTAAAGAAATAACTATGCCACAGTCGCCTATGAAAGCTTGGTGCGCGTTCCACTATGAGGCAGTCGTTAACTTAACTATCAATTAATTTTTGTGCACGTTTCTGGGTTAAAAAGAATCTCACAAAAGAGAGAAAACAGATGCTCATAATGTTTTCAGGCAGTCTTAGAGATACTTTCCTGGTTCAGTGGATAGCACATGCACTCCTATCGCACTATAGGTTGAACGTTTTTTTTTTTCTTTTTTTTTTTCAAATTTCGAGTTTTATTCAAGTTGCACAAGACTAAGGGAACTTAATACGGAGAGCTTCCTAAAACGTAATATCTAAACGGCTCAACATGTTTCAACTTTATTGAAGTTGGTGCGAAACTATTGGAGAGTCTACTAAAAACTTAAGGATATTCAGGATCAATTCACTAAATATTCAAGATAAAGATAAAAATTGCATCAACAGTACTGCATTCTCTGCAGTAGTAAAATCAAACGCCTGAGATTTAACGCTAGTGCCCTGTAAAGTTCCAAATTTATTTCGCCAAACTTAATCCGAAACAAGAAACGCTGCGCATACGAAATTGAAATGTCATGTACGAGTTTGAAGAAAGTTACGTGTAACATTTGGTTGAAATCCTTACAAAAAATTCGTCATCCTACGTGGTGTAGTGGTTACCATGCTAGCCTCTAGTTCCCGAGGTCGCGGGTTTAAACCCGGCGGAGGGCGATGGATTTTTTCGGGCGTAAAATCCTTAGCATGGCTTCCTTCGGAAGGGAAGTAAAGTCAGTGGTCCCGTGTCGTAGATTTACGGCACGTAAAAGAACCTCAAGTCTGATAAAGAGGTCTCTGAGCAAAATTATCGGTCTTTCACGCCCAATATAGAATGGGACGCTAAGGACCACAGCAGTTAAAGAGCGTCCATAAATAAAACTAAAAAAAAATAAAATTACAAAAAATCCTGATGCGATACATTCATACGGCTTCCTCTACCCACTGTCGTTTATTTTTATAGGCGTAGATTTTACAAACTACTCCTATGAAAGCTTATTACCTACTTTCTCTACCACGTACACGGTAGGTAGAGAATATGTCATTCCAGCCAAAAATGCGTTACGTATTTCCGGTGAGAAGTCGGTATCGAATTTTTGGGTAAATGCAATACTTCTCCTACCTATAGGTACCTGGTAGAAAAAGTAATAAGGACAGCTTATATGGAGACCGTTCAGGCATGCGTCAGAGTAATTAGATAGGTATGAAGTTAGTTTTTATATTGAAATCATCCTAATATTTAGCACTTTAAAGCGAATCTAAAATAAAATACTTTAATGAGTTGGCATTTTCTATATAAGAATTTAAGGAACACATGTCGACACCTTTCAAATTTGTAGCCCCCAAAATTTTACTAGTTTTAGCACGAGTTTTATAAATATTCATAATCAATTTTACCAATGATACGGCATTATTTCCGCCAAAAGTGTAATTTAATGTTTTCAGTAACACTTTTGTCTTATATTTTCTGTTTTTACAATAACTGTGTAAGCTACTACGCAGATGTCTGAAACTACACCATAATATCGCCCCGAGTTGGATTAAGCAGACCGGTAGCAGCTGTAGGACTAACGCACGTGGACTCAGGCGACTAAATTACTGCTAGTTATTAACGCTCTAAGTGTTATATGCCGGACGAGCGCTGGTCTGCTACAGAAGTTGTGTGATGAGCCTCTCATTCATGTTGCATGTTGCCTCGTTATGACTTGCCTGTTGCATACATACATCAGCTGTTTATCGATTTGCTGACCTGAGAAAGGGTGCACATGCTCAAAACAGCTTGGAAGCTTGGCAGGTGATTGTCGCTGTGTATCTCAAACCTGACCCAAATTAAACCTCCCACTGCTGCTGGCGTTTCCTATCAGGGAAAGTATTTTATCCTTAGTAGCGGAACGTGACTGGCCCGTCGAGAGATGAACACCATAGTGGAAGAGTAAAACAAGTCGCTATGAGATAGTTTTACAGCAAAAACGTTAAGGGTGCACACAGTTAAAATATATTTGTGTTCGTGTGCTATATTGGTGTTAAATCATGTAGTTTAAACAAAATACGTATATAGTGGTTTTATCATTTATAAATACAGAGGCCCTCATGTGAAGTTTAAGTAATTTATGCACAGGCCACGTAGCCCTTTGAAATTTCTGTATTTTGCATAGGATGGAATTTTGTTCCCCTGATTCTTAAATACTATTTTTTGCACGATCGGTGTTTCCTACGTCTTCTCGATATCTATAGATATAAATTTAGAATTCCAATGCATGAATTCGTTTCCAAAGAAACCAATGTCCACCAACATAAATACGTAATAAAATACAATACAGGCTGTATCGTAATGAATAGCGCAAACTGAAACGGTTGAAAGAGTACGATAGTAGAAGCATGGGTGCGCAAACAAGCCGTGTGAGAGATAATTACAAGCCACCACTGGCTTAATTAAGCAACATCGGTCTAATTAGTAAAAATGAATTTGAAAAGTAGACTTCCCGTTTAATAATTACAATTCCAAGTTGCCTCAAAATTCACTCATAGCTTAACTTAACATGGAATACAATTCTACAGTTTGGTTGTTACATGTTATTAATACTGTGCATTCTTCCTGTTAAAGGTGGTGCTCAAAGTGTTGTCCTTGCACCTGAATGTAATACTGTATTCGTCTCTGCAGTGAGTTTCAAATTCTTTCAAGCACCTCCGGATCATCTCGGAATTCTTGACAAGCACGTACCTACCTACATTTCTCTGCTCCAGTACTTCAACCGTGTCAATGGGAGTGCTGTACACTACACTTTGAGGTGACCCCATACAGAAAAATCTAAAGAAATGAGATCAGATGATCGTGGAGGCCAAGGTACGGACCCTCCTCGACCTATCCATCTTGGACCATATCTCCATGTAAGATGCCGGTGCTTCATCATGCATGTACCACATACTCCGACGTTGATCAAGGGGAACATCCTCAAGCAATTCACGTCAATGGGAGCTCATAACCACACGTTCAGCACACGGCTTGTATTCGGACCAATGTTTACTGGAACCTTTTTGCTTCTAATATCGTATACTTTCAAGCGTTTCAGTTTACACTTTCAATTATGATATATTCTGTATACACAAGGGCGGAAGGAAAATACAATCCTATTTTCCATGTCTCTTCAATATGTGCATCTTCTGTGACTTCAAATTCTTCTTGAAGTAAAAAATAATTGATATGATTAATTTCAAACAAGCAGCTTTGAATCATGCAATCCACCATCAAACAACTGACTAATAGAATACTAAATTATAGAGTCTTACTATGCTATAGAATTAGTTATAGCTGTTGAATTGATGGCATTGCATTACCGGAAATCCTAGGTAACGTTGGGTAGGTTTATTGGAAATTATATGTTTAAATTAATAATTCATTCAAAATAATTAAACAAACGATCGTGCAAAAACCAGCATGCAATAAATATGTGTTAAATGCATAAAAGAATCTCGGAAATGGAAAATACACGACTTCGTCTCGTCTTTTTAAACTATTCCTGGATTCTGTAATATTACACTTCCCACATTCATATATCAATGTAATATTTCTGTAATGTTATCGTTTATCGGTACCTATTAAATCGGCGTCCTAAAATATAAAAAATAATTATTTTCAGCCTTAATACTTAATTGATGGAGCGCCTTGTAAATTATTGAAATAATTAAACAATACCTAACTTAAACTACGGGGGATTTTTCAATGAAAATTTATGATATGTATGCCATTACTTCCATGTTTGTAGCATTTAGAATTTTTGCGTCATAGGTTCCCTATTCCGTTGCATTAATACAAAAGGTCAGTGCATGTAAGCAACATGCGTGAGACAGACCATGCAAACCTAGTATGGCACTGTTTACGTGCATCAATCCAGTTAGAAAGTGGAAACAGCACAGTGAGGAAGTGAAAACTATTTGGAAACTAGCAGACATTAGACCATACTAAAGCCTGAACGGTGTGTAATTATGCTGCTGAATTGGTTGTTGAGTAGAAGCTACTTTGCAATTGAAGGAGTTTGTTGTAAACTACTGTTCCTGCACGCATTCAGCATGCATCTAAAGCCGCTTAAGCGAGACCGAAGTTTGGGATGGTCGACGGAGGAATCAACCGTGTAATTTCAAGCAGCAGAATTCAGAATGAGACTAAGGGTTCCGATTAGAGCTTCTACTGGCATAAACATTTAAAATTTCCACGAAATGAATGATTTTGTGATACTAGGAACAAGATGAGTTGATACATGGAATTACGGTCCAGAGATGGATTATGTTACCTTACCTTTACGCCAACAAGGTCCCCGGATCTCTCACTAGTGAATGTTTATCTCTGGGAACACAATCGTCAACGAAAGGTCCGTTGGCAAAGAAACACACGTTTTAGTGAGTATCAAGTTATCTGGCGTGAAAATCATGGAGCAGTCATTAGAGTTCAGTAGTCCATAGTGAGATACACGGCTGTGTAGGTAAGGTAACCATGCATTTGCAGCCATTATATAACTTAACACAGTGCTTGGATCTCGTTTTATTAGCATAAACGAACAACAAATTGCACAAAATAATTCGCACTGCATTTTCATTACTTACCGCTGTAGTAACATTGTGAACCGATGTTTTATTACACTAAAATGGACATCCTTCAGCCGCGTACGAAAATGTACACTAATTTCGTGAAGACGCTGGATTTTCGCTTTTGGAAGCGGAAAAAACTATTTTTTTTTGCGAAATATTCTGAACTAATTTGGTCATCTCGGTTGCAGAAGTAGAACAGTGGCGAAATAAAAGAATCAAATTGTGCCATTATCTAGTATGGCATTCTCCTTGGATAACATATATGCATTAGGAACACCTTATTGCGTATAGATCGTCAAAACCAAAAGTATCTGTGTTACATTCACATGGCTGTCTCTACCAATAACAAATTCACATATTTTAATTTATTATATTATTAGTATTGTGACCATGCGCGAAGCTACCTGCAGACCGCCTGTAAACGCCTCCCGGCCCGACATCTGGGTTGGAACAATAGCCATTGCGGAACAAAAGCTCATTATGTGCCGCTTCCCTGTTCCAGAAAATTCCTTTCGGCATGCTTTAGCACCCTCCTCTTCTAGAACATTTCGCGAGGCTTATATAAGGCGTTGCATTGCTCGGGAGTCAGTTAAGAAGTTACGAAGTTAAGGGCAATCAAGAAATCTAAGAGTTTGGACAGTGCTGAGTGCAGTTCAGTTGTGATTCGATTCGACGGATCAGTTGTGTTCTGTTCTGAGTGTGTGTCAAAAATGTCTCAAGTGTAAAGTTTGTGCTACGCTGAGCACCTAAAGTGACAAGTAAAGTTATTGTTACAATATAAACGGTGATTCTTCTATCAACGTTATGTTACTCACGTACATTTTTACCCAAGCATCATTTCAAATTAAACAAAAGGACTTCGATATTATCATTCAAATCTTTCTTTGTGATGACAAGTTCTTGCTACGGAAAGAAGCCAAGAACCACTAACTCAAGGTGACCTTAGGAGAGGTTAAAACTTGCAACATGGGATATGTCGAAAACTACTAAAAGCTACGAAAAAAAATGATACAAACTGCGTATTTTAATCAGCTCTAAATGTTTCCTATACTAGTTTTTGTCTATCTGTTAAGATTTTCTTAATATAAAAATGTAACAAAATAAAGGGAAGTTCACAGAATATTCAAGGAGAATTCAAGATGTACACCACTCATTTTCTAAAAAAAATGTTTTTCTTATTCGGGGCTTAAAAACCTGTATATCCCTTAAAAATTCGATATCGAATTTTGGTGTGGAACACAATACTTCACAGCTTCCAGGTGACGTTTTCAGTTAATTCAGCCATTATGACTCTGGAAACGAGCAATAGCATCTGTAAGTTATCTCAGCGGTGGTTACGAAAGGCAATCTGGATTATCCTAAGAGGAGGAATCACAGCTCAATGGCCCAATTGTTGCTTGACCGAAACTCGGCAAGCGATAATAAATTGCGCACGCGGAGCGACAGTATGCATGCTTTCACATTTTATATGTTGGATCTTCTGCACCATTTCACTCAAATCGTTTAATAAGAGTTTAACGATATTCGGTGCCGTAATTTCAAAGTACTATTAATCCTATTTGTTGTTATTTGTTGTTATTTAACAGTAAACATTCATCCTTGTCGATATGTATAAAAAAGTCTATATTTTAGCTGCAAAGAGTGACCTATAGAGGAACGAGTCGTTTTAAGTTGGTATTGAAACGCGTAGCTCCGCTCTTAATTAGCGTCATCTTTCTACCTCCCCCTTCTACCAAAATTTCAACCAATTGACTGAAAATTTCCTATGTGATTTCAAAGAATGAACACTGTCAATGAATTGTCCACGTTGTTAGTTGAGAAACGTGAATTTAGTAATAATCACGAAAATTATAATAAAGTTGATGAAAATAGTGAATGTTTTTAACGCCGTTTTATAACTACTGCGATCATATTATAGTGTATTATAGTGGAGGTGGTAGTAGTAGTAGTAGTAGTAGTAGTAGTAGTAGTAGTAGTAGTAGTAGTAGTAGTAGTAAATTATGTTATAATTCCACCATAAGTTATATACACTTATTATATTCTTGCATATAAATACTAATGAAATAATAAAGTTATTGAAATTGACAAATACATTCAAGTAACCGTCTTTTTCTCGATAACAATCATTCCAAAAACGCAGTCAACCAGTCCCCAATCACTATATCCGAAGGCAGCATTTATTTTAGACTTCTCTATTTCTAATTAGAAGAAAAGTTTGATATGAATATTTTGGCTGTTGCGAATTTTAATGGTGTATTTCTCACCCATTCCTCCAATTGCAAGGTGGAGTCGCTAATTGAATTGCGTTGGGCTAATCCAGCCCTAATTGTTTACACCAGTCAGAGTGGACTCAAAAGAGGGGCTATTACTGACTCTTCATTTCCATACAGAATATAACGCTGCTCATGATTCATGATTATTTCTTGGTACTTGCTTCAAGACATTCATAGAGAGAGGTGATTAAATGCTGGCTGGAAACTAGTGTTAGTTAGACAACACTACTGAAGAAGAAACAACGGTATTACGATCTAGAGAAATGGACCACTTTATGCAACCAATTATTAAACACATTTTTTGTCATATGAAATGCGGGCAAGAGAGACCGCATATACAGAGTGGACCATTTAAGTAGAGACTGTACAATATCTCCATAACTAAAGGCTGTAAAAAAATTTATTTAATAAAAGTTGCTTGATATTATGCGGCAAAGTAAATGCCTTAGTCGTGTTTTGTTTGTAGGACGTTGTGATGGTTATTTTAGAGTCAATTTAATTACTTTCTCTACTACGTATAGTAAGTAGGGGAAGTATTGCATTCCACCCAAAAATTCGATACCGAGATTTCACCGGAAATACATGTTTTGAGACCTCCTGAATCCAAAAAAAGCATTTTTGGAAACATGTCCGTGTGTGTGTCTGTGTGTGTGTCTGTGTGTCTGTGTGTGTGTGTGTGTCTGTGTGTGTGTCTGTGAACAGCATAACTCAAAAACTAACAGTCGGATAAACACCAAACTTGGTATTTACGTTCAGTATCTTCCAGAGATGCGACACGAAGATTTTCAAGAAAATCCCCCACCCCAGACTACCCTTTACATGGAACATTTTTCGAAAATTTTAATTTTCTCAAAAATGGCTCTAACGATTTTGATGAAAATATCATATGTTTAAGATAATGTCATGAGAAATGAAATGTATATCTCGAAATTTCTGGGAATGTCTCCAAAAGTATTCTTCATTATGAACGACTTTTGCATAACTGGTAAACCATAAGAGATAGACAAAATTTTACTACACAAAAAATGTAGATCGCGTTAAAATACACAACTTATATCATATACATTTTTTTTGTTGAGTGAACCGTTTTCGAGATATTGCTTGTTATTTCCTTAAATTTTCCAATACTTATACTTTTTCTCAAATTCGTTATTCATTTTTTTATGTCCTGGACATGCAAAGAGAATGGAATGCGCCACATAGCAACCAGCGATAAAATATTTGACTATCGCTTAAAAGCTACCATATTCCCCTTGCATCTACAAGAAAATTACAAATAAGATTGACATCTCGATATCTCGATTAATATGAAGCATATGGAGAATAGGCGTTTGTAAAAATAGATTGTACAAGAGTAGAGAAAGTCATGTGAGTGTAACACATCAGATTTTTTTTTAATCGGAACCTTCAATTAGGGACAATTTAAGTTGACCATAAAATGACCATCACAGCATCATGACTAATGGCATTTACTTTCCCCCATAACATCAAGCAAATTTTCTTCAAGACATTTCTTTCCACAACGCTTAGTTTTGGAGATATTGTACAATCTCAACTTAAATGGTCCACCTGTATATATGGAATTTCAAGTTAAGTATTTTCTCTGAATGTGAGTTCGTTCTTCGAAAGAAGTTTCTAAAGGAATCACTATCTTTAACTGTTAAATCTCTTTTGCTATCATTTGCTCTTCTTTAAACACTGTTACTACCCATATAAATGCTTCAATGTTATTGTACTAGATTTGCTTTGGACGCGAAATACTGCGGGGCATATATTTTAGACACTAGTTGAATGTCCAAAAATGCAGTGTTGAAAACACAAGGACTACGGTTGTTGTCCGGTCCACCCAGGCTTTATACACGGATTATACTGTCTGTAACTCGCAAACGCTGTCTGCAGTCGTAACTATCCTGGATGTAGAAAACAGCGAGCTTCGCCTGGAACTGCAAGTATTTACAGCGGCCATAGATTAGCGAAATAGTACCAAAACGGTCTGTGAATTTGCTTAAAAGCACTGTATATATTTGCTTACACTACGTCTACGGACGGGAACACTCATTACACTTGCGATCTCCTCCGCAGCCATTCGCTCGACCAAATAACGGTAGATGTATTACTTGTGTACTTTCTTCCTGTAACTTTCAATATTTTTTAGAATAAAGGGGTACCCGTCTGTGGATTGAAACTTTTGCTTAGAAGTTCGAGTACTTATTTGCAGCTTCCTCAGTGAATCTCGATATGAAAGAATTGGTAAACTATGGCAGGCAAGTTCTACGAATAGATTAAATGAGCCCTGTTCATGGAATTGATTTCTGTGAGCTGTACTTTGGAATTTAGAGGAATTTATCCCATTTTGGCAGAAAATATCAGGTACAATTCATTGCAACAGTTAATCAGAACCTCAGAGTTCCTGATTTCTTCCAACCCGATTGAATTTTCTCAGTGTTTCTCCTCGCTGCAACTTACCACGAAACCCGAAAACAAAAATTCAGAAGAAATTTCCAAGGCCCTTTCAAATAAATACGTCATCAATAAGTAAATGCGAATAACTATTCAAATGTTTCACTATACGAGAAGTTAACACGAAAGCAAATAATTGTAAATAGGAACATCTGATGTGTTGCACTCACATGACTTTCTTTACTCTTGCACCAACTATTTTTGCAAACGCTTATTTTCCATTTATTCATATTAATACAGATAAACATTTGCGGAAGCTATCTTATTGCTAATTTTCTTGTAGTTGCAAGTGGAATATGGTAGGCTTTAAGCGATAGACAAATATTTTAATAGCTGGTTGCTATGTGGAGTATTCCATTCTCTTTGCATGTCCAGGACATAAAAAAGGTATAACGAACTCCAATTTTAGAAATAGTATAAATATTGGAAAATTAAAACAAATAACAATGAATATCTTGGAAAGGTTCACATGACAAAAAAGTAACAAATTGTGTATGTTAACGAGATTCACATTTTTTGTGAAGTAAAACTTTGTCTCTGTTACGGTTTAGCAACTATGCAAAAGCCATTCAGAATGAAGAGGACTTTTGGGGGATATTCCCAGAAAATTAAAGATATACATTTTTATGCGATAAAATTATCTTAAATATATGATATTTTAATCAAAATTGCTATGACCATTTTTGAGAAATTCAAAATTTTGAAACAATGCTCCATGTAAAGGGTAATCTGGGGTAGGGGAATTTCCTTGAAAATCTTCGTGTCGCATCTTTCAAAGACACTTTGAGGTATGCTGTTCACAGACACACAGTTACACATTCACACACACACACACACACACACACACGAGATTTTTCTAAAAAAAATTATTTACGGTGCCTCAAAACATGTATTTTCGGTGAAACCTCGATATCGAATTTTTGGATAGAATGAAATACTTCCCCTACTTACTATACCTAGTAGAGAAAGTATAAAGCTAAGGCTCAAAATATGAATTTATCAATGTGAAGCTGAATGAAAGTCACTACTATGAGAACCTTATTCTACCAGCGCTGCAATACTGCCTCCAAAGTTTACTTCACAGTGAATTGCTCTTTTAAGACACAGCTCGAAAGTAATTAGTAAATGAAGTAATAGACGTAGATTCAGTTCTAAGTCCTTATTTTCGCATTGTTATAGCCAGGATTTGAACCACGGATGTTCGGCTTTCCATGCTCTTGCTCTAACTAATTGATAGCATACCGGCAGGACATTAAATTCCCAAACTGACTCGCATTTGTACTTTTTCTGCTACGTATAGCAACTAGGGAAGTATTGCATTCCAGCCAAAAATTCGATATCGATATTTCACCGTAAATATATGCTTTGAGGTGCTCTGAATCAAAATAAATAATTTTTTGTCAACAGGTCCGTATGTGTGACTGTCTGTCAGTCTGTGAACAGCATTACTCAAAAACAAAAAGTCGGATAAATACCAAAATTGGTACTTGAGTTTACTATCTTCCAAGAATGCGACACGAAGTTTTCAAAAAATCCCACACTTAGACTACTCCTTGCATGGAGCATTTTTCGAAAATGCTGATTTTCTCAATAATGCCTTTAACGTTTTGATTAAAATAGCATATTTTTAAGACATTTTCATGGCAAACGAAATGTATATCTTGAATATTCTAGGAATTTTCTCTTCATTCTGACTGACTTTCGTATAACTGGTAAACCGAGACAGACAAAATTTTACTAAACAAAAATGTAGATCTCGTTAAAACACACAATTTATGTTATATAATTTTTTGTTGAGTGCACCATTTCAGAGATATTCTTGTTATGTGTTTGAATTTTCCATACTTATACTTTTCTCAAATGGGCATTCTTATGCGTTTTTTATGTCTTGGACGTACAAAGAGAATGGAATGCTCCACATAGCAACCTGCTCTTAAAAGATTTGACTGTCACTTAAAGCCTATCATATTTCCCTTCCACCTACAAGAAAATTAGCGATAAGATTAATATCTATCAAACTCGATTAACATGAAATATATGGAGAATGAGCGTTTGTAAAAATAGTTTGTACAAGAGTAGATTATTTCATAGTTAACCAGTATTAGGTCAATAAATTATAAGATCCGTAGTTCAAATCCGGCTATGGCTTGAATTTTTCAGTCTTATTTTACCTTTCCTTTGGCCTGCATACGGCATATGTGGGAGAAGATCAGAATTCTTCGGCACATATCTGGGAAATAAGATTTTGATATGACCCAAGGTGCAAAATATATCCTGTTTAAAATTATATTTACATCGTAAATCAGCAGAAATTGGTTAATTACCGAACATAAGTTTTACAGCTCACGGTGTGATTTGACGCCATTTTCAGACACATTGACCTTATCTACACACATCAAAGCTCATTATACATTCTCTTTCCACATTTTCAAATTAATTCCAACTGCCAGAGGACAGATCTAACTATATAACCCTATTTACGTATGATATATTATTTGTCAGATGAAGTAGATTCATTTAACTGATGTGTAACACGTTCTCTCTGTCATTAGCTATATTTGCATAAATAACGTGGAATGTTTAGTGTAAAATAGACTTCGGAGAGATAATGGCTGATAACAAAGATATTCCGCCTGTAAATTGTAGTTTACTGGATGGATTACGAGAATTTATTAGTCATTTACATTCATTACATTATTTTTAAAGGCGCCGGGGTAGCGGAGCGGTTTCATTTCCAGCTCTCATACTGAGAGTACGGGGTCCGATATCCCTCTCTGGGAAGGCAATTTTAAGTCGGCCCAATCCACGCCTTCGCCTGTGACTTGTTCATCTAAGTATCCCCAAGAACCAATATGGTTCGGGGTCCACGTAAAAGCTGTAGTCCTGTCATTCCAGCAACGGATTCCCTCTGGGTGCCTCCACATCAGAAATGTAACCAGTAATCGTTTGGTGGAATGAGGTATCTTTCGAAGGTTATAGGCCATAAGGGGAGCGTTAGAAACAACGATATTGTTTTCAATACACCTCAAGCTGCCTTTTACACGACTCGTATATTTATATTGAATGTATTTAAATCCTCACTTGCTCAAAATGTTCACAAGTGCGTCCAAGTTGAAATACTTTTCTGTGCAAACATCACTTTGTGACTTGGCTACATTTTGAGACATAATTATACTGCGTGCAGAAAAAGGAACTTGTAGAGTAGGAAGGAAGGACTAAAATAAGCATTTTGAGAATAAGAATTAGGGATCGCAGAAGCGGTATTACTGCGCTGTATGCCTCAACATTAAATGCTTCATGTTAGAGATTCCGATTGTGAAACCCGTTTGTGGTGTTTCAGATGTAAACAAAACGCACTCTTGTGCAGCACTAGTCTCTGTCGCTAGCTGCGTTTGATCTTCAATGCTGCATTTGTATTGTGAAGTCTTTTGGATGTTACAGTAATTCTGAACGTTTGTTTTGTTCAGTACAAAGTACAATAAGTGAGTGCACGTAATGGTAGTTTCTGATTATGTACCAGGACTCATTAGCTGATACTACTTACACAATTATAGTTTGAGTTACATTTTACTTATTGAAAACTGAAGGTATTTCATCAAGTCAGATTTCAATTAAATTCACACAGCGCTCCTGTTGTTATACTGCATCTGTTATCGCATGCTCCTAACCTCAAAATGTTTAGCTTGGTACTGACTTTCTACACTAAACTTTTCTGCACATTGTTTTTCCGCATTGTATGTTATCTTCCATTTATTTTATATCATTTTGTTGTGCATATGATAACTTACGATTTCCTCCGTAATGCTGTGTAGTGAAAGGGAAACAGAAACCAGGGATAGCAGTTTCCCTAAAATTTCAGATTCATACGGTTACCTGCCTCGTATTATACATGGATGCATTGATCGAGTCTTGCATCGCTGATCTCAACTACCCTGCATCAGTAGTTCCATTTTCTGCCCCGTCACACATGAGGGTAAATCAAAAAACATCAATCCGAAATATGCAAAATAAGATGTTATAATCTAGATATTTAATTCATTATTTAAACACTTTTGACTCAATAATATTGTATAAAATTAATCTGTTACTTTGCTACCCTTTCTTCACTTCCTGGGGAACTACAGAAATATTCCGAAGCACAATGGGCAACTTAAAAATATAGAAAGAAATGGGAAATGCTACGGCATATATAACCATTAATAATACCTTATTGTATAATGTATTAATTTTTAATCATTATTAAGTGCCAAACAATGCATTACAGCCCACTCCGTATTGTGGAAAACACATGTTTAGTACACATTCAATAGGTTAGGGAGAGTTATTTGGATCAGCTTTTTCTACGAATTTATCTTATCTTGAAAGATGGATTTCATATTACCCTAAGCTCTAGGGACTCCGAGTTTATTTTAAGGTTTAACAACCATTTCGTTCATTCAGCTCCGATGTACCCTAACTGGATAAAGCTAGTTAAACTTGAATCAAAATGTGTATATCACCAGGCTTAAAGCTAAGCAGTTTTGCCAACACTTAAATTTTATTGGCAAGATCGCGAGTTTCAGCTCCTTTTTGTTTAAATTTTGGCGAGATACGAGCATAATTATCTGATAACCCTAGGTCCAGACCAGTCTTACATTAGCGCCTTTGTGAGTTAACTGCACACACTGTAAGCTAGTCGCACATATCGATGAGAAATTAGTAAAAAGGTAAATGTACGAACGAAGTAGCCTCTAGTTACCGAGGTCGCGTGTTCAAACCCGGTGTAGATTTACGGCACGCAAAAGAACCTCAAGTCTGATAAAGAGGCCTCTGATCTTTCAAGACCAATGTAGAATGGGACGCTAAGAACCATAGTAGTTAAATAACGTCCATAAATAAAACTCAATTTGTTTTTGCCCGAAAGCACCCGAGGCGGGTCGTAGCCGAGCTGTCCCTGAAACGCCATCAGGAAGAAACCTCCACAGAGCGCATAGTCACCGTCCAACCACAACTCGCCGAACATTATCACCTGGTCCTACACCCCTGAAACACATGACAAGGAAGATGACAGGTACAAGAAATGAGTGTCAGGAAAGTCGTGGTAGAATATGAACCACCGCAACATTCGCCTGTCTACCCGCAGAAACCACGAGAAACCCATGGGTCAGAGTGGACGGTCACTGGGGATCGAACCCGAGGCCTCCCGAATGCCAGTCGCACACATTACCGCGCCGCCACTTCACTCGATCAAAGTGGAAATTCCGTTTACTATACAAAAATAATGTATAAGGCAATAGCATTTAAATTTGTTTCTTTTTTAATACTTCACTTTAAAATATTTAAGATGTTTATAGTATATTATCACCTATTCTTGTATTATTTACTAAGTAGCTGAGTTTATTCCATAGTAAAAAGACGTTTAGAACCTGACATTTGTTTACAATTTTCCTTCTTTTGAGTATTATGTTTTCAGTGATAAGATGTATACTGTTCTATTTGACTCTATGCATAGAGTTTTGTGAATAATATAGCCTTACAGCAGAGAAATTACGGTTTCAAAGAATAGAAAAATACATGCTTATACGTTGAGGCAGTATTTTTAACACTTAAATGAATATATATAAATTTAATAACAGCCCGCCTTAAAGCAATATGTGTATGTAACAATATATAAAAGTGTATATTACAATCATTGTATATGTTTATATTATTGTATCCATGTGTAATGATGTTATGTGAATGTATTACGTAATTTAATAATGTAGGAACTGTGAGAATAATAGGTTAAACGTTGCTAACAATGAGATAACGCTGAGGCAGTAATGAGTTTGAGAGTTTAACAATACTACTTCTGATTCTTGAAAGCAATAATGTAATTTTAGTGACAGTTTATAAAATAGCCAATCAACAACAGAAAAAGCTTTAGTTAAATGAAGGTATTCTATTGGAGTAGGATTAGCCAATCAGAAACTAAAAAGGAGGTATATTTACAAATTTAGAGTTCAGTTGCCTGCAAACAGCGTTACTAACCAGACGCAAAAAGTGTCCTCAAGAAATATAATATGTATTCTTGTGAGACGTAAATAGTTTACGTGTTAAAAAAATTGCAAGTAATTAATAAAAGAATCTCACAGCTCTATATCAGTGAAGTGTTATTTAAATCGTGTCAAGCATTAATAAAAGGAGTGAAGCAAAACTATAATCTGTGTAAGCCTACATTCTTGTCGCACCACAACCCTGTTAAGAGAAACGTGTCTCTAACAATAATACTGACGCAGCCGAGGAAAACATAACTATTTAATACATATAGAAACAGTCAAATTACAAAGTTAATAGTTTTAAACTTTTGGGTCAAAGGCCACCGGAAAGTACATTTGGGGCGAAGGCTACCGGAAATTGTTTAATATACGTGCGGTTGCAACTACAAGTTCGGCTTCCCAACAGTTGAAATATAATACAACTCCTTCAATACAACCTACTTCAAATTGATGTCCAAAGCGTGGTGCAAATAATGTAAAGATATAATAACCTTCTTCAAATTGTCGTCCATACGTGGAGCTAATAAATATCTTTCTCGGCGTTAAGCACAGATACATTTGCGGTCTTTGCCCACTACATTTTACACATAGTATAAAACACCAAAATATCGTTTGTAACTTGCAAGGATTGAACAGTGAATCAAGAAGTGCAGATTTCGTTTCTGACAGAAATTTATTCTTATATATATAAAAACTTGCTTGTAAAGAGTTATCCTTCTAATGGCGTAGGATCTAAACATGAAGACAGGTGGAACTAGAATATTTTCTAGCCAATCTAGTGTTTTGTATGACATAAGTTTGATAATAATAAGCTCAGCTAAATCACATCGTAGAATTAAAAGAGGTTTATAAATACTCTATGTAGTTATAGTGGTAAACTTTAAAATTAATGAATAATGACAGTAATGCACCGAGTGGTGGAATGAAAGTGTCGCGTAATTCGAACAACCTGGGTTCGTACCCTTGATGTAAATATTTTTTATTATTTAAATTTTAAATTTGTTAAATATATGGCAATTCAATATGTTTTTCATGCATAAGATCTATTAATTTGAAGACATTCATGGATAAAAACAAAAACAAAATACTCTTTTCGTTTTTAAAGTAAATCAATATTAATAATAATTGTAGAGTGAAAAACTAAACCAAATATTTAATTGACTTAATACTGGATGTGAAACTTGTCTGATTATTAGTTGTGAATGACGCTGGCGTGATTATGCGCGCGCACCTCAGAACCTTCTGCAGATTCTGTAATATGTTAGCAATCATACTGACTTTCGCTACGGCTGAGCGCAAAGATAAAGACGAAGCTACAAGGAGATCTCTCCTTACGTTAGTGAATGTTGCTGGACACTCTATGACTCAGGCTGCAAGAACACTACGAGGTGGGTGTGGTTGTGTAAGGTTGTTCGTCGTTGACATGGTTCGGGTCGAAAACGTTTGTCCACTCCTCAGCAGGACACTGCACTTCTAGAAGAGGCAGACAGCAATGTCTTACAGCATTTGTCTCCAATTAGAAGCAATTATAATTTCCCTGGATTGAACCACACGCCTTGCGTCGTTTGACTACAGCAGGGCTCTTTGCTCAATAGGTAGCTAAGAAGTAGCATCTCACAGACGATCAGTGATTATGTCGCCTCGCAATTGCAGAAGAAACCGTCAACCGCTACAGAGGAAAACGTTGCGATGCAAAATACGTGTCACAAATGGATCGCCAAGGTCGCGTATCTATGTCGTCTTGAGGTTGATTGTCACGAGATGGTCTAGGCGTTTTATAGCAGCTTCGTGGCCTTTAAGTAGCCACCAATATAAAGGCATCCTCGAAAGCAACATGGTTACTTCTATAAGGACTAGATATCTCAATGGAATGATTTAATTCCAGCAGAATAATCACCCTGTCCACACAAGCCAGTAGATTTCAAAAAGGTTATCGCAAATGCAATATATCACAGTGATTGATTGGCCTCCTTGCTCACCAGATTTCAATTCTATTGAAAATGTATGGGCAGAGGTGAGGAAAGCTTTAGAGTTAAATTGGCCTGCAAGACAAAAAAGGTTTTGTGGGATCAAATACACGATGCTTGGAACGAAATATCCTTTCGTGAAAATTTGACTAGGCATTTGATATCATCCATGCTCCATAGAATGAGGTCAGTAATAGGTTTTACACACGCGATATTATGTAATCTCCATTTTTTGATTTGTTGTTTCATTTAGGAATATATTTATTTATTTCATATTTAGTTTGAAAACGAAAAGGAGAGAGTTTCAGTATTTATGTGTGAGCATTAAAGCCTTGAAATCAAATAAGACTTGGAAATTGGAAAAAAAAGTTATGTTCGGGATGCGAACCTTCGTAGGCCTAATTAATACGTACCTGCTTATAACCGCTCGTTGTCAGCGCATATTCAATAGCTGAGTGTCAATATGAAAGGTGACAATAGAAGGAAACTAAACGCACGTGTCCCGAGACACCATTGTGAATCGGCGGCGGAAACGATTTGCACTTCGACAAATATACGCTTCGAGCATCTTCATTTTTTTTCTTAGGGTGTACATTTTATTTGTCATGTAAATATCTTTAACATCTGCTATATTATTCAAAAGCGTTAAAGCCATTGTTCAGAAAATCAAACATTTCGAAAATTTTTTCATGTAAAGGGCAGTTTGCGGTAGGGGGATTTTCTTGAAAGTCTTCATGTTCTATCTTTGGAAGATTCTAAACATTAAGTACCACGTTTGATACTTATCCGACTTCTTGTGTTTGAGTTATGTTGTTCTAATTATTTTTTGGATTCGGGATCCTTCAAAACATGTATTTCCGTTGAATATTTAGTTGAATGCATTATCTTCTTCACCTACAGTACATGGTAAAGAAAGTAAAAATATGATGTGTTGTGTTGCATGCTCTTTGCATGACCACAGAAAAAAAAACCAAACCGACTTTTCACATAATAGAGGTATTTGAAAATACAAACCAATAACAAAACAATTATGTGTTATATTCACATGTCTTTCTCTAACGCGTATTAGTGGGTATACAAACTATTCTTAGAAATCTTATTCTTCTAGCTAGTTCCTTATAATGCCGATCAATCTTTGCAGATATAGCTGCATTACACACTTCGTTATATAAACAAAGGGAATAGCGACTGCCATGGCCTTAAAACTCCACTTTCTTTCCATGACTTCACGAGAAACATCTGAAAATTGACATTACTTCAAAAGAATGGCTAAGCATTGAATAATTCGAACCATTAATAACGGATATCTCAGAAATGGCTGATGCCACAAAAAAAGTTATTTGGAATAAACTGTGTGTTTTAAAGAGCTCTACATTTTGTGGAGTTCGTTTTCGTCTATCGCTTAACGTTTACCAGTTAACAAGATTATACAAAATTTCTGCCGTATGAAGAGGACTTCACAGGCTAGTCTCAAAGATTCAAGATATACATTTTGTTTGTCATGTAAATATCTTTAGTATATGCTAACGTAATCAAAATCACCAGAGCAATTTTTGGAAAATCGAAAATTTCAAAAATATTCCATGTAAAGGGTAGTTTTGGGATGAGATACTTTCCTAAACAAATTTGTGTCGCATCTTTGGAGGATACTGAACTTCAATACCAAGTTTGTAACTTATCGTTTCTGGGTTATGCTGTCACAAACACACACAACACAAACACGAACCGAGCTTTTTCTAAAAAAGCTTTTTTTTGTATTCAGTGTGCCTCAAAACATATATTTGCAGTAAAATCTCGTAATAGAATTTTTGGATGGAATGCAATACCTTCCTACATGGTAGAGAAACTTCAACAAACGTTTTTACAATTAAAAACTTGTTATTTGACAAATCGTATGCTTTAATGAGATCTACGTTCTTTTGGGTAGTATGATATTGTCTTATCTCTTATGGTTTACCAATTATACGAAATTCATTCAGATTGAAGAGAACTTCATGGAGTATTCCAACAAACTTCGAGATATACATTGCATTTGTCATGCAAATATTTAAAAGTTGGTATTTTAATTAAAATCAATAGAGCTATTTTTGTGAAATAAAAAATAACACAACAAAGAGAAGTTTGGGTGGGAGGAAGTTTCTTGCAAATCTTCGTGTCACACCCTGGAAGACGCTGAGCTTAAGTTCCAAGTTCGGTAGTTAACCGACTTTTCATTTTTGCAGTTATGCTGTTTGGACACGCACGCACGCACGCACACACACTCAGAGCTTATTCTAAAATGTTATTCAGCAAGTCTCAAAACGTGTATTTCCGGTGAAGTCTCGATATCGAATTTGTTTTTGGTAGAATGCAATACTTGTACTTACTATAGGGGTTACCGAGAGCAGCTCCAAAGGGGGTGACCCTAGTTGAATTAGGAAGAGCTGGCAGGAAAGGATTAGTGATAAAACGTATAATGAAATATTGGAGTAGCATCCAAGCACTGGAGGAAGGAAATGTTGTCAAAGACCGTTTAAGAGCGCAAGAAAAAGCGAAAAGGGGAAGAAGCTGGTTATTTCGATTAAAAGAAATGGTGAGGGGAGTTGGAATGGGCGAGCTAGTTAGACAACAAGTGAACTAAGTTTGTGGAATAAGATGAAATTTAGGGTAGACGACATAGAGAAACAGGAAATATATGGTAGGTTAAGGAATATGAGCACTCTGATATACTATAGGAGTTCTAAGAAAGATTTGGGAAGGGAAAAATACATAGATGTTTGTGACAAAATGGAATGGGAGGACCTGGCATGGGCAAGAACAGGAACAATGTTGTTGAGGGGTTTAAAATCTGACAAAGATTTGTGCCTACTATGTGGTAATGCAGATAACAATGTGCATTGCATAACGGAATGTACAGAAACCAAGGTCTGGAGAGAGGAAATGTGGAATGTGAAATGGGATAAATTAGAGATAGAAATATTGTGGTATATTAATAACTTGGTGGTTTCATTGTCATTGCCAGACTTATTGTTTTCGTCTGGGATGACATCACTCTTGGCTGGGAGTTTTTGCTAGTCACGAGTGGTGGGGATATAGCGTCTGTCTTGTTGAGTATTCCGAGAGAAGCGGATCGCACGTGCAAGCTGGCCTTTGGATCGGTGGACATCTCCCGTCACCTTTCATATTTAATAATGTAGGAACCCCAAATGGTTGGGAAATAAATCTACGAATGTGTAAATAGATTTGTATTATGGATTTTGCACAGTGAAAACCCACGCCTTCCTCTTAAACTCCACACTATGTTTCAATCCTCCGCAGCCAAGTGACTATGCGTCCCCTCAATGTACATGCTCGGTACTCGATATTAATTTAATTTTTCATGTGAACCTTTAGGCCTCTACCTATCATGTGTCAATACTGTCCTTAAAACTGTTTGGAAACAACAGGAAAGAATTTCTGAAATAACTAGGGAAATATACAGGAAAGGTAAGAGAGAAATAGTCAAGGGAAGTCATTAAAGAAAAACAGAATTGACAAGGAGGTAATATAGAAGAGGAAATTAACTAAGTTGGAAATTGCGTGATAAGGTACAGTTAAATGAAGGATACATATACACCAACGACCAGGGTGTTGAGGGTATATAATCCGAAACCTACACAACTCCTAGGAGAATAATTAATGTAAGATATTTGTAATTGGAGGCGATGAAATAAAATACTATTTTATTCTACTACAGGTAAGTACGGGAGAAAGTAATAGGGTCATTTTATTAAAACAAAACCTTATTAACTGTGTAGAATTAAACCTCAAAGCAGAATATAATAGCGGATACTCATTTAAGTGCTATCACAGACATGGGCAGCATGTAATATGCCTTCACTTCCAAGTATACCCTCTCCTTTAGTATCCGATCTTCCGCAACAGCTGTTCTCTGCTGTCAAGTACGCACATACAACGTCAAAGAGCGACTTCCAGCTCCTCCATAATTTAATGGTTACATACTCAAACATTCTCAGCGGCGTCTGTAAACTTAAACTTTTATGAGGTAGAACATGCTGGAATCAACCCAAAGACCTAAACTTTTCAATCGATATGCACATTTAGTGACGTAACATATGTCAAAATTACTACACTTTGAACCATAACCGAATGTAAATAGGGATTAACTTTACGTATAAATTAATCAAATTCGTATGTTTTTCCTTTTTCCAAAAAAATAGAAATCTGGTTGCAAATTTTTCAGAGCTCTAATATCATATAGTTTAAAAATCTGATGTGATAAATTCACATGACCTTCTCTTCTCTCTATCTTTATTAGTGGTATACAAAATATTATTACTAAGGCTTGTTTTTCTGTGTGGTAAATTTAATCCAAATAAACATTTGTAGAAGTAGCTACATTACACATTAGTTATAGTTACAAAAAGTACAGCGACAGTCAGATGTTTAAATGTTTAAGAACTGGACGGTATATGTTGGCCTTAAAATTCTTTACTGTTTCCATGCAATCGCGAGAAATAACTGAAAATCAACGAGACTTTAGAAAAATGACAAGTATTGAACAATTCGAAACTTTAATAAAGGATATCTCAGAAACGACGTATGCCAAAAAAACTTATTTTAAGTAAATTGTGTTTTTAAAATGATCTAAATTTTTTGTGTGGTACGTTTTCGTTCATGGCTTAACATTATACAGGATTATACAAAGTTCCTTCCGAATGAAGAGGACTTCTTAGGCTATCCCCAAAAAATTAAAGATATACATTTTTATTTGTCATGTAAACATATTTCATATATGGTTCTTTAATATAAATCGTTAAGAGCCATTTTCAGAGAATTAAAATTCTCGAAAAATGTTCTATGTAAAGGATAGTTGGAGGTGGGGGAATTTTCTGGAAAATCTTCGTATCGCATCCTTGGAAGATACTAAACTCAAATATCAACTTTGGTATTTATCCGGCTTTTTGTTTTTGAGTTATGCTGTTCACACACGGACATGTTTCCAAAAATACTTTATTTGGATTCAGGGCGGATCAAAACGTATATTTCCGGTGAAATCTCAGTATCAAATTTTTTGGGTGGAATGCAATAGTTCCCCTACTTACTATACATAGTAGAGAAAGTAAAAATGAAAATGCATAGAAGCTTGCTAAAAGCGAAACTGTTTCCATTTGGTTACTCCCACTCTTATGAAGAAACTATTTTGATGTCTGCTATTTCAAATGGTGTTAATGATTCTATATTGTCCAAGTTACTAGCATCCATTGTTTCCAAATGTATAGCTTTCACCAAATGCAAACTATAACTAGTGGTAGGAAAAGTGTGTATGTAGCATGTGCAACAACTGTTATAGTTGGACGATGATATGCTATTCTGATTACTAGCTTGAAACATTGCTATTTTGCGCAGACGACCATTTCGTAGCGTTCATAAATTCGGTAGTCATGTCTGCGCCGAACAGTTGTGGCAGTTGGATGACAATTTCCAAATTTTCTGTCATTTATCACTTTCTCTACTGCGTACAGCAAGTAGGGGAAATATTTTATCCCAGTCAAAAATTCGTAATCGAGATTTCGCCGGAAATGCATGTTTTGAGGCGCTCTGAATTATAAACAACATTTTTAGAAAAAGATCCGTGTGGTGGCTGTGAACAGCATAACTCAAAAACAAAAAGTCGGATCAACACCATACTTGGTATTTAAGTTCAGTACCTTTTAAAGATGCGACACGAAGACTTTCAAGAAAATCTCTCCTCCATCTCAGACTACCTTTTACTTGGAAGATATTTTGAAAATTTTTATTTTCTAAAGGATTTCTCCAAGATTTTGATTAAAATACCATACATTAAAGATATTTAAGTGACAAATAAGATGTATGCCTTGAATTTTCTGAGAATAGTCTGAAGTACACTTTATTTGGAAGACATTTTTATAATCTGTAAGCGTTAAGCGACGGACAAAAATATACTACACATAAAATGTAGATCTCTTTAAAATACACTGTTTGTTCCAAATAAGTTCTTTTGTGGCATAGGCCGTTTCTGAGATATCTATTATTCTCTTAAACATCCCTTCATTCTCTTTCAACATTGTTGTTTGTGGCGATTGCATGAAAATAGTATGGAATTTTAAGGCCAGTATATACCATCCAGTTCTTAAACATTTGACTATAGCTGTTCCCTTTGTATTTATAACGAAATGTGTAATGAAACTATTGTACTTCTGCAAAGGTTTATTTGGATTAAAATGTAGTAGATAGAAAAATAACCCTTGAGTGAGAATAGTCTGCAGACCCACTAATAAACGATAGAGGGCAGAGAAGGTATGTGAATGTACACATCAGATTTTTTTGCTTAATCTGGCCAGTCCCAATGATTAACAATTTCAGATAATAAACAGTCTTGGGATTTGATGATATGGCTTTTTTCTTTCTTCCTTCCTTCAGGATCATGGCTCAGTCTAACATTGCGGTTTATTCTTTGCTTTGAGCATTTAGTTTTCCCAGATAAAAATATATTATTCGTTGTGAATAGAATTGTTTATAGAAAATAATGGACCAACGGGGATATCCCTGGCACATTTTAGAGGTAATTAAAAGTATATATATACATAAATACATCTAAATGCATACATACATATACACACACAAAAGTGATTACAAACTTAATACATCAAAGTTGGAAACAATATGAGGACTTCTACATAAGAACTTCATAGCTTTGTGAAATCAGCTATGAATGTGTTTGTCAAATTCCTATTAAAATAGGAGCCACTATATATTGTGCATTACTAAATCGCAGAACTGCTTTACAGACTCCCATTCTGCAGGAGTTACCCGACTTCCGCAGACGGACCCGTTTTTAGTTTATCGAGTGCTTACCTATAGTAAGTAGAGGAATTTCTGCATTCCCTCTAAAAATCCAATGTTGAGATTTAATTCTAAATACTGGTTTTGAGATTATCCGAATAAAAATAAACATTTTTCATAAAAAAACATGATTTAAAAACCGAAAACTTGGTTAAATATCGAACTTGCTATTTAAGTTCAGCATCTTCAAAGGATGTGACACAAAGATTTTCAAAAAAATCCCCCACTCCATACTACTCTTTACATGGAAATATTTTCGTCATTTTTCATTTTCTTAAAAATGGCTGTATTATTTTGATTAAAATACCACGATGTAATGGTATGGCCCAAGGTTATTGGGAGGTCGGCGACGGGCAGTCGGAGTAAGCAAGAATAAGTTTAGCTCGCCAGGCGCACTATCGGCAGATAAACAGACACTTTCGGAAGCTTCATCTCCCCCTCCTCCATAAAGTGTGTCGAAATAGTTCTACAACGTTCGAGAACCTTGTGGAAAGATTCCACTGACTATATAAGTGAGCGCTCGCGCAGGAGCGAGACAGTTGCGAGTCGAGTGCGAATGGAGTGAGAGTTGAGTTGCGGATGAGTTTCCCATGCGATTCTCCGAGCAAGATGGTGACTACTGTTGTGACGTTCAGCGAGTGCTACTCCGGAGCGAAGGGTTGTGAAGGTTGTGTTCGATTTCCGAGTGAAGTGAAGCGTCCGGCATGAAAAGGCTACGTCACGAAGGAAGTGAAGTAATATTAGCGAAGTTGAACTAGATAAGAGATTAGAACAGTGACAGAGAGAACTGAGAGAAGTGATTGTTGAAAAACCGGACAAAGTCACAATATATTTAAGAATTGCATGGCAAATAAAACATATATCTTGAATTTTATGGCAATAGCCTGTGAAATCCTCCTCATTCTGAAGCAGTATATTTTGAGTAGTAAAATAAAATTAAGATCATAGGGAGAATACATATCAGTACCGGCGAGGATAGTATTAAATAAAACTGGCAAGCGAATGTTACTGTAAGTTGAAATAAGGGTTGAGAGGCAAAGCCATCAGCGGCCGGAAACGGGTGGTTGTTCTTTATTGTTAAGCGTCCCGTTAGGTTGCTGGGAACGCAGGCTAGCAGAAAAGGGTCAATGTTCGCCAAAAGCTAAAAGCCTTAGGCCTCCAATGAAAGAAGCTAGGAATCAGGTGATAGTGGAATGAGGAGATATAGAACGGTTGAAACACTTGGTCGTGACATTTAAGAATGAACACTTGGTCGTGAGATTTGAGAATGAACACTTGGTTGTAGTAAGCCTGGGGAGATGCTTGTCAGAAAAGTTTAGGAAGCAGCGGATAGGCGCGATGATAAAAAGTGTAACAAATAGAAAAAGCGCGTGTGTGCCGAAGTAACAGCAGGAATCAAATGCTAAAACGGTGGACGTTGGAATAAACAGCGCGCAAAACCAGAAAGAATAACCGCAATTCTGAGATTATACTTTTGTATAATCGGTAAACCATAAGAGTTACACAATCTTGCAACACAAACAATGTATATCTCGCTACAACACATAATTTATGACAGACTTTCATTTTTTTGGAGTTGACCATTTCTGGGATATTCCTTACTGTGGGTTTTAATTTTCATACATTCAAAGTTGTCTCAAATGGCAAACGTTATTATTTTCTCAGGGCCAATCAAAGAGAATGGAATTTCAAAGTCATCACATAGAGAGACACTCTTTAAAAACTTAACTGTCGCTTTACTACTGTAACGCACAACGAAATGTGCAAATGTGATTTGAAAATTAGATGGGTTAACAAGGGGTAGCTAGATTAATAAACTTTTATAAGAATATTTGGTAGAAGAGTGGATAGCGAAAATAATATGATTTCAAAGTCATCACATAGAGAGACACTCTTTAAAAACTTAACTGTCGCTTTACTACTGTAACGCACAACGAAATGTGCAAATGTGATTTGAAAATTAGATGGGTTAACAAGGGGTAGCTAGATTAATAAACTTTTATAAGAATATTTGGTAGAAGAGTGGATAGCGAAAATAATATGATTGCAATATATAAGATTTTTTTTCATTTTGTAATGTTTAACTACAAAGCACAAATAGTGTTTTACTGCATACGGCACCACAGGCGGTGGGCACTGATGACAGTGAAATGAAATAATAATTGGGAAAAGAAGTTTAGGAAGGAAACGACCCAGGGCATTTGCCAGTTATAAGCACCGAAGGAAACCTGGGAAAACATATTAAGTAAGCGAGGACCCTCTATCAAGAGTCCATGCCTTAACGACCTCGGCTACACCATACTTTGTCCGAGCAGCTAGACGGGCAAATCAATATTGCTGGCAGGTTCGAACCTTCGACTCCACCAGTTCCGGTTTATGTCCCTCTTTGCAATAGAGTAGATGAGCTTAGAGAGGTAAAGGACGAGTTATTATAACGTGTTTTACTCATACGTTTATATTGTACAGAAATACTTAATAAACTTTGTCTAATATTAATCAAAATATGTGATACTTTTTTGGTAGATCCATTTTGAAGAAACCTTAATCGACTAAGGGTAACTGCCTTTTATAAGCATTCTTCTTTTTCTTTATTTGTTCTTTATGCAAAATAGTTACTTTATTTAAAGTAAAGTACATCTTTATTGTTAAAAACACAATAGTAAAACTTCTTCGCCGTTTACCCTCCTCGTATGTAGGACTTTATGTAGGACTTCAAGCGAATGTCTGGGATCGAGGTCTGTCGAGGAGCAGACACCTTGGATCATATACAATATCCAGGATGGGTGATCAGCCCGATGCCTGGTATGAGAGCGAGGAAGTAGACGATATGAAATGATCAAAGGAAAGGTGATAATGGAGCAGTATTGAAATGAATGACGAGGGAAACGGGAGAAAACACGCCCAGATGCCGCTTTGGTCCACCTCAAATCCACATGCGGGTCCTTGAGATCAAACCCGGGCCACCTTGGCTAGAGGCGAGCGGTCTAGGCACTCAGGCACGGCAGTGCCCGCAATAGTAAAACACCTAAGAAAAAAGTCATGAAATATAAAAAGTCTCGTAATTCAGATATCTGCAAAACATTCTTCTTTCAAGAATTACTTTCTTTTCTTAATTTTTGCTTTTATGCTGTTTTAATAGCGTTTTATAATCATGCGTTGAAACGAGAAGAAAGCATTATCACCTTTCCTTTCATCATTTCACACCGTCCATTATCTCGCTTTCATACCACGCATCAAACTAAATTAAAATTGAGTTTTATTTATGGACGACTGCTGTGGTCCTTAGCGTCCCTTCTATATTGGTCGTGAAAGACAGGTAATTTTGCTCAGAGGCCTCTTTATCAGGCTTGAGATTCTTTTATGTGCCGTAAATCTACGGCTTTACTTTCCTTCCAAAGGAAGCCATGCTAAGGATTTTTACGCCCGAAAAAATCCATCGCCCTCCGCCGGATTTGAACCCGTGACCTCGGGAACTAGAGGCTAGTATGCTAACCACTATACCACGGAGGACGACATGTATCGAACTGATCACCCATCCCGGGTATTCTATCTGATCCGAAGTTCTGCTCCTCGACATGTCTAGACCCTAGGCACCCGCTAGTCCTGTGGGGTGGAAATCCTACATACGAGGAGGGTAAACAGAGAAGTTTTACTATTGTGTGTTTAACAATAAAGACGTACTTTACTTTAAGTAAAATGACTATTTTACATAAAGAACAAAGAAAAAGAAAAATGCTTATAAAAAGCCAATGTTACGATAGTCAATCTACGCTGATATATTCTTACAGCTTTCTGTGCTGTTTTGTGTGTATTTACAATATCCTTTGTAATCATTGTTATATAATAAACTATCGCTTTAGAACAAGGTTGCCACTAGACAAGTCAAGAGGTTTAACTCATCTCCTTATTTTGTTCTTCGTTTTGCCTACCGTCAAAGGAGTTTCTATTCTATTAACACTGTCGCCGTGAAGCTCGACCACCCCTAACACACGAAGTTGGCGAGAGAAACGAGGAGAATGATGACACCGAGTGTCACAAATAGCATTACCTGTGGAACACTTACTCTGGCATCAGCCCGATTATCAAACACCAGCCCTTACTCAATACATTCTCTTCACTTCGTCATAAATCACCTATGCTTCTATACACATATCCAGTCTGGGGCGCTGCCAGCAACATTATCACCGCTGAGATGCAAGTACTATAATACAGGGTGCTAACGAACAGTCACGAATGCTCCGTGGTTCATTGGGAACCAACACCTTCACCACGAGTTTGGTCTCCTACCCATTCCACAGTACATCCGGCGACTGGCATAGCTTTTCTTCTTCCAACTCCAGGAAGTCCCGAGAGCTGTTACCTATGCTCTCGGCGTTGCACTCGCCAGCCAGCTTGCCTCAAGAGCTGATTGCCACAAGATCTGCTCCTCAGCGACTCCTCTAGGATAGAAGACCCCGATGTGTAACAACTGTCACCTTACTTTTTATCTTTTCAATTTGTATTATACGACGGTCGTCTAATAAATAAGTTTTCCTATTTTATAAAAAAAATTACACTCAATGATCATGTTGAATTAATTTTATTTACTTTTCTACATAGTCAACATGTTTTTCCAAGCATTTTTGGGGACGTGACACAAGTTTTTCCAAGCCAGTGTTGTACCAGGTCGGGTCCTGTGCTCGCAACCAGCTGTTCACTGATTTGGCTTCATCATTACTGTTAAAAGTGCTTACCTTTGAGTTGGAGGAACATGTGAAAATCACTTGGGGCAAGCTCCGGTGAATACGGAGGATACGAGAAAACTTCCAAGTTGAATCTTGACCCACGCGGAGCTCAGAAAATTCAACTGGGAAGTTTTCTCGTATCCTCCGTGTTCACCGGAGCTTGCCCCAAGTGATTTTCACATGTTCCCCTGACTCAAAGGTCATCTTGGAGGTAAGCACAATCAGAAATGAACCAGAAGTGGGGTCCTGTGCTCGTAACCAGCTGTTCACTTTTGATTCATCTTCGTCATGTGTAAAAGTGCTTACCTCCATGCCTTTGAGTCCAACTCCTTAATTCAACATGATCAATTGTGTGTAATGTTGTTTTATAAAATAGGGAAACTTGCTCATTAATTGCCCCTCAAGGTTTAGTTAGAGGAAACGCTCACGGCTACCTACCATTGTGTTATTTAATGCTTGTGTACTCTGTAATCCGAAATCTGAAAAGTTTTCTGAAGAACTGAACATATTAAAAAAAAATCTGATGTGTTACACTCACATGACTTTCTCTGCTCTTGTAAAAACTATTTTTACAAACGCTTATTCTCCATATGCTTCATGTTAATGGAGATATCAAGATGTCAATCTTATTGGTAATTTTCTTGTAGATGCAAGGGGAATATGGTAAGTTTTAAGCGATAGTCAAATATTTTAACGCTGGTTGCTATGTGGCGCATTCCATTCTCTTTGCCTGTCCAGGACATAAAAAAAAATCTGATGTGTTACACTCACATGACTTTCTCTACTCTTGTACAATGTATTTTTACAAACGCCTATTCTCCATATGCTTCATGTTAATCGAGATATCGAGATGTCAATCTTATTGCTAATTTTCTTGTAGATGCAAGGGGAATATGGTAGCTTTTAAGCGATGGTCAAATATTTTAACGCTGGTTGCTATGCGGCGCATTCCATTCTCTTTGCAAGTCCAGGACATAAAAAAATGAATAACGAATTTGAGAAAAAGTATAAGTATTGGAAAATTTAAGGGAATAACAAGCAATATCTCGTAAACGGTTCACTCAACAAAAGAAATGTATATGACATAAGTTGTGTGTTTTAACGAGATCTACATTTTTTGTGTAGTAAAATTTTGTCTATCTCTTATGGTTTACCAGTTATGCAAAAGTCGTTCACAATGAAGAATACTTTTGAAGACATTCCCAGAAAATTCGAGATATACATTTCATTTCTCATGACATTATCTTAAACATATGATATTTTGATCAAAATCGTTAGAGCCATTTTTGAGAAAATTAAAATTTTCGAAAAATGTTCCATGTAAAGGGTAGTCTGGGTTGGGGGGATTTTCTTGAAAACCTTCGTGTCGCATCTCTGGAAGATACTGAACCTAAATACCAAGTTTGGTGTTTATCCGACTGTTCGTTTTTGAGTTATGCTGTTCACAGACACACACACACAGACACACACACGGACATGTTTCCAAAAATGCTTTTTTTGGATTCAGGAGGTCTCAAAACATGTATTTCCGGTGAAATCTCGGTATCGAATTTTTGGGTGGAATGCAATACTTCCCCTACTTACTATACGTAGTAGAGAAAGTAAAAATGAATAACGAATTTGAGAAAAAGTATAAGTATTGGAAAATTTAAGGGAATAACAAGCAATATCTCGCAAACGGTTCACTCAACAAAAGAAATGTATATAACATAAATTGTGTATTTTAACGCGATCTACATTTTTCGTGTAGTAAAATTTTGTCTATCTCTTATGGTTTACCAGTTAGAAAAAGTCGTTCATAATGAAGAATACTTTTGGAGACATTCCCAGAAAATTCGAGATATACATTTTATTTGTCATGACAATATCTTAAACATATGATATTTTAATCAAAATCGTTAGAGCTGTTTTTGAGAAAATTAAAATTTTCGAAAAATCTTCCATGTAAAGGGTAGTCTGGGGTGGGGGGATTTTCTTGAAAACCTTCGTGTCGCATCTCTGAAAGATACTGAACCTAAATACCAAGTTTGGTGTTTATCCGACTCTTCGTTTTTGAGTTATGCTGTTCACAGACACACAGACACAGACACACAGACAGACACACACACGGACATGTTTCCAAAAATGCTTTTTTGGATTCAGTGAGTCTCAAAACATGTATTTCCGGTGAAATCTCGGTATCGAAATTTTGGGTGGAATACAATACTTCCCCTACTTACTATACGTAGTAGAAAAAGTAAAAAGTAATGGCATGACTGCTTTATATGTAGGCTTGTGCATTTTCTAAATGTGCTGTATTTGGATAATCATCTTTGACTAATACGGTAACATTGGCGGCCTTGGTCTTTGAAATAAATGACGTTCGTAACTTTTTACTTTAAGATTTTTTTTATAAAATTAGGTTAATAATAAACAATTTAATACACTACTACGGCTAAACATGCAGGTTTGCAAACCACGCTTTTCAACTCTATAGTCTCTAACTCTGCGAAGCTGCCAACAAGCTTGAGCCTTCAATAACAAGCCTTCAAGTTCGAATAGGTAAGTGGCCAAAGTTCTTCGCTACTATGTGCCGTAACATATTAACCCTGAAGGCTTCTCCGAGCGAGACGATAGATCGTTATATCTTTGCCAGAATACGACGTTGCTACGAGCTCCCAGAGAGACTGAGCTAGAAATGTACGGCTCTATTTTCTGTTTCCTTGTTTCTTTTTCGATATAGAATCTTGACGACGTAAGAGCGCAGCAGTTTCAGTGGAACATCAAGCTGGCTCATCAATTTCCATTGACAACCTTTCCCCTTCTGCTTTCCAAAGCATTGAAGTAGGAGTAACGAGTTTTAGAAACAAAGATTACATACATTTAACCTCCCCTTCTACAAAACCATGCCACAGGGCCTTCCATCAGCCCACGCTCCTTTCATTTGCATTCAAATACAGTAAAGTTGCATAATTTCAGCCATCATTTGACTCGCTTATTCCGAAGTTTACTTCATATCAGCCAGATAAAGAAACGCTATACGGAGGAAAAGTGACTTATGCGAGCATTTAGAGTGGTCAAAAATTTACATATAGCTGCATGTTTTCGTGTTATCTTTTACAGGAAAAATTCTGTGCAATTTTCTGAAATTATTTACAGCACACTGGTGTCATGTTGCTTTATAAGATGGTTTACTCGCAAAATTTCAACACAGCATGTCGAGTGGGTAATATGATCGAATTAATATAGTGTGTGAAGCTCTAGCAATATGTGCTGCACGTTAGTTTCCAACCTTTGACACGTCACAATCCCCTGGAGACTGCCGGTCACATAGACAAGGCAGTTTGTGGCCTTGCGTTGCCCAAGAGGAAGATAAATCCGTGTCCTCGTTCCAGAGGATTCAGAGCAGAAAAACCATTAACTATGTGCTGACCTAAAAGTAAACTTAAAATATATGCTGATCAATTACTTGAACAGAGGTATGTTAGTATTAAGAACAGAAGCTAATTTGAATGGATAAATTCAGAAAATATCTTAGTTAACGTGCTCACTTACCATTTATTACTTTGAACTCGATATATAACTGCTGTTTCATGGAAAATATGTCACTGAAAACAAAAACTGATTAAAACACTGATTAAAAAGTAATTTATGGTGTATATGTATAAAAACGGGGTAAACAATTTTGTTTAGAATATCACAAATTGAAAATATTTACACTATAATATAAGTTCATGTCTTTGCATCTTCTGGAAGTACCTTCGTGATCGCCTGTTTCTTTCTGAATTTTATGTAGTTATTAGACCACAGAGAACAGTTTAAATGTTTATGAAATATAAATTTGTAGCATTGATTATTTATAAAGTATTATCTGTTATAACCTTAATTTTTCCAATAATTGGGTAACGCATTTCAAGTTTGATGGCCTTAACATCTATTTTCAAAATCCACTATATGCACCAAAATCAAAATTCGGTCATGTATTAAAATATCGTGTGGATGATTTGGAACAAATATTCCATTGTTTGAAACAGTTCCGGAACCCGTTGCATCATTTGAAAAATTAATAAAAATAAATAAAAAAATAATTACCACTTTAAATTCTACAGGAGTTCCTAATAAATCTATAACTCCGAGGAGTATTTAAATTTAGAGCTGCACTGCCCAAAGATGCTTTGTAATTTACATTTGGACTCCATCTATCACTTCCCATAAGAAACACAATCCCGCTCATTTCCACCTACGTTTTATGAGTACAGTGGTATGATGCATGTTATCTATTTATGAGACTCTGCGAAGGAAAGGATTTTTCAACACCGAATTAAAACAAATTTGTAACAATGCCGTGAAAGGAATTGTTCGACCAAGTATCAGAATTCATAAAAAAATTCTATTACAAAGCAGAGATATATAATATTCTTTTAATTTTCTGAAGAAAAAAATGTTACGTGGTTTAAAGTAAATAGAAATGTATAATCAGGAACTTATTTAAAAATACAATTATTAGTATCACATTCTTCACACTTTCAGCATTAAAGTACTAAAATACTGTATTTTGTAATAATATTCTAGAGTGCTTTTCTTGCAAATTACGGCCACAGTACGGCTGCTCCCGCGCCGGCCGCCGCTGCTCGGACTCGCGCCGAAACAGTTATAATATCCGCGCAATGCCTCGCATCCTCATAGTTACAGTTACAAATACAATGATAATAAGCACATAACTTATCATAAGAGATGTTGGAAGTGTTGTCATCTCTATTCACGCACATTTCTGAATTTTCTTAGTAAGTTTTCATTCACATTCAAGAGTTCGATATCCAAAATTGAATTTCTCGTCTGATGTTTTGTTTTAGTTCTTCCAATGTATGGATTCGTTTTGCAAACTTTAGTTTCCATGTTCTCCGTGGATGAAAATCGCATACAGTTAAATCTTCGGGTGCGGGACCGAAGCCTCCCGCGGTCAGAAAAATAGCCCCGAAGCCTCCCGGACCCTTAAAGATCCCTAATTACATAGCCCCCAAGCCTCCCCAAAATAGGTAGCAGTTCTAGTCCCTAATTACATAGGTCCAAAGCCTCCCGGTCGAAATAGGTAACAGTTACAGTTTGGTGTTTATAATATTTTGATGAAGCATTACATTTTTTTGCGTTTATGATTAATAACAAAGAAACACGGCTCTAGTACCAAAAGAAAATGAACCTCTAATGCTTAAAATTTGAACCAGTGGTTGTTGTTCCAGTTCGTTTAGCGTTACCCACGGTGTACCACGAGGAGGCGAACTGGCTCGTACCCCAAAAGATTCCACAGTTATCAGCTTCTTTATTTTCTGTAATTTACTTAAAATGGATCCGCATTTAGATGCTTCCTAATTTTGATATTCTGAAACTATATCATACAGTAATATGTATTTTTGTTTTTAAAATAAGCGGTATTTTCCTTTTAGATTTTATTTCCATATATTTCCAGGTTTGGTTCTATAAGAAATCGACCAGTATTTCATTCTTGAAATTTTTCCAACTTTGAAATTTTCTACTTGCTGCATCATGAGTTTTAAGTGTGGATAAGACCTTTCCTTTTTTCATTTGTTGATGAATTAATTGCAATTTTAGTATTCAGCAGAGTTTGCTTCAGTACTTCAAGAAATCTATACAGATCTGGGCTGCAGGAGTAAAACTGATTGTTGTATTTGTTATGGAAACTTTTGCAAGCGTTGGTAGTTCTCTGTCTATTGCAACTTAATTCTGTCCATATGGAAGGAGGAAAGAATGCATTTTCGTCGATGTAAGTTTCCACTAAATAGTCGCAAAACATCTGTAGTTTTTCCGAAACAGGCATCACTGCCATGAAGTCTTCGGCAAAAGAGTCACCAACCATATCAGGATCCAGCATATGTATTTCAGAAATTTTCCTATTTCATTTCTGGAATAGTAGTCATGTGCAAGTCCCAAGTTTTGTAACTTTTGCCACCAGCTTTGTGTTAGATGAAATTTACATCCTTGGATTTTAACATCAGTCCACACTTCTCTTCCAGCATTCATGATGCTTTCCTCAAAGTCAGAAAACATTGTTGATGGAGAGAATTTCCGACCTAGCTTATTACATTTATCAACAACTGTTGAAAATACCTGCTGATGTGATGAAGTTTACTTGTGCTTCAACAAAGAAAATACCATTGGAATGCAATGTCCATTAACGAGCCCATGGATTGTAAATAGCTGGCAAAAAAACCTTGTGGAATACTTGAAAGTTCCATTAACATATATTTTGTCACACTGACCGAATACTCTGAGGTTTCCAGAATCACAAAAAATTACAACGTTGTTCGAAGCATCGTTGTGTAGCAACAACTCGGGTCCATCTACAGTTTTCAAATTTAATGTGTTCAGAACATCCTGAACCTCCTCTATATTTGTGGGTAATTTTGGCAGAAGTTTCCGCCTAGCTTTGTATATCGACCTACGTAAACTGTGGACAAATCCACTGGTTACTTCTTTCTTGTTTTCTCTCTTCAGTAGCTGATATATTAGTTTGGATGGCCTTTCACATATATCTTCCGTAGCTTTTCTCTTCAGATCACAAAGTACTTTCTGTCTCTGAATTTTATCACTAGGTAGTGCCGCGTGGTTATGGTCCTCTTGAATATCCAGGACATCTATTTCGTCAATGGAAATCGTTTTAATAAAGGTTTTGAACTTTTAACATTGCACGTCCATCGCGCTACCCCACTTTCTAAACACTTATGGAATCCGAAAGTGTAACCGTTCCGAAGTAGACTTTTTCTTCCTGTCCTACTCACTGTAATTTCAGTCTCGTCGGAAAACATGTTAACTGTGAACTAATTTGCCGTACACTGAAAGAAATCAAGGGAAAAGTTAGGCATACCCATTCCACCCCAACTGCTGGCTAATTACACCGGTTTCACGGGAGGCTTGGGGGTTGCTACCTATTAAGCTTACCTGGGTACGGGAGGCTTCGGTCCTGCGCCCAAATCTTCAGGGGGATCTTCAGGGCCATAATCCTTTACTAATTAGCCCATCTTTAAACAATTACCTGATGTCAACTTAATGACCTATCAGCTGTATGCAATGTAGCAAAAATCCTTTTGGGAATACCCAGCTGAAGTTTAATGTCGTCAGCTGTTCAAAAATGGTGTATACATCTCTGCATTTATTTTATTCAGAAAATACAGATAGGACTATTATTCCATTTGCACATACTGCACACTACACACCAATTTTCGCGTCGCGCAAGGGAATCTAGTACATAAAATCGGGCTTCTCTGTGTTTTATATCTGCTATTTTACTACGGGACATAAACATGTAAATAGAACCATGCTTCGTCACAGAAGAATACCTATTAAATGTGGGTAAATTACTCTATCGTTGATATTTTGCAAAATACAATTACAGAAATTTGCCCGACTCCGATGATCACATGTAAAATAATCTGATGTGATACACACATATGACTTTTCTTTCCCCTCTATCATTTATTAGTAGGCATAGAAACTATTCTTACTCAACTCATTTTTATATCTACTACGTTATAGTCTAAATAAGTCTTTGAAGAAATAGCTACATTACACATTTTGTTACAGATTCAAAAGGAACAGTGACAGTTAAATGTTTAAGAAATGAGCGTTATACGCTGCTTTAAAATTCCATACTGTTTCCATGCAATCCCGAGAAACAAAATGTTGAGAAAGGATGTAAGAGAATGGCCAAGAAATAAACAATTCAATGTTTAATAACGGATATCTCATAAATGGCTTATTCCACAATAAAATTATTTGAAATAAATTGTGTATTTTAAAGAGATCTACATTTTTATGTAATACGCTTTTGTTTATCGCTTAAGGTTTACCATTTGCACAAGATTATGATTACAAGATACACAAAATTACAATAACTTCCAATGAAGTGAATTTCACAGGATATTCCCAGAAAATTCAGGACATACACTTTATTTGTAATATAAATGTATTTAATATATGATATTTTGGCCAAAATCGCCAGAGCTAGTTCTTAGTCGTCCTCCGTGGACTAGTGGTACCGTGCTAGCCCCTAGTTCCCGAGGTCGCGGGTTCAAATCCGGTGGAGGGCGATGGATTTTTTCGGGTGTAAAATCATTAGTATGGCTTCCTTCGGAAGGCAAGTAAAGCCGGTGGTCCCGTGTCGTAGGTTTATGACACGTAAAAGAACCTCAAGTCTGATAAAGAGGCCACTGAGCAAAATTATCGGTATTTCACGTCCAATATCGAACGGTACGCTAAGGACCATAGTAGTTAAAGAGGGTCCATAAATAAAAAAGGTAGTTCTTAGAAAACCAAAAATTTCGAAATTCTTGCATATAAAGGGTAGTTTGGATGAGCAAATTTTCTTTAAAATCTTCGTGTCGCATTTTGGAAACTACTGAATCTAAATATCAAGTTTCATATTTATCCGTTTTTGAGTTATGCTGTTCACAGACACACACAGACGTTTTTTTAAAACTCTGATGTCTTGCACTCACATGACTTTCTTTACTATTGTAAATGCTATTTTTACAAACATTATTCTTCATAATTTGCGGAAGTCATCTTATTGCTAATTTTTTATACGTTCAAGGGGAATATGTTAGGCTTTAAGCGATAGTCAAATATTTTAAGAGCTGGTTGCTATATGGAGCATTCCATTCTCTTTGTATGTCCAGGGCATAAAAAAAGAAACGAATAACGAATTTCAATTTGCGAAAAATTATAAGCATTGGAAAATTCAAACAAATAACAAGGAATATCTCGGAAATGGTTCACTCGACAAAAAAATGTATGTGACAAAATTGTGTTTTTTAACGAGATCTATATTTTTGTGCAGTAAAATTTTGTGCAACTCTTACGGTTTATCAATTGTGCAAAAGTCATTCAGAACGAAGAGGACTTTTGGGGTCATTTTCAGAAAACTCAAGATATACATTTCATTTGCCATGAAACTATCTTAAACATATGATATTTTAATCGAAATCGTTAGAGCCATTTTTTTAAAAAATCAAAATTTTCCATGTAGAGGGTAGTCTGAGGTGGGGGGGGATTTCTTGAAAAATCTTCGTGTCGCATCCTTGGAAGGTACTCAACCTAAACGCCAAATGTGATGTTTATTCGAATTTTCGTTTTTGAGTTATGCTGTTCACAGACACACACGGACCTTTTTCTAATTTGTTTTTATTCAGGGGCCTCTAAACATGGATTTCCCGTGAAATCCCATCATCATTTTTGGTTGGAATACAATACTTCCTTTTGTATACGCAGCAGAGAAAGTAACAATGCTTTTTTGGATCAATGGGGTCTCAAAACATTTATTTCTGGTGAAATCCCATCATCATTTTTGGTTGGAATACAATACTTCCCCTACTTTGTATACGCAGCAGAGAAAGTAAAAATTGTTTTTTTGGATCAATGGGGTCTCAAAACATGTATTTTTGGTGAAGTCCCCGTATTGAATTTTTGGGTGGAATACAATACCTATGTATATGGTAGAGAAAGTAATAATGTGTATACAGCAAATCCCATACAATGGAACAACTAGAAAACATAGGTAAGAAATTCAATCAATTTCTTGTATTGAACTCTTAAGAGTATAAATGAAAATTTTCTGAGAAAATTCCAGAAATGTATGGGTAGAGAAGGATAATATTTTGAATATCTTTTATGATAAGGTATGTGCTTATTTCATTGTAATTGTAACTATAAGAATGTGAGACGGTTGCGCGGATATTGTACCAGGCGTGGTTTTAAAGTAGGTTCCGCTGCAGCTCTTACAGTCGCGACTTTGAGCATGTGCGGTCATTTCCTCCATTCATTAGGAACGAACGTCAGTTTGATTTTCCTGTTGTTAGAGCGTTTCGAAATGTTCAAAACAATTGAACGACCCGCCGACTGTGAAGATCAGCGATTTGTTTTTTGAATGCGAGAAATTTTGCGCCAGTAAAAATTCACCCCAATTGTGTGAGGTTTATGGGAAAATAAAAATGAGTGATGGAATAGTGAGGAAGTGAGTTAGACAGTTTAACGAATGTCGTGCATGATGAGCCTCGGAGCGGTCGATCGTCTGCAATCACGGATGATTTGATGCAAGCTGTGGAAGAAAGCATCTGCGAGAACAGACGTTATCTTCAAATTCTCCACAAGTTTCAACGTCATTCCTGTACAACATTGTGACAGATCTCTTCGGATTTCGGAAATTGTGCTCAAGATGACTGCCCAAAAATCTTACTGATGAGCATAAAAACAAGTGATTTGCCTTACACGGACTTTTCTCACTCGATGTGCTGAGGAAGGCGATGATTTGCTAACGCACATCGTTTCATGTGATGAGACATGGATCTCACATCACTCCTGAATCAAAGCAACAATCCATGGAGTGGAGGCACATAACTTTCCCCGTCAAGAAGAAATTCAAACAGATGATATACATTCGTAAGATCATGTGCACGGTTTTCTGATTTTCTTGGTGGTTGAATTCTTGCCCAGGAATGCTACAATCAACAGAATCTAAAACAAGAGCTTTCCGTGGAAGCATTTTGGTTCAGGACAATGCCCGGTCACACACAGCCAAACCAACTCAAGATCTGATCGCATCATTTGGTTGGGAACAATTCGACCACCCTCCATACAGTCCGGGTTTGGCATCAAACGATTTTCGCGTTTCCTATCTAAAGAAATTCTTTGTGGAAAACATTTCAGCGACGTTGATGTTGTGAAACAAAAAGTGTAGACTTGGGTTTCATCAGAGATGGCATCATTCTTTTTCAAACACATACAAAAACCGGTTTCCGGTTAGGACAATTGCCGAATAACTGAGGTGACTAGGTGAAGAAGTAGTGTAGCTTATAAGGTAATGAATTATAATGAAGTATTTAGAAAATAGCATTCTGTTTTTGTTTAAGAATTATCGTTACTTTAAAACACGCCTCGTGTCTGTTTCAGCGGGAGTGCAAACTGCGGTGGCCGGCACGGGGCTACTGTGCGGCTGTCACACTATGAAGGAAAAGTACTGTAGATTAAAACCAAAACCAAGTTTACCTGAAATTTTCGGATTAAAAGACTTTTAGAAATATATGGTCTGTAGTTAGAGCTCTATGAAATTAGCCGTATCTTCAGTAAAACCGTGTTGAAGAATTTAAACAGTATAAAAGCTAAGATTTTCAGAGATGTATAAAAATAACTCTGCCTCTAACCAAAGGCTCGCAAAATGCTTAACTAACTGTTAAGCCTTAGAAAGAGATGAAGGACTGGCTGTACGTGACAAATTGTGGTTGTGTGACATTGCCGTCTATAGAACGGAGTGAGAAAACCGCTTGCCGGGTTCACATAATGGACAGTAATTATCGTTTCCCCGCAATAACAACTCCAGTGCTGGGGGGATACACTCTGGGGTTTTATTTACGAACTCAGTTCGGAATAATTACAAAAACAAATCTACAAACGAAATAGAGGACCATCTTTTATATGCGATTTATAACTGTCACTTCACTTTTTCACAGAGGGGAAAAGTTTATTTAACTACAACGTTATTCTAAATTGGTTCTTGACCCCACGAAGCCAAGAATAGAGTTAGTCACAGCATAGGAATGGAGAAGAAACCATAGGTTACAAAATTTAAACCTGTGGCATTAATTTTCATCACTTTGTAACTGTTCTTAGTAAACGTAAGCTTAAGCTTACTTTGAGAGTACTTGCTTTTTAGTAGTTGCTTTCCGGGCTGCAGTGTCTCTTCAGTCGTTAAACCCAGCAGCTATACTTGCATTATTCCGTTGTCTGCTGAGGTATTTTTACTTTCTCAACCGCAGAGCCAGTAAGGGAAGTTAATGCATTCCACCCAAAATTTGACATCCAGATTTAACGGGAAATACATGTTTTGAAGCTCCCTGAATCCAAAGAACGCATTTTTAGAAAAAAGGTCCGTATGTGTGAACAACATAATGCAAATGCGAGAAGCGGTTAGGTATCAAATTTAGCATTTAAGTTCAGTCTCTTCCAAAGATGCGGCATGAAGAGTTTCAAAAAATTCACCTCACTTTAAACTACGTGGAAATTAAGTTGTTAGTTTATTTTCTCGAAAACGGCTTAAAGTATTTTGTTTCAAACATTGACATGAAGAATAAAATTCATGCGTTGAATTTTCTTTGAATAGCCTGTGAAGTCCACTGTATTTGGTTGATAATTGTATAACTTTGTACAACTACGTAATCATAAGAGTTAGAAAAAAGCTTGCTGTAGGAAGAATGTAGAGTTCACAAAAACACATAAGGGTGATAATTTACTTTATTTTTTTCGTAAGGTTAGTCCATGTTGCAAGTTTATACCTTCAAGGATGAGAAAGTCATCTAACGGACATGCTTAAATGTATGCGATTTTTCTTTCTTTCTATTACATGAGTTTGTTACCACGAATAAACATTCAAATGCTGTTTCCGTATTATAACTATTTCGTGCCAAATTTGAAATAATTCCTAAGCAAAGATATATCGTGAGTAATGAAACATGGATAGAAAATCCACTTTTTATATGAATACTGTAATATATAATGGACATGTGTGAATTTGTTAATGAGAATGAAAGTCGCATGAATGTATCACATCAATTTTTCTTTATGCAGCTCATGATATTATTTCTGGTACATCCCAACTATCTACAGTAGTCCACTTGCCTCACTACCTCATTTGAGTTGTTCTCTGATGAACGAATATGTAAAGCAGTAAGACAAATGAACTCCGAAAATCAGCCAACCTCAGACATAATTATTTGAAGAAACTGAAAGTGAATCAAACGTAAAGGAAAGTTCGCCTATTACCTCTCCTCCTGACCGAGCAGTAATATGTAGATTTTTCTTGCGTTTTATGAAGCAGCATCTGATTACGAATGGTGTACAATACAGCGCCGATAAGCACTTCAAGTGTGGTGCAACAGGATACAATGAAAGAGCTGATCAACAACGTTATGCAGAGCTGTTCCCGCAGCGACCACATTACACTGCATATGCTTCTATGTATCGATTAGTTTTTCTTTGTAAGCTATGAGAGTCACACCGGTTTGAAACAACTAATAAGATACTGAGCACCGTTATTTCCTTTTTTATCATTATTTATGATTATTAATTACTATTATTATATTATCATTATATACCCTCTTCACTATACAGGGTGACCATTTAAGTTGAGACTGCACAATATCTCCAAAACTAAACGTTGTAGAAAGAAATGTCTTGAATAAAAGTTGCTTGATATTATGGGGGAAAGTAAATGTCATTAGTCGTGTTTTGTTTGGAGGACGTTTTGATGGTCATTTTAGGGTCAACTTAATTTTTGTAAATGGGGACTTAGCTTTTCATGATTTCTTCTCACTCCTCATTGAAAGCTAAACAACATTTGTGTAAAGCACTTTGCAATTGTTTTTACACCAATATAAATAAGAAAGTTCTGAATGGCTGTGTACGAAGACCGCAATGAATGATGGTTGAACCATCCATGGATGGTCATTTGAGGGTCAAGTTACGTTTCGTAATTGGGAACCAACATTTTTTATTTTGTTTCCTTATTCCTCATCACAAAATAAACAGTTTTCATAAACCATTTTCTAATTATATGAAATAAGCTAAGATTAATGATGGGTTAAACCAGTTCTTTCATGAGAACTAATTCACAATCGTTCTCTGTTTTGAGTAGTTTAAATTAAATGTACTGGTGTTCAAGAAGCGATATGTTCACGCACATTTTTGGGGCTAGTAAATAAATGAAATGAAATTACCAAAATTTTCTTCAAGATGTGTCTTTAGAGCTTATGTTTAAGAAGCACAAATAAAAGGTAAAGGGTTGGTTGTGCAAATTGCAAGACAGCTATTCTATTTTCTGCTTTCCGGCGGTGGAGAGGAGAGGGAAACATAGCGAGAGAAACAAATGATATCTTACATTTAAGTAGGATGGAACAACCACCTTTTGAAATTAGTATTGAGATTAATATTGTAGTTTGAGGTTTCTCAGATGTCAGAAATATCATTTCAGTACAAGTTGGTACTTACTGCTCAGTTGATAGCAGTGGTGTGTTAATTTTGAATTACTCATTCACTACTACTCACTAAGAGTGACCATTCACTGTGTTTCTGAACTTAAGGTCTGTTCTATAAACCTTTGCCCCGTATCATTTAGCTGACATCTGCACTCGTTACCTCTCATTGGCTACTGTCGTGGGATAGGTTGATATGTTAAACAAAATAATTCCTTATTTGACATGATCATTTATCCCAATATATTCGAAGAGAATTATTAAATTCACATTTTTAAAGCTACGAATTAAGTGTATCACATAGCACATTTGAATGCATGAAAATAAATTCACACCAAAAATAGGTAGGAGGATCCTTCAGTTTAAGCGTGCTTCTTAGGATGACGAAAGTACGTGCGTCTATTATGACAGTGTGTTTATATTGTTTTTATCTGACCCGCCGCTTGTTTGTCACAATATTACGATTCAAATGTGTACAGTCAGGGAAAGGGGAAGGAAATGGAGCACTTTAAACTTATTGGGTACATGTCAGGTCAAGGTTATAGGAAACAGGTATAGTTTCCTATCACAAATGCAAAAGCGCGAATCAAGCAGAATACTTTTAAAGAATTGCCTCTATTTTTATTATAAAAACAAGCTGGATCCATGCAACATTTTCTCAGGGTGTCCCGTTTTAGTACTACTGTTATATTACTAATGATTCAGCTATCCATGTCTCTGCAGATCCTATGTTCATCTCCTACATATGTTATGAACTCCTTTATGTCAGCGTTTCTCTCGAAGGAGTCAGTGTTTTAGCTTTACGTTGCTGAGAGCATTTATTTCTAGGCACGCAACAGAATGTACCATTCGTCACTTCGTACACCATATGCCTGATCCATGCTGCAAGCTGATTAAAAGCGGGGATCTATTATTTTTAGTGGCTGTTTGCCCTTATTAACAATCGCCTCAGTACCTTTACGTAAAGGTCAGGGTTCAGAGTATGCGTCACTATCCCTTTTTCTGAAATGCAAATATCCAGCTTTATTGGCTGCAGCGCAGATACGCTAACGCATTCTGTAGGCGGGCTGTCACAATAACACTTGTGTGTACCACCAGACAGTGTAGGCGAATATAAAAATTCCTAATTAATTCTCAACACAGAGTTGTTTTATAATACTCTGCTCGTCTAGATATTCACAAGCAATTTCATCACACATTTCTTATAAGTTTAGAATAATGCATTAATATATTAAACGTATTGTCAATAGTGTGTATGTACAAAGAAAGTAACTTCTAAAACTATTATCCAAATTGAACATGAATTATTAATTCCTTGTGATAATTAATCTAAAACGTTCAACATAAACCGGTTCAAAAAATATGTAATTAGCTAACTTTCAGATTAACATGAGCAACGTCTGCTCTTCTCGATACCAAAGTATGAGATAAAATGGTTTATGTCGCCAATCTTAAAATCCAATATTATTACCTAAATTCTATGGAACTGTTCAAAGTAACAAAGACATTCATGCTTTAATTATTTCAATAGCTCTGTTTTATATAATTACGCAAACGTTATATATCTTTTACATTTTCAGTTATATTACAATATTTTGCACCTTCAGTATGACTCTCTTACATTACAAGTGCACAATATCCAGGATTATGAATACGTAAAAATGTCTAATTTTTGGCATGAAAATCTTAATTTATTTAAATGAATTCCTTTATTTATAGATTTCTATTTAAATATTGCAGATGGCTAATGCCCACAGGGAGCAGAAACTGGAACCGACATCGTGCACAATTGCTGTCATATGCAATGGATTTACCTTTGACATTTACATCAAACCACACCTGCACCCATTAAGTAATTCTCAGTTAAGTTTTGATGAACAATTATACAAAAGAATGTAGGGGTTTAGTTTTAACAGGAGAAATATAAATAAACAGAAATTCTTCCTGCCGAAAAGAATCTGTCCAAAATTCAAATATCAACTATTTTTTAAAACATTTGTCCTCAGAGTAATATGGCGGTAATTGTACAAGTACATTATATTTCCTAATAACGTCAGCAGCAATATCAAGAAAATATTAATAATTCCTCCATCAAAATTAATGCATCGTATACCAAATTAATCAGAAGCTACCCATTCCTGACAAATAGAAAAACAGCGTTTATACATGAATGAAACTATTGAGTAACATTTTAGTTCTGTAAATGAGTTTTAAGCGTGAAATAAAGTAACATTAAAGATATGATTAAGCAAAAGTATTTACAACAAATTAATATGTTCAAATAAACACAACAGCTGCAATAGTGGCCAGTGAACAAAATACGTTAAATATTGGGTATATAACACTAAGAAATTCCTCATTCACTGCTTGCGTCTGTTATTCAAGATTTAAACAATCACCAGACATGAATTTGAATTTTTCTATCCAAAGAGGAAAATTAGTTTTTAAAATCGAAAGTGGAAATACAAAACAAAGCAGAAATTAGTCTGTGTGCTACTCTTCGACACAGCAATTCTATATTTATGATTTACAAATGGAACTCGGGTATTATAAGTGATGCTTATAGGTAGACATAAAATATAAACTGGTAAATGGAGAACTAAAGCTTTTTAAATTGCTGTAATTTGTAAATGCATATTAGAGGTATGAGAGTTTTGCATTGTCACTCAAACTGCATAAGAAACCATTTTTATTGCTTCCTATACATGCCCCTTTTAACCGTTGAGATCATATTGGAGACTTTGCTTTAGAGTCAACACATTGATTGTAGGGTTAGGCCCTTGGTTTTGACTTATTTTCATTCGGAAATACATTCACATTCACTCAATTGTTGATACTTTCAGACTACGCAGAGGGTAGGGAACGACTCTAATTAACATAAATTATCTTGTTTCAACGGAGAAACGAACCCAGGACCTCTGGACTGAGAAGCCAAAACCCTAACCACTTGACCATAGAAGAAGTAGAACAAAAGAAGTTCAGAGTTAAGTGATCCAAATATGTATTGTGGTATGCGAAATTTTCGCAAATAGCTGCAATAGGAAGATAACCTAATCATTGTTTTCCAACATGATGGTGCACTTTCTCACTGGTCAAAAGACTTCAGTGGTATTCATGATCTCCAAAAATGTCTTCAAATGGCCTTGGGAAAGTTAAGAGCCAGATCGCACACGCAGAAAGCCTTATATATAATTGTGCTGTGAATACAGGGTGGGTCATTTAAGTTAAGACTCTGCAATATTTCCAAAACTAAGGTTTGTAGAAAGAAACGTCTGTAATAAAAGTTCTTGATATTATTGGGGAAAGTAAATGCCATTAGTCGTGTTTTGTTTGGGGGACATTCTAAGATCAATTTAATCTTTTTAATGGGAACCAACTTGTTGTACGTTGCCTTCTCATTAGTAAATGGTTTATAATGCTGAGGTTTTGTGATGAGGAATAAGGAAACAAAATAAAAAATAGTGGTTCCTAATTACGAAACGTAACTTGACCCTAAAATGACCATCCATGGATAACCAACCAATTATTGACCTTTTCGTACACAGCTATTTTCAGAATTTTCGTTGTTATGTATTTACGTTGGTGTAAAAACAATTGCAAAGTGCTTTACACAAATTTTGTTTAGTTTTTTATGAGGAGTGAGAAAACAACATGGAAAATGTAGGTTCCATTTAAAAAAATTAAATAGACCCTAAAATGACCACCACAATATCCTTCAAATAAAACACGACAATGGCAATTACTTTCCCCCATAATATCAAGCAATTTGTTTCTAGACATTTCTTTCTACAACGCTTAGTGTTGAATATATTGTACAGTGTCAACCTAAATGGTTCACCCTGTATAACTGTGGCCATATAAAATAAACAGAACTTTCATCCTTCTAAATTCCAGCGTTTTTATTATGTTTTTCAAACGATCACCTACACAACGCTTGTAGGGATAAACTGTAGATGCTCTCTTTATGCTCAAATAAAGCTATATATTGATCAGATGTGATCAAGAAACAATTATACGTCCATTTACATGCAAAAATATGGTGATTCACCTTAAATCTTTTACTTCCTAAGGTTGCCCCAGTAGCCTTACATTTGACCTCGCCTCGCTCTGCCGCTACTTTCTCTGAATTTATCTGAGATATACCTCGAGAAACATCGGTTTAAGAAGATCTTCATTTTAAAAGTAGCCTTGTAGGCATCAAAGTAAGATTAGTAATTTTCTCCTGAGGAGTATCGTTATCCGCAAGGAATTGGCTTTACAACATGAACAAAGTATAACAATTTTGCACCACCGAATTTAATTTATTCAGTATTAGTTTTATATTATATTCAAAACTAAAACAATTTATGCTCTACGATATCAGTATTTGTACAGACTCGTAATTCATTCATCACTAAATGTTGCATAAGTATCATTTAGCCACAGGAGGATTATTTACGAGTTATTAAATTGAGGTTTTTATTTATGGAACGTTCTTTAACTGCTGTAGTCCGTAGCGAGCCATTCTATATTGGGCGTGAAAGACCGGAAATTTTTTTCAGAGGCCTCGTTATCAGGCTTGAAGTGCTTTTGCGTGCATTAAATCTAAGACACAGGACCAACGGCTTTACTTCCCTTCCTAAGAAAACCATGCTAAGGATTTTTACGCCCGAAAAATCCATCGCCCTCCACCGGGTTTCAACCCGCGACCTTGGGAACTAGAGGCTAGCATGGTACCCCTAGACCACGGAGCATGGCGACTTACAAGTCAGGACTAGGCTTGGCCGTGAGGATGAATGAACACTACAAAGGATATAAAAATTGAAGGAATTGAAACGGTGGGAAGTTTACCATTATATGTATAAGAAAGTCTCAATAAAAGTGGATCTGAAAAGTAGCCGTGTGCGAGACATTTTCGAATGTCTAAACTTTTCATAGTAAATATTGTCACTTTTCTCAGTAAATGTTAAAAGCTACCCTAGGTTTGCTCGTTTACAAATTGAACATTCCTAGAGGTGGCATTATAAGCAACCCATAGAACCTGTATAAGACGAATGCAGCACATATATCGTTAGGTCCTAAAATAGTGGCGAAAACTTTTTAATACGTAAACTATTTTTGTCTTACACAAAATAGTATAAAGTTTCTCGAGGACGCATCACGCATCCGGTTAGGAACACTGTTTCCAGGCAACTGATTGATTTCAACCGTCTAAACTTGTAAATTTCTGTATTTCAAGTCTCTGATTGGCCAACCCTACTCCAACAGAATACCGGCATTTAACTAAAGCTTTTTCTGATTGTTGATTGGCTATTTTTAAACTGTCTCAAAATTTACATTATTGTTGCTCAAATAATATCTAGTAGTATTTAAACTTTCAAATTCATTATTGCCTCAAGGTTACCTCATTGTTACCTCATTGTTAGCAACTTTTAACTTATTATTCTCACATATCCTACATTATTAAATTACGTAATACATTCACATAACATTATTACACATGTATACAATAATATAAACATATACAATGACTGTAATATAAACTTTTTATATATTGTTACATACACGTGTTGCTTTAATGTAGGCTGTTATTGAATTTACATTTTTATAATTAGACCGAAATCATTTTAGTGTTAAAAATACTGCCTCAATATGAAGGTTGAATAGCTATGGTGAGAGTCCGCATACTAGTGGAAGACCTTTACTTTCAGGAAGAGTCTTTGGGCCTGTCTTAATGTTATGAGTTTTATTGTCCATATTTAGTTATTTAATGGCGTTTATTAAATTTGGATCTATTTCAATACTGGCATAATAAGTATATTAATGTGTATTATCTTTTTGGTTCTAATTTAAATTCATGTATGGTTTATTTGAAATTAATTTTATAGTTTTTATATATATATATATATATATATATATATATATGGATATTCCATAGCTTTTCTCGATTCACCCGGTTATTGGCCTTTTCTCCCGTATTTCCAAAGTTCCATGTTCCGCCCATCTCCGCTGAAGCTTTTCTAGTTTTCGACTCCTTCAACGCAGTTTCCAATTCGTGCATTTAATTACATTCCGTTCTTCAACTTGATTTGTTACTGTATTCTGTTGGATATATTTCATAATAGCCTAGCCACTTTTCTTCTGAAATTATATCAATATTTACCTTATCTTCTATTGTTTGATTTAAATTTCCGAATATTCTAAAACTGTACCTTTGTGATGCAGTTATCTCTCTTTCCACCGACTAACAAAGTTGCTCCATGTCTCTGTTTTTATTGTCCTAGTAAGTCAATTTACTTGTGCTGTTCTATACTTATAATTTATGTATTCTTCTTGCTGTTTTGTTGAGAGCCATTTCCTAAATAATATTACTTTATTTAGCTCTTCAATCCATAACTTCAATTTTTTGGGTTTACGCCTCTTTTGGATTCCTCAGCATTCGACTGCTGCAGTTTTTATTTTCTTCCAATCACCATTCACATCTCCGGTCCTGCCTTTCAGTTGATTATCTATTCTTGTTGATATAGCAGCTTTATGCCCTTCTCTTCTAATAATTGAATTTTAAATTTAGTTTCACAGTCCGCATTTCCGTTCGATTTCATGAATCGTTTTGGTAATCTAATTTTAGAACACAATACATAACGGCTCCTTTCTCCAAATATGAACAAAAGCATTAACGTGCGTGAAGAATGAATGGTGATAGGTGAATGCAAGAAATTGTTTAATTGTTGATTTTACGCTGTTGTGTGAGACATTGCGAGGTACGTTATGTGGTTTACGTTTTATGATTAATGTCGTTACCATATTAGTACTCTTCGGATTAAACGCCGTGCTGGGTAGGCAACTTCTCCGCCACAACTGTACTTCGTGCGTCCTTCCCCTTATAACTTAAGAGCTGAAACTGGCTACATAAAATTGACCAAAAATAACACACTGAAATTAACACTCTGTAATGTACTACATAGCAACTCTTTAGTACCATAACTTTATTAATATCTACTAATATTACTTATAAAGAGAATAATTGTGTTATGTACGTACATACATAATACAATTATTCCCACATAAATGTATATATTTCACACAACCAAAATAAACATAACCTATTTTTATAATTATTTCACCATAGAAAAGCCCTATTCCTTCTGAGACAGGGGCTCTAAAACACCTTGAAATTTCTATTCATAAATTACTAAAAAAAGCCTATGTACTAGAACACGAACTCTTTGGAGTTATAGAAGACCATACTAGCAAAGAAGGCTTTGGCGTTCCGTTGATTGCCATGGAGTATGAAATAGTTGTTACTCCACAGTAAATGCATGTAAAATAAGACCAATGCTGCAGATATTACATTCCAAGCAATAATCACGATTTAGCAAAGGTTCAGTAATACAAAATAGGATCGAATCTACTTATAAATGGTTTAATAAACTTCATGTTAAATCTTTTACATTATTTTCTTTGTATGTTATAATCAGTCATAGGGGTTTTAAAGTAAACAGAGCAATCGTGCTACCGCACGGAGTATAGCTGACATCGGGTATTCTGACGGACACTCTCCTCCCCAACCCAGCAAATGGTTTTGTTCCGACCGTTCCTTTAATCCATGTATATACTTATATAACAGTGGAAAATTGTGACAATATGTCTAAAAGTAAAGAAGAGATCATACATCAAAAGCATCATCACAATAAACATCGTGATGTAAAATTACAACTCAAAGGACATTTAAAACATCATGTTAAACAACCTGTCGTCCAATGAAACACAAGGAACATGTGATATTATAGAAAGAAAGCATTAGGAAACTGGATTTTCAACCTTCTCAGCTCCAAACTATGGATCAATTTTTTTCAAGGATCTGTGCCATATACCAATAAGAGCGGATATTACTTTAAAAATTTTACAGCTTTCGATGTAAAAGAAATACATTGTAACTCAGATTTCTGTATATTAATGCCTCAAATAAATCATGAGGTAGCTACATTGCACACTATCAATAGTTTAACACACTTTTTTTCTCCTTTAAATGCTCTTTAATTCTGGTCTACCTGCTATCGAAGTGGGGTGTACTATCATCAAACTGTACATCATATTTTGTTTACAGAGAACACTACAACGTCACAAGCACTTCCACCTTCTCTCGCCACCAACTCTCGATGAATTCCTAACTTAATAGTTTACTTACTAAAGCCACTCTGGTAATAATCGAGCTCGTTACCAGGGTATGTTAAATAATTATATAAGAAGAAAAATTCCTATCCGAATAGCATTATACAGCAGCCACCTGATATTTTAAATTGACAACTAAAAATATTATTTTTTAAAAAAAGATGTTCTTTTTCACAAGACTTGTGGCTTGGCGTGAGAGATCTACATATTCACCAGATTCACCTCTATTTCGTTGTGTATAGCTTAAGTGTTTTAGTATTAAATGAAAACTATTTACCTAAATTTTATGTAATTAAATAACTATGACAACGCCTACTATGATTATCTATAAATTAGTAGACTATTCCGACCAGTGATTGTTGCACCGCTAAAGGGTACGTATAGGCTATGCAACATTTCCAGAGCTTGGAAGTCTGTAGGGATAGGTTAAGAGACTCGGAAGTTCCGCCAATGTTTCACATCCTTTTACGTCAGTAGCTGGAACTATACCAAGTTACAATTATAAGAGGTATAAGGGAGGATTCACATAAGTCTTTTAGTCTTTTAGATCATTGTACAATAATTACACAAATAACGGGGGAAGGTAAATGAAATTAATGAAACCGTCATTCAAGTTTAAAAAAATAACCTGCAACATCGTATTGCCAGTTAGTCATGTTAGATTTTGATCATCTAGTTCAGTTATATGAATATGGTAACTTAATCTAATTCACAAACATAACAAAACACAAAGGAATAAATTGAGGAAAATTTATTGCATAATATCTTATAAAACACAACATTCCATATTTATTTAAGGCACATCTCGTAATATACCACTAGGCAATTGGTTAGGTTTGTTACAGAAGAATATTTCATTTAATTCAACTCAAAATGGGTTATTCTAAAACAGGGAGAAACGTTATTTACTAGACTGTTTCAAAACAGTTTACCTACTAAATCATTTTAAAGAAAATAGAGTAGCATTAAGTTATATTTCAGATGGATTGCCTGTCACTTAACCGGAAAGTGTATGTGGAATATACGGGTGGCGAAAAAGCAACGTGCAGAAAATTTTGGAGTAGACAGCCCTTCCAAACCAAGCATTTTGGGATCAGGAGCATGGGATCGCAGATGGAGTGTAATAACCAGGCAGAGGGGTTATAGTAAGTAAACCATCAATTTAGGAACGCACCGAGGGTTAGTGGCGAGGGAAGGTGAAAGCGACTGCTTGCAGTGTTCTCTGTATACGAATATAAACAGTTGAGGGCAATACAAGGCTCATCAGTATGGCTTGGGCTCTTCCTTGTTACTGAAAAATCTTTCGACAAGGTTTGGCATGGAGGTCTGCTGTACAAATCGAAACCTCATCTCTCAGATACTCTATATCTACAGAATAGTTCAACTTCACCTGTGCAAGTGAACCTGCACAACCAGCATCCAAACCAATTCACTCTGGTGTTCTACAAGGTAGCACTCTGGGACCATTGATATATTCTGATATATATATATATATATATATATATATATATATACTGTATATATATGACTTTCCACAAAGAGATGACTTGATGGTAGCACAGTTGGCTGACGACATAGCTGTTCTAATCAAAGGTACCCGTGACTCTACTGCTAAACAATTTCAGGAATTCTGTAATGACTTTCACTTGGTATATGCTATGAAGGGTTCAAATGAACCCACAGAAATCACATCTGGTTAATTCACCTCTAAGAAGAAAATTGCACATCATCCAGTAACGCTACATAATGTTCCAATTTCTACATGTGAGTCAGTGAAATATCTTGGCCTGACTCTGGCAGCAAACTTACATAGTCAGAACACATTACATCCACAATTAATAAAATCCGCAACCGCATTCATCAGCTGAAGCATCTAATATCGAACCATCACCACTCTCTCTTCATAATAAACGTCTACTTTATCTTTCCCTAATACAACAAATCTGGCAATACGGTTGTTATATGGGGCGCTATTTCATCCTTGCAAGTGAAAAGAATCCAGGTTCAGTTCATGGTACATGCAAAACACTTCTCTGCACAGCGACTTGACATTTCTGAAGTGACATCTGTTCTTTGCATCAGCTACACCAGGTTCTACCGACGCTTACTCCAACATACGAATCTTTTTCTGCAGAGACTACCTCAAAACAGGTCACCTAACCAGCATCTAAGAACACTGAAGAGGAAACGGCACACGGAGCTATGTATAGATACTTAGGCATTTGACCACTGCAGCTTCAGGATTATCAATGGATGATTCTCGAATACATATATCATGTGAACTACTACGTACTCTGTTAGCAAAACTGTAATGTATCTTTATACAGCAAAGCTCCCATTAAATTAAAATTTTAAAAAATTATGTCTTAAACAACCTATGAACTCTGTGTGCCATATATATATATATATATATATATATATGATGATTTCGCCATTTGTGCTAAAGCTTTCCTTACCAAATTGCACCATAAACATTTGGACATATTCACACACTTCTCCACTGGTTTGTATGCACGAATAATTAATGGAATAGCTGCAACTAAAAACCGGTTGTTGTGAAGGAAAGGGGAGGAGTGTCCAACACAATATCTGACGTCTCCTTATACTCCGTGCGGTAACACGATTGCCTTGTCTCCTTACTAAAACCTCTCTGCCTGTTAAAACATGAGCACTGCATGAACATACACGACAAGTGTGTATATAGTCTCAAATAATGAGTACGGTACACAATGAGAAACCACATTACCTTCCCATACTGTACTGTACTCCTTGTACTGAAAAAGACGAGCGTTTGTTATCGTACCATCTATCAGACGAGAGATGTGGCGCCGTGGTAACGTGGCGACTCACATTCGGGAGGTCCCGAGTTTGACCCCCGACGACCACCCGCTGATCAATGAGTTTTTCTGTAGTTAACCTGGGTCGGTAGCTGAATGCTGGAGGTGGTTCATCTTCCATCATGACTCACCTGCCCCTCATCATCTTCCTTGTTATCTGTTTCAGGGTTGTAGGACCAGGTGACTGTGTTCGACGGATTGCGACTGGGCGGTAACTTTACGCTCTGTGGAGGTTTGTTTCTGACGTCGTTCAAGGGACTGATCGGTTAGGACCCGCCTCCGGATTTTTCTGGCAGGTGCTCCTTCGGGGACCTCTTGGAGGCTCGAGGCCTATAGGTGGGTCCAGGCGGCGTTGGAGGCGTTCAAGCTAGAAACATTAGGGACGCGTTATGCTTTTGCCCGTCTTCCAGATCTGTTTGCCCTTCGGATCTCTCCTCTATCCCTCCCTCCCAGGGATAACGGTACAAGTACAAGGGGCCAGATAACCTGCGTGCGGTGCTCTGCCCCGATTTCGAGGGCCCCTCCGTTCGTCAGGATTTTTACTTTTACTATCATGTAGGCTTCACACCAGTCACATTTCGCGACGGTGATAGTACTGTATTACAGTATAGGCATAGGCGATTCAACACCTCGCGCGCTGCAACCTGGGCAGATCTCTGCGACTACGACCCTCCAGGAGGAAAGAAAGAGGTGGTGGAACCGCAGGAGACTATAGGCTGCAGACAGGCAGGCCAGGTTGCCGCGCGAAAATTCCTAACATTTCTCGTCCCACTGCTGGAACTGCCCAGAAAGGACGATAAACACTCCTTTAATCAAGAAGCCCTCTGATGTCCACATGAAGTACTTCTTCCATTGAGCATGCACCTATGCCTCCTGTTCGACACCGCCATATGCCACGAAACCTAGGAGCACACCTGAAAGATGAAAAGGAAATGATGGACAGGAAATCGTGACAGAGAAGAAAGAAACAACTCCGTCCACCCCGGGGAAACAATGAAAAACCCAAGAGTCAGAGTGGGTGATCGCAGAGGATCGTCTTGAATAATGATTGCTGTATTAACCTGAAAATGTATAAGAAATTACTTACCAACTTGCCTGAAAAGTAGTTTCAATTTTTAAAATAGCCTCAAGAAATTCTTCATTAAATTTAGCTTTTATGACTTAAATGAAACTTTAATTTGTAATTGACATAAATCTATTGTTATAATGACTTGTGTATACACTATATGACAAATCCTATCAAAAATTTCATATGTTCAATGCTAATAAAAATCGACGTAAAATGTTTTTCCGCACCCAGATATCTACATACAAGGTCAGCTTAAGTGTTCCGCCCGGTGGATGTCCACCTAGTGTTTACTATACTCTCTCTCATTTCTACACTGTGTGTAGTGTCTGGAAGGTACAGTAGACACAAATTATCTGAGGAGTCAGTTATACTGCACTGCAGTCAAAAATAGAGCAATGGGCAAGATCACAGCAACGAGGAATATGCAGTGATGGGCTGCAAGCTTAAGTACGTTTGCAAGTAGCTCCCAGAAGTATACCAGCTTTCTTTATTTTTAGTTTAGATTCAAATTATCATCTGGTTTCATTAGTGTTTTGTTGCAGAATATACCTCATTCTCTCTCTTGGGTATTTACCAAATGATCTGAAATCGCAATTACACTTATGAGCAAACATTACAGGGAAGAAGGTGCGTACCAAGAGGCATAAAAACAATAAGAAGCAAAGAATAGATTAAAACAACAAGGCAACAGAGTAATATTAATGCTCTTGTATTGCGGAAAACGGTAATGCTTATTCTTAAGGGCCGTTATGAGCACGACTTGCAGTTTAGTTATACAGCCTGAAATCTTTTGGTAGTATTAAAATAACCTCTTGTGAAATGAGCCCCAGAAACAAGGCGCTGTAAACATATGCAAAATTACCTTTAAAAACTAACCTTTACCAGCGAAAGCATGTTGTGTAGTTGTCGTGTTCAATGAAAGTTTCCCAAACTCATTAATTTCGCTTCGTTTTTAAAAAGGTAGCAACAGATCAAGCGAGCACGATAACGAGCTTTTGGCACGACATTTCCATGAGTGAATGGCGTAGGCTGCCGCTGTCTGGTCGATAATGCAGAGCACAAGACCACAAGGGGGGCGTGGCAGGCCGACTCGCCCCCTATTTTATATCACCTTCTATTATCCACTTCATTGCAGGCCGACCAATTATCGCGTCTAACAGGTGGATAAAACACATTCCTCTTAAGCTATGAACCAAGCTAATCGGTTACTGCATTTCATGTAACATGCGAACCCGTGTATCTCACGAAACACTCACTTACATAGAGGTTATCAGTTATGTTAATATTGTACTCAGTGGCCTAGGTCATCTTGAGTATACACAGTATCAAAATAATATACTTCAATATACCTCAAACTCTCTTTTCTATTGTTTCCTTAAATTCGTCCTTAAAATCCTGGCTGTTAAGGACAGACTAAAAGCCTATTCAGCCAGCCAGCCAACCAACCAACTTATTAACTCCAAAGTAGATAAGAACACTTGAGGTTTTGTTTCATCATATCAACATTTCATTTACCTTTTTCAATAATTCTGGGAAAAGGGGTAATTTATTTGAGAAAATTTCATTCAGAGAAAACACTGTTCTAACTAAAATGGAGAAAACACCTCACATATCTTTACATAGAAAAAATCACATTATTAAATATGTTACCAAACTTTAGAGCAAAGCTTCCCTCTCCCAAAAAAGCATATGCTAAAATATACCTTTGTACTCCAAAGAGTGTAGGATTTATAATTTATTTCTGTGAAGATGCACTACCATTTTAAAAATATATTTAAAATATAAACATGCTGTCTACAATGATAATATATAGGCTACATAAAAACCTACATACGTTATTTTTGGCAGCTTTCAACATTTAGTCTCCCCTTAATGTAACTATCTGCATAAAATTAAATTAATGAAACCGCTTTATTAATCCAATATTTCCGATGCTCAGAATCAATTCAACTACTTCTTCCTTCATACATTACTTTAGAATTGTCTGTAGAAATTTTCATATCCTCTTCTTACCAGCTTTCTCAGAATCAATTAGTCCATACAAATATGCACTGTAATATTCCTGCTTGAAATTAAAAAACATTTCTCATATTGTAACAGTTCTCTTAATAACAAACCAAAAGCAGAAAAATATGGTAATGGACAAAGGTACGAACTCTGTATAAGCGCTATTGCCCATATTCAAAGTTTAAATTCCAATATTCAACGCCTAGGGGAAATATATTTAGAAAAGAAGGAATATTATGATCACTTTGCGAAACAAATACTAATCGGCCACGATATGAATGCGCTTGCAGGAGGACGTCACTGTTTTTGTTGACAATTAAGTTATAGATCACAAGGGAATGAGGGGAAAGGGATACGGAAATGTACAGTCGCACAATGAAAACAGTACTACATTTGCAGGTCTCAACCTCGCTATTAAATGTAGCTCGGAACTGCGGATGTTGTCTTTATCTGTGTGTCCTTCCGATACCCCGCCCACCTGTTTCGTATCCTTTCAGTTCTTCTTCCCAACATACGCACTCATATCGTGGCCGACTAGTAACTGTAACGAACTATTTGATTTTTTAACTTTCGTCTCTCATTTTGTTTTATTGAACGTGTTAAACTTTCTAGCCTCCTAACAGCCTGTTGTAGTTATTTTGCATTTTCCCCTTTCCCCACCCCATGAAATCAGTAAGATTCTTCAAGATTTTTCCTACGCAAAATGAAGATTACCAATACTATATTTTCGGTTTATTCAGGTTCCAACTTCTGAAATCCTTATTTCTAAATGTTCAAAGAGGCCGAGTTTGAATCGAGTAATTTAAAAGTAATTGAAATAAAACAAATAATTATTAGTCTAATCTGTCTGTAATGCAGTAACTTTATTAACTAGAAATTCTAAAAACATTTCTGCTTGTAGGTGTCATTAATAATGCCCCTCAAGTAAGTGTATTAAAATAAAAGCACTGGAAATTATAGCAATAGTATTTTTCTTATAAGTATATTTTAATTCCTTTATAAAGTTCCGTTCGACCACACCTTTTTTTTTACAAAACACATGTTGGCGTTGTTTTTGTACCACCAGAGTGCCAAATTTGCAATTAATCAAAATGGTGGTTATTTCTTAATTGTAACGTTGAGAGGCGAAACGGTGTAGGTCACAAAATATCGATTTTTCACATAGTATATTTCAGTACTCACAAGCAAAGCAATATATGTTAAAGTTACGTTGACCGTGTGGTAGTAGCACTTATTAAAGAACAAAATCGGAAAGTGTAAGTGGATCAGAGGTTTATGTCAGTGATCAAGCACATGCATTTGTACGAGGCGGAAATCTGGGTCTGCGGGGGTTGATCAGATTTAACTATCAAGGTGGACCAAAGTTACAGGTTACTTTGCAAAGAACTATTAGGTTTGCCACGATTAGCCCCGGGGGAAGTCACTTTACTAGAATTAGGGAAAACAAAAAAGAAAGATATAGTGATGGACAGAAGAAAACAATTTTGGTATAAATGCTTGACAAGGAAAGAACGAAATATATTAAGAAGTTATACGGTACAACAAGAGAGTATAAAACTGGGTATAGTTGGGGAGCAGGGCTGAAGAAGGTACTGGAAGAAACAGAAATGAAAGATATACGGTTACAAGGGGAATAGAACAGTCCAGGTTTTTGGATCCAGGTCAGCGAAAGGGTGGAAGATATTGAAAGGCAGGAGATATGGGGAAGAATAGGTAACAAAGAATATTTGAAGTTTTACAGGAAAATAAAAAAGGAATGGAAAAGGGAAACTTGCATAGATCAGCGTAATAAAAGAGAATAAGAAGGCTTAGCCTGGATGAGAACAGGAACGATACTTTTAAGTGCTTAAGATAAAAGGGTACGTGAATTTTATGATAGTGAGGAAAGTGTAGACTATTATCTAAGTGAATGTGAGGATTTAAAAAAAACGGAAGGAGAAAATCTGGGATAAAAAATGGAATAATTTGGAAGGGATGTTTTAGTAGCACTGAAAATGCTAGCAATTGAGCAAGCAAGACGAAAGAACTAGGAAAGTAGGGGATTTTTGCAATCAAAATGAAAAGGAAATGGATGAGGAAAGTCAAAGAGAGGAAGAGAGGGAGGGGAAGAAAGATAAAATGAAATAAGTTATACTAAAGCTTTAGCAAAGAGAGGTACTGTGGACAACGAGAAGGCGAGCGGGGCCTGAGAGGCGAGCGGAGTTCTGTAACTGTTTATCTGCTCACGTACTGTGATTGTTTACTACGTTTACTACGAAATGTGTTTATGTGTGTAAATGAACCACCCATGCTGCCAGATCATATACTAGTAGAACAGCAACCGCCGTAATAGGTGTTAACGCATTGGCTCTTGCTCAGTGAGTACTTGACAACGCTGTGTAGTAGTTTATAACCTCCTTAACATGCTTATCGTATATACACGTCGAGCGTAAATATGATACTGACGCAGGAAAGTGTTCATGTTACACATTCCTCTCGCTTGTCTTCCTTTCGTAGTCTATCAGTAAAAGTTGCACAGCGTCTGAAGGCCAAAGTGTTATACTGCTGGTACAACACAAAGATAGCAGGCATGTACATAATAAAGTAGAAGCATTAAATTAAATCTAACAAAATTTTAAAATTGTAGCTTGGAATGTCTACAATAAACTACATAAATCGTTTGAGGTAACACAGACTCTCGTTAAACTGTGCTAAAGTAGCTTTCATTTTAATTCCTTTCTTTGCATAAAGAATCGCTAACCGATCTGCAGGTTAATTCGGCCTTTACCGCCAGTCGGCTTAGATAAATGACGTCCTTATTAGTTCAGCAAGCCCCTTTTCTCAAAGAGGAGGCGCAGAATTGAACCTTGGATTGCATACGTTTCCGACTTAATAAACACGTTGATACTGCGGCGATGCAGAACTGCTTTTCATTAGGACATTTTAAACGTTCTCTGCATGCGAGATGAATTGACTACTGATCCCAGAATGTGCATGGTTGAGTGCTAAGCCGAGAAACTCTGTGCTACAAAAACGATCCAATTATTTGAGTTACTCGCATACACGCTGAGATTACGAGTTTACGAGACGCAAGCAAAAGACGTTCCAAATGCATTTGAAAGGTATGATACAAGTCCCGCTTCACTAAGGTGACCTCGAAACTTTTGACATCCACCCCTTCCACTCATCTTTTGCTAGTCTTCTGCCAGAGGCACTATTGATAAACTTGCTTTAAGGCATTGACAAACCCTCCCATTTAGAATTATTAGTAGCGACTTATATCATCATCTCATCTCTCAAAAGCTAAACTATTGACAGCTGATTTCAGTTAACAGTTTCGTTTCATAGCCATTCGGAAAATATTTTTGTAATTTCTCGCCTAATAAACTTACAGAATAGTAAACAATAAGTTCTTTATTTCAAAGTACTAGAGCTCAGTTTTCATTAGAAGTGTTAACAGTTGCAATGAAAATATGCAAGGAAACTTGATAAAGGTGATAAAATTCATTAAATTCCAGCGGCATTACCACGGAACAATTATCTATTGCAAAGCTGTTGGCATTGATAGGTTACCTCGATATTGTTGCTACTTTACTATCCGAGAGAGCTTAAGTACTAAATTTCACCCAAGCCCTTAATACCCATTATGAATTCTCTTTAAAGCTCTCTGTCTGCTACGTATTATTATAGAGAGAATGTACGGCTGTGTTTGGGCACTTCCATTCTGGCACTTTGCCCCATAAGGTCACAAGGCCTAAGTTGCTTAGAAGCAACAGTCAGGGGTTATTCCTCCCTTGCTTAATGCTGGCCATGACATTTGGTGATTTGGTCTGCAGGAATGACTATCCTTGGGCGTTAAGTACAACGGATAGATTGCTAACTGTTATATAATTATTCGTGTAAATTGGTATCCAAATGTATGAGGCGCATCCAGAAAGTAAGTTTCCCTATTTTTTAAAAACAAAGAAAACAGTTAAATGAAAAACTTTATTGGCAACAGGTATTGGCAACATCAAAGTTTGAGCTATTTTTCGGCATAGTCAGCACAGGAATTGAGACACTTGTCATGTCGTAGGATCAACTTTTGTATTCCTGTGTCGTAGAACACTGCCACCTGTGAATGGAACCAGCGTGTGACAGTCGTCTTCAGCTCTTCGTCGTTGTCAAAACGCTGACTAGAGGGCAGCAATTTCTTGAGGTGCAAGAAAAGATGCAAATCACTGGGAATAAGATCAGGACTGTATGGTGAATGATAACAGCTCCCAGCCGAACTCCTGCATTACAGTTGCTGTGCACCGAGCCGTATGTGGACGAGCATTGTTATGGAGCAGCACAACACCTGCAGTAAGCATTCCACGCCTCTTGTTTTGAATGGCACGTCGCAGTGTTTCACAGTAATGGTAGCGTTCACTGTTTCATCCCTGGGCAGGAAGTCAAAGAGCAGAATGCCCTTCCTGTCTCAGAACACCGTGCACATTACTTTCTGCACCGACACAGTCTGCTTGAATTTCGTCTTTACCGGAGATACACTGTGACCAATGTATTGACTGCTGCTTGGTTTCCGGGGTGAAGTGCGAAATCCACATCTCATCGCCCGTGACGATCCTGTCGAGGAGCTCTTCGCCGTCATCGTGATGCCGCTGCAGAAATGTCAGTGCTACTCGTTAGCGTATCGTTCTGTGCTCGGGTGTCAGGATTTTCTGTATCCATCTGGAACAATTCCCTACACAGCAGGTGCTTAGTGACAATTTCATGCAACAAGGATCGCGATATCTGTGGAAAATAGCTGCTAAGCTCTGGAATCGTGAAGCAACGGTTATCCACGATGTGTTGCCGCACCAGCTCAACAAAGCAATCATTGATGAGGGACAGTCAACCACTGCGCTATTCATCGTGGACACTTTGACGACCTTCGGGAAACTGCCTACATTAGGACACACCATCTGTTTGCTCATGATGTTCGGCCCGTAGATCTGACAGAGCTGCGAATGAATTTCGATCGTAATATGTTTTGTGCAGTAAGGAACGTTATCACTGATCGAATCTCGCAGGTGGCGGGAGAAAGAATAAGAGCCGTCTTTTCGGGCCACTGCTGCCGCGCTACTGGCACCAGGCGGGACCTGTTTAGCCGGCATACGATTTATACGTCATAGATCTGTTACACATGCGCAATTTTCCCGGATAAATACGTTTACTCTAAAGGAAACAAAATCGGGAAGCTTACTTTCTGGATGCGCCCCGTACAAAGAACAGTACTCAGGTTTTACGTACCTAGTAGATAAATAAAGTACTGTATTGAACCCAAAAATTCGATAACGAGATTTCACCGCAGGCTCCCTCAATTCTAAACAATGCATTTTTAGAGCAAAGTTCCCTGTGTGTGTGAACTGTGTAACTCAAAAACGAAATGTGGAGATAAGCAAGTTCAGAGTCTTCCAAAGATGCGAAACTTAGATTTCAAGAAAATCCTTTACGTCAAACTATCCTTTACACGGAACGTTTTTCAATTTTTTTTATTTTCGTGAAAATGTCTAACGATTTGTATTAAAACACCAGATATTTAAGATATTTACATGAAATAAAATGTATACGTTGAAGTTTCTGGGAATAGCTTGTGGTGTCCTCTTCATTCACAAGGAATTTTGTATAATTTTGTTTATCTGGTAAATCTTAAGGGATAGACAAGAATTACTGTACATGAGATGCAATTTCAAATAATTTTTTGTGCCAGCCATTTTCAAGATGTTCGTTATTATTCATTTGAATTTTTCAATACTTTGTAAGTTTTTAAAAAGTTGTCGACATTCAGCTTTTCTCACGATGTAATGGAAAGACTATGGAATTTTAAGACCAGCGTATAGCGACTCCTTTTAAACATTTGATTATCGATTCGGTTTTGCCTACCTTCCTTGCACCTACAACGAAATAGTGTAACGAAACTATTTCTGCAAACGTTTATATCGATTAGTAGATAGAAAAATAATATTTTGTAAGAATGGCTTGTAGAAGCTATATAAAAAGAATCTAATGTGTTGCACTCACATGACTTTCTCTACTCTTGTACTACTAGTTTTACAAACGATTATTCTCCATATGCTTCATGTTAATCGAGATGTCAATCTCATTGCAAAATTTCTTGTAGGTACAAGGGAATATGGTACGCTTTAAGCGATAGTTAAATTTTTTAAGAGCTGGTTGCTCTGTGGAGCTTTCCATTCCCTTTGCATTTCCGGACGTAAAAAAAATGAATAAAAAATTCCCATTTGAGAAAAAGTTAAGTATTAGAGAATTCAAATAAATAACAGGGAATATCTCGGAAATGATTCACTCCACAAAAAAAGTATGTGACATAAATTTGAGGCAATATTTTATATCACAACACTGTGAATGCCAGAGTGATTGTAGTGTAAATTAATATTATTGTGTGTACAGGATTTTAGATGTTTGTTAGCCATAAGTATTGTTAGCCATAAGTATTGTTAGGAAATAAGTTTACACGGCCTCACTGAAACTGACAATAGAATTGGATAACAATAAACCGAGGGGGTGAGTTGTTTATCACTAAGAATAGACAAACAAATGAGGTCAGGGTAGCGTGCCGTTTTTTAGAAATAGAGGGAATATTTTCCCTAGAGTATATATATTAGTAGTAGTGATTGGCTGATAAAACAGACGCTACAAGTAGGCGCAATTTGGTAACCAATAGCAGCTATATTATAATGTTTAGGCAATTCGGGGTGAAGGAGTATATATTCGGGGTGAAGGAGCCATAAGCAAGTATCGCACAGTTGCGAAGAATCTTTCACGAGGTGCACGTCACGCATTTCGGAAGAATCATTCACGAGGTGCACGTCATGTAGTCCTGAAGAAACTTTCGTGAGGTGCACGTCGCAAAGTTAATTACAAAATGTGAAGTACGCGAAGTAATTTGTGCGCGGCAACTATAACGACTGTAGTTACATTCGGAAATATCTCAATTTCAGTCAGGCGTGTATAAAGATTAAATATGTAAATTATTAATTAATTGTGACGGTAATGAAAGTGTAGAAACAAATTATTTTATCAGTGTTATCTTTTAGCAACAACTCCTTTCCGTTTACACGCCCTGCATAGACACACTTGCTCGACTGAGTTGTAATAGCTAGCCGGAGGACAAAGAACCCAAATTGAAAATAATAAAACAAGAGGTGCTCAACAAATAAGATAACACCAGCCATTGAGAACCGCGACAAATTGTGTGTTTTAAATAAATATACATTTTCTATGTTAAGCAAAAGCCATTCAAAATAAAGAGGACTTTTGGGAACATTCCCAGAAAATTCAAGAAGAATTCAGAAATGCATTTTATTTGACATGAAAATATCTTAAATATATGATATTTTAATAAAAACCACTAGAGCCATTTTTGAGAAAATCAAAATTTTCGAAAAAATTTACATGTAAAGGGAAGTCTGAGATGGGGGAATTTTTCTAAAAATCTTCGTGTCGCATCTTAGAAAGATACTGAACCTAAGTATCAAGTTTGGTATTTATCCGACTTTTCGTTTTTTGAGTTATGCTGTTCACAGCCACACATACGGGCTTTTTTTTCTAAAAATGCTTTTCTTTATCCAGGAACCTCAAAACATGTATTCCCGGTGAAATCGAGTGATATCTAGTTTTTAGTTGGAATGCAATACTTCGATATTGGGTACAGAAAGACGGGCGAGTGTAAAATCAGATTTTTAGTAAGGGATTTCCAGAAAGTAAAAAGGTATCCTGTGGCGAATAAAGTGATTTCTGCTTTACCTTCATTTGATTGCCCCAATAAGCTCAATTACCTCAAATCTCTCCAGATCACGACACAGATTTCTCTCTCGCAAAGCTACACGTTGCCTAACATTTTATATCGCCCAATCCCATGCTTCTTAATCCAACTCATCTGAGATAAAATCTCCAACGGTTGAAGTTAACAAATGAAAGAATACTAGGTCATTAAGAAGAAAAGTAAAAAGTTCGCTGCAGTTGATTAATGAGATTAATCAGAATGTGTGATGACCGAATTTGAAAGTCTAGTGCATGACCTTGTAGGGTTGGGGTGAAAGATTTGTTACTTGTCTGGTTAAATCCCATTACACCTTTTCCAATAGTTCGGAAGACGGGAGAGGCAGAAAGCTGGGGCCGAAGAGGAGGGAAGTTTCATTGCCAATAATTGGAACTGCGGCGCTGCTATATTCGGAACAATTTTTCATTCGTATCTCTACATTTTCTCTAACTGCGGAAATAAAGTTACTGCAGATTATCAGGACACTAACAATGATGTAACTTATATCTGCGTTGTCAACTGTAACAGGGTGAAACTGATTCTAATAAATACTAACAAACCTTCAGTCTATCCCCCCTCGATTAATAGGAAATTTGTAGACATTTTTACTTGCTCATTACTTACCTATAATAAATAGAGGAAATATCGCATACTACCCAAAAATGCGATAACGAAATTTCACCATAAATAAAAATACAAGTTCAGGGTCTTCCAAGGATGCGACACTAAGACTTTCAGCAAAATCTCTCCACCACAAACAATCCTTTACATGGAAACTATTTCGTTAGTTTTGATTTTCTCAAAAATGCTTCTAATCATTATGTTTGATATACTTACATGACAAAAACAAATGATATGTGAATGACCTCTGTGTAACTGGTACGCCATAGGAGATAGACAAAATCTTCCTACACGAAAGGTGTAGATCTTGTTAAAAGGCACAATTTATGTGTATTTGTTTTATGCCGCATATCATTTCCGAGATATTTTACAAATACTTACACTTTCTGCCAGTGATAAGGTACTTTTCCTATTTACTTTTTCTACCACGTACATAGTAGGTAGAGAAGGCATTGTATTCCACCTAAAAATTCGATATCAAGATTTCACCAGAAATACATGTTTTGAGGGCCCGTGAGAAAAAAAAACATCTTTAGAAAAAGATCTGCGCACGCACAACTCAAAACACGAAGAGTCGAATAAATACCAACCTTGATATTTAGGTTCAGTATCCTCCAAAGATGCAACTCTAAGACTTTCAAGAAAATCCCTCCACCCCAAACTACCCTTTACGTTGAACACTTCTCCAAATTTTTAATTTTCTAAAAAACGACCCTAACAATTTTGATTGAAATGTCATATATCAATGATATTTACATTACAAATAACATGCATATATCTTGAATTTTCCGGGAAGATCCTTTGAAATCCTCTTCATTTGGAAGATATTTTATAGAATCTTGTATAGCTGGAAAATGTTAACCGATGGACGTAAAGGCACTGCACAAAAATGTAGTTATCTTTAAAACATATAATTTATTTCAAATAACTTTTTTGTAGCATCAGCCATTTTCAAGATATCCGTTATTAAAATTTCGATTTGTTCAGTACTTCGTCATTCGTTTTAAGTCCCATCGATTTTCAGTTGTTTCTTGTGATTGCATGGAACAATATGGAATTTTAAGACCAGCATATAGCGTCCAGTTCTTAAACATTTGACTACCGCTGTTCCCTTTGTATCCAAACGAAATGTGTAATGTAGCTATTTCTGCAAAGGTTTGTTTCGATAAAAATGTAGCAGATAGAAAACAAATCTGATGTGTTTAACTCATATGACTTTCTCTACCCTGGTACAAACTATGTTTACAAACACTTATTGTCCATCTATTTCATGTTAATCGAGATGTTAATGTTATTGCTCATTTTCTTGTAGGTGCAAGAGGAATATGGTAAGCTTTAAGCGATAGTCAAAGCTTTTAAGAACTGTTGCTATGTAGAACAATCCATTCTTTTTGCATGTCCAGGACATAAAAAAACGAATATCGAATTCCCACTTGAGAAAAAGTAAAAGCATTGGAAAATTCAAACAAATAACATGGAATATTTCGGAAATGATTCATTCCACAAAAAGAAATTATATAACAAATTATGTGTTTTAATCAGATCTACATTTTATGCATAATTTTGCCTATCTCTTACGGTTTACCAGTTATGTGAAAGTCATTTAGAATGAAGAGGTCTTTTGGGGGCATTCTCAGAAAATTTAAGACATACTTTCATTTGACATAAAATATCTTAAGCATATGATATTTTAATCAAAATTGTTAAGAGCCATTTTGAGAAATACCAAATTTTCAAAAAATACTCCATGTCTGGGGTGAGGGGAGTTTCTTTAAAATCTTCGTGTCGCATATTTGGAAGATAGTAAACTCAGTACTAAGTCTGGCATTGATCTACTTTTCGTTTTCGAGTTATGTTGTTCACAGTCTGACACACACACACACACACACACGGGCATGTTTCAAAAATGCTTTATTTGGATTCGGGGCACCTCAAACATGTATTTTCGGTGAAATCTCAATATTAAATTTTGGATGGAATGTAATACCTAACTTAATTACTATACATAGTAGAGAAAGTAATAAGTTTTAGTAAGAATAGTTTGTATACCCACTAATAAAAGTTAGAGGTTAGAGAAAGTCATGTGAATTTACTATATAAGATTTTTTCTCTATTACGTATAGCAAGGGAAGTATTGCATCCCAACCAACAATTCCATATCAAGATTCACGGAAATACATGTTTCGAGGTTCCCTGAGTCCAAAAAATGAACATTTTTACTTTCTCTACTACGTATATTAAGTAGGGTAAGTACTGCATTCCACACAAAAATTCGATACCGAGATTTCACCGGAAATATATTCAGGAATCCTGAATAAAAAAGAATTTGGAAACATGTCCGTGTGTGTGTTTGTCTGTCTATGAACAGCGTAACTCAGAAACGAACACCAAACTTGGTATTTAGGTTCAGCATCTTCAGAGATGCGACACGAAGGTTTTCAAGAAAATCCCCCCACCCCAGATTACCGTTTACATGGAACATTTTTCGAAAATTTTATATTTTCTCAGAAATGGCTCTAAGGAAAATAAAATGTATATCTTGAATTTTCTGGGAATGTCTCCAAAAGTATTCTTCATTGTGAACGACTTTTGCATAACTGGTAAACCATAAGAGATAGACAAAATTTTACTACACAAAAAATGTTATATACATTTTTTTAATGAACTATTTCCAAGATATCCCTTGCTATTTCTTTGAATTTTCCAATACTTATAGTTTTTTGTCAAATCGTAATTCGGTATTCGGTTTTTTTATGTCCTGATAATGCAAAGAGAATGGAATGCTCCACATAGCAACTAGCTCTTAAAAATTTTGACTATCGCTTAAAGCCTACCATATTCCCCTTGAACTTCAAGAAAATTAGCAATAATATAATTTCCGAAAATGTTAATCTCGATTAACTGAAATAGATTGAAAATAAGCGTTTGCAAAGTAATTTGTACAAAAGTCGACAAATTCATGTGAATGCAGCACATCAGATTTTTTCTAGTAGTCATGCCAAGAGTATGCAATTGTAAAAGCGCCACATAGCCATCCGCTTCTTAAAATCTGACTATCACTTTACCTTATAACTTATACGAGAGTCTATATGGTTAATGAAATTTTATCTCGAATAACAAGCAGTAGATAAATGGGCAAGCTTTTGTAAGAATGATCTCTAGAATAATGAGCAGAGAAGGTCGTGTTGATGCAACATACCAGATTTTTGTTACCAAAACAAATTGAGGATAGGAGTGGGGCATTAATAACTAACCCGTACTTTCAGAGGCCTATATTTGGGATCGGAATCTTTCAGAAGTAAGGAAACCTAAGCTATCCACAGCTCCAATTCAGCAATTATGGTAATAAAGATATATTGTTGCTTACAGTCGCACAGTTTTTACATTATATTTACAACAAAGCGTTAATCTTCAGTTTCATTTTGAAACTCGAAGGTTTTATTTCCGAGTAAATGTATGTGTCCATAATCCGACAGATGGCTGGTAGTCGTCGGATGTACTGTGGCTAATCACGTTTATGAATGTTCTGATCTGTATTGTTGGATCTTCTTCCAACGCTGTGAAAAAATCTGATATGTTACTCTCACATGACTTTCTCTACTCTTGTACAAACTATTTTTACAAACGCTTAGTCTCCATGTGCTTCATGTTAATCGAGATATCGAGATGTTAATCTTATTGCTAATTTTCTTATAGATGCAAGGGGAATTGGTAGGCTTTAATCTTATTGCTAATTTTCTTGTAGATGCAAGGGGAATTGGTAGGCTTTAATCTTATTGCTAATTTTCTTATAGATGCAAGGGGAATTGGTAGGCTTTAATCTTATTGCTAATTTTCTTGTAGATGCAAGGGGAATTGGTAGGTTTTAATCTTATTGCTAATTTTCTTATAGATGCAAGGGGAATTGGTAGGCTTTAATCTTATTGCTAATTTTCTTGTAGATGCAAGGGGAATTGGTAGGCTTTAAGCGACAGTCAAGAGCTGGTTGCTCGTGGAGTATTCCATTCTCTTTGCTTTACCAGGTAAAAAAATAAATAACGAATTCCCATTTGAGAAAAAGTATAAATATTAAAAAAATTAAGAGAATAACAAGCAATATCGCGAAAATGGTTCAGTCAACAAAAAAAAATATATATTACATAAATTTTAACGCTATCTACATTTTTTGTGTAGTAAAACTTTTTCTATCTCTTATGGTTTACCAGTTATGCAAAAGTCGTTCACAATGAAGAATACTTTTGAGACATTCATAGAAAATTTGAGATATACATTTCATTTGTCATGAAAATATCTTAAACATATCATATTTTAATCAAAATCGTTAAAGCCATTTTTGAGAAAATTAATATTTTTGAAAAATGTTCCATGTAAAGGGTAGTCTGGGGTAGGGGGATTTTCTTGAAAACCTTTGTGTCGCATCTCTGGAAGATACTTAACCTAAATACCAAGTTTGGTGTTTATCCGACTGTTCGTTTCTGAGTTATACTGTTCACAGACACACTACGGGACATGTTTCCAAAAATGCTTATTTTGAATTCAGGAGGCCTCAAACCATATATTTCCGGTGAAATCTCGGTATCGAATTTTTGGGTGGATTGCAATACCTTCCCTACTTACTATATGTAGTAGGGAAAGTAAAAAATATGGATGCAAGCGCTTCCCTCGACAGCTCAGTTTTGCAACGTCTTCAGCATGGATCGGAGAACTTACCCTTTTCTAGAATCACTCACGAATTACGATGCTCCACGAGTCCGGTGCGATTAATTGCGATCGAGGTGTCCTACGTTAGTAACAAATGAATAGGTACCTTAAATATCGGCTTTTGCTCAAATCTAGGAACACACACTTGATTGCAACGAAATATATGCTATTGTGCCCCTATAGCTGGTGGAAGAGGTGCAGTTGTTATTCTGTTAGAGGGTAAATCCATGTACAAACACGAATGAAACATATGCAACAAATATTTAGTGGATGAACTTTTATCTCAACAGAAACAAGTATGTTTATATTTCACATACGGAATGCTTAAGGCAAATCTTATTGAACTATAGGACAGAATATCACCCAGTCTGTGTCTTTTATTACAGTCACTTTTTTCCTTAAGTGTCTTGTTTCGCAACAGTTTTACGTTTTTGTTTTGTACAACTAGTAATTTACGCTAAGTTAAAATGTCGCGACTGCACACACACACACACACACACACACACACACACACACACACACATATGCCTAACAAGGTTGTGGTATGTACCACCACCCTCCAGCGTGTTCATATCTTCGAAGTAAAGGTAGGTACCAGCATAGCACATCACCTTTATTTCATTTTATGGAATATTTAAATAAACGTTAGATAGTTTAGTTGTTATTTTGATTTATTAAGTGTTTAAATCAAACAATTTACTCTGTTTAATTGAGTTTCCTTAAAATGCTAAATAAAATTATAAATTTTATTCTTTCTCAGCGAACGTTTCTGAAAGTGCTTGGATTTTCTTTCTTTCTGATTCTTAACTCTAATTGCATTATAAGTAAATACTTAAGACAGAAACCTTTTATTGTTTCCTTGAAATTTAAACAAGCATATTTCAGAATTTAGTTGGGTTCAGTAAACATTTCGCTCAAAATACCGAATGTGGCTGTCTTGAAAATAAAATATCGTTAGCAAAGTTAACGTACTTCCCGCTATGTAGCAAGAACTTCGCAGCTGTGTCGGAAAAAGAGCGCGCATTCTATTCTGTGTCGGACTTGACGTTATTCATCAAGTGTTATTTTCCCATCCACCTGCAAGGAGAAATGCACTTTTGCCAAACGACCGTGTATTTGAAAGGTTTTTTTTTTCTATAAATCATTGTAAGATAGAAAGCAAACATTCATAAACTATTTCAGTGTATTCATTAAGAGCAATCTCTGGCTTAAACAATAGCTTTTGTATCCCTTCTATCCTGAAAAGGAAAGAATAAATGCACCCAAAAAGATACTTTGCTCCTCCGTGATGCTGTTGTCACAATTTCTGTAAATGCCTGTAAGGAATAATAGTGGATTTATTCCCTAACAGTGAAACAACAAAATGAAGTCATTTATACTAGACTAACCTTCATTATCAATGTTATGCATGTGCTATTAATAAGGTATGGAGCAATGAAGTGCTCAATTGGCCAGAACAGTTTTTTTTCATTGACGTAGTGCTAACGATGAAAATGAATGTGTTGCTGTGTTTGAAATAAAAACAGACCTGGGTTCATAATAGTTTTACAAAAGCCTCATAGACGCCTCTATCTGTGCTCTTTCTTACAAAGCAAATTCTTTGCTCCAGCATAATACCCGATTTAGGGAATGACGGAATTTCCGCAACTCTCTGAAGTTTCCTCCGGTTTACCAACAAAAGAGCGAATGGCTCTGAGTGTTCAGAAAGAGTAACATTGCCTCAAGAAAGACGTTTCATTTCCGCTGACATTTGGATCGATTCCTGATTTGTCGCCCTCTAACTCCTCGACTTTCCCGATGGTTTTTGACACATATCATAGCCACATTCTAATAATACGAGAAAAGTATGGAAAATAAAACCGCACTCTTTTGCTTTTCCCCGAAAAGAATGTTAAAATTACTGAAATCCAAAGTACGTACATAATATAAGAAATTTAGTTCCAGGACCTGGTTTCGTTCTTTATTAGTGAATGAAAAACCAATATCTTATTTTATTAATATGTATAGCACAAGACTCCTCTCTGCAGACTTGAGGGTTCAACATCAGTCGCTCTCATTTAATCTCTCATCTTTTTCTACTTCTTTTATTTGCTTTACCTTGTATTTTTCATGCCAAGCAATTCTGGCATCAAAAGACCCCTTATCTTCAATCCATCAAAAAAAAAGTTTAATTGAGTGGAAATTTGATCTGAGATTATCTTTGATGCCATTCATCATTCTCTCCCCATCTCATCCGAGCTTCCCCCTTCCGTACTCACACGCTGCAAAATAAATTGGTTCATTTTATCATATTCTCAGAAATGAATATTCATTTTGTAAAGACAAAATCTCTCGAATTTATTATACAAACATTTCACATAATTAAACAAATTCTTAACAGATATTTGGAATGTTATGGTGGATCTTAAAAACACAGTTGTATTACAAAGCAATAATTTATCGAGTTTTTGTAATTCGACGAATGCAACAAATGCAATAGAAGATGTGCAAAAAGTCTAGCTTGACTACCTATGAAGCCGAATAGCCAGTGTTCTGGATTCTCAGCCTAGAGGTCCCAGGTCCTGATTCCCGGCTAGGGCGGAGGAATTTTCGTTTTATTAGAATCATTTCCTACCCTCCACAAGGTTTGAAGTATGAATGTCGGGGGAATACTGGTGTGTTTCCTAAAGTAAACAAGTGAAAACCTGCAATCGAGTTATTTTTACTTTCTCTACTACGTATAGTAAGTAGGGGAAGTATTGCATTCCACCCAAAAAATCGATACCGAGATTTCACCGGAAATACATGTTTTGAGACCCCCTGAATCCAAAAAAAAGCATTTTTGGAAACATATCCGTGTGTGTGTCTGTGAACAGCATAACTCAGAAACGAACAGTCGTATGAACACCAAACTTGGTATTTAGGTTCAGTATCTTCCAGAGATGTGACACGAAGGTTTTCAAGAAAATCCCTCCACCCCAGATTACCCTATACATGGAACATTTTTCGAAAATTTTAATTTTCTCAAAAGTGGCTTCAACGATTTTGATTAAAATATCATATGTTTAAGATATTTTCACGCAAATGAAATGTATATCTCGAATTCTCTGGGAATGTCTCCAAAAGTATTCTTCATTGTGAACGACTTTTGCATAACTGGTAAACCATAATAGATAGACAAAATTTCACTAAACAAAAAATGTAAATCGCGTTAAAATACACAATTTATGTGATATAATTTTTGTTGTTGGGTGAACCATTTTCGAGATATTGCTTGTTATTCCCTTAAATTTTCCAATACTTATACTTTTTCTCAAATTCGTTATTCATTTTTTTGTCCTGGTAATGCAAAGAAAATGGAATACTCCACATAGCAACCAGCTCTTAAAATATTTGACTATCGCTTAAAGCCTAGCAATTCCCCTTGCATCTACAGGAAAATTTGCAATAAGATTAACATTTCGATATCTCGATTAACATGAAGCTTGTGAAGAATAAGCGTTTGTAAAAATAGTCTGTACAAGAGTAGAGAAAGTCATGTGAGTGTAACACATCAGATTTTTTCTAAAGGCAAAACCCATGAACTGAAGAGTTAAATGGGCATATACAAATGCAACAATAAAACAAACCTGCAATATACCAAAAATTCAAGTACATAGGACACTAAATCCGAACAAAGGGAGCGACAAAGCCTAATATTTAATTTTAAGTATGTACTAGTATCATTTTAAAAACCTGCCGTTTACAGCAAATATACAACTATTTTAATTTTAATCAATCCAGTTAATTACACTAACTAGTAATGTTAAAGGTGTGAAAAATGTTAGTGGAACAAAATATTTTCGGTTTTATCATAAAATGTAGCGCTGTTTAATTTAGGCAAATTGGCCGGATAATCAGGATATATATGCAATAGTCTTTAATTTCATTGAAAAAAACACAATACTACACTAAACACTTTCTAAGGAACAGTTGTAATTCAACACATCACCTGCCAGCAATATGGGAGTATTTGGAATATATCCAAGCTCTGAATGCTGGGTTATTAGCAGTAAGGGATGTGCTGGCACGCTTTTACTTTCCAAGCTTGAACATACAAACAACATTAAAAGGGAAAGAAGTTAACTTGCAGTATATTAAATATAAATTAAATACAACTGCAGCACAACTAATATGTTCTTGTTCAAAACTGGAAATAACCGAGAAAATAGAAAAGTGAAACTTGCATTCATAGATCCGCTAATACTCTGTCTAGGATACAGATCAGTCATACGCCATATCTAAGAAAACGTTACGATTGATTTTTATTGACAATTTAAAATTATTTGTTTCGTCAAAGGACTACAGGATGTGTATATTAATATTATAATAAGAGAGAATTTGTATAATATGTAGAGTATCCTTCAAAGCCAATTAACCGATTTTGATAATTCTTTCACATTGAAAAGCCCTGTTGTTTCTGACAGACATAGTCTATAAAACACCTGACTTTAATTCATATATCACTAAAAGACTAAAACGGTTTACCAGAATACGAACACATTGGAGTTATAAAAGTAAAGCCTGCAAAGACGTACTTCATGCCTTCTTATGATTGCGAATGAATAGGAAATTATTACAGTCATGCCACAGAATAATGCTATTTTTTTCTGACTTCTGTCAGCGCGCACTCCCCTCTAGACAAATCACTAGGGAGCGTTCTCTATTCAATGGAATACTAATATAAACTTAAAAATTGTTCCAAACATATTTTAAAATCTTTAAGCCACTATGTGCCTTTAAGTTGAATTAAAACTTAAATGTATTTTTCTCAAAATTGCTTTTTAGTTACATTTTTTTCTCTACAACGTACCTAGTATGTAGGGAAGATATTGCATTCCGCCCAAAAACATTATATACCGATATTTCACCGGAGATACATGTTTGAGGCCCTTGAATCCAAATAAAGCATTTTTGGAAACATCCGTGTGCGTGTATATGTGTGAGTGTGTCTGAAGGGGGTGGGGATCGGTGGGTGTCTGTGTACAGTACAACTCAAAGACGAAAATTCGGATAAATCGCGCTTGGTATTTACATTTAGTATTTTCCAAAGATGCGACACAAAATTTTCAAGAAAATCACCCCACCTCAAACCACCCTTTACAAGGAGCATTTCTAATTTTTTTATGTCCTAAAACATGGCTCGGACGATTTTGATTAAAATACTATATATGAAAAATGTTTACACGATAAATAAAATCTATACCTTGAATTTTCTGGGTGAGCCTACAAAGTCCTCTTCTTTGGGGAGGAATTTTGTATAATCTTGTATAACTGGTAAACGTTAAGCGATAGACGAAACGTTACTACATAAAAAATGTAGATCTCTTTAAAACAGACAATTTATTTCAAATATTTTACTATGAAAGCCGTTTCTGAGATATCCGTTATTACAGGTTCGAATTTTTCAATTCTTGGTCATTCTCTTAAAGTCTTGTCAACATTCAGCTGTTTCTTGCGATTGGTTGGAAAGAGTATGGAATTTTAAGACCAGCGAATAGCGTCCAGTTCTTAAACATTTGACTATCGCTGTTCTCTTTGTATCTATAACGAAATGTCTAATGTAACTATTTTTGCAAAGGTTTATATGGATTAATTAAAATGTAGTAGGTAGAAAATAAGATTGAGTAACTATAAAATTATATGCTAACTGCAAGTATAAAAGTACAGGCGTGAGTTCATAAAATTTTAATAGAATATATTTGTAATCTTCTAAAAAGGAGACAATATTGCCTCCACCTTTTTGGGTGCGTTCCTTGTTCAAGAGTCCTTACTGGATACAAGTCACAAAGCTTTATACATATGGATTTTATATACACTCCCTCAATAAAGTATTCGTTGCGGTTTAAAAAGTTCTAGTAGCCAAATTAATGGATACAAAGACCATTTTTTGGACTTAAGGGTCCAATAGTAATACAGTTTGTGTTTTGGCGGTTTTTCAGATCGTTAATTTTATCATTTTTATATTGTTTTGAAAAATATGCCAAAATTGTAGCTCTTTTATACGTGTTCGCAAAATTATCTTTCATGCATTGGGTAGAGCATTTTTTGTGCTTAGATCCACACTTTCATCGACATGTGACTTAAACTGGTGAAGAAATAAATTTGTGTAATCGAAAAAAGTGAGCCGAAAATGAGGAGTTAAGGCAAAAACGTTGAAAATTCCAAACGTTTCCGTTTTATTCCTCTGTCAAATAAAATCATATTTTCATCGCCAATTCAAGTAATACAGAAACCAAATTGCTCTATCGAATGCATGTAAGATAATGTTAAAACCACCAGGTACAAAAAAGTTGCAATTTGACATATTTTTCAAAACATCATAAAATGAACAAACTGAAAAGACGTTAACACAACTGCATTACCATTTGGTCTTTATGACCAAAACTTTGATTTCTTCCTCCATTAAATTAGCAGCTAGAATGTTTTAAAGCGCCAACAACACTTTCTTGAGGGAATGTATAATAGAATCAAGAAAATGTATAGAGATATTTCAAGTGTTTTTTAAATTAATGTAACATTATGTATGTGTATGCAGAGAGTTTTCTAAAGTTTAGAACTTTTAGGATTATTTCCAAAACCTTCTGAATACTCATTCTTGCCACCAAGTGAACACGCTAAATTTTATCGTTATTCTTACATTCATGATCCCGTATAAAATAGTTATTCAGGTGTATTTCTCAGCACATTAGTATTAAATCTTTATTGCCAATTATTAGAGCAAGGTTGAAATGAAATTAGGATTAGTCTCATGGTTCGCTGAACTTAATAATAAATGATTTAGTTTTCAAACAACAGGAATATTTTGAGCAAATCATTATTTTACTGGAAATTTTATTTGTTAGCTAAGCAGGTAGTTCGATTCTGTCATACGAAATGATAAGAAAAACGTACGTAAAAATTGCTTTCACGTGAGTTGATGTGCTTAAACGAGTCGAATCCGAATGTGCTAGAAATGTTCGAAAAAATCCTAGAATATTGTAAACACAGAGCTTTTAAGTTTTAAATGCATTTAAATATATTGATACGAGACAAACAGTGGAATAGGAAAGAAATAAAAAATAAAAGAGGAATGTCAATTGTAGAGGATAGTGATACTAGAAAGAAAGCGAAGATCGATGGTTTTCACATCTTTTTGACCTCTGAATCTAAATCGAGAATGTACCATAGCCTCTCATTGGTCCGTTTGTGCAAGAGCTACTCATAACATGAAGTTCTGTACAACCTCATGATTTATTATTCTTCAAGAAGTCCACTATATCCAAAGTCGAATCAGTATTTGAGTATAGAAGGAATCAATAATGAAATAAATGTTTTAACAATGAATTTGTTTAATTTATTTATTCCTAAACCACCATCCGGCAGGTCTCAGTAATTATATGTTTGATTCTATCTATGTCAAGGCTTTCCTATGATATCGTGGTCAGGAAAAGTCTGAAAACGTAAGCAGAGCCAAAGATGATATATATGATGTATATATGATGTATATATATATATATATATATATATATATATATATATATTAGGATTATGTTTTTAAGAGGCATACAGTAAGCCAATATTGTGATTAGCTTAGATTTCTCCGCTTTTGCAGAAAAAACTCTTGCACAATGAATGCTGAAACTAAGACAATCTAGTTAACTTTAACTACATTTTCTTTAATGAAATCTTTGGTTCCTGAAAACCAGATTTTTCTGCGTGCTAAATTCCCACGTTTGGAAATTTTACTTATGAGAAAACTGCCACAATGCACACTGATACAAATAATTTGTACACTCTCAGTTTTGTTTTTAAACGTCGTAAAAACTATTAGCTCGGTGGTTTAATTAGTTCTAATACGTACATTTAAATCCTGGAAATTTTCACTAACGGTTGGTTTCTGGGGAGGGTAGTGAAAGTAAAATGAGACCAAAGCCTCTCCTCCCCCCTAAAAAATTAAATCTGTCCCAAATTACACTTCCATGATCTTTAAATGCATAGATTTTTTTAGTGCACTTTATCTACAGCTGCATAAGATTCCATTTTATTAGAAAACTATGTCTGAAACAAGACAAACTTTGAAAAGCAAATTCATATCTTTTTCATAGGTCTACTAATAATCCGGAGATGAATTTATTATTTGAAAAAAAAGTTTCACAGAAAAAAATTCAAAATGCAAATATATCGCTGTGCATAAAGACCATAAATATTTAACATCTCAAACTACTTTGTTAACCTTAGCGAAGTTTATATACCAGGCTATTGAAAAACTGAATCAAGATATTAAGAGCAATTTAAAATATCCATTATTTCAACTGCCACTTAAGTATTTTGTGGGGTCCAGTGTGTTTTCTAGGCTTACACGTTACAGAAGGTCTAGCATTTTGCCTAGAGAAATTATTTACTATTTGAAGTCAGCCCCCAAAAAATATTAATGTCAGATTATTTTCAATATTTATGACAAACGAAAATAATAGGTGTTGCTCGAACTTGCTTTTGCTGTTTGAAGTCACTGTATTACTAACCCTATATTTTTTACTTTCTCCGAGTACAAATTTAACCATTTATGTTGACGTCTTGAATTTATAATCCGCTTAAAAAAGAAGATATCGATAATTCTAAAGTGAATTTATCAAAAACGAGAAAACTAAATAAATTCGATGTTTTACTCAGGTATCTTCCGCGGATGTAGACTTTTTTGTTTTATCTAAAATGTCATATAGAAGAACAAACCTAAGTTCTCCTAGTGTGCAGTTTATATAGGAAACCTTTAGTTGCATCAGCCATTTCCTATTGTACAATTACTTTTCCCACTTTTAAATCCTTTCTTTACAATTTTACTGGGTTTTCTGTAAACTTGCGTGTTGAACTGCTATTAAGCAGTTCCATACATATAAAATGCTTTGTGTCACCATTGTGTTACATTTATTATGCTTAGTATAAAGGAAATGCACAAGTTTAAGGTTATATGGTTGGAGCTTAGAATACACATGATTCGTAGAGAGAATAAGGCAACTCTACACTGTTTTATCTTGCAGTTTCTCCAGCAATTCCAGAGAATCTATACAATGCTGTTTTGGGTGAATGTTTGTACTCCGTAACTGGGAGCAACGAAGCACATATAATATTTATTAGTAACGTCTTTTTTTTTTAGGAAAGGTGGAAGGGAAACAATGTTTACATTGAATTGTTTCAGAAGGGCGGAAGGAGATTTGTATGGCAAGATAACGAGGGCGTTAGTCAACTGACCTCTCATCGAGCCTGAAGCTGGACCGACTGATATCGCTCCAAGCGCTCATACTGCGACCTCTCCTCCTGAAGGGCATATCGTCCCGTTGTAAGAAGCTGGATTTGCTGGGTCTCCTGCTTTTGCTGGCTGGGAAGTTCACTCTTAAGATGGAGTGACCGGAGGAGTGCTGGCTCGGCGGTGCTGGTCTCACCGTCACGGAGGGTGCATCTCCGCCCAGATCGTCCATAAGGAGTATGTCACTGACTGCATCCCCTGGGTCAGGTAACATCTCGTAGTTCCAACCAGGGAACAGCGGATGGCGATAAGTTTTGGGGCCAGCACACCTTCTGCCGTCCCTCCTCCTGCTCCTTTGTACCGGCGGCGTTGCATCCTCCTGGTTGTCCTCCGTGGTCGTGGTGGCTGTTACGTCGTCCTCCTCGTCGTCACGCATGGTTCCCTCTCCTGCGCCCCCCACGCTCGACAACACCACACCAACGCACTTAGAGACACTCCGGAGTCCGTACTCCGCGACCGTTGTCCTCTGAGGAGTCTAAAGCGATTTGAACGTGGAGTTTTCCCGCGGTACGCTACGCATAGCGGGGGTAGATACAGTCACTGGGTCACTGTTGCCGGCTGGAAGGGGCGAAACCCACCTCAACGAGAGAGTGCGGGGTACGGGGAGACGGCGCATCGATCTGCGGGGGCCGGACCGCTCCGAGCCGAGCTGGGTGAGCGAGAAGGATATAGGAACCTGGAAATTCGGCAGCCAGCTGCGAGTGAATGAGTTGGCACATACACACACGCAAGTGTTGCGCTGCTAATTATTATCCTCTTTCATAAGCCAGAATCGCCTTGCCTTGCATAACAAATGTTGTTGGACTGTAATATCACGCAAACTTGCCAATAACATGCCTTTACTAAAGCTAACTTTCCAAATATCAATTAGGAAACGAAAAGATAAACGCTGGATTCTTAACGCTCCCTGCACTTCAATACAAAAAGTTCAAAATATATCAAACTTCATTGCAACTAAGTTTATTTGTATCAAAATCTACGCGAGTGTGCTGTAGCAGTTCTATGAGTATTTTAAAGTCTAATTCTATTAACATCAGCATAGACAAAAGGGTAACATCCATCATCCCAGTGCAAAGCTTTCTTGCTTCCAGAAAGGTGTATATTATGAGACCAGAAAAATATTTAATGCTGTCCCTAATGAACTTAAGCGAAAAGTTGACAATTTCAATGTTTTAAAATTGCTGTTAAAGAGTACCTATGCTCAAAAGCATATTATTCTGTACAAGATTATCTGAATGAGAAATTATCCTGATAATACATATATAGCTCTGTAAGTAGTATTAGTAAGCTGAAAAAAATGAAGCTATTTAAATGTATGTATTAAGAGCTAACAGTAAATGCTATGCATTACAAATCAAATAGAACAAGTGATGAGACGACAAAAGGTACAAGCCTAGGGAAAGTTAAAATAATTGTGCTTGTCTATAAATAGAATGTTAGCCTTATAACTGTAGGGAGATATTCGCTTTTGCACAAAGTTACATTTGCTTTGTTTCATTTTGTATATAATCTGTCGTTTTATTTTAAATTTTCTGTATTCTATGTAATATTTATGTATATATGTAACTATATTGTACAATCCCTGGAGACGCATATAGTATGTCTTTATTTGATTTTAAATGTTCTATATTGTGTGTAACATTTATGTTTATATGTATTTTTTACTTTTTCTACTACGTATAGTAAGTAGGGGAATTATTGTATTCCACCCAAAAATTTGATACCGAGATTTCACCGGAAATACATGTTTTGAGATCCCCTGAATCCAAAAAAAAGCATTTTTGGAAACATGTCCGTGTGTGTGTCTGTGTGTGTCTGTAAACAGCATAACTCAGAAACAAACAGTCGTATAAACACCAAACTTGGTATTTAGGTTCAGTATCGTCCAGAGATGCGACACGAAGGTTTTCAAGAAAAAAACCCACCTCAGATTACCCTTTACATGGAACATTTTTCAAAAGTTTTAATTTTCTCAAAAATGGCTCTAACGATTTTGATTAAAATATCATATGTTTAAGATATTTGCATGACAAATGAAATGTATATCTCGAATTTTCTGGGAATGTCACCAAAAGTATTCTTCATTGTAAACGACTTTTGCATAACTGGTAAACCATAAGAGATAGACAAAATTTTACTACACAAAAAAATGTAGATCGCGTTAAAATACACAATTTATGTCATATACACTTTTGTTGTTGAGTGAACCATTTTCGAAATATTGCTTGTTATTCCCTTAAAATTTTCAATACTTATTTTCTCAAATGGGAATTCGTTATTCATTTTTTTGTCTTGGATATGCAAAGAGTATTAATCTGTGGCAAAGGGAATAGTGCTGCACCAAGCAACCAGCTATTAAGAGATATGTATGTGCTTAAAGGCTACTGTATTTCTATATTGCCCTTGTAAATATATATTCCCCTTACATCTACAAGTAAATTAGCAATAAGATAGAGTCTGCAAATGTTTATCTCGATTAACATGAAGTAGATGGAGAATAAGCCTTTGTAAAAATAGTTTGTACAAGAGTAGAGAAAGGCATGTGAGTGTAACACATCAGAATTTTTGTTTACATTTCTCTAACATGTTCTATGTTCCCAAGCCTTTATGGCTGCTAGTGAACTCACAGAATGCAATGCAATCTAATCTAATAAAAGAATAAACAGAAAAGTAATACCAAACATTTACAAAAAATAACTTAAAAATTCTTCTTCTACATATCCCCTAATTTATAAACTTAAAATCTCATCGCCTGCTGTAGAATCATCCGTGAGCATTCTTATCACCATTCAAGGTAGCAGCTAATTTATACCTTGATGCAGTAATTTGTATCACAAATTACTTAAATGTAAATAATGATTGTAATATGAATATGCATTTTTATGCGACATTGATTTGAGATGTTTATTGATTGTAATTATTGTTGAAAAGAAGTTTATACCGCCTTACTATTGTTGAAAAGAAGTTTATACCGCCTTACTGAAACTGACAATAATAGCGTGCAATAATGCAGCGAGGGGGTGAGCTGTTTATCATTATTGGAAACGAGGAAGTTACGTAATGTTGGCACGTTTAGAATATTCTGGAACATTTCCCTAGAGCATATGTATTCATAATTTTCATTGGATATTAAAATAGACGCTAATGTTGGCGCGTTTTATTAGCCAATTGCAGTTCAGTTATAATCTTTAGGCATATCTGGGTGAAAGTGTATAAATAGAGGGTAGGTTAGAGGTAAAGTCATTCAGTCGGTCAGTTCATCAAAATTCTTTGTACACTACACGTCGCATTCCCGTCAGTTCGTCGAAAATATTTTCTATGATACACGTCGCCTTCAGTCCAGCAGAAATATTACACGTCGGCTATAGATTCACAAGTTACGCGTAGCAGAATTATGAAAAATCTAAAGTGTTGTAAAGTTAATTATACAAAAGGTTGAAGTACGTGGATTAAAAGTGATCAGTAAGAAGTTATTATAACAGTTTCAGTTTGGCGAGTGTCAAGATCAATGTGTAAATGTGATAGTTAACGTGTTCGACCATAAAAGTGTAAAACAAATTTCTTTCATCAGTGTTATCTTTGGATAAAAGATTACTTTCCGTTTACACAACCTGCATAAAGAGAAGTGCTCGACCCAAGAAAAAGATAATAGCTAGCCGGAGGACAGAGAACCAAAATTAAATAAAATAACAGTAGCATTTTTTTTAAACAAAAAAACTAATACTGCCGCAAATTGCTAACACCAGATGGAGCTAACAAACCTAACAAATGAATGACGTCACAAGATGGCTTCCACGCGTGAAGTAAACACAAATACACAAACATTATAAGTAATACACTCGCAACCTAAATGACAGTCTATAAGTAGAATGAAGGAATACTGTCCTTAGAATCTCATGTTTCAAAAACTGCAGTCGAGCTATGGGTTAGTGAAAAACATTTCCAAACCAAATGGAGAATCCGTAGTTCCGTTTGACTGTACTAACAGGTGTGTTGCCAAGTTCTGAAGTAGGTTGGCATATGAGAAGATGCAGAATTAACAACATCTATAGAATGACAGATTTAGCTTTCAAGTTAGCCCATTTCCAAGGCTACCACAATAGCTAATTATGCAGTCTAACAATGGTTGATGTTCTGATATTGTCGTAACCTCTTATATTTTCACATATCACGGGGGGTAGAGCATGGTACCGGAGTTTAAATCATATCAAACTAACACGAGGTCCAACGGGGCGAGCTCAACAAAGTTCCTAAAACACCTGAAAATGTCTAAAATATTCCTAAATCATGATGGGGAAGAAAGGTTCTAACTACATCAAATAACTACATGGTGTGAATTTGGATGTACAATATATATTACAATAAAAGAAGATACATGTTACCTTCTGCTTGACGGAGCGTCATCATACACACACGTCTACATTGCTCGCTGGTTAAGTTACAAGAGACAGTGTCCTAGACGCTTACTCAATATACAACCGGTTTACCCCCACACCTATTACGTCTGTGTTACCAACTTTACGAGTCACCCAAACAAATGTTATAACCACATGTGTTCTCACAAATGTATTACCACAACCAACCAAATGCCACATCATGACAAAGGAATAGTATTTAAAACAATTAGTCTCGATGTAAAAGGGATTAATTCAATTTTTGATCAAAAAGAAACGCATAGCTTAAAACCTAAATAAATGTTCATTGAAGAAAAAATCACAATTTTAAGTTCAAAAAGTTTGTTATACCGGGTGTTTAAATTTCAATATAAACTGACAGTATTGGCTTTTACTTCACATAGTCACGATTTTATGTGTATACAGACAAAAACCTACGTAAGCTCCCGCTTAACCTTGGCCACCCAAAACATTTAGGTGAATGTTACTTATTTTATTTATTATAAATATTTTGTTTTTCATGCTAATCTATATCCGCTTACCTTGAAGCTGCCCAATTGTACTAAAGAATGAAATGACTTCAGTTTTATACTTTATCTATACCCAAGGCTCTTTTAAAGAACCTTGACGAAAAACAATATTTAAAAGAATGTATTATATTTATACACTACATTACAAAATTTAAATACTCCGTTTAGATAAGTAACTTAACCAGAATAAACACATAAATGCAATATTACGGGCAAATTATTGACCTCCTTCAGAAGTAAAAACAGAGATTTTCACACACACACACACACACACATATGTTCTGTTAAAATGTCAGGCTGAGCATATTGAAGTATGAAATGGATATTTAATATTTTATCTCTTAAACATCCGCTAATACAGAGATTAATATCAAAGTCTGATCTTTTATCAACTGGAAGTGAATATTCCATTCTTATTTGTTTTAGTTGATTTGGCTGGTATCTTCCGGTGCTGGTATTCACCAGCTCCTTGGATATGTTGCACGTTGAAGAACAAAGGTTTGGAAATGTGTATTTACATATTGTTTGACAACGTCAACTATCGAATAAAGCTATGGAGTTTTTTTGAAAACAAGTATCACTTTATTTTGTATGAATACCGTGAAGGTAAGTTTTGCTGGCAGCTCCCAAAATGAAGATAAATAATTTTATTGTTTATCACAAAGTACGAGATGCATTAGCAGGTAAAGCACGTGTTCCACAGATTCAAAAACTGTCGATTTTGTTTGCTGTATACGATACACTGTATATTTTCCCCAATTAATTAGCTATTATGGTTATGGCCCATAGATAGATAAAATGAATTAAAAAATAAATCCTGTGGTGCTAGAGCCCACGGAGGGTCTGGGCCTGCCAACCCGACTGTAGGACTCACGCCCACTTACGTTCGGCAGAGAACAGAGCTAGGCGATCATCCAATCAATGCGGGTAGATGATACGGCCAGCATAACGCATCCACCAGCCAGAAAATTGGCTCACGAGGCCATAATCGCTGCCTATCGCAGCTTCTCACTTTCATCGCAATGCTCATGGGGCACCGGTCCTATAACCGGGATCTAAAATCCGCATCCCCATGGTTGGAATCGAACCCGGACGCATTCCATGGCCGGGAACGAGTATCACGCTAAGCCCACTGCCCCACGGCGCAGGACAATAAAAATGAATTACAGTTATGAAATGCATGTCATCAGAAGAACACTAACTCTACGAAATGGTGTCAAAATTGTGATACTTTCCGAACGAATGCTTGTTTAAAACATTACTTAGCGTCTCAAAGTATTAACTTATTTTCAAACTAAAACTACTATAGGGGCGAAAATAGCGGCTAAGAGTAGGACTAGGTAAGGAATGGGACTTAGAACCTCGACATACAAGCCTTTTGTGCCTAAGCCCCTGATGTAGGGGGAGAGGTGAGGTGTAAGGAGACAGAGGGCTGCTGGTCCAGGAAGCACGACAGGGCAGTGGGCAGGGTTCCTAACTTTAATGGATTGAAATTCCCTGGATGACAGCTGGTTTAACCGGCTCCACTCTTTCCGCCTGCAGGCTTACACATCACATCCTTTGTCATGCAACGCCGAGACTCCCGCCGACACTTTCAACCCTGAAACAAACCAAGCACATTGGTGAAGCAAAATGAGAAAGGAGGTGAAATGCAGGGACAGGAAATTCGGGGGATGTAATAATCCTTGCCAGCATTCTCCTAGTGACCCGAGAACCCACTGAAAAGCACCATGAGTCAAGAAGGTCGGCCGCGGGAATCGAACCCACAATCTCCAGAATGCGGGCCATAGACATCACCGCCTGAGCCATCCCGCTCGGTAAATAGCGACTAAGTATGTTTGTGACGGTGAGCGCTATTTTTTCATAAGTCAAAAGCGTTCTTTTTTCCCGAAGAGCTTCAACAGCTGGCAGCCTTCAGTGCATATATTCCACACATATTAGGTCGCAACAACAAGGAGAGGGGAATGGAAAATCCATGTTATACAAGATTAAATTCCAATACTGCAGAAAAATGAGCAAGGTCTGGCGGACTGTTTTCATTCCGGAAAGAATTACATCTTTACGTGGCGTAGTGGTGTGGACCGTGGTGTAGCAGTTCCTAGCCATGGAATGTAGGTGGGTTCGAGGCCACTCATGGGGCTGCTGATATTTCCGCTCGTGTATAGTACCGGTGCTCTCTCCCCATCTATTGATCATGAAAAACAACATTCCTGCTGGGGAAGCAGATCCTGACCTCATCTTCCGGTATCGGCTGGATGATAGTCCAACGCTACCAAGTGCACGTTGTTGTGAGGTTGGTAGGCGGGTAGGTAAGCCTGGGTCCACAAAGGCTCTCGTGCTACAGATTATAAAGGTGTTTAAAAACATGCGAACGAAGCTTTACGAACTGCCTCGGTTTTTAAGAATCTAACGCAGATACATTCGTAAAACTGTTCAAGCTGAACAGACCGAGCCAATCACCCATTGCACGAATACTTCTGGTTCTGGAAGTAACGCATAGAAAGCAACACGTATACTGTCACATCCTTCCTAGATGTGACTTGGGGGTGTAGTAAAAGGAGGCAGGGATATGAGATGCATCAACAGCAAATGATTATCTTATCATGTTATATTTTACTGGTTAGCCGTATGTGTATGAGGTGCTTGGCGTACAAGTATTAAGGACCTGCTTATTTATATTTACAATAAATAAGATATCTTATAATATTCCCCATCTGGGCTTACCTTAAGGAAGTATCACGATATAGTCTCAGAGGAGCTGGGTCCTGCAGTAAGCGGACCAAGTTACAGGCGTCTCTCGACGAGCAACCAACGCAAAAGCGACCGGGGGAGCTCCGAGCGCTCGCTTATATCTGCTCTAGTTTGCTACCGGGGTCTCCGAATTATGACGGCAGCATTTACCATATATGGTGTGCCACCACCCAGGATTTACATGGGTTTCCAGACTTTTCCCAGAGACGCGTGACATCTTAGAATTTGCATAATGCAACATTATGAAACATTATTTTATGAGTTTCTATCCGGAACGTCATGTCACGGATGAGGTAAGCCAATTATATCCTATCATGTACACAGCTTAACAAAGTTTCAGTCAAGTCAGAAAAGTTTGAAATACAATTCTGTATAAAATTAGAAAATTGTGACAGGTTCAAGAAGCGATATATATTGATATATATATTGATATATATTGATAATAAGCTCGATAATCATAGCTCCTCGCATACGTATTGTGACAATACACGTCCAGGCGTGTGGGAAATACAACTCAAACATTCCTCCGATGTGGCGAGGGAAAACTGACCAGCAGTGAACCGGGGCAAGCGTCTCTCCATTTTTGCAGGTGGAAGGGTCAGACGCGGATTACGCTACAGAATTCTGCAAGAACACTGGATGTAGTTCCCGACAGTGTTCGGCTCGCCTGTGTATACCGACCTTAAGAGACAGAGTATGTCAGTGATGGGAGGGAGTGTGGGAAGTGGAAGTGCATGAACTGCTGAGCGATGTAAAGTACAGCTAATGCCTACGCCGAGGTATGCTGCCAAAGTGGGCGTGTCCTACCCTAAACATGTTCCAAACGCAGTTCACGGCCCGAGTGTTAACGTAATGCAATGCCGCGGATCGCATTTATTTTATCTGAAAGTCAGTTATGCAGTTGAGTAGGACTATTTCCTTAGCATATTTTAGCTATTTTTGGTTACTATCCAACCCACCCAAACCCGAACCCGAAAAAGTCACTATCATAGAAAATTGGTTCTTAAACAATATTCCCTCTGCGTTCACTATCATGTGCGCAAATTTGATTATGTCACAAGGGAGTTAAATCTAAAAGCCAACCAGCAGGTTAAACCTGCTGGAAATGCGGTTCTATTTTAAGATAGTATACCTAACCACAAAATCCTTTAAACTATTTTATTATAATTCATTTGAAAAATATTCACAAAAATTCAAAATGAAAAACACAAGCTACTATATGGCCATTAAAGCAATTATAGAAACACATGAGTGTAATTAAGGGAAAGCAAATGGTAATACTGTTACACTTTCCAGTATAGCAAAACGTGGTAAAAGCATTCATTACCCACTACGAAACCTACACAGAAATGAACTGTTTTCGAGAAACATTATTACAGTTAAAGGCTATGTAATCAACTTCTAGAGAAAAAAACTCAAAGTGGGCTATTTCGTTTATCTCTATACGTTTCAAATACTGCTATACTGTTATTGATTCACAACTCGTTATAGCTTATGCAGTCAGTTTTAACCATACAATAAAACCGCAAATGTTGTAAATATGTATTCTTGTACTTTAAAAAATTAAAATTCTGCTTTAATCCGGCAAGCGCTCTGCTTGATATTCTATCGTTTTCCAAATGCACCATATCCGGTCACTAAAGCTTTTAGTGAGAGGATATGCATGTTCAAAACCATTTAAAAAACCATCGACAATTTAATGTTCAAATAGTTCACTTAATCTAACATTACCACCTTGCATCTGACTGCGGTGGCGTCAAGATAATGTTACATTAAAAGAGCTATGGTATAAGTACAACTGCCATTTAAAGGATAAAATATATTTTGAATTCAACAGCAAAGTGCTCGAAAAGAAGTAATAACTAACTCAAGCAAAAAGCGAGAAAGTATCTGAAAGAATTACTTTTGGCATTCAGAACGCCAAGTAAATCAGAGATATTTGCCTTTAAATCAGCTAAGCAAACCCTGCGTTAATTTACATGCTGGTCACTATTTTTCACCCAGCAGAGTTTTTATGGGATGCACATTATAACCAGTTCATGAAGCGTACACACTCCAGCATTGTGTGCTTTGTTATCTGTATGTGCAGGCATATGAATTACGCGTTGTGTCCAGTGATATTATCACGAGCAGAATTTCGCTGATGACTGGCCAAGAGAGTTTTTATTAGTGATAATTTATAATAGATAACGTCGTGTAGTCGATGCTGGAATTTTAAGTGAGATATTATTGGACATACAACTAGAAACCCTGGGGTGGTGAAAATTCAAAAACTTTTTTTTGTTTTGTTTTTGTTTGTTTGTTTATTTATATACCTATGCTTTTACTGCTAACTAAGACATTGAAGTGATAAGATCCACCCGTATAATGATAATAATAATAATAATAATAATAATAACCATAATAAGAATATTAATAATCATCTAATCAAAAATAAGGAGGGGGAACACTAATAAGATGGAAGAATAAAAGAGAACATTAAGGATTAGAAAAGGGGGAGTAAAATCATAATGAGAGAAATAAAGTAAAGAACAGATACGAAGAAATAATCAGAACCTGAAATAAAATGTAGCAAAACGCGTATTTTAGAACGAAGAGACTTAGTGAAAACTGTAAAAAGGGTGAAATACTTAGGAAGGCACAGGAAGAGAAACATTAGCAAACGTTTAAAGTCCTATTGAAATCTGGTGGAACTCACAGGAAGCGAAAACAAGGGAACAGAAATCGAATGCAGTCAAGCGCACAGAAAATTCAGTCAAGCGAACTTAAGATGGCAATAGCAGACGCGGACGAGGTCAGAGCGACGATATAACGAAACAATGGAAAACGGAGAAAACTTTAGATAATTGACCAATAAGAAATGATAAAAGTGACTTGCATAGTAACGAGAAGGATCGAAACTAGAAAAGAGGCGTGAAATAAAAAAATTATCTATAAGAGAGAGCGATTTCAGACGCGTGTAACATGCATCACTTCGTGTCGTACAGTGGGGGTAGAACAGGTGACTTCGTGTCGTATAGTGGGGTAGAACAGGTGACCGTGTCGGTCAGGGAAGCAGTAGAGATGTTAACAAAAATCACTTCGTATAGTGGGGAAGAGTAGATGACTCGAAGAATGTTATATAGATTTAATTCATTTTGTGGAATTATATAAGAGTTAAATTCAGGAGAATTATATGTGACTATAATTTTTCTTTCCTTTGCGGTTTGTGAAGGTGTGTATAGTTAGCGGTAGCCAGATAGATGTAGAAATTCAGAGCATTTCGTATCAGAGAGGGAAACAGTGTAGATGTCTAAACTTAAGTCTTTATGTATTTGAAAGCTAGTGTAAAATCAACAGTGAGTAAAGGGTAGCTAGGAATGATAGAAGTCAGGTTATTATATTCACGTCGAGGTATGTATCAGCTTCTAAAGGTAATTAGGAAAGGGTAAAGCACGTAAACAATAGCAGGGGATAATAGGAGGAATCGCGTCTTGTGTGAAGGGTATTTGGACGAGGAAACCAGTGTGGATCTTCAATAAACGGGTCATTGGGAGGAGAATAGTGAGTATCTTTCATCTCCCATCCACACTCCCTGAGATAAGAGTCACACAACCAATATTCCTCTACCTGAGTAGCCAGCAGCAACCTCAATCCTTTCCGAAGAAGAATCCCAACACCAAGAAAACGCCTAAAATCCATTTATTCCCGCTACAACATCCGTGGAAAGGAATGATAACTGTAAGAATGGACATGGGGTCATTGGTATCAGGAATCACATATATTTGTCATGAGAAGAAAACCCATCCATTTAAATGAAGTGAACCTCATTCCCATCTTAGACGAGAATGTTACCTCAACAGTCGAAAGAATTTTGAAGTATAACTGAGGAAATCAATTCTAATTTCATACTTTATCTAAGCTGTGGAAATAATTACATATGGAAAAGCAAGTCTTGATGGACTGAAGGATAGGAGGAGGATAAAATGTGCAGAAACTAGCCATGCAGAGGCGTTCACAAACTACCGGTGGCACATGACCCATGTATCCTCACTTCGTTGTCAACGGAAATGGAATCTGCCTGCTGCTTATTTCACAATGTGTTTAAACCGACCTCTGTATAAAATTTCACCTGCAAATATCTCCAGGACGAGGATTGAATTTAAAATTGTTAAATACTTCACTTGTTTGCACTTTTAAGGTTAAGCTAGGCCGTCCTATCCAACTTAAACCATATGTTTGATATTGATTTTATAACAAAAATGTATTAAGTATTAGGTATTTGTTGCATTTGATATTCCAGAAAAATAAACATTACAGGTACAAACTAAATGGGCGAAATATTGCAGTAATAACATCATGTTTGTAAAGTAGCGCCACGAAATGTTACCATTGAGCACATAGCAATTGCTCTTCAAGAATAAGCAGTACGTATAAAATAAACCTAAGATTAAATTGGTAAATCCTTAGACTTCCTGCTTCATAAGTTCTTATTGCACTAGTCTCATCACACCACGGGGGCGGGCTGCACCTCTGATTTCAAGTGATTAAGAGTTCTTGAGAACAGCTGTAGCAAACATATGGCTCATCTTATTGGAACAATTCTGGTGTAAATTTGAGCGTAAACAAAGTCAGTAAGGCGACAGGAAACTATACCTAATAAGTACATATGCTGACGTTCTAACAAACATTTTGTTTTTAGATTACAACCTAAAATAGTTTTTAAAAATCTCAATCTAAGTAAAAAGAATTATGATGATATTTACAAGACAAATTCAACACTGAAATAAACACCTCACTTAGCTTCGGAGTTATGTTGTGGCATGTGAGGTGGTAATATTGTAATTTGTGTTTGGTAACTTTATATTGTGACTCTTTAGGTTGGTAGTACGGACCGGTAATGGTGTAATGGGAGTGGGGGTAAAACCGGTTGTATCTTGAGTTAGCGTCTAGGACTCTCTCCTAATGTAACCAGCGAGCAGTCTAGACGTGTGATACTAGACGCTTAGTCAAGCAGGGAGGTAACATGTATCTTTCTTAATTTGTAGTATATCCTTACCTCCAAATTCATATCATGTAGTTTATTAATGTAGATAGATCCTTCCTTCCCCATAATAATTTAGGAATATTTTAGTAATTTTCTGGTGTTTTAGGAACTTTGTTTAGCTCGCCCCGTCGGACCTCGTGTTAGTTTGATATGATTTAGACTCCCGTACCATGCTCTAGCCCCCGTGATAGGTGAAAATATAAGAGGTTTCGACAATATGAAGTCGAAAACCCTATGCAACACCGAAGCATCATGTGACGATTGCGACATCATCACCTGCCTCACCACGTATAAGGGATAAGACTAAACAACCATGCAAACTTCAAAAGTCCAAGATAGATTGCAACAACTCAAGAGAATTAAATACTAACTGCTCCGACATCTTCCTGAACTCGGCGGGGACTTCAACATCAATGTCATCGATAAAGTCGAATTCATACGCTTCATCTAGGACACCTTCAACCTATATGTGTCTCAAGCACATTAAGCTGGATGACTTTGTGAAGCACTTGCCTGGATATCACATTTGTAACGCACATCACTACTCAGCTGCACCACAAACCTTCCATTTTATAACGAACTACAGATATTACCACGCAAAAAAGCGGGTTGGATTTAAGATTACTCGAATTTTAATAGGTGTGACTGTCTTAACAAGTAGAATCTTATACCTAAGACTTGTGTAGACGACACATTCCATTAATTTCTTTTTGCCAATCTGCAATATATAAAGTAATCCGCCCTCTTTTGCAAACACATAAGCATTACACTTAAATAAGCATCTCCCATTAAGGGTTAAGTAGCCAAGAAGTACATCATATACACTATTACATAGTTGTTACAATAGTATCAAGGAAGGAAACTCACATATCTTGCTGAACACATTTCTTTTTAAATAGAAATGGTAGCTTCCAGAAGTAGCCGATCTCAAACGTTGTCACGCTCTCACTTAATGACGGTAGTTACGACTGTTTGTATTGAGACTGGAGATCGGCCAAATATTTTCACACGAGGTTTTCTCTCAGTCCGTGGTGACTTGATACAGAGGCCACGTTAAATTACATTAAACGGATAAACTGCACGGCTTCGCTGAAGATCATCCACATACAGCCAATTCATTGGTTGACCTAGATACGCTTGCCACTTGTATTTCAGGTTCCCGAGGGATGTAGCATACTGGGAGCCTAGGCTAATCAGCTGTGAGGGTCCTAAGGGCAAAATATTTCTTGGTGCTTCTCCTGGGGATTGCCGAAGATAGAAAGAGCATGTCTCTCTCGAAAAAGCTTATGCAAGTGATGTAAATGGTAATCGGTGTCAAAACTGAAAGGATGAAGTTTGTAGAAATTGTGCGGTTTTCTCGTTTTAAAATGACTGTACCGTAATATTATAGGATATAAGTGAAATGATATGCTGGTAATGTCCATTAATAAAGTAGCATGGTCTACTTGTTTTCCAGCTACCTAGTATAGTATCACATTTAATAAAACGCCACATTTTGAGGCAGTATTTTTAACCCTTAAATGATTTCAGTCAAATTGTATAGTATCAAATACAATAACAGCCCGGCTTTAAGCAATGTGTGTGTAATATAATATAAAAAAATGAATGTAACAGTCATTTTATTAATGTTTATATTATTTTGTACGTGTTCAATAATGTTATGTGAATGTATTACGTAATTTAATAATGTAGGAGCTGTGAGAATAATAGGTTAAAACTTGCTAACAATGAGGTAACCTTGAGACAATAATGAATTAGAATGTTTAGTAATACTACTAGTAATGTTTGGAGCACCAATAATGTAATTTTTGAGACAGTTTATAAATAGTCAATCAACAACCAGAAAAAAAAGCTTAAGTTAAATGAAAGTATTCTATTGGAGTAGAATTAGCCAATCAGAAACTGAAATAAGGCAAATTGTACAAATTCAGAAGTCAGTTGCTTGTAGACAGCGTTCCTAACCGGACGCGAGACGCGTCCTCGAGAAGTTTAATACGTATTCAGTGCGAGACAAAAATAGTTTACGTGTTAAAAAGTGTAAGTAATTAATAAATAATCTCACAGCTCTCTATATCAGTGAAGTGTTATTTTAATCGTTTAAAGAATTAATAAATGAAGTGAAGTACAAATTATAATCTGTGTAAGCGTACATTCTTAGCCGCACTACTCCCTGCAAAGAAATCCATGTCTCTAACAATAATACTGACGCAGCCGAGGCAAACATAAATATATAATATTTAAAGAAACAGTCAAATTATAACTACTTCAACTACTTCAAGTTCGGCTCCCCAACAGTCGAAATACAATACAACTCCTCCTTCAATATAACCCACTTCAAACTGGCGCCCTACGTAAGGCAGAAACTAAACTTTTTCAATTTCAACTAAAACAAGCAAATCAGAGAGAAATTTTAGTATAAAAACAAGGAATAACGCGTGTGTAAATAAAGTATATCATTTATGAATTTGAGGAACAATTTCGTATTTACTATAGCTCAAGGACGTACATCTGGATAATGTAAATACAAATATTTTAAGATTCACTGAGGATCAGTGATTGCAGCACATATTCTGTCTGCGTTTCTATTTTATGCTCCATATCCTTATGAGTAATTAATTTTTCCTTTAATTTATTTTAACACTTTAAACCACACCAGAAAGGAGCAGCAACTGCTATAAAAATGAGCGATTCTGTTACCAATACTTGTTACCATCAGAAATTCCATTTCACGTCCAGAGGTCATTAGAAACTTTAGACACACAACACAAATCTGCCTCGGTATAAGATTGATACTCACTGCCCAATACGTTTGTAAAGGTAAAACTAGCACCTTGGCATAAATTTTATATCCTTGTGGTTTTCAGTCAGAATGCAGAAAGAGCTTTTACTCTATACTAGCGGCGCTTTATGTCTCGGCAGCTAAGCGTGCCGCAGTCGGAGGCGCCTGTTCTTCAAATCCGCTGTCTGGACATAAGCCTTACAAAAGATGTCGGACTTGTCCTCTATCCCCTAAGTTGTTTATTTGGGGGAGGGGACAAGCATTTTGGTTTACACTGTTAAGTCCTATCATGGTAATGTTCGCTATTTATTTTCTAATGCGTAGTGTTATCCCTTCAGCGTGCGAGGATTTGATATGTTTTGTTTTGTTTTTTACTTTTTTGTTCCTTTAGAAACCGCAAACAATTAATATCCGTCACATATATTAGATTGAAGATGACATATACCAGCAAACCTTATGCTTCCTTCAAACATTAGTGATAGTTTTGAGCGTTTACAAGGCCATTAAGTTGATTGCATGATTCTTCTCAATGAAACAAAATAATACACATTTCTGGATGGTCTATATATAAGAAATATTCTCTTGTAAGATTTTACGATTGAGTTTATATGCAGAGGACACCAGTACCGCTGCTGGCTTTAGTTTCGGAAACTGATTTTTTGTCTAACTTTTAATATCTTTGTCATTTTCGTGCACATTTGCTTCTGTTAGAGCTGTGTGCCGTCACTCGTGCTTTTTCTCCCACATTCGTTACTACTGAACTGGAAAATTCACAGCTGTATGAATATCATGAATTGTAGCATTGAAAGCAGGCAATTGATTACTAAATATTTCAATAAATTCCGTAAACACGCAAAATGCATCGTTAGAGAACACATGGTGGCCGAAACATAAAACAATGCAGGAGCGAGTAAATTTTACAATAAGACCCGATTTTGATTCTTCATACCATTTTCAGTTGAAATTGAAAACATTTACATATGCATTCCTCTTGGCACGTAGTACTGACAAAGCAAGTAAGATCTCTGAATTCAGTTTTTAAAGCGGGTTGGGTCAGCTCCCACATAATAAAATAGAAAGTAAGTTACATATACACAGCGTTTCAGAGTAGTACAATGGCAATTTAGACGTAAACTATTAAGGATCGGGAAAGTAGCAAGCTTTCTGAAGATGGTTCTATGAACTTCATTAAAAATAACTTGCAGCATACACAGATCGAACCTGCTCCTATCACGTATGTACGTTGAAAAGTGATGTTGGCCAGCATTAGGTTTGAGTTTGCAATTTGTTATGTATGTCATTGGAAAGGAACATATACTCATAATAATGGAGTTTATTTAAGTTCATGTTATACATGAAAAATTTCGGTTTTGTATACTTAAGATTCAGGCATTTTGCATTCATTCATTTAAAACTATGCAGAATGTTCCTCTTTAATACTCTCCATTCCGTAACACAGCTTCCAACTGATCGATATAGCGTAAACAAAGCAGCAGCTGAGGCAGGCTTCCAACTTTTAAAATGCAATATCTCAAAACTGCAGTTTAGCACCGCACTTGTTTGTCAAACTTTTAGCCTATCCATTACAATCTCTGAGCATACTGTCTAATAAAAAAGGCTAATTAAGCAACATTGGGAACATGCTCATTTAAACTATTGGATATAATAAGCTGAGGAATTTGTTTTCGAAAGCTTCTGCCAAACTTATCATTCAGGTTGGTACCTAACTTCTGTCAATTCAGCACTTATTTGTAACCGAGTTCTAGCAATATCTATACAACATCTATATATAAAATGCAACATTATCTATATATCGTTACCTGGAAAAAATATTGTCTACATCTCTAGATCACAAGAGTGGCTTTTCCTTCACATGGCTGTCCTAAGTATAGATTATATAATCGAGGAGGCCACTCGCGCACTTGGACCTGCATAGATCTACTATGACTACCAACCCCAGGAGAAAGGATGAAGTGAAGGAACCACAGGAGGCTACGGGCCGCAGGAAGATAGATCACCTACACGCGAGGAAGTCCCTAACAGTATCAGACTCGAAGACTCGTCCCACTGCTGGAGCTGTCTAGAGAGGGCGATGAACGACCCATCGACCAAACAGCCCTCTAGTGTCCACAAAGAGTACACTTCCCTTTGAGTGAAGTGCATCCAGCAGCATTCGTGTTATCTGTCCGTCACCGCCATACTCCACGAAACCTAGAAACACACCCGAAAGATGAGAAGCAAATGGAATGAAATGGATCTGATAGAAAGGAACTCGTGGTAAATAGCAAATTACCACAGATTTCACCTAACGACCAGGGAAAACCACGAGAAACCCAAGATAAGAGTGGACGGTCGACGGGAATCGAACCCGGGACTCCCTAATTCGAGCCTCATACATTACCCCGGAGTCACCTCGCTCGTAAAACGCTGTCATAGTTTCTCCATCCAAATCTGAAACAGTGTCTAATTTACTGGAGATAAATCTTCAGGGAAGCAAGATGGAACACAGTAAGTTATTTGTAACTGGGTGTAAAATATGGTGTGTGGGAATAAAAGATACATCACATTAATTACAATTTACAATGAAAATACACGTCAACATAGCATAAACATAAACGCTTAACAGAATTAATGTAATGGACACATTATAACACACCACATAAACATTAAGATAACTTCTTAATTTCACGTAAGCATAGAAGACTTTTAGCCCCAAGCTTTAAGTTTTCGTCACTTGCAAACACAAGGGACCAGCCAATCAAAGACCGAGTTTCAGAGCAGATTTACTGTGTCACGTATCCGTTCTCAATCTTCCTTCAAATTGATTACCAATACCACCTCTTAAGATTCCAGCAACGCTCCATGAGTGTGCATTTAGAAAACATTTAATAAAAACAATTTAAGAGAGTGCACGAACTTGCTGATCAGTGCTATGTAATACCTATCCTTTTAATAATCATTAACCCTAACATGTCTTATCTTTATTATTACTGTAAAGAACGGACATTCAATTGCTAGAATGCATGGATGACACTATACAAAGATCCAAGTGTTAGCCGAAACTATCTTTATACCTTAATATGGTGAGTATTCCTAAATTGTGAGTGCCAGAGTGTTCTAATGACAAATCTACTTTTTCGCTTCTTTTACGTAACTGGTAGTGTCTATTTCCATCATGAGATCGGTAATTTATTTCGGGTAGGAACTATCTCCGATGAATTCAAAATGCGACAAGCTAAGAACAGATATCCACAAAAGCTAATATTTTGATTTAATTGACAGGCGAATTTCCACGGAAACCATTTCCTTAATAAATGCACGTAATATCTTTGCACTTGTGTATATGCTGATCTCTTCATAGAACTCCGTGCTGTTTACCACTTTTCCATTAGTTATTGTTTGTGTTTGTATTCTTCGTGAACTTCATGTCGAGTTTTACTACCCTATATTAATACTTCATCTTTAGTGTAATAGTTTTCATAAACCTCCATAGATAATAATGCGTAGTATGTACATGGATATAAAATTTAAAATAACAAAACGTAATTACATACAGGTTAATTTAGGGAACGCAAGACATGCTCTATGGGATGTAACAGTAAGGTCGGCCAAACTTTTAGGGCACATTCCTCTCGCGTAGAAGAAAATATGTTATATGGACATGGTACCAAAAGCACTTTATTTCCAAGTTAGAACCCATTTTCTATCACTCCTCACGGTACATTAATCATAGGAAACACAAAGGAACAGAAAGTACGGACATAACACATAGAAGTCTTTCTTGCATGAAATTTTCAAAATGCCCCCTTGGTTACGCCTACATTTAAGTTATATTTCTCAGGTTCACCGTCGTATTTAGCGTTACATTTGAACAAAGTTAATGTTGACATGCGACTCCCTGTAACTTCAAATGTTTAGTGTTCACTACGAGCTTGACAAGCACGTGAGTGTTATTAGTGTTCATCACGGATCTGTTTTCCGGTACAGTGCAATGGTTGTGTAGACAAGTGCCGAGTTGTCACATGCTCATTTGATGTAATATGGTAATGGCCGTGCCACACGTTTGTATAGGGAGAGAAGGTGTCTCGCCAGGAAGACGATTGAAGCAATGGATTGTCATCCTAGGAAGCATGGAATGTTTAAGCCTGCTACTCGCGGCTGGAAGAGGCCTAGATGGACGAGGACGCCTCAACTGGAGGAGACAGTTTTTCATGCAGTTGACGACAGCCCTAGAGTCCACGTAAGGCAATTAGTTGCAACAGTAATGTTGATCACATGGCGGTCTGTAGATTGTTACATAAAAACCTGCTGTATTCAGAGTATTTACAGAGTATACAGCAGTTGATTCTCTTGCACGGAACACTTCTGCGAATGGTTTATTCAACAACGTATTAATTCTAGCTTTCTGTTGTTTGTGGCCGAGGCGTCGTTTTAACATGATCGGATTATTGTAAAAGTGAACAATCAGCACTTATGGGCTGACGTGAATCCTCGCGCAATCCTCCTTTGATCTATTCCAGCTACATTGTTTGCACCACACCCTGCTGCATATACAAAGTCCACCAACAGATACCCAACTTTTATCTCATTTGAAATTTCAAACACCTTCTTGTATCCTCAAGCAAGTGTCCAATTCTTTACCGTACAAATTAACACAATCACGAGCATTTTAATGATGGATCAGCATCCAAAGAAGGAAGAGGGTGCGCCATGGTATATCCTGATCAGATAATGCTCTACAGCTTGTCCTACTTCTTTACAATTTTCTCTTGTGAAGCATTCGCCATTAAGAAACTAATTCATTCACCAAAAGTCACTACACCGTCTTCACCGATTCTTTAAGTGTACTACTTGCCGCTCAAAACTCTGAATCAAACCGCGTACTGATCCATGAAATATGATTAAGTTACAATACAAATAAGACCGATAAAAAGGTATTCTTTGTATAGACTACCTCTCAAATTGGCATAAAAGGTAACAAAACAGCGCATGAAGCATCAAAAGAAGTAACAAATATGCCGTCAGTGATTCATATATTGCCTCTCCACACCAAGACGTCATCGATTTCATTAAATGCATGCGCATGCAAAAGTGAAAATTTAAATGGTCAACAATCACCAGCAAACTTCATGAAGTTCGCTCTTGCTGCACAAATCCTTTTCTGCATTACCGAACTCTCAAAAAAAAGAGAACAAGTTATTATCACCCGGCTTAAAGCTGTGCACTTCAAACTAACGCAATGTTATTTTCTCACTAAGGACCAACCTCCAAACTGTACCAGCTGTGACATTCCTCTAACTATTCAGTACATCCTTATAGACGGTTCACAGTACACTAGATTTAGAACAAGCCGAAATTTTCAATGCAGTTAACAGACCAAACATGCTCTAGAAGACGCTACTGTTTCTAATGGATATAAAACTTTCTGATTTACTGTAAATGTTTACCTAATTCCACAGTTGTGCAATTGTAAATGTATGTTCATTACGTATTTTATGATAAGTCGTTATAGGACCATTAGTCAAAACGACCTTAATAAAAAAAATTCCCTCTGTTAAGCCGGAGTCTCGATTAATCGCGAATCTTCTGTATGCCTGGAACTTCCAGGATCGCTCCCAGTTAAAATTAGACAGAAAAGAACGTAATCAGAAATTAGGTTTGGCTTTTACTTTCTGATAAGGATAATTAAAATTGCCATATCTATTAATAGCTTCTTCTGTTGCACTTGCTGTGTATAGGCTGCAGCTGGGAGGCAGGAATTGGAAACATGTGAATCTCGTGAGAGGAGTTTATTGCGGGTTTAGAAGTTCTGTCACGGAAACTTAACGGCAGAGTTGATATGTTGAGTGAAGGTCTACCTAAGCCGAAGCTTCCCAGCTAGAACCAGGGAAGGGGTAGACCGAGGTGTTCTCCGGCTGTGGGTTTTCCATTATGCCTACTTTGCTAATAAGACCCCCCGCTTGCACAGGGACGGATGCGACAGTCAACCCCAAAAAAGGGCGAGAGCAATCTAGCGTCTCGTAGTTCTCCAGACTGGTACCTAAAGATACTGGGGCATCTTACAACGCCACCTGGGCTCGCTGCCCAGGCGTATCCAATCTCCCACGGATATTTCCACAAGGGGCTCAGACGTTCGACCCGATGTACTTCTATTAACCTCAGAAACACCACGAGTTCCAAAGTTTGTAACAGCAGCCACATGAACCTTATGTCACGATACAGGAAATAGAGTTGAATGAAAAATTTGATACCTACAATTTCGAGTCCCACTGTGGCATTAGAGTTTTTTTAAAAAGGTGTTATGACTTTGAAGTTTTAAGTCGCTAGTTTGAAAGAAGAATTTATTTATGAAAAATTCGTTATTAGTGTAAAAGATTTAGGCAAAATAATTGCCACTTGCGCATCGCTGTTTCTATTTCTGTGTCATTCATCATGTACATATCATCTGATGCAGTAATTTGTATCACAAATTACTTAAATGTAAATAATGATTGTAATATGAATATGCATTTTTATGTGACATTGAATTGAGATATTTGTTTATTGTAATTATTGTTGAGAAGTAAGTTTTTAATGCCTTACTGAAACTGTCAATAATAGCGTGCAATAATGCAGCGAGGGGGTGAGCTGTTTATCATTATTGGAAACGAGGAAGTTACGTAATGTTGGCGCGTTTTTCCGTTGAGAACCTTCTAGAATGTTTACCTAGAGCATATGTATTCATAATTTTCATTGGATATAAAAATAGACGCTAATGTTGGCGCGTTTTATTAGCCAATAGTAACTCAGTTATAATCTTTAGGCATATCGGGGAGTGGGTGTATAAAAAGCCAAGTCAGAGGTAGATCGCGGTCAGTTCATCGAAAATCTCAATACATTACACGTCGCCTTCAGTCGGTCAGTTCATCAAAAATCTGTGTACACTACACGTCGTCTTCAGTTAGTCAGTTCGTCGAAAGTATTAGTACGGCATACATCGGATATAGATTCACAAGTTACGCGCAGCAGAATTATGAAAGATCTAAAGTATGGTAAAGTTAATTATACAAAAGATTGAAGTACGTGGATTAAAAGAATTATCAGTAAGAAGTTATTATAAGTTTCAGTTTGGCGAGTGTTAAGATCAATGTGTAAATGTGATAGTTAACGTGTTCGACAATAAAAGTGTAAAACAAATTTCTTCATCAGTGTTCTTTTTGGATAAAAGATTCCTTTCCGTTTACACAACCCTGATCAAGAGACATGTTCGACCGAGAAATAATAGCTAGCCGGAGGACAGTAAACAAAATTTAAATCAAATAACAGTCGCATTCTTTCGAACACTAACACTGCTGCAAATTGCTAACACCAGATGGAGCTACAAACCGAACAAATGAATGACGTCACAAGATGGCTTCACATGAAGTAAACACACATACACAAACATAAATACACAAACATTACAAGTAATACTGTAACACATCAAACACAAAATCTACAGAACTGGTAATCTTAAGCACACAAGCAAAAGTTCAAGTTGGCACAGAATTTAACACAGAAGTAGAGATTGTGGTTTGTAACTCGTATCATTTATCATCTGAAGATAAATACCGCTAAGGCTGTCTGAGTACAAGCGGATGATAAAGAGAATATTGTTGGCGGCGGTGGTGGTGAGGGGAGAGAAGAAAGGCAGGAGCAGATTCTCTGTTATCCTTGCCTGTCTCATCAGTGGCATTATAAAGCGATGCTGAAATATACAACCGCCTCGACACTTAAAGTAGTCTCTCCTCATAATCCCCAAATGGAAACTCTTTGATATGCTAACGCCCGAGAATAGAGCAGATATTCTACAATCCGCTTCTCTTTTTGTATTTTGTGATTTCTACACTCAAGTTCAACGCAGAAACATTTCAATCTTCCTTATCCTTCGATGAAAGCATTTTTGAGCAATTTTCAGTGTACTTTTATTAAAAATAGTGATAAATATCAATGTCTGGCTTTTTTATTCATGTTTATTATATCCCATGCTTTCATTTGGAGATTTAGTTGCTCTCTTTTATTTCTACAAGACTGAATATGTGAGCATGAAACATAAAACGAGTATAAACCAGCCGCTTGAATGTATTCGTAGCATAGCACGAATGCTATAACCGAATCCCAGGTTTCCTTGCGTGACAAGCCAACACAAAGCTTAAATGCTGCCATTTATTTTATATTTTAACATTTGAAGGTGGAATATGAATATGTTTGTGAACGATTCCTATGTTTGTTCCAGCAGTTTAGTGTCAAACGCCTTTTATATTCTGTGTAGTCATCTCCTGAATCACAGTTATTTTTGGAGTACAAAAATAGCATTTATAATGGTAGTTCCTGTTATCGATAATATTACCACATGATTATGGTGATAGTAATATTAAAGAAATTTCGCACGCTTATAAGAAATATATGCTATGAATAAAAATACCATGAAATATTTTTACAGCGTTGATAATTTACATGCCCTTTAAAAAAAACTTAATTGCTGTATTTTTGACCGCATCGCTTAATAGTTTTAATATTTAAGAAAATGTACATCTACAATGTACAGAGTATCTTAAAGGGTAAGATTTCTTGAATGGCACTCATGTTAATTTCAACATTTTTAACTTACTTTTAGTTTGAAAGGAGTTCCCTGTTTAAAAAGCTATATTGCTTCTTTCTGGGTACTCTAACCTTTATAACAAATATTTAAAAACATCATTTATTATCAAACTGTGTTCGAGCCTATCACGAAAACTCTTTAATGTTTTTGTAAAATCGCACACATGAGTTTGTGTAAAAAATTGAGGCAGTATTTTTAACACTTAAATGATTTCAGTCTAATTATATAATATGTAAATTCAATAACAGCCTGCCTTAAAGCAATATGTGTATGTAACAATATATAAAAAGTGTATATTATATTCATTGTAAATGTTTATATTATTGTATCCATGTTTAATAATGTTATGTGAATGTGTTACGTAATTAATAATGTAGGAGCTGTGAGAATAATAGGTTAAACGTTGCTAACAATGAGGTAACCTTCAGGCAATAATGAGTTTCCGAGTTTAACAATACTACTTCCGATTCTTGGAAGCAATAATGTAATTTTAGTGACAGTTTATAAAATAGCCAATCAACAACCAGAAAAAGCTTTAGTTAAATGAAGGTATTCTATTGGACTAGGATTAGCCAATCAAAAACTGAAAAGGAGAAACATTTACAAATTCAGAAGTCAGTCGGTTGCAGACAGCGTTACTAACCAGACGCAAAAAGTGTCCTTGAGAAGTATAATACGTATTCATGTGAAACGAAAATAGTTTACGTGTTAAAAAGTGCATGTAATTAATAAAAACATCTCACAGCTCTCTCTCTCTCTCTATAAGTGTTATTTAAACCGTATCAAGCATTAATAAAAGGAGTGAAGTAAAATTATAATCTGTGTAAGCCTTCATTCTTGTACATTTGGGGCGAAGGCTACCGGAAACTGTTTACTATACGTGCGGTTGCCACTACTACAAGTTAGGCTCCCCAACAGTAGAACCATAATACAGCTCCTTCAATACAAAGTTCTTCAAATTGACGCCCAAAATGGTAAAAATAACCTAACAAACCATCTTCTCAAATTGGCGCCCAGCGTGGGGCTAATAAATATATTTCTCAAAATTTAAGGTTCTTTTTAATAATTTTGGCTTTCGAGTAACAGATTCTGATAACGATTCCAACCCGTGTTAACGCAAGTGGTGTTACCAGCGTGAGCCTTAACTCTGTTTCTTGACGCGAAACTGACATAAGTGCTGAAGGCTTCATTTTTCGGTATTTACTTTTTTGTGCAAGTGTACAATAATTGGTTTAAGAATCATTCATGCTGTTCCCGCTTGTACTGTATGTTATTTCGCTTTCTCTGATTTAGAGAAAGTTAAAAATTCAGGTAAAACAAGAGAGAAAGTGGAGAGAGAGACCCCCTCTCTACCCTTTCTCTCATGTCTTACCTGATTTTTAATTTTATATTATGTTATTTAATTTTATAATAGTATTATGTGAAATAATCTTCTCGTAGCATTAGCTGTTTCCGAGATATTCCTTTTCAGCTGAAGTTTCGTAAGAGATGTTTAAAGTTTGGGAGGGCTCGTTGCTAAAACAATTGAAGTTGTGTCCTCATACTACATGTTGCTTAATTGGAAACCATTTATACGCAAACACACATCGTGATTAACGTAATGTGGGTTGATCAACCACATTGTGTGTGTGTGAGTGTGTGATGGGTATATGCAAATTTTCAAAGGTAGCAGACAGCGTTACGAGTGTTATAAGTTAGATTCTTTATTTTTTCTTCTATGCTACATGCAAGGAAATTGTCATGCCAGCAGAAATTAACGTATTACAAAATCATGCAACAAGTAAAAAGAAACGATACTGATAAGGGTTAAAACTGATTTAATTTAAGTGTTTAAACACACATTCTTACTACACTCTGCAGCATAGGTGGTGACACCAGTGATATCTGAAATGAAATGATAATTAGAAACAGAGGTTTGGAAAGGAGAGGTTCCAGATCTTAGTTTGGTGTACCTCTCCAGTATTTACCAATGATATGACTGAGGAAAACCTGGAGAAAACTCTCACGAAGGACGGTCTTGGTGGGAATTGAAACGCAGACCTCCATTTATGAATCCATAAAATTGAGATTAAGGAATACTTATATAATTTATTTATGAATGTATTTATTTATTTATTTATTTTTTAGCACTTTCAGCTTTCTTGCCGAAACATAAAACTTCAATCTATCAGGTTTCTCTCATTCGGTCCTATATTGAGTGTCAGTACACAGCAAACCAACTTTCTATACTCGTAAATTAAAACTGAAACTATTATAGGTATGTTTATGCTCATATGGCAACAAAAGTTAAGATTATTTAGGGACTATACTCTAAATTTCAGAATAGGCTGAATGTAATAAAATGTTAGTTATTCTTGTTTCCATAAATATCAATGTAAAAATATGAGGTTAACTTGGTATGCTGCATATATGTATGGATGGAATCAAGTTCCTGAACGTGTTACAAGTTGCATTGCAGACGTGGGTAAGTAATCAAAGTGTCGTAGAAAGCTGATTAGACCTCAAAAATTCATTGTAAGGTTCCAAAATTGAACCCAGATCTTCGGCTCAGATTGAGAAATATTTAATGCGCGTTGGGATTTCTCAGCACAATAGCATACGGTTCGCGAAGCCAAAGATCCATGCTCAAATTTCAGCTATGAGATTAAATTTGTCATATCTAACTCAAATCTTCCAGTAATAGTCTACACATTGTGAGTGTGAAAACAATTAACAGTGCAATTCGTAACTGAAGATTACCACTCATCAAGGTAGTCATTTTCAGTCTGAATCATTTCATTCTGTGGCCAAAATATGCAGAAGTATTATTTAAAGAAGCCCAGGCGATGGTTTATCAATTACAATTGGCCAATAGAAATATTTCAGTCCATTTAGACTGTTGCCTTGACAGATTGTAGTCAGCAAGCCACTTAACAATATGGTCAGTTTTTCGAACAAAATAACACCTATTCCTCCAATTGTAACAAATCTGGTTATTATGTGATCTCTGAGGAAACACCAAATAACTGAAGTTTTCGTGTAATCAACTAGAAACAACTTATATGCTAAATTTGCTAAGAGCTAAAGCAACTGTTTAATGGTACTCTCCGACTTATTGCACCGTCAATTGCTGTGAAATATGAGGTAGGTACTAGTCTGCCACGATATGAGTGCGTAAGGTGGGAAGAGGAACGAAATAGTTACGGAAAAAGTGGGCGGGGCATCGGGCCGTCAGTTCTAAGTTGCATTTACTAGCGAGGCTGAGGCCTGCAAAATGTAATATTGTTTACGTTGTGCAACCATACACTCCGTACCGCCTTGCCCCTCACTTCCCTCTGATCCCTAGCCTTGATGATGTTAGAGTATTATCAACAAAAACACTGGCACCCTGCTCCAAGCGCACTCATATCGTGACCGACTAGTAGCAAGCTCCCGCAAAGGATATACAACGTTGTTTGTTTTTAAATGTAACTAAATAATTCTAATTTCTACCTCATACTTTAAAATTATGTTGCGCTATAACAATAAAAACAGGAGGATAAAGGAGAAGGAGGAATCATGTGTAAGGAAATGAATGTAGCATCCAATGAATACGAACCTATCGTAACAACTAAAAGAAAATGCTCATTAGTGGCATAATACTCAAAATCTTCAACCATGTACTAGCCCCGACAAAACTTATTGGGTATTAAAAGTCAGTCCTAATTTTGTAAATTGGAAGAGAACCTTTGTTTTTCTCGACACACTCAGTTTATGTATGTTAAATGTACCAATAAAACGCTGCTCTTAATACGGCAGGTTTTATAAATAATAAATTATGCTCATGGGCACACCTCAGTTGTAGAGATTCAAGAGACTAACCTATGCATTCAAAACGTAAATGTAGCATACAACAACTGCAATACATACGACGTTGTTATCAAATGTCATTCGTTTCCTGTAAAATTATCTGAAAGTGAAGTCTAGCTGACATGCGCTTTAACTGTTGTGATGAAATATTTTCTACCATTCCAAAAATGTGCGGGCACGCGACTTGTTTCGACATACGAGTGGTAAGTAAATAGTATGGGCGATTGCAAACTCCAACGAAACATACAACAAACTTTATAATAAAATTTCGTTCCTCTGATCGACAGCTACAGTTTTTAAAATTAGCTACTCCAATTTCTTCCACCGTGAACGTGTATGTTTGTGTGCTTGCGCAAGTGCTCTCCAGAGAGTGTAGATTCATTCATTCATTCTGTTTGGACTATCTCTTTGGGTAGGATGTTTGGTTGGCGCCGCAATTGGGAATTGTGATTTTCGATGAGTTGGTAAGCTGTTGTAAGCAGTTTCGTTGAAATGATACATTAAATAGTTTCGCGGCAAGGTGATATAATTACCAACGATAGGTCGTCAATTCTCCTCCAAGAATGAGTATTTTGACATTTAGAAAAAACAGTTCCATTTCCTTGTAACGTGCTGAAGCTCGCATCTATGATTGGTTAATATTTTCATAATCGCCGTATTTTTTTACTTTTGTTCACTTCCACTGTAGGATGTAATTATCGGAGCGGGACATCTCGCCACTGCGACCAACTAGACCAACCCCCGGGAGGCAGAAATGAAGTGAAGGAGCCGCAGGAGGTCGCAGGTCCGTAGGCAGACAGGATCCCAGAGACGCGCGGAGGTCCCTATCATTTCCAGTACGAAACATCCGCTATTGCCAGTAGACGCGGAGTCCCGTGAGAGGGCGACGAAGCGACCCTTGCAGGCTGGCCAACGCCCCCGTCATTGGCGGAGAGATATCTTTCCAAGGCGCAGCAACCATGCCATCTAGCCACCACTAGACGCACCGCAGAACCCGGATACACTGCCTGAAAGGGAGAAATATGAAATGACAGAAGACGAGGAAAAGGAGAAATCGTGGTAGAATACACCCCCAGCATTCGCCTAGGCGACTAGAGAAAAACCACGAAATCCCCATGGTCAGAGTGGATGGCCACCAGGAATCCAACAATTGTAACAATTTAATTTTCATCTACTTAGAGGATTTTAACTCTCGAGATATTTTTAGGACTTTCTAGTGTAGCTATATTTTCTTTCTGCATGTATATCTTTACTGCGCTCAGGTCTATTTTTTTAAGCAAACTGTAAAGACACCCATCAATACTTTGTGGCTTGCCTTTCTTTGGTTATGACATCTCCAAGATATAAATGTGAAATTGTATCTAATTGGCTTATGCATTAACCTAAATTGAACAATATTAATATTACTTACATTCAACGCTGTTGGGGAACCCTACGGCATGGGCACTCTCGACTTGTAGAGTCGCTCTGCAGCCTACACGTCTCCTACAGTTCCCTTACCTCATCCGTTCCTCCCAGGGGTATACGCACAATTGATCCATTGAGAGGCGAGGTACAAAGTGTCCCCTGCGTTCACCAGTCCTATCCTATTAACAACTCTGCAAATAAATGAATAAATAAATAAATAAATACAGGTACTTACACGCTGTAAGTACACGGATACTCGAATGCATTGGTGTTAAGAACTTGTCTGCCTATAAAGCTTTGTCGACATCGTCTATATGAGGAATTCTTTACAAGTCCAGCAGCGACACGGATAGCCGCGGTCATTAGGCACGGACTCGAGAACAGGTGGTCTACGCTTTAAATTCCGCCAGGACTAATTTCTTTTGGGGGGGGGGATTTTCCTCAGTCTTCATAACTGGCAAATGCTCTTTCCTTCGCATATTTCCTTTTCTAGTTATATCATTTCATGTATCCTTAGTAAGGCTCGATATTTGGTACTTGGTGCACTCTACGACTAACTGGGGCATAAGGTATAACAAACCTAACACCACCTGTACTTAGTGACAGCGTCTCTGTGGTGTTAAGGGGCATTTTCTCGACGCTTAAGCACACAAGGTCCCAACTTCCGAGCCTTAGTCATTAGTGTCCATCGTCTGCGTGCCGTATGCAGTAAGAATAGGCGTTATACGCTACCAAGTTTGAGCTACATACAAATGACATTATCTTTCATGCTATTGCGTGTGCATGCTTGTAAATGGATTTAAACTAAAAATAATTACAACATGCTACGTATATAATCTATTCTAATGCTTTATCCTTAAAGAGAAATTACAACAATAACCATGTTTGGATTGAAATTATATGTGACATTTTCATTGATGTTAACAAATACGATTGACAAATTAATAATTGCTTCACTCCAATTTCTCGTATCCAATGTTGGAAATAAATTACAAGCTCTTTAAGCGAAAATAAGCTTAGTTTATATTAAAATAAACCAGCCAAAGGTGTTGATATAAAAGCCAAGTCAGGACATGCCAAGTTTATTTTGCGCTTGTTTTTTCTATACATTTTTATACCTTTGGCGGTTTATTCCTTAAACGTGGCAACAAGTTAACAAGTTTATGACTATTCCAATTTTCCTTCACGTGGTGGGTTTTGTTCTTTTTAGCTTAGTAGCATCTTTATGCCTTTACTGCCCGAATTTAATTTGCATTTCTTTCCTTACCCTCAGGATGTGGCCATGAATTCTTTTACATCCAACAGTTCCGGATCTACAGCTTCACGTTCCGTGAATTCTAATTTTCGCTAAGAGCTCGTGTTTCGCAGAGATGGATTTTTCTGATGAAAGTCACTTTTAAAGCTCTTCTATCATTTCATATAATACGGAATACTTACAGCGGTCTACATCCAAGAATTTTTAATTGGGAGCGCTTCCTGAAGTCTCGCTATATGTAAATTTTGTTTCCTGTTCCATAACATGGTACGAAAATGTGGAACTAAATTTCAAGAAATTCTCAAGTAACACAGATTTTCTTTAATCTCAGGATTAAGAGCCTCAGAACACTTTGAAGTAGATAGTATCTTTACGTTATTTGCACCACGCTTTGGGCGTCAATTTGAAGTAGGTTGTATATAAGGAGTTGAATTATATTTCAACTTTTGGGGAGCCGAACTTGAAGTTCATTGCAACCGCACGTATAGTACCCGCTTACCGGTAGCCTTTGCCCCAAATGTACTTTCCGGTGGCCTTTGCCCCCCCCAAAAATGTTTAAAAGAATATTATCTTCGTAATTTGACTGTTTCTTTAAATATTATATATTTATGTTTGCCTCGGCTGCGTCAGTATTATTGTTAGAAACATGTTTCTCTTTGCAGGGTTGTGGTGTGACTGAAGAATGTAGGCTTACACAGATTATAATTTTACTTCGCTCCTTTTATTAATACTTGACACGATTTAAATAGCACTTCACTGATATAGAGAGAGTGCTGTGAGATTTATTTATTAATTACTTGCACTTTTTAACACGCAAAACTATTTTCGTCTCACACGAATACGTATTAAATTTCTCGAGGACGTGTCTCACGTCCTGTTAGGAACACTGTCTACAACCAACGCATCCAGCTATGAGCGCGTCTACAAGCAACTGACTTCATTTCTACCCACTAAATTTGTAAATTTCTGTATATCAAGCCTCTGATTGGCTAATCCTACTCCAATAGAATACATTCATTTAACTACAGCTTTTTTCTGGTTGTTGATTGGCTATTTATTAAACTGAATCAAAATTTACATTATTGTTGCTCCAATAATTACTAGTAGCATTTAAACTTTCAAATTCTTTATTGACTCAAGGTTACCTCATTGTTAGCAACCTTTAACCTATTATTCTCACAGCTTCTACATTATTAAATTACGTAATACATTCACATAACATTATTGAACATGTATAAAATAATATAAACATTTACAATGACTGTAATATACACTTTTTATACATTGTTACATACACATATTGCTTTAAGGCGGGCTGTTATTGAATTATGTATTATATAATTAGACTGAAATCATTTAAGTGTTAAAAATACTGCCTCAACTTTAGTTCTGGGATAGGAATAAATGATCCTCCTTTATAGGTTAGCATGTCAGTATTTCCGTCCCTCGCTGAACGTGCTAGCCATTTAGCAGTGGCACACATCATTTTAACCTTAATGTAAGCAATAACTACTGTGTAATTGCTACTTTGTTGAATTAACGCAACTGAAAGTATGCAGTGCTTGTGAGGGTTTGTACTTCATCTACTGTTCCATTCATACGCCGTGTATTTGATATTGACCAATAGCGTTTAGCAATGCCTCGGCTATCGACCAATTACGGACCTTTATCTTGTAATATTCTTCACGCCACTGTATCTTCTGTGAGAAATATCTACAGACAAACCAACAGCATAAGTTCTGGGGAAATTACGAAATCCTACTATCTCAACATCGATATCAGTTACCACTACAAAAAACAAGCATATTCTTTCAACTTTCAAATTTTTGTGTTCATAATAGTTTGAATTTACACAACTTTCGATTGTGTTTTAATAATTGCACATGGAAAAGGAGGTTAATAACAATTATTGTACCAGAAATATAAAAGGAAGAGAAGCGAAAGCATTTTATTCTATTGCAGAAGGATATAGACATGCAAAATAAAAATGATTCAATGATATTACTTGGAGATTTTAATGCCAAAGTGATGTTAATGCCGCCAGTAACTAATGTAATTGGATCCCATGGAGAAAGTAGTTTAATTAAAAATGGAAATAATTCAGACAATTTTCAATTCTTAATACCTTGAAAATGGCCAACAGGTTTTTTAAAGAGCGATATCTTCAAGTATAAATGGTAAGCCCGAGGTCAAAGTTTATTAATTACTTGCATAATAGGTAACAAAAAGCATCACCACTGATAGCAGAGTATAATGCACTTAATATAAAATAAAGGCATACAATACCTACATCAAACGAGACTAAATAAAGAACTGTTAATGAAACCAACCAGTGCAAAAATTAATAAAGAGTGGTAGAATATAAGTAGCAGTATTCAGAAAGCAGGTTTTGAAGCCCTGGGGTGAGGATTCAAACTATATAATACGAAGTCTTAAGAATGTGGAAGGAGGAGGTGAAAAGTTTAATACGAGAAAGAAGGAAGCTTAGCATATACAGAATGGACCATTTAAGTTGAGACTGTACATCTCCAAAACTAAACGTTGTAGAAAGAAACGTCTTTAATAAGATAGATATATAAGCAATCTAGAAAAGCAGTAAAGCATCTAAATAGAGAAGAAAAAGATGAATTAAATATTAACACAAATAACAAACTACAATGAGAAGAACATTACAAAAAAATTGGTACAACCAAAACTTAGAGGAACAAGCAGAAATGCCTATGTATGAAGGTGGAAAAGCGTTAAAATAAGGAAAAAAATCTGATGTGTTATACTCACATGACTTTCACTACTCTTGTACAAACTATTTTTACAAACGCTTATTCTCCATATGCTTCATGTTAATCGAGATATCGAGATGTTAATATTATTGCTAATTTTCTTGTAGATGCAAGGGGAATTGGTAGGCTTTAAGCGATAGTCAAATCCTTTAAGAGCTAGTTGCTATGTGGCGCATTCCATTCTCTTTGTGTGTCCAGGACATACAAAAATGAATAACGAATTCCCATTTGAGAAAAATTATTGGAAAATTTAAGAGAATAACAAGCAATATCTCGAAAATAGTTCACTCAACAACAGAATGTATATGACAAATTGTGTATTTTAACGCGATCTACATTTTTGTGTAGTAAAATTTTGTATCTCTTATGGTTTACCAGTTATGTAAAAGTCGTTTACAATGAACAATACTTTTGGAGACATTCCCAGAAAATTCGAGATATACATTTCATTTGTCATGAAAATATCTTAAACATATGATATTTTAATCAAAATCGTAAGAGCCATTTTTGAGAAAGTTAAAATTTTCGAAAAATGTTCCATGTAAAGGGTAATCTGGGGTGGGGGGATTTTCTTGAAAACCTTCGTGTCGCATCTCCGGAAGATAATGAACCTAAATACCAAGTTTGGTGTTTATCCGACTGTTCGTTTCTGAGTTATGCTGTTCACACACACACACACACACACATACATACACACACACGCGCGCGCGCGCGGACATGTTCCCAAAATGCTTTTTATTGGATTCAGGGGTACTCAAAACATGTATTTCCGGTGAAATCTCGGTATCGAATTTTTGGGTGGAATACCATACTTCCCCTACTTACTATACGTAGTGGAGAAAGTAATAGAAAGGCATCTGGTATAGATTGGATTAATAGTCAGTTATTAAAATATGGAATAATCCTTTTTAAATTAATATTCTACATTTTTAAACCTATGCTGGGAGAAAGTTGGAATACAGTATCTGTTCAAGAGCCGTTGTATGCTCAATTTTTAAGAAAATAGATTGGAAGTATTTTAATAATTATAGAGAAAAAAGTGTTCGAACCTCTGGGTGGAAAATATATGCAAAATTTTAACTATAAGGTTAATACTACTTACAGAAACAATTCTAACTGAAGACCGCATTGGATTTAGATTAGGTTGAACAGAAATGGATAGCATATTGAAAATATTAATAAATTAAAACAAGAGCGAGACAGACCAAATAGCATTTATTGACTATATCAAGACTTTTGAAGATTAATCAGGACGAAACTCTGATCTACATTACAAGAGAATGTAATTGCCCAACACTTAATATCGGCCATAAAAAGCTTAAATAAAACAAAACTTGTAACGAAACCGGAAATAAAATAAGTGAGAAAGATACCGTAACTGACCAAGGAGTTAGACAACGCGGCCGACTTCTCTCAATTATAATTAATTTATATATGCATGAAACGATTTAAAAGTGAAAATAGGAAACAAATAAAGGAATAAAGCTAGATAAGGTATATTACATAAAAACATCAGTATATGTTGAGGTCAGACAGTTATAGTCACTACAGAAGAGGAGATACAAAGAAATATTTTTAAACTAAACCAAATTTGCCCAAAATATGATTTCAAAATATCAAGAGAAAAAATAAAAATAAATGGCTTTCGGGGAAAACATTAAATAAGACAAAGAATCTGTTGTGATACATTCACATTACTTTCTCTATTCAATCGTTTATTAATGGGTGTAAAACAACTCTTACTAAAGCTTATTTATATATCCAATACATTTTAATCCGAATAAAGCTTTGCGAGATAGCTACATTACACATTTCGTAACGTATACAAAGAGAACAGCGATAGTCAAATGTTCAAGAACTGGACTCTATATGTTGGCCTTAAAATTACATACTGTTTCCATGCAATCGGTAGAAACAATTTAAAGCTGAAAGGACTAAAGAATGACCAAGAAAGGAACAGTTTGAACCATTAATTGTGGCTTATGCCACAAAAAATTATTTGAAATACATTGTGTGTTTTTAAAGAGATCTGTATATTTTGTGTAGTACGTTTTCGTCTGTCGCTTAACGTTTACTAGTTATGCAAGATTATACCAAATTCCTTCCGCATAAAGAGGACTATACGTGCTATTCCCAGAAAATTTAACATTCTCATTTTGTTTGCCATGTAAATGTCTTTAATATATGGTATTTTAATCAATCGTTGCAGCCATTTTTTAGAAAATCAAAACTTTCGAAAAATACTTCATGCAAAAGGATGGAGGAATTTTCTTGAAAATTCTTATGTGGCATCCTTGGAAGACACTGGACTTAAATACCTAGTTTGATACTCATCCGACTTTTCGTATTAAGTCTGTTCGCAGACACATGTGGTCATGTTTCCAAAAAGGCTCTTTTTGGATTAAGGGGGCCCCAAAACACGTATTTCCGGTGAAATCTCGGTATCAAATTTTTGGGTGGAGTGCAATACCTGCTCTACCTACTATGTACATGGTAGGAAAAGTAAAAATAGTGATGGAAAATAAAATAATTGAACAAGCAAATCATTTAATTATTACCGGGCTGCGACATTCATTTGAGTTCGAGAAGACGTAGTACAGATACATAAAATGGCAAAATTTCAGGTTATCCGTGGAACGATTTAAACAACATAAAACAAAAATACAACAAAATAAGCTGCGCTGGACACGTTGGCTTCACCAGGTAATTCTGACTGATGAAGACATCGTAGCCACGCAGCCGTTTACGATAATTTATCGGGCGCTGGGAACCCCGACAAGACGAAGAGGACGGACCTAACGAATGTCGTAGCGGGAAAAATTGAAGAAAGAAACCACAGAATGGTAATAACCTATAAAAAAATGAACCTGGAGATAATCTCCGAGCATAACAAAAGACACAGAACTAACTAATTAAATGGCCTTATTTTGATTAATAACTATGCCACATTAACATGGGCCCTCACAGCTAAGCCATTCACAGTATATTGACATCAAGCTCATGAACTAGTAAAATGAGCATAACACAATAAATGAAATATAAACCTCCACAGTACCTTTAAAAGGAAAGTGAAACATTTAATTTTAACAGGGAAGCAAAAATATAAAAATACAAAGTTGAAGTAAATTTCTAATACAACTTCGATTTAAGAACAAAACATTTAATAGCAAATTGAATTATACAACGTAAAGTAAGACAAAAACATAACTTGAAACAACCCATTAAAGCTAAGAAAACATAAAACAAAAAACAAATGCTTTCAGAAACTAGTCGTTTTAGGGTAACATTTAAACATCTTTATATATAGCTAAGCCTTTAAATTGTAATCTGGTAAAGAAAAAACTATATTGCACATTAAGATTCTTTTGAAATTTAGAACTGGTAAATTGGCTCCTTTATAAAACCACTATTATAATTATAAGAACCATGATAATAGAAAGATACTAATAGTGAACGTAAGGTTTAAATAAACTCAAACCCTGAAACAACTCCGTAAATAATTTAGCTGAAAAGGAAAAAATATGAAATTCACAACCAAGAAATGAAACACTTAAAGCAAAAGCATAAATCGTGAAAAACACCACGTGCACTAAGGAGTAAAGTTCAATACTTGGTCACGAGAGAAAGCCAGAGCAAAACTTAGTTTAACATCCCCCACTAACAGTCAAATGGACATTACCTCAGCAAACAAAGGAATGAAAAAAGTTTAACACCCAAAAATCGGTGAGAACAACCAAATGGTTTTCACCTGACCAGAAATAATGTTGAAAAGTATGCTTGTAACTTATGTTTCCCTTTAAGTGCAAGTGTTGGTCTCACTTACTTAAAATTAGAACGACTAGCATTAATACAGTTATTATTGAATTAGTATTAGTACGGAGCTATCGCCAAAACAAAACTCCAAATGAAATATAATTTTAAAGGTAGCAAAAAAAAATTATTTCCTCAAGTTGGAAACTTCCACATACCCACTTTCAAATGGGGCAATAACAGCTTTATGAAAGCTATAAATGTGGCTTGATGAAAAACATTAACTAGCAAATACAACAGACACACAGCCTTTGGTTTAATGAGCCCAAACTTTCTTTAAATTTTGTGTTCCAAATCAAGTAGAACCTGATACATTTAACTATTAACTCGAAAATCTCAGCAAGTGAACACAAATAACATCACCATACAAAATTTTACCATGTATTACCCCTAAAAACCAGTCACTTACGACATCTTTGGGGCATAATCTCCAGAATATTACATTCACTCCCATTCACCTAGAAAAGCCAAACCAGAAAATGAGCTGCACAATTAGTTCCTACCTTCATATAAGCCAAAATGGAAAAATCTGTCGTGAATACCCTGAAAAATGTATGCCACCGACGAATTTTAAAAACTATGAAAACACGTTTACTAAATTACATTCACGATAATGGCATACAGAACAAATGTGGCCAGCTTAAAGAAAAACGTGAAAGTAGCAGCGGTCTCATTCCCACACCAACTCCGTCTCGCTCGTATTCCAGGCGTGCTAGAACTGCCCAGAGAACTACGCAGGCAGCTCTCACCAGGCGACCGTGGAAGCCACGTTCACAATCCATGGAGGTCGAAACGGCAAAGCGAGAGAGAGGCGGACAAAGAGATCAAAAATAACGCAAGTTTTCAATAGTTTATTTTTTACCCAAACCTTGCACTGCTTTTCTACCAGTTATCCCAGTTATCAATGTTTTTCGAAAATTTGTCTTATCGTAGTATATGTTTTCAGAACATCATCACAGAGTTCCGCGACCATTCATCTAGTAAAGTGTAGCTCTTTCTGGAATTAAATTTTTCGTATTGAAAAATGAGCTGCGATAACCTCTTACGGAACGTTTACGAAAGCTTCTGGAAAGATACAAATAATGAGTCGTCTGGTTTTGCCTAACATTACAATAACTTGCAGATTTACAATTGTTTTCTTGCAGCAACTCTGTGAAAAGATCTGACTTCCGGACCACTAGTTTGAACCCCCCTCCTGAAACCAACGATACCAATAACGCAATTACTTCTGCCACGAAATCTTACGCAGAAAAATGCACCTCAGAAACTGTACAATTGGCGGCGAACTTCTGTTAGAAGGCGCCGTTAAAATTTATTCTACAGCAAAATGAGAATTTAATGGACTGTGAAAACTAAGTGGAAAGAAAGCTTTAGGTATATGTACATTGAAATAAAAAATTAGTTCCAAAATATACCGTGTTTCTTATTTTAATACGTAACTTACCATACTTTGAGGGAGTATTTTGAACACTTAAATGATTTCAGTCTAATTATATAATATATAAATTCAATAACAGCCCGCCTTGAAGCGATATGTGTATAAATAGAAATATAAAAAGTGTATGTAACAGTCGTTGTATTAATGTTTATATTATTATTATTATTATTATTATGTACATGTTTAATAATGTTATGTGAATGTATTACGTAATTTAATAATGCAGGAGCTGTGAGAATATAGGTCAAAAGTTGCTAACAATGAGGTAACAATGAAGTAATCTTGAGGCAATAATGAATTGGAAAGTTTAATAATACTACTATTAATTGTTGGAGCAACAATAAAGTAATTTTTGAGACAGTTTATAAGTAGCCAATCAACAACCAGCAAAACCTGAAAGTTAAATAAAAGTATTCTATTGGATTAGGAATAGCCAATCAGAGACTTGAAATAGATGAAGTTTGCAAATTCAGGCGGTAGAAATCGTTCAGTTGATTGTAGACAGCGTTCCTAACTGAATGCGAGACGCGTCCTCGAGAAGTTTAATACGTATTCAGTGTGAGACAAAAATTCATTACGGCGAGGATATTATAAAGTTTACGTGTTAAAAAGTGCAAGTAATTAATAAATAATCTCACAGCTCTCTGTATATCAGTGAAGTGTTATTTAATCTTGTCAAGGATTAATAAAAAGGAGTGAAGTAAAAATTATAATTTGTGTAAGCCTACATTCTTCAGCCGCACCACATCTTGTTCAGAGATACATGTTTCTAAAATTAATACTGACGCAGCCGAGGCAAATCTAAATATATAATATTAAAAGAAACATTAAAATATGAAGTTGAAAGTAAAGTTGGAGCGAAGGCCACCGGAACATTGTACCATACGTGGTTGCAACAACTTCAAGTTCGGCTCTTCAACAACGGAAATACAATACAACGCCTTAAAAATACAACCTTTTTTCAACTTCAAAAACATATCCCGTATATCCTTATTCACACTGTTGGTAGCATTGGTTAGTATTCCGTTCCGTAAAATATTTGATTATTCATTCAGAGTACGGGTATGATCTGACAGTTGACTCATTGTTGATTTAGTTTTAGCAACACAAGTAAGAAGTAAGTACTGTTTACAACGGGTCTTCGGAAGTTTGGCCTTCAACGCCAGTCGATTTAAATGAATGACACCATTATTAGTTCAGCGAATCCCTTGTCTCAAAAGGGAGGTGCGGAATCTCGGACTGCATGCGTTTCCGCGTTTCCGACTTCGTAAATAGGTTGAGTACTGCGGTGGTGCAGAACTGCTGTTTACTAGGACATATTGTGCGTTCTTTGCACGCGAGGTTGAAGTGACCACTGATCAATTTGCATGGTTGAGTGCTAAGCTGAGATTCTACACTACAAAAATCGTCCAATTATTTGAGTTACCTATCAGCATACACGCTGAGATTACGAGCAAGCGAAAGACGTTTCAAATGTAAATACTGGAAAGTACGATATAAGTTCCCATTTCACTATAGTGACCTTGAAACTGTTGACATTTACCCCTTCCATTCATATTTCTCTAGTCCTGTGCCAGAGGCACTGGTGATAAACTCGCTTCAAATTATTGACGTCATGCGCAGATAGCAGATTGGCAGCAACGACTGAATAAATCTGAAGACTACGTATAATCTGTAGCATTATAAGGTCTTGCCCAGTCAGATTGGCAATAAAGCGCGTATGCAGAAGTTATTTCCCCCAACATAGTCCCTTTGTTTCCTGGCTGATATTAGTCAGCTGTTCTTTTTAAGTATTCTTCTTAAAGCTGTTTTCTTTTCTCCACTGGCTGTGGAGGTCAACTTCTGACTGTAAATGTGACGTGCAGACGGCAGAAGCTGCGTTGATCGCGGAAGCTTTCGATTTACATATCTAGCTTTAACATCATATAATAAGGGAATGTCTGGCTCAAATAATCCTCGTGTATTCAATTTGTATTTAGGAATTTATACATATGTATAAGGTGTTAATTTAATTAACATGTACCAATTCGATTGCTTTTAGGACGAGTATGTGTCACAAATTACTTGTTAGAAAGGCGACTAACGAATTACAATTGCCTAATAAGCAGTGTAGTTAAAACTGTAATTTTAATTACCAAATGTATTATTTGTTCCAAGAGTTTATATATTTATTCGTTGCATACTTATATTTGCTAATAGATTTTATGTTATTCACAAATTGTTATTAATATCCTTTCTATATATCGTTCCAAATAGGGCTACCTTCCAGCAATATCTTCCAATTTAATTTAAAAAGCTTTAGGGATCTTGTCACCATTGCTTGGGAAGGGCTTTCAGCAAATTAAAATTGTAAATGTGACATGTTTCATCTGTTACATGTTGTTCATGGAATAGTCTTAATAAATCCCATTCGAGATTACGAGTTTCATCAGATAAACTCCTAACCTCTCGTACCTATGATAAATTGTACTTGCTGTGTTGCATATATTGCGTAACAGTGGACATAAGATCTGATCGGTAACATGCAGGTAACTAGAGAGGCTTTAGCTAGAGTTTCAATCCAATGACTTCCCGATCAGATTAGATATCACAGTATCTGATACTATGGTAAATATTACAATTGCTCTGTGCGGGAAAGAGCAGCAAATTATTTGACAAATTATATGGTGCATTTAACAGAATTGCTGTCTTGTTCAGAGATACATTTAAGAAATGAAATTTTGAACGTTATTTTAGAGTTATTTAAAATATAATTGGAAGGTAAGATTATCTAGTAAAACTTGTCAGTTATCCTAGTATTGTAGGAATGTTACAGGTGAAATAACTTTAACCATCTCGGCGACTACTTTATTGTTTGTCTGGACATAATATGCATTCTAAGTTATTATTCTCTTATACCGAATAGGATTAGCAGAGCCTGAATACTGTAATTGAGGGATTATGGGATTAAATGTGCATTCCAGAGAGCGGAATAATGCAGATACATCCGGTTTCTAGTGGTATTTCCTATATTTAATGCTACGGAAAACTGCTTTATTATTAGTTTGAAGCAAATTCAGGCTTAAAACTTAACCTATGAACAGAAGTCGTTTTATCGGAGTAAGAAAAGGGGAGGAGAAGGGTAAGTATTAATCTGAGTGGCTGGCGAAGCATATGTATTACTACATATAATTTTGTGAAGTACATAAACGGAGGTAATCGACAATCAACCCAAATCTATTGCTGTTACTGGAAAAGCTTGTGTTCCTACAGAAAGTGACGGTGCTGCTTGGAAAAAAATCTGATGTGTTACACTCACATGACTTTCTCTACTCTTGTACAATCTATTTTTACAAACGCCTATTCTCCATATGCTTTATGTTAATGAAGATATCGAGATGTTAATCTTATTGCTAATTTTCTTGTAGATGCAAGGGGAATATGGTAGCTTTTAAGCGATGGTCAAATATTTTAACGCTGGTTGCTATGCGGCGCATTCCATTCTCTTTGCAAGTCCAGGACATAAAAAAATGAATAACGAATTGAGAAAAAGTATAAGTATTGGAAAATTTAAGGGAATAACAAGCAATATCTCGAAAACGGTTCACTCAACAAAAGAAATGTATATGACATAAGTTGTGTATTTTAACGAGATCTACATTTTTTTTGAGTTAAAGTTTGTCTATCTCTTATGGTTTACCAGTTATGCAAAACTCGTTCACAATGAAGAATACTTTTGGAGACATTCCCAGAAAATTCGAGATATACATTTCATTTCTCATGACATTATCTTAAACATATGATATTTTAATCAAAATCGTTAGAGTCATTTTTGAGAAAATTAAAATTTTCGAAAAATGTTCCATGTAAAGGGTAGTCTGGGGTGGGGGATTTTCTTGAAAACCTTCGTGTCGCATCTCTGAAAGATACTGAACCTAAATACCATGTTTGGTGTTTATCCGACTGTTCGTTTTTGAGTTATGCTGTTCACAGACACACACACACAGACACACACACGGACATGTTTCCAAAAATGCTTTTTTTGGATTCAGGAGGTCTCAAAACATGTATTTCCGGTGAAATCTCGGTATCGAATTTTTGGGTGGAATGCCATACTTCCCCTACTTACTATACATAGTAGAGAAAGTAAAAATCAAGTTAGTGGTAAGTTATTGGTATCGACAATGTAGCATATTGTAAATCGCTATTTTAATTCACACGGTAGTAGATGCCTTACTAATAACCCTCCATTTTTCATTATTCCATAGTATGTGGATGTCATCGGGTGTTCTTACAAGAGCAAGGTAATTCCGCTCAAAACCTGAAGAATGCAGGTGGATATTACTTTTCTGATTCCTCTTGTATTATATGTATAATATTTTGATATATTTTACTTACTCCGTTATAACAAAATGCTCCTTATAATGTGTGATTATTATCAGCGCCCATATTCTATTCATCATAAGCCTTGCAAACATGTACATAAATCCTTGTCATGGGTCCCGGATTATAAAAATGCATATTTTGGGGTATTTTGGGGCATATTGCTTTCTCTACTACGTGTAGTAATTATGAGAAGAACTGCATTACACCCAAATTTTGATACCGAGATTTCACCGGAAATACAGGTTTTACGGCGCCCTGAATCCAAATAAGGCATTTTTGGAAACATGCTCGTGTGTCTGTGTCTGTGAACAGCATAACTCAAAAAAAGTCGAATAGTATTCGAGTTTAGTACCTTCCAAGGATACGACACAAAGATTTTCAAGAAAATCCCCCACCCCAATTAACATTTAAATGGAACATTTCTCGAAATTTTTGATTTTCTAAAATGTAGCTCTAAGGATTTTGATTAAAATAGCTTATGTTTAAGATATTTTCATGGCAAATGAAATGTATATCTTTAGTTTTCTGGGAATGTTCCCCAAAAGTCCTCTTCATTCTGAGTGACTTTTGCATAGCTGGTAAACCGTAAGAGACAGACAAAATTTTACTGTGCCAAAAATATATATATATATATATATCGTTAAAACGCACAATTTGTGTCATACACATTTGTATAGTCAAGTGAGTCATTTCCGGGATATTCCTTGTTATTTGTTTGAATTTTCCAATACTTATACTTTTTCTCCAATAGGAATTCATCATTGTTTTTTTTTATGTCCTGAACATACAAAGAGAATGGAATGCTTCACATAGCAACCAGCTCTTAAAAGATTTGACTATCGATTAAAGTCTACCATATTTCCCTTGCACCTACAGGAAAAGTAACAATAAGTTAATTTCTGCAAATGTGTATCTCGACTAACATGAAGGGGATGGAGAATAAAAGTGTAAAACCACTTTGTATAAGAGCAGAGAAAGTCATGTGAGTGTACTGTAACACATCATATTTTTAAATATTTCTTTGTACTTTGCGTCTTTATTTAGTCACTTCTTGCTTTTATACACTGTATAAGGAGTTTTATATTATTAACATTTTACATAAGAATAACTTTTCAAACATTACAAATTTCATTAATCAACTGAGAAATACTTTGTACATTCTTTATTCACACGCTTGAAAACAATCACATACCTTTTTAACGAAATGCAGCTGTGAGGTGGCTTTTGTCAGGGGAGCAGGTATAAGTACAGTTATAAATTCATGTGTCAAACTATGGATGGGACAGTCAATTTTCCAACTTTGGCGTTAATAAGAGCTTACGGTCTGGTTACTGTTGTCCTCACCTTTATGTCGTATCATGGACTGAGAAGCCCTCTTCATTCGCAATGAATTTTGTGTAATCTGAGAACTCCAAAGAGTTAATGGTACAGTTACAGTTAATTTTCTTTTCAGATTCTTGGAACAATAAGTGGAACAAATATATTTTAATTAATTTTCTAAATCCCCTCCTCGTTTTATATATCATTTTTCTATTTGTATAGCAGCAATACATATGTATAAACTAACTTATAGCTTTCCATACATTAATGTTAATAGATTGAATAAGTCTCAGTTTTACGTCTTTTTTGTAATTATTATGTCATTATTAAAACATTTTAGAATAATTTTATATGTATTTTTAAATACTCTTAGGTCATAAAAACCCTGGCCCTGATGATTAGGTATTATTCCTACTTATAATATCTCTTCCAAATAAAAAATAGACTACTTTAGCACTCTTGGAAGGAAAGAAAATGAAATGCCTTTCTGCAAGCCGCTACACATGAATTAAAGGAGAACTTTACTCTTGTTACTCAGCAAAATTGCTTAGTCTACTACATTTTTAAGCGTAACCATGCGTGAATAAAGGGTAAGAAAGCTGCCAGCTGGTTCGTTGACTCTGGCCGCGCAGAAATGCTTCAAAATTCCATTATTAAGACCAACTGGTTAACAAAACTGTATTCCAGTACATGTTGGTGTCGAATGTATATTCAACGTTGCCAAGAAAAGGTTACTACGAGAACATTTTAGTGATATACTGAGTGGCTAGGTTATATTTAGGTAGTACAGCGTGGGAATGACTAAATGATCATATTGTTCCTACCCTCCGGTTTGTTTCACATTGTCATTACTGTTTTTTTATAATCAATTAAATGTATTTATGTAGAATATTGTCCTAGTTAAATGCCAGCTGGAAAGTTACCATTATAACAAAGAGTTTTCATGCACTACATACGTTTTCATTCTAAGGGATCTGTAGTACATTTTCACATAAATTTCCTGAAGTTCCAGAGAATGAAAATGGGGTAGCGTTAGAATGCTCTACAGATAAATCTGCGAAACTCAAGAAGTATACGTTTCAAAAAGTGTCGTCCTCCGTGGTGTAATGGTTACCATGCTAGCCTCTAGTTCCAGGTCGCGGGTTCAAACCCGGCGGAGGGCGATGGAGTTTTTTGGGCGTAAAAATCCTTAGCATGGCTTCTTTCGGAAGAGAAGTAAAGCAGGTGCTCCCGTGTCGTAGATTTACGGTCCGTAAAAGAACCCCAAGCCTGATAAAGAGGCCTCTGAGCAAAATACCGGTCTTTAACGCCCAATATAGAATGGGACGCCAAGAACTACAGCAGTTAAAGAGCGTCCAGAAATAAAACTCAATTTCAATTTTGTGTCAAAAAGTGCGGCAGCTTAAGTGTTGAAAGCTGAAATCGTACAAGGTGAGCGTAGAGCTGGAATTACAGTCACGTGAGAACGTAAGACACTTTGTAATTGGTGTGTTCTCACTTGGCAGTAAATGAGACTGTTGTGAGGGTTGTAATTTTATTTTAACACGTTGTGATAAATATGGTTTTATGAAGTTTGAGATATTCAGGAAATCGTAACTCCAGGAAATCGGCTTTAGCTTTCTTGCGCGTCATTTCCCAGATGTTATAGTAAGTATAGATTAGGTGACACGCGGTATAGGGTAAAAGATCATTCCATGCCCGACACGTGGATGACTTACGTAATTTCTGCTGACCTACGCTTACGTCTGTTACGAGCTATGCATTAATCAGTATTTTGTCGGGTACTTGAAATTAAGGATCGTTGGCGGCGGATTCTGGATCAACCACCTAGCAGGAATATTTGCTGGCCCCTTTCTTAAATTTATAGTGTTAATTTGCACTCTTGACGTAGGTGCTAGGCCCGACAAAGATGGACAGCCGGACCTTCTCTTTCAGGCAGGTAAATGTCCCAGCGTTTAATTCTTTCTTTTTGAAATGTAGTTTGGTTTATATTAGACAAATTATAGTGTTTCTAATTAAAGATTAGGAAGATTGGGAACAGAAATTACATGTAATAATGGAACTCTTATGCAGCCTTCCAGCTACCGCAGCCTGTAACCCTCTCGAGGCCATCCTGTGCTACGTTCTCCCATCCTTTAGGAGACATCTGTCGTAATCGCCGGGCTTGCGTCACATGTTTATATACAAGTAAGAATGAGCGGAACGTTGAGGAGTGAAGGTTCTCGGGACCAGACTGAAGCACACTGCACACCACACCGCCCTCTCCCGAACGAAACATTATTTGATGGATCTGTATTAAAATATTTTGAAAAGTGATGAGAAACTATTAACCTATCTCGCGAAAATATTTGTTGGGGGAAATAGAAAAGACTAGTAACATTCCTTATTGTGAGCTTAACCCAAGATAAATTTACTCAAGGGACGATGTATTTAGTTTTAGAACAAGTACGTAGTAAAAATGTAAACGGAACAAAAACGCTCTAAATAATACACAAGCACCATGAACTGGTTTAGGTGACTTAGGTTCTTTATCTTATTTGGTGTGCTGGGAAGATTAAAAGTACTCTGAACACTAAGTAGGAAAATATAGCTGAAACAAACTTCTAATAATTATCAGCCATTAGTGATATTAAAAAAACTGAAGTAAATATATAACAATTTTAGCTAAAACTCTTACTTTTAACTTTAATTTAATATAAAGTATGTATACTACCATATTGTTACGTAAGTACCGCCAATGTCCACGCATACCAAACACCGTTTACTTTCCATGGACCCACCTAATCCTTTAACACGGATTTTGTAGCACCGCAGCGAGGATACGAACTTAAATAACTTCAGATGACAAAACCACGTCTTGATATTAAATGGTTAGCCAACTGAGGTGCTTTAAATTCAAGAGCACAGTATGTCATACCTACCAGTTTCACCTACCAGAAAACGAAGCGGCTATGAAAGGATTAAGTGCGGTGTCTTTTAGGTTTTTAATATGAAAATGTTAAGCAAATTTTACCACAGACAACCTTGTCTAAGAAAAATCCGCTATCTCTTGCTCAACAAACGATTTTGATAACACCGTAAGTTATGACATTGAAAACACAAAATGTATCTATCATGAATAGCTCATTTAGTTTTCTTTATTCCCTCTAAATGTATTATAATTGGGAAGTAGTTCAGGTAAGCTATGTTTTACTACAGAGAAAATTTAGCGCTCACTAATATGGCATTTATGGCATTAGCAATATGCAAAATATTCACCATTATGCGTTTACATTTTTTCAAATTTTGAGCAGAAATGCTAAGTGGTCCATCGAAAATCTCTGTAAAGCTCTCTCGCATTATCCATAAACTTATTTCTTTAACACACTGGCCAAGCTTGGGCACATACTTAATGGAAGTACGTGTACTAAGAGATAAGGTGTTTATGTAATTTTTCTTTAAACATATGTGGTGCCTGAGTACTTGTGCGCGACTGTGTGTGTGTGTGTGTGTGTGTGTGTGTGTTTGAGTGTGTGACTCAGTGTGTTTTTTTTTTTTTTTTTCAATTTTATATGTATGTATGTATATAGTGCGGTGATTGTAAAAAAAAAAATAGTTGTTTTCTGGTTGATACTGCAAGTCACGTATACAGACCAGGTATTTATCTAGAGAGCATGTACGGTCTTATGACCCATGCGACTGTGTTATGCAATTAATGTAATACTAAATACTTAATAAATACCACCACTACTACTACTATTTCTTTAACACAAATGTGTATTTCTGTAATATTACTCTTAGAAACAATCCTGTAAAACAATTTACCACGGTGCTAAAATAATTTTAAAAAATTACTTTTATAATTGATATGTATTCATTTATTAACATAATATTCATCTTTTCATATGAACTAATTGAATCTGTCGCATTCTTACAATTTTCTTTACGTTTTAATCTCATTTGTGCTAGGTATGTTTCTTATTTGTAATTTTTATTTGTATTATTAACTTTATTTTTCTTAAATATGCATTGTCATTAGGCAATCCCTCATTGGGAAAACAGAAGGACTTACATTTCCTTTTATATATTACATTAATAAATAGCTAGAACGAAAATCTTTGTATGCATATTTTATAGATTGCTATTAAGCTAAATAAATGGTATTGCATATCTTTAACGACTTAATTTGCTGACGGACAATCCTCTCGGGTACTATATTTCCTTCCCATTTTCATTTAAAGGATAATTATCTCCTTAAACTTAGACTTGGTCCACACCTGCATGCAATTTCCCCACAAACAAGCAAACAAATATATGCAAACTGTTTAGAACCTGTATAAATCTGTCTGCGAACATTTGTTTGTAAACAGTATACTGACGTTTGTAAACAAATGCGTTTTTTTTGCGTGTTCCATTCGAAATGCAAAACAAGTTATTTAGGAAACAAACACACTGAATCTAGACGTGCTTGCGGGCAGATGCACATGACACCAACAGTTCTGCTACAGCTCCGTTCATTGTGTGCAGATAATAACACATTTAGACATTGTAGAAAATGTGGACTGTAACAACAATATTATCACTGATTGAGGACAGGCATTCTACTGCATGTTTATGGGACGTGCAGAATGACGATTATAAGAGTAGGGGACAAAGAAATTCGATGAAATCGAAAATCTTTCAAAAATATGAAGTTAGCGTAATGGATATGGCGAAGAAAATTTAAGCATTAAATGTCAATTTTAGTGCGAACAAAACAAATTAATGTATTCTGAAAGCAGTGCCATTTTTTGAAAAAAAATAAGTGCACTCATTTGGATACCAAAAGCAGCTGTTTTATTCCAAGGCTGTGAGTCCAGAGGGAGCAGATAAATATGTTGATGACAACAGTGAAGTAAACTTTGTATTTATTTTTAACAGTGTATGGTAAAATCTAAAACCTATTGGTGTCACATGGACCAAACTATTAAACCCATAACCATAATTTAAGTTTCAAATTGTTTATAGTGTTATGCAACTACTATAATGATAATAATGAAGATACAAATATGTTTATGAAGCGAGTTGTAGCGAGTTTCATTATTTTCATACATTGCCTTTATTACTACCATTATAGTCGAGTTACATAGAGTCGACTGTTTTTGGTCGACCCAACTATTATGTCAAAATCTCGAGTTTTTACATAAAATGTTTCCGCGTTAACTTTGTATAATTAAATGCTGATCGGATGGCAGGACTTTGAGCGTATTGGCAAATAGTGCAAAAGATGGCAATACTATTGAGTCCAGGCCGTATTTATTGATTTTTATAGGCAACTTGAAATAATCATATATTAAACCAAAGGAAATGAACTCAATTTATTACAATATTAAAATTACAACGAATATAACTTATTTTATTTTGAAGATGGTTTGTTATTAAAGGAGTTGTATTATATTTCAACCGTTGGGAACCGAACTTGAAATTAGTTGCAACCACACGTATAGTACCCGCTTTCCGGTAACCTCCTCCCCAAATGTACTTTTAGGTGGCCTTTACCCCAAGTTTAAAAGAATATTAACTTTGTAATTTGACTGTTTCTTTAAATATTATATTTATGTTTGCCTCGGCTGCGTCAGTTTTATTGTTAGAGACATGGATGTCTTGGCAGGGTTGTGGTGCGACAAGAATGTATGCTTACACAGATTTTAATTTTACTTCACTCCTTTTATTAATGCTTGGCACGATTTAAATAACACTTCACTAATATAGAGAAAGCTGTGAGATTTGTTTATTAATTACGTGCACTTTTTAACACGTAAAACTATTTTCGTCTCACACGAATACGTATTATGCTTCTCGACGACGTGTCTCGCGTCCGGTTAGGAACACTGTTTGCAACCAACTTATCGCTTACCTCTAAATGCTTACTTATTTCCGAAGCACATGTGGCAACATGGTTCATTTGTTTCACAGCCACTCGGATGCACGAAGGAATGTATAAACGAACATTCACGTTGTAAAGTTTGCGAGTTTTAAATAGCACATTTATAATTAGTTAACTTTAGTTTAAAATCAAGTAAATTGTAAATTTAGTTACTAGTAATGGTTTATAGTACAGGTACATTAGTTAGGTCGAAAACATAGCAAAAGGAAAACATTTCAGCAAGTAGGAAGAAAAACAATTAAAAGAGTTGGTGCTGAGATAAAATATATCATAAAATGCAGGCAGTCGGTCGCTGTGTGATGTACTGGCATTAAGTGGTATTCTCTCGTGTACAATTTTAAAACTGAAAACCCGAATTTATAGCGTAAGGTGTTAATAGCTAATAGTATTTACAACAACCAGCGCACTGTGTTTATGAATGCATGAAAGCAAACCACAAATACAATTACTGCACCATTTAACAGTAATCAGAAAAGCAAAGTAGGCAATAATTTACAATGTTTGGCTTGAACAGCGTTTTACACGTGAAATCGGAAAACCTCTGTTCAAGATTTTGATAACTTAACGTATATTTGCGAGTGGCAAAAACGTGTGACTTATTAAGTGAACCATTGCAGTCGTAGTGATTATGCAAAATAGGTAATTTGATCGAGAAAAGCACTGCAGAGATGTACCTTATTTATTTCAGAAATATTTCTGTATTTTCTTTTGAGGATTTTATTAAATGATGCCGAAAAATACTGCGGAATCCAGTTTTCTAGGGACCTAAGAATTTTGGACAACATTAATTGGAAAACGTCTGAACAGAAAATATATGAATAGTGTTATAGCGCAACTTCATAACCTCTGTTTGTTAAGGTTACGTTGTTTAGCAGAGACATTATATTATTACAACAGCAGCTTGGTAAATTCATAATGCTTCTTAAATTTAGCATCCCTATGTATTTCAAGTGAATTCTACAAATCACGCTAATACGTTTATTAATGCGCAGTACAATTTCGTTATGAAATTCCATATACTCCACGAAATTGCTCTTAAAGTTAGCCTCCGTTGGAGGTTGTTGATGCACTATGGCGTCGGCTCTCCTTATTGCATATAAGCGGAGGTCGGAACTTCCTTATATTGATAAGCATTTCCTTATTCACTTAAAGAATATCATCTGTGTATTAAAAATCCCTGCTTAAGCACTCCCTTGAAATAAGCGACGACTATGATTTCGGTCCTTGTTATAAATTATTGGTGTATGCATCTAAAACGCTTCGATACGGTTCTGTTTAGAGATATGGAGTGTGCATTTTCTTGCCAAAGCAGCCAAACTGAGGATTTCTGTTCATCAAGTTTTATGTCCGAAAATCTCTAAAAATATGTCTGGCGTTTATTGCAATAAATCTTGGTTTTCAAATTCTTCAGCATTTTCCTGCATAACTGTGTATGATGGACAAATCCTAAAATCTCAGCTTATTACTTTCGTTTCCCAATTTTTACTAAGTGAAAATATTTGTGATTGTAAAGTTTGTAAAGAGAAGGTGGGCCGCTTTATTCTAAGGAAGGAGAGGACGCCTAAAGGTGTGCGAGTAGTGAATCGAATGAGAACGTTACCATTCAGCCGCAGCTGACACTGTTCGTGTCCCATTAGATGCAGGTCATGAAGTGTTCCAGGATAGTTATTAGTAACATTGCGTGCTCTCTGTAATTTCCCGAGTTAACCTCTTGTGATTCCTACCTTAAGGGAAATTAAGAGGAAGGGTGCGAAGAGAAAAAGGAATTGCGTGCACCTTAGAGAAACCACAAAGAGCATTCGTAGAGAGAATGTATTTTCATTTAATTACATAATCTGAAGTTCTCAGAAGGAATGCGGACAATTTCTTAAATATATATCTCTCTCCCCGCTCCCTCTGTCTCTCATATATAGTAATAGAAAGTGCCAGCTCTTAAGAATATAGGAAATAATTACTAAACTATCAAGTACCGAGTGAAGTACAACTTGCATTCGGGAAGTCCCGGGTTCGATTCCCGGCGACCATCCGCTCTGACCCATGGGTTCTTTCGGGGGTTTTCTCGGGTCGTCAGTTGAATGTTGGAGTCGTTTCTTTTAGCCCCCAATTTTCTGTTCCTCTGTTTCGTTCCATTCATTATTTCATTCATTCTTCATCCCGTTTGGTCTGTTACAGGGTTGGAAGTATCGGCGATGGTGTTTCGGTACGGTGTGGCAGGGAGCTCTCTGTGGAACTTTCTCCATCCCTTGGCCTTTGCCTGGTTACCGGAGTTATGGACCACTATTTGGAGCGGTATTGACCCTCTGTGTGCGGTGGGGCTTCCCGGTCTACCTACCCGACTGTCCGGGTGTCTCAATCTGGAAATAATAGGGACCCTCTCACATTGCTGTGCCGTCACTCCTGATCCCGGCCGAGTCCCTCCTCTCACCTCCAACCTCTTATGAAGATAAGTGCAATATCCTCGATGGAGCAGGGCCGAGTCCCCTCCATTAATCACGGGAAAAAAGAAACAAATAAGTTACAATTGGTTGTTGAAGATACTTTAAAATTACAAATCTAAAGTCACAAATACTTATTAACAGAATGACTACAAACTGAAGTTCTCATTTGTCATTGTCTTTAATGCTTCTTTGGAAGGAAGTTTCATATACTTCGTTTTCATTGATTATATTGTTTAACGATTTAATAGAAAAGAAAGGGAAATGAATGTTTAAGCGATTTCTAAATGAGCTTATGGGTATACCCTGGTAGGTGAAATAGCACGGAATAAGCTGAATGGCTATTCAGCATCATATGCATATATAGTCGTTTTTCCAAATGAAGTAACATATTTGGTGCCTGACTATCTTGCAAAAAACACAGAAATTAATAAAACAATATTTGACTGAAAAGTTATGTTAAGTATAAGAAAGTTAATACGCTCCTGTTAATTGGTTTCTTTCTTGTTTGTAAAATGACTATCCCAGGTATACCCATTATTCCTTCAATCTAAAGCATAAATTTGTGTAAGCTTTACAGATGTGTTACCTACTGAAAATTCCTAGCATATTAAAAATCTAGTTTCGTGCCGTAGATTAGGCTGCAAACACTGAAAATAATGTTAATGCAGTTCTAAGCGTCTGATACAAAATTAAAGTTGTCTTCTGTTCTCGAATATGCAGTGAAACACATGAAACAATCATATTTTATTGCAGTTAACCTTGCATTTATTTACCATAAGGCATGTACAACTTTTCTCCTTCAGTAGGAACCAAATTCTGTGAATACATACGTCTTATACCAATTAACTGGGCTAAATACTTGTACCAGAATCTGCTCCTTTTAGGAAACAGCGAGAAATAGAGTTAGATATACGTTACATTAAAATATCAACAAAGCTCTACTTAGGAAGAATTAAAAGAAAACTTTAGGCGAAAAATTCCTCAGTTTCGAATATTGAACTCTCCGTTGTAAGTAAAAGCTTCCTGAAAAAATATGCGGATAGAAAAGAACAACATTTTCAACATTTCTTATGAACATTCTTTTGTTTATCATCATTTTAATTGTAACTATGAGAACGTGAGGCGGTTGCGGAAGATATTTTGACTGTTTCGGCGGGAGCCCGAGTTCGGGCGGGCGGCGCGCGACCAGCCGTGCGGTGACTGCAGCGTGAAGGAAAACACGGTATCAAATTAGATGATTTGTTCACTAATTACCTAGCGTAAGGGTGTAAAGTACTTCGAACTTTATGTAATCAATAAAGAAGTGCCTTTAACTCTTGATGTATACATTCTACTTCCCCTATCACTATATATCGTAGCATCGCTGAAATTAAAAATACGTTTCATTTCAATTTAAAAGGTGACATAATTTCGCGCCAAATTTTTGCACTAAATTGCATCGATGTTACGAGCAAATTTGAGAAAGCTGATCCAGGTTTGAATTAAGGGATTATTTTTATAGAGAACGTCAAAGTTGAACGCCATATTGCCAATTTCGTGCCTCTCACAGCGTCTCTACCTTACGTCATCTTAAATCACGTCTTTTTTTCCCTTTACCTTTTTCCAGCGCATGTAACAATAGTGATGCAACCACAAGGCTATCGTAAAACATGGATCCTTCACTTCCTAAATCTTGTCTAACACATCATTGTCAGTGTTTTAGCATTGGGTTCCAAAAGCTTAATTTGCATTTTACTCTATAAAAACGATATTTTCACTCACCATTAAAAATTATATTACATAAACCCAATTAGTTCATTAAAATTATTTCCACAGCAGCGATATTACTGCCTCAAATTGAATCCACACATTCTACAGCATTCAAGTCGGTGCCCTTAGATATCCATTCGCAGTTCCAGTTTGTAACCCCTTTCTTGGTAATCAGAAGGATGTTGGTTTTCGTGATATGCCATAGACTTCTCCGGTTCTTGCAGTAATTACTTGCTTACCTGTAGTCAACGCTGTTCAGTTGGGTTCACCATGGAGGATGATTTTTTATCCATTCAGTGAGTGAAATATCATACAATTACTGTTGTGATGTAGGAAATTGACAATTTTCCTGCGCTTACGTGTAAATTTCATTTCAATTACTAAATGCTAAATAGCACACTATGCGACGGTATTATTTATAATGTTTGTGTATTTGTGTTTACTCCACGTGGTGAAGCCATTTTGTGACGTGATTCTTTGTTAGGTTTGTTAGCTCCATCTGGTGTTAGCAATTTGCGGCAGTATTAGTGTTTGTTTGAAAGAATGCTACTGTTATTTTATTTAATTTTGATTCACTGTCTTCCGGGTAGCTATGATCTTTTTGGTCAAGCACTTCTCTTTATACAGGTTGTATAAACGGAAAGGAGTCTTTTATCCACAGATAACACTGATGAAAGAATTTGTTTTACACTTTTATTGTCGAACACATTCACTATCACATTTACACTTTGATCTTGACACTCACCAAACTGAAACTGTTATAATAACTTCATTACTGATCATTCTTAATTCGCGTACTTCAGCTTTTTTGTATAATTAACTTTACAACACTTGAGATTTTTCATAACTCTGCTACGCGTATCCTGCAAATTGATAGCCGACGTGTACTTTACAAATATTTCTGCTGGACTGAAGGTGACGTGTAACGTACAAATGTTTTCGACGAACTGACGGGGTTTATCTCTAACCTAGTCCTTTTTATACTCATACACCCCGATATGCCTAAAGATTATAACTGAGCTGCAATTGGCTAATAAAACGCGCCAACATTAGCGTCTATTTTTATATCCAATGAAAATTATGAACACATATGCTTTAGGGAAAATGTTCCAGCAAATTCTAAAGAAAAATGCGCCAATATTACGTAACTTCCTCGTCTCTAATAATGATAAACAGCTCACTCCCTCGCTGCATTATTGCACGCTATTATTGTCAGTTTCAGTAAGGCCGTATAAACTTACTTCTCAACAATAATTACAATCAACAAACATCTCAAATCAATGTCACACAAAAATACATATTCACACTATAATTACTCTTTACATTTAAATAATTTATGATACAAATTACTGCATCAACTGTCGTATAAATCATATGTAGTTTGAATAAGAAAAATCGGATGTGTTGCATTCCCATCATTTTCACTACTCACTCCTCTACAAACTATTCTTACAAAATGGTATTAATTGTTTTTTTTACACAAGCCGTGTGTTGAGCAGGGTTGGAAAGGTAGAATCAGATGACTGAAAAATTCAATGGCATAGCCGGGATTTTAACCACGGATCTCCCGGTCTCCGTCCGGTTGCTCTAACCACTGAGCTACCATGGCAACATGCCGACACGACATTAAATTCTCCATTAAATTCTATTCTTACAAAAGCTTATTATACTAAGTATACCCTTGTTAATAAAGATAAACTTTAAATTCAGACTTGCACATTTCTTATACGATACAGTAGGTAAAGTGATAGATTTTAAAAGGAGTATCGCTTTATTGGCTTTGAAATTGCATGTTATCTGATTGACTACGGGAAATAATAAAAAAAAGGCCGAACATTGACTTCTCATTTAAAAAAAGTATAGGTATTTGAAAATTAAAACCAATAACAAGGAATATCTCGAAAATAGTTAGCTGACGAAAATGGTGTGCTTTAACGAGATTATACATTCTTTTATTTAGTAAGATTTTGTCTATATCTTTCGGTTTACCAATTTTACAAAAGTCATTCAAAATGAAGAGCGCTTCAAAGGCTATTCCTAGAAAATTTAAGATATAAGTTTCATTTGTAAATATCTGAAACATACCTATTTCGATAAAACACAAATCAAAAACTTCGAAAATTTTTCCATATAAAGTGTAGTTTTGGGTGGAGGGATTTTATTAAAAATCTTTGTGTCGCATCCTTGGATGATGCTGAAGTTAAAAAGAAAGTTTGGTTTGTAATCGACTTTTTGCTTTTTGAGTTGTACTGCTTACAGACATACAAACACGCGTGGACCTTTTAAACTGCTTTTTTTGATTCAGGAATATCAAAACGTATATTTTCGATGAAATCTGGGTATCGAATTTTGGGTGGAATACAATACTACTTCACTTAACATGGTTAAATAGTAGAAAAAGTTTTTAAAAAGGCGTTTACTTTAATTACAAAAACGAAATATCAAATTTGGTTGTTCGAACTTTCCAATTTCCATAAATAGGTAATGGACATAAAAATGCGTTTCATAGTTTCTCTTTTACCGGCGGTAATTCAAATTTTATTTTAAAGGAACATCCTAGAACTGTTACCTAATTGAACAATGCTTTGTAAATAAAGAGAAAAGAATGAGTGTTCTGGAGCACACTGCACATTCAATATTACAAACTTCTGTGTTACAGAGATAGCGTTAAATTTCTAATTTTCTTCTCTTCTCCCAGGTATTTTAATGAAATTAGTGCTGTAGTAGTGATTAAGTGAAGTTACACTCATGAAAAATCCTGTAGTTTTTAAAAACTCTGCGAGTACTACTGGAGTATGCAGGAGTATATGAGTGTGGTATGGGATTTTTCTACGATAAAGGTAGAACACTAGCAATTCGTAACAAATTTAATACTATGTTTAATATTGATTTGACGTATAGAACAAACTAAAAAATAAACACTCAGATACCATTAAATAGGGAGAATGTTTTGAGGTTTAGTATGCCGAGAATAAATGAATTTTTATGTAAGCAAGTCCATATCTTTGAGCATTGAGTACGTTTCCAAGTTTAAAACTATCGCGCAATTATTACTCAAGAGCTTTTGTTCAAAGCTAAAACAATCTGCGTCAGAACAACTCCATTTCCTGTGGTGATCAGAAATGACTTGTGTTATGCAGAAAAAATAACCAAATTTATTCACATATTCATCTTATCAAAATACGTTATTACAAAAACTTGTTGGAACTATACTTAGTGTGTTGCTGAGTAAAAATTGTTTTACAAACTCAATAACATGTATGATTATTTAATTTTCTCACTTCTTGTCAGAGAATTAAGTGCAACAATTTTGCTAAGCGAAGCTTAAAATACGTTGCAAACCAAAGTTTATCGATTCAGTCAGTTCTTAATATTAGCTATAAACAAAGTTGTGAAAATTCGATCTTTGACTTCAGAATAGAGTCGAATAGACCATACTGCAGATTAACACCCGTTACCAATTCAATTATAAAATGTCTAGATGAAATTGTTGCCGTTTTTCATTTATTGATTATTGCAGCTGTACCTTTGTTATTGTGTCTTGTCATGTTTTATGCTGTGTTTGTATTTCTTTTACGAGAGAGAGGTGATTTGTTTTCACAATCTAGTAATATATTTTCTGTTACCTCTAGTCTTGGGTTGCCATCTCTCTGCCACGTTGCCGTTTTCGTCACCGTGTTGTCTCGTGCCTTGGCTAATCTCAGGTTCGGATCTCACTTCCCTACAAAAGGTTTGGTTAATTTCTGGGAGAGCGGGATTAGTAGAACACGGCTTCTGATCCTGGAAACGATGATGACATAAATCTCAGTGACGAATTGAGAGCCCAGGTTTCTTTCTTTTTTTTCGTTTGAATATCTTTAACACACAAAAAAACACTAACTGTATTTGCGCAACTTAGAATTGACTGGTTTGTTCTCACGATCGCGTAGTTTGCATTACGCTATGATATCACAATGCTAATTGACTTTCCTTTTTGGATTTGGATTTCCTTTGTGACGCTCTCTGCGTTAATGCGTTGATATATTATAATTACTACCTGTCTGAGGAATAAGTATAGAAGGGAGGATAGGATACTCGCGCAGAAACATAACGAACAGGCCGTATTACGTCACCATTCCCGGTGCTCAGCATTACTGTACTCTCGTTTGGGCGTTATCTCTCCTGTCTAAACTTAGCCACCTCACTTAAACTGCACTCTTTCATCAGACAGGCAGTCAGTCAGACAGTCAGTTTTGCGACTTGATGCTCTAAACTTTGCGCGCGTTTTCATGTCCCGTCCGGATCAGCTACTGACGGTAGCTTCTCAAAAATGCCCTTAATGTTGTAACTTTTCCATCCTACTTATACCGATTTCGAGATTTGTGGCGTATTTCCCCCAGTTTTATGCCATTGGTTGCTTTTCCGCTCTGTTACCTGTGTCTACAAGCCACGCCATCTTCTTCTCATCATTCCATTCGTGTAATTGATTTAGTCATGTGATTTTATCCGTTATTTCGGGCAAGTTCCTTAATTCAACTTTTTTCCAACTCGCCCTACTCTAACGTTACATTTGAACTTCAAACACCCCCACGGAAGTACAAAGGAACTACAAGGCTATGTGCCTGCAAACTTGTGCGTTTTTGAGTGACCTTGCAACTTTCTTCACTCTGTTACGGAATCCTGCCAACTCTTAGCTAGAAAAATGTTTCACAACTTGGAATAATAAGTTTGTATCCTGTATTTACATTGCACGGATCATTTTATTTATCCGACCCGTGTCTTAAGTTATTCAGACCACATTAATTAAATATGCAAGGCTATATGTCTGCCTCATTATTGTAGGTTTCTTCTTCTTTTCCAAAATTAGTAAACGAATTTAGTACATTTTGGAAACAATATTCTTATTTAGTTTTCATAAACATAAAAATATGTTAAAATTAATAATACTCAGAAGTATAATGAACGGTTGAGAAGAATTAATTATGATAGGACAACAGTTGAGGTATTAATGTTGTTTACACCAAATTAAACGTAATAAAATAAACTAAATATTTCTTAAAACAAGTAAGTAGTTAACACAATAAAAATTTCATGATTTTACAGCCTGAGGCACCGTTCATAGATGCACAAGTCGCCAGATATGAGACGGTATTTTCACATGTCATGCCACATAAGTTATATTGAACTATGCGTACAGAACACCATCAGATAAGAATTCAGAAAGGCTTATCAGCTGAGATCGAGAAAATTAATGGTAAAAATAAATTCAAAAAAGTACTTGGTGTAATAAAATTCAAATTGTATCAAAGATTCATAGTAATCAAAGTTATATTTAGGTGATCATGACCTTAATAATGTAAAATAACGGCAAACAGATTATTGGCCCTACATACAACACAAAATGAAATATGCATAGACAGACCCATCTGGCAATAGGGTTGCAGAAAACCAGGTTGCTATAGTAACATGTGGCGTAAATGCTGCAGGGGTTTATTGTTGTTACGGTTGCACCACTTATGGGCACCAATTTGAAGCTGTTTTAGACCACGCACGTAATGGATGCCAAATTTGCGAGAGATTCTTTCTAGGAGTGTTCGCCCCACGTACGGTACAAAGTTTCCTGTGGCCCTCGCCCCACGTTGAAGTACCAACTTTTTATTTTATTGTTCATATATATATATACATATACCTCGGCTGCGTCAGTAGTAATTTGCAGAGCACGTATCTCTTAGCAGAGCTGGTATGGCTAAAGCACAAGTCTTACACAAATTGTAATTGTACTCCACTCTCTTTATTAATCCTTCACACGATTAAATAACACTTCACTGAGGTATACTACTATAGAGCTGTGAGATTATTGTTAATTGCACTTTTAACACGTAAACTTTATATTATCCTCACCGCAATGATGTTTTTTTATGTCTCACACTGAACCTGTACCATACCAAACTGCTTGGTTACCTTTCCCTATAGCGTCTACCGCCTGAATTTGTACCCTTTTTTATTTCTAGTCTGTAATTGACTAAGCCTACTCCAATACAATACCTTTATTTAACTTTTAGCTTTTTCTAGTTTTTGATTGGCTATTTATAATCTGTTTTAAATATTACATTATTATTGCTCCAGGAACTATTAGTAGCCTTTTTAAACTTTCAAAATTATTGTTGTCTCAAGGATATCTTATTGTTAGCAACTTTTGGCTTTTACTTTGTAATTCTGTTTGCTACGAAAAGCAGCTTGCTTCTATTCTCACAGCTCCTACATTGTTAAACTACGTAATACATTCACATAACATTATTATTATAGATATACATAATAACATGAACATAATATGATGACTGTAATATACACTTTATATATTATATTATACACATATTGCTTTAAGGCGGGCCGTTATTTTTTAATATTATATAATTAGACTGATGTCATTTAAGCTATAAAAATACTGCCTCAATGCACAAAGCCTGAAGATGACGCGAAGCTATAGGCACACTCTTTAGCTGGCCTCCACAGGGCGATGTCGCGTATGCCAGCAAGAGAAATATTGCTACGTTGATACCAGTTTAATAATTTATATTTCCTTAAACAGTGAAGTAATGTTCTGTGTAAAATTAATACAAAGTGAAAAGTTTATTTTGTTTGTGAAAGTTGTTCTTTATTTCGTGTCAAATAAAAAGGAAGTGAAACCTGTCCTACGAATCCAAATCTTTTCATTCTGTTTTGAGACCACGATCCGAGCTATATACGAAGAAATAAGCATAGTTTTAAGCTAACTACAGCTGAACCATCTGAAGCTGAGGCATATCACGTAGCCAATATACAAGACTCTCTGTACCACGACGCCAGATACGTGCAAACTGCTACGAATAGCGAAACAGCTAATTCCCGCTACATATATCAAATCAAAATTTAAGAAACCTATGCTAAAAAAATCTGATGTGTTACAATCACATGACTTTCTCTACTCTTGTACAAACTAGTTTTACAAAATTTTATTCTCCATCTTGTTCATATTAATCAACATAAACATTTGCAGAAACGATCTTTTGACATGCAAAGAGAATTACATTTTACACATAGCGACCAGTTCTAAACATATTTGACTATCGCTTAAGGCGTACTATGTTTCCCTTGTTTTGTATTTGCAAGGGTAATATGGAAATACAGTAGCCTTTAAGCATAGACATATCTCTTATTAGCTGGTTGCTAGGTGCAGCACCATTCTCTTTGCCAGAGATTAATACTTTTTGCATATCCAAGACAAAAAAGTAAATAACGAATTCTCATTTGAGAAAACAAGTATTTAAAAATTTAAGGGAATAACCAGCAATATCTCGAAAATGGTTCACTCAACAAAAGAAAATGTGTATGACATACATTGTGTATTTTAACGCGATCTACATTTTTCTGTAGCAAAATTTTGTCTATCTCTTATGGTTTACCAGTTATGCAAAAGTCGTTCACAATGAAGAATACTTTTGGAGACATTTCCAGAAAATTCAAGATATAAATTTCATTTGTCATGAAAATATCTTAAACATATGATATTTTAATCAAAATATTTAGAGCCATTTTTGAGGAAATTAAAATTTTCGAAAAATGTTCCATGTAAAGGGTAATCTGGGGTGGGAGATTTTATTGAAAACCTTCGTGTCGCATCTCTGGAAGATACTGAACCTAAATACCAAGTTTGGTGTTTATCCGACTGTTCGTTTCTGAGTTATGCTGTTAACAGACACACACAGATAGACACACACACGGACATGTTTCCAAAAATGCTTTTTTTGTATTCAGGGGGTCTCAAAACATATATTTCCGGTGAAATCTCGGTATCGAATTTTTGGGTGGAATACGTAGTAGAGAAAGTAAAAAGTGAGATTTCTGCAAGCTCTTCTTAGCCTTACAGCTGCTAAAATAAGCTTTCTTGATCCAAAATTGTACTAGAAGGAAAAGGAGACGGAAATAAAAGTGAAACTGAAATGTATAAGCTTAGAAAGGTAGATCAACGAAGCGAATTATTATTTCTGAACAACGGTGGAACCTGGACCCGTACTTTAGAATTCTCTGACCTCGTTCCCTGGGGAGAGATCTAAAGCAGCTTAAGCCCTGCTGAGGGTCCGGGACCGTGACTTCCACTTTAACCTTTGATCCCGCTCTCAAAATACGTCGACAAATAATGGTCCCACTTGTAATATTTACATCGCCAGCAGAAACGGAAGTTTAACAATATCCTCGGAGCATTCCCTTGGTGAAGAGAAAATAGACTTTATATAAAATATCAGCACAAAGCTGACGTTACGAGTTTAGCTTGCAGATATTGAACCACTTTCTTAAAATACACTCATTCTGCTGTCGTATTTGCAGTAGGTTAAGAGTTACTGTGGAAGTTGCCAGTCTGAGTGCTTCCACGTGAGTATTTCTCAGCACCTTTAACATCTGTGCTTAAAACAGAGTCAGAATACCAAAATAATGTACAATTTGGATATTCCTTTGGTTTCACACATGTTTATGCTTACAACACCGAAATTATAAACTCCTGATTATTATCATTAAAATACTCTGGGTACTGGTATATATTTACCAGTATTTTGAATAACAATTGAATGCCAAACAGGACACAACTGCATGGGGACATTACGTAAAAAATTCAACTTAAATCCCTTATTTTATCTGTACCGGATTAATTTTCGAAACGTGAATTTGGATGAAATTGCAATTTTAGAGGAAAATGCAATTCTAGGTGCCTGTTTTGAAAACATCTCGACTTTAATAAAGAAAACAGAAACAGAAATTTTAAAAATTTGGCATTGTAAAGTTATGTCATCCATTAACACTTAAGGAAATCATTTTGAGTAATAATAACGATAGTAAGAACATTAGGAAAAACACAACAATAAATGCAAAACTGTCAAGTTTAAATAGATGTTAAATTATAAATTTCAATATTTTATTATTTATGTCATAATACCCTAAGTCGTTCATAAATGATACTTCTTTACCTAAAATAAAATTGACTCCAAACTGATGCTCATGTTTACAATATGTTAGACTGGATCCCAAATTCAAGCTTTCTGAAAAGTTATTTTATATCAATTTGCACATTTATGAGAATATGTGGGCTTTTTGTACAATAATGGCTGAACCGATTGCTATTTATGTTAGATACAACGGATATGGTTAGAGTGGAACACCAAGTTAAAAAAATGGAAATATCTGGTTATTATTGAGTTTTGTAAAAAAAATACTCGATAACAAACCTTTATAGGGACACTTTCGATTTAAAAGTTTCCATTTTTAAGAGATTTTGATAGTGTGTATATTAGAGTTCCGCCTGTCTTTACTATTCTTCGTTCAGTATATGTTATATGTTGTGTTTAATATTTCATTAACATTCTAGTGAAAGCAACATATGAACATGCACGCTGCAGAGAGAGAGAGAGAGAGAGAGAGAGAGAGAGAGAGAGAGAGAGAAGCTTCAGCAGTTATCACAATATTATTACTCGTGGAAGCAGGTAGATTCTGCAAGTACTTTAACTATAACAACATTGGAGTTAATGAATATCATGGCATTAAATTCCATTAGCAGCCAGTGCATTATTTTTTTAAATAGTTTAAAGTCCTGATAATATTTTCAGTATTCAGTCCTTGTAGGTGATTTTATTGGTACTAAAATAGCTGGTGATCACAGAAGTGGTCATAGTAATGTACGGATTATTATGAATATTTTTGTTGATATAAAATGGCAGGGGGCAAGCAAATGTGGGGTACACAGCAGATCATATCATCTGTTTACGTAGTAGAGAGGCGTGAGCGTTTGCGCGCTGTCTTAGGTCGACCATTGACATATTTACCTTCCACCAATAACCTAACGCTATTTCGTTTGTGATAAGGGATCTTAGATGCTAATTACACTGAATGTGTTGAATACATTTTAGAAAATGAAATTTAAGAAATAATAATCATGCTGTGTAAATTAAAATAAATACATGCATAACATATATATATATATTGTATATATAATTATAGTATGAAGTAACTAATAGAAAGGTTATTATTCAATAATAAATATAAATATTATATCCATATATTTTATTTGAATATGAAAATATAGCAATTTAAATACATATTGCAAATGTGCTTGTTTTAATATTTAATCCATAAGCCTTCTTCACTTACAGCATTTAATCCCCTTGGCAATGAACTAATAAGAAATTCTATACAATTCTGTGAGGCAGAGACTTCTTTGATTTATAATGGCTCATGATTCAAAGCTTACATTTGTAGAGTAGAGTGGTGTATTTTTGGTCTTAACATTTTACATGTTCAAACTCACACATTGCACGGATCTTCTTTATTAGTTGTACCAGCTGGTCAACTATAATATTGGGATCCCAAATAATTTACTATATTTGTGTTGTGTTATTTTGTGTAAACAATGGATGTAAGTGATATAATATTTATGTATTCTGGCCCTTTCATGTTTCCTTACTTGGATTCTAAAGCAGTTTGTGTCAAATTTTGGATGGTAACCCCTTGAAAAATTCAGTTTTTATGTCAATGTGTAGTCATTGTTTTTTTTTTTCTAAACACTAAAATTGTCTGTTTGTAAACTTTGGCCAACTTTCTGGCATTTTCAATTCACATTAGTGTAAATGACATACTACGTGCTTCTTTTATGTATGATGATCTTCTGGGAGCACACTTTCTATTCATTTGTGATTTATGTTATAGTGATTTTGTTCATTCCGGAGATCGGGTGTCCAGAGGAGTAACCCCGCTCTACAGACACGCCAGAGGTTGCAGATACACCAAAGGAGAGCTGTTTTTAGACCACTACACTGCAGTGGCATAAGGAGCCACTATTTCGGGGGGCAGTCTAAGTCAGCGATTGCTCCCCACATCTCCAGGAAATTGCAAAACAGGAACGACTCTGCAGCTGAAATTTCGTCGTTGTGGGTGATGTGGTAATGACACCCACAAACAGTTACGTCGAGACTTGGTGCAGTGTATTGCGTATGTAACAGTGGCAGTACGGTGTAGTGTGCGGGGTACTCGTAACTAGGCAATACGTCTTGAAATAAATCATCGGTGGCACTCGAGACTCGATAATGTTTGAATTAGCTTCACATGTTCAAAATATTTTTTTAACTTCTTCATTAAGAGATATTCCTGCTCCAACCTAACTTTCTGAATACCCAGATATTGTTTGCTGTAATCTAATTTTATAAGTATGTCATATTTTTTTCTTTCTCTGTAATTCTTTGTCTACACAAAAACAACAAAAATCCTTCTTATTTCAACGTCGATCTGGGTAGCCGGGGGGAGATGTGACATTTGTAATATTATTGTCATTATTGCGTACGTGACCTGGCGGCCCAGATCGGATATGTTGTGCAAGAGTAGAGGGGATGGAAAACCGGTTTGTAGTGTAGCGTGCTGACGCCGAGTTTAGCGTGGGTTTAATCAGTCGAGTCCAGTCGAGTCGAGGTTCTGCTAGCAATGAGGTGTGTGTGCAGCTTGTCCGTGCATACAGCATGGCATCCCCACCGACAGGCAAGGACGTATTGTAATTCCTTTTTATCATAAAATACAGTTGACATCCAAGTAATATAAATGTAACTTTCTATAGTAGATAGACCCTTCCCTTATCCACATAATGAATTAGAGATATTGTTAGGAACCTTTAGGTAGGTATATTTTCATAATTTCGTTGAGCGATTCCCCGTCGTACTTGGCATTATGTGTGATAGAATATTCGATCCGTTCACGGTACCTCTTGCTCTACTCCCCATTGAGCTAGATTATGTAAAGAGGTTACGACAGTATTTTTGGTCTTAACATTTTACATGTTCAAACTCGCACATTGCACGGATGAGATAGACCTCCGTGCTTATATGATACACTGTGGTTGATATTTTTCAGACTATATTCATCACACTGAACTTTAAAGTTAATGATATTTACAATAAATGAAAAGAAAAGAACGAAAAAAAACAGATAGCTAACAACAAAAATCACAAACAAAACAGAAGAGAAAAAACTTGTTCACAAGCACACACTATTATTTACAAAACAACAAATACCCACCCCTAAGCCACTAACCCTCCCCCTTGCATCCTTGACCCTCTTCCAAGGTCTAACAAGCTTGTCACCCTCTCCTTGAGTTAACAATGGAACTTTGCAGATACCTTCTCTTCAACTGATCTGTCTTGGTACAACGCGCCAGAATATGAATCAAAGTTTCCTCCTCTCGACAACAGGGACAGATTCTTGTGGCTTTTCGTTAATGAACTTGATCACTCGCCATGATCCCAGTCTCAACCAAGCAAGTCCTTGCTTGCTGGTTCTATTTCTGGACAAAATATGTTTTTCTATATCCCATTCTGTTTTTAGTTTCGACTGTAAGCTTAATGATTCTTTCTCATCACATTGTGACAGCGTCTGCTGACTATCTATACCTTTCAGCCACTTCTGTACTTTTCTCTAGACATTCGTTCTATTTCCAGGTCCTTCAAACCAAATATTACCCTTCCCTATTCTCTCCAGCCCTCTCTTGATTTTCGTTGCCCACGTCTCGTCCCCTCCCATTCTAAGCTGTTTCTTATAGCATACTGTCATCATAAGTGATTGGTTCCCTCTCATAATTCTAATCCAATATTTGGTCGCCCTTATTGTTTCGCTGTATGCACCATATTCTAAAAGTGTCGCAGTTTGCCAAGCATCTTCCCACACCCAAAATGCCCTTTAGAAAACCTGTTCTTACTTGGTCTAGTGTTTTCGCGGGTTCCCATCCTCATATTTCCGCCCCATATGTCATTGTAGATCTAACAATTGCCCCAGATATTGTCTTAACCATTTTAGTAGGAGTACATAGACACAAAAACCATTGGAAAAGTTCTTGGCACCAGCTGTGTCTAGGCACTTTCTGTCGGATTCATATCTGGAGCCTTTGATATCCATACTTCAATTTCTTGACATTCACTCCACTACTTTGATACTGGTCTGTGTGATATCCCATACCCTGTATATCTCTTGCAGCACCAATTCCTTGCTAAATTAGAGCAACCAGTTGTAAAATATTCTCGGGAACAAAGATGCGTATGATATTCTTACCGGTAAATTTCAGGAAACATAATACTCGCACACTTTACTGTGGCCAGCAAACACAATATACTACTTCACTGACACCTTGAATATCCAAAACTTACCAATTATAAGAAGCTGAGAGAGGAAGGAGGGAGGAGTTGCAGAAAGATTGTGTGTTATCACCTTCAGAACATCAGCGAAATTCTTGGGCCATTTTCCGTGTACACACCCGTATATGACATAACGTTATAATTATACTAGAAGTAAGCTTTTTATGTACCAACATTGTAATATACACAAACATATAAATGCCTATATTTATAAATATTTTTCATTGCATCACGGTTTCTCGTCATTCATAGTCGAAATGTATTAAACTTCCCACACTTATGGTTCTAAATTTCAGCAATTTTTATTGCTAACTAATGAGAAACATTAAAACAAACAGAGATAAACATGCAGTTTTTCTCTTCTGGTATTTTCTGTGCTTTACAGAAAATAAACAATTCATCCGGCAAGCGCTCTATTTTCCTGCTATTAAAGAATTTATTTTTATAATACAAATTCAAAAGAAAAGCTTTACGTGCAAAACTGGCAATAAAAGTGGTAGACCTTTTTCAAAAATGTCAATGGGTTTTTTGGCAAAAGCCATAAAATAATATCTACATAGGAGCCGTAGTTATCTCCGGATAAATGAGAATATAAATTCATGTTTAAATTCGATGATCTGGCACAACATATACTGACGTGCATAAAATGTGGCCCATAATGGAACGCAGCTTTTTATGCTGCTATCGATGAATCTAGCCCCACCTTCTGCCGGCATGACCACCTCTGTTTTTTCGAGCATAATTCTAGCCAATGGAGTGGTAAAGTGCTTTAACTCCCACAAAATATGGCGGAACTGCCAAAGGATATCATTACAGCTTAAAACATATATTTTCATGATTCCGGTTTTCCTATCGCTGCTCGATAGCAGAAATTATTTTAATAATTGTCCCCATGTCGCTGATGAAGGCTCTCATTTGTAGCTGTCGTCTAGTTTAACCACATCTGCAACTAACTCTTCACCTCTTCCTCTAGATTGCCGAAATATGCTGTACTTGGCTTGACTAGAGGAATTGGGTTGTAATTGCCCTTAACACTGAAAACATAAGGGTTTGTTGTATTATCTCCTATCACTATTGTTTTAATTAAATAGTTCTATCACTTTAATTAGGGACAGTAGTTTATTGTTTTCCCTAGGAAAATCATCATTTGGGTTTATCGGACCCAAAGGTACATATATTTTAATACTTAATGCTTCACATTTGAAGATTATATGAGGCAGTTTCATCCTCTTTGTTACATAGCCTGTAAATCTTCTCTAAAGATTCCCATTGTAAGCAGGTATTACCGTAATATACAATGTCCCGGCTATCAGTTTTATTTCAGATTTATTGAGATTAAGCACATCTTCAGTGAGTGAGGAGAATATATTGCTCACAATTCTGTTACTGTGCTTCAGCTCTCTGTTTGAACCCATTGCAATTGGTGGTTATGATTAATCCACTCACCAATGGCTTTTGAATAGAGCTTAGGGGTATGACAAAAACTGGTTCAGATACAGTAACATTTTAAGCAAATCCTTTTCTTGCCAGTATGTTTGATTTTTCATTGCCTAAAATTCCCTTATGTCCAGGCACCACGTAAGATTAACCTTGTTGTGTAGAACAATTGCATAAGGTTTATTAGGCAGTTCCAGACTAACTTAGTTATCTGATAGCTTGCAATTGCTTTTAGCGCTGACCGTCAGAGAAAATCCAAATGTTGCTTCCTTTGTAGCCTGTTTTTAAATTCTCCCTGGCACAAGTTACAATTGCATAAATTTCAGCTTGAAATACAGTGGTTTTGCGACCAAGAGTAAATATCACACTTTGGTGTTTCGTCATGTATTCCAGCTCCAGATTCAATGTCTATTTTAGAGCCATCTGTGTACCAGATTAGGCTACCATCAAGAAATTGATCTTGTTCTGACTCCATTCTAACACTACGTCGAATGGCTTGTCAAAACACTATGTTGTACTATCTTAGCCTTTTCTTAAGTACCATGAAGTCGTTTTAGTCCTACTGTTGGAGAGCCAAACTTGAAGGGGGTTTAATTGTTGTAGCAGTTGCACCACGTTTAGGCGTCAATCTGAAGCTGTTTTAGACCACGCACATAATGGATGACAATTCTGCGGGAGATTGTTTCTAGGAGTCTTCGCCCCACGTACGGTACAAAGTTTCCGGAGGGTTCGCCCCACGTTTACTTTTTTATTTTAATGTTTATTTAAATAATATATATGTATGTATGCCTCGGCTTCGTCAGTAGTAATTTGTAAAGCACGTATCTCTTAGCAGGGTGGGTACGGATAAAGAATGAAGGCTTACACAAATTATAATTGTAAAGGTAGAATCAGATGACTGAAAAATTCAATGCCATAGCCGGGATTTGAACCACGGATCTCCCGGTCTCCGTCCGGTTGCTCTAACCACTGAGCTACCATGGCAACATGCCGACACGACATTAAATTCTCCAGCTGATTCGCATTTTTTCCGGTAAACCACAAGGAGATCTCAAATTGTATTGAGATGTCATACCCCAATGGCGACTTACAAACATGTAAGTACTTAAGTCCCGGGCTTTATAGTTGCAACCACTATTAGGTCAATTAATGGAATTAATTGTTCTTTCACACAAGCCGTGTGTTAGACAGGGTTGGAAAGGTAGAATCAGATGACTGAAAAATTCAATGCCATAGCCGGGATTTGAACCACGGATCTCCCGGTCTCCGTCCGGTTGCACTAACCACTGAGCTACCATGGCAACATGCCGACACGACATTAAATTCTCCAGCTGATTCGCATTTTTCCGGTAAACCACAAGGAGATCTCAAATTGTATTGAGATGTCATACCCCAATGGCGACTTACAAACATGTAAGTACTTAAGTCCCGGGCTTTATAGTTGCAACCACTATTAGGTCAATTAATGGAATTAATTGTTCTTTCACACAAGCCGTGTGTTGGACAGGGTTGGAAAGGTAGAATCAGATGACTGAAAAATTCAATGCCATAGCCGGGATTTGAACCACGGATCTCCCGGTCTCCGTCCGGTTGCTCTAACCACTGAGCTACCATGGCAACATGCCGACACGACATTAAATTCTCCAGCTTATTCGCATTTTTCCCGGTAAACCACAAGGAGATCTCAAATTGTATTGAGATGTCATACCCCAATGGCGACTTACAAACATGTAAGTACTTAAGTCCCGGGCTTTATAGTTGCAACCACTATTAGGTCAATTAATGGAATTAATTGTTCTTTCACACAAGCCGTGTGTTGGACAGGGTTGGAAAGGTAGAATCAGATGACTGAAAAATTCAATGCCATAGCCGGGATTTGAACCACGGATCTCCCGGTCCCCGTCCGGTTGCTCTAACCACTGAGCTACCATGGCAACATGCCGACACGACATTAAATTCTCCAGCTGATTCGCATTTTTCCCGGTAAACCACAAGGAGATCTCAAATTGTATTGAGATGTCATACCCCAATAGCGACTTACAAACATGTAAGTACTTAAGTCCCGGGCTTTATAGTTGCAACCACTATTAGGTCAATTAATGGAATTAATTGTTCTTTCACACAAGCCGTGTGTTGGACAGGGTTGGAAAGGTAGAATCAGATGACTGAAAAATTCAATGCCATAGCCGGGAATTGAACCACGGATCTCCCGGTCTCCGTCCGGTTGCTCTAACCACTGAGCTACCATGGCAACATGCCGACACGACATTAAATTCTCCAGCTGATTCGCATTTTTCCCGGTAAACCACAAGGAGATCTCAAATTGTATTGAGATGTCATACCCCAATAGCGACTTACAAGCATGTAAGTACTTAAGTCCCGGGCTTTATAGTTGAAACCACTATTAGGTCAATTAATGGAATTAATTGTTCTTTCACACAAGCCGTGTGTTGGACAGGGTTGGAAAGGTAGAATCAGATGACTGAAAAATTCAATGCCATAGCCGGGATTTGAACCACGGATCTCCCGGTCTCCGTCCGGTTGCTCTAACCACTGAGCTACCATGGCAACATGCCGACACGACATTAAATTCTCCAGCTGATTCGCATTTTTCCCGGTAAACCACAAGGAGATCTCAAATTGTATTGAGATGTCATACCCCAATGGCGACTTACAAACATGTAAGTACTTAAGTCCCGGGCTTTATAGTTGAAACCACTATTAGGTCAATTAATGGAATTAATTGTTCTTTCACACAAGCCGTGTGTTGGACAGGGTTGGAAAGGTAGAATCAGATGACTGAAAAATTCAATGCCATAGCCGGGATTTGAACCACGGATCTCCCGGTCTCCGTCCGGTTGCTCTAACCACTGAGCTACCATGGCAACATGCCGACACGACATTAAATTCTCCAGCTGATTCGCATTTTTCCCGGTAAACCACAAGGAGATCTCAAATTGTATTGAGATGTCATACCCCAATGGCGACTTACAAACATGTAAGTACTTAAGTCCCGGGCTTTATAGTTGCAACCACTATTAGGTCAATTAATGGAATTAATTGTTCTTTCACACAAGCCGTGTGTTGGACAGGGTTGGAAAGGTAGAATCAGATGACTGAAAAATTCAATGCCATAGCCGGGATTTGAACCACGGATCTCCCGGTCTCCGTCCGGTTGCTCTAACCACTGAGCTACCATGGCAACATGCCGACACGACATTAAATTCTCCAGCTGATTCGCATTTTTCCCGGTAAACCACAAGGAGATCTCAAATTGTATTGAGATGTCATACCCCAATGGCGACTTACAAACATGTAAGTACTTAAGTCCCGGGCTTTATAGTTGCAACCACTATTAGGTCAATTAATTCCTATAATTGTAAACTTTATATTATTCTCAACGCGATTAATTTTTATGTCTCACGCTGATTACGTACCATACCTAACCGACTGCTTGGATACGCTTGTTTATAGTGTCTCCCGCCTGAATCTGTACATTTCTTCTATTTCAAGTCTGTGATTGGCTAAACCTATTCCAATAGAATACTTTTATTTAACTTAAGCTTTTCCAGTTTTTGCTTGGCTATTTATAATCTGCTTTAAATATTACATTATTATTGTTAGAAGAATTATTAGTAGCCTTTATTAAACTTTCCAATTCATTGCTGCCTCAAGATTACCTCATTTTTACCAACTTTCGGCTTCTACTCTGTAATTCTGTTTGCTACGGAAAGCAGCTTGCTTCTATTCTCACAGCTCCTACATTGTTAAAACTACGTATTACATTCACATAACATTATTATACATGTACATAGTAATATAAACATAATACAATGACTGTTACATACACTTTACATATTATTACATACACATATTGCTTTAAGGCGGGTTGATATTATTTTATATAATTAGACAGATATCATTTAAGTGTTAAAAACACTGCCTCAACCATCGCAGTGATACTCTTCCACAGAGGCGGTATTCCAACCACCCCTTCATTTCACACCGATTATAACAACGTTCATTTAACTGTTTTTCAGGCTGGGTAACTGGTTCAAAGAGTGTTTACGTGAATGTAGAAACCTTATGCAGGAGAGAAGACTATTGCGATCTATTGTGTGTAAAGACTTTTTCTTAAATAAGCATTAAGGTAAAGCATACAAATATAACCTGACCCGTACGGAAACTCTCAAGATTAAATAATTTAAAACTTGTGGAGAAATAGTAGTGTTTTATTTTCGTCATACTTCCTATTACTACCGTCTTAAATCTTTATGGGGACTACATCTGGGTAAGTAGACCATCCATGAGTATCTGCCTCCTCTCCTCCCATTCTTTACTAGTGTATATATTATGTTTGCCATCGCATTAAAGTAGGCATTACGAAGATGTTTTTAAGTCCATCTTTAAAAGCATTACAGGTCTTTTATTTAGAGGTCCATCCTTTTAAGTGCGGGCAGTGCGAAGTGAGATACCTCTGTCTGCAATCGGTTTCCTTTCTCCTTCCGCGTCCCAGTCTAAATCACCTTAGAAGGTGTCTGCGCAAGACTTCATTGTTATATGTCGCCAAACTGTTCCATCTTGCCTTCGTGTAAATTCTGCTTAGGTTCTAAAATTGGTGCTCTTTAGTACATAACTGTGTGGGATGCTATGTGAAAAATTCTTTTAGACACGTGAAATGGGATTTGAACTCCCTACGTTTCTGCTCCCAACATTGTGAACACATCTTTAAATAGATATAGGGAAACTAAAATGTTTTCTATGGGAAACGAAAATAACCTTATAATTACTCTTTCACACCAATCGTAGGATAAAATGGAAAAGGTAAAACCAGAATGAAACATTCGATGCCATAGCCGGTATTTGAACCATGGATCTTCGTCTTTTCATGCTTTTGCTCTAATGTATTAGGCTACTACAGCGACATGCCGGCACGACGCTAAATTCCCCTACTCACTCACATTTTTCCCAGTAAACCTCAAGGCATTTTCCAATTAATTTTGAGATGATTGGAGAACGCCTCCTGGTTTATCCCCTCCCTAAATGAGTCCACTGGAGAATCTAGTGTCGTATCGGCATGCTGCTGTGGTAGATCAGTTGATTAGACCAAAGGCATGGAAAGACGAAATCTTTGGTTGAAATTCCAGCCATAACAGGAGTTTTTCAATGTGATTTTACCTTTCCAAAGTTAAACTGCCGTATCGACAGGCATACGGATTCTTAAACAGTTGGCTTCAAGTTAGCAACACTCAAATCATTATCAATACAAATAATGTAAACACAAGAGGCTAAGGATCACTGACAAGCAGGTAAAAATCAGTTCGAGTGCTGTCTGCAAACGTCAAAAGACTGTACGAGGGATTGGGAGATTTGCTACCTCTGCGACGTCTCTGCCTATATTACAGGGACAGTTCAACCTTATTTCCTTCCGCCCTGGTTTTATTGTTTAGAAATTTCTGTGCCTGCTTATCATGGACAAATTCGTCGAAAGATTTCATAAGAAGAACCAATGCATATTAATGAATTACTTGAAAGGTTTCAAATATATATGGCGACCCAAGGGTATTATTTACTTCTCCGTGACAATGGTAAACGGAAAATTACATTTTGAGAAAGCTATACACTTAAATTGTAGAGCAAAGAACTTCCGGCTCTGGCACGACAAACAACGCGCCACTCTCGGCCAGGCTTTTAATGGTAAACATCCAAAGAGCTATACTGCATTAGGGAGCTGAATTATGCGAGTTGCTGCTTTATCTTACAAAGTCAGTCGTGTAGCAGCTTCCAACAAATATTTTTCTTCGTGGTATTTTATCCATGTTTGTGCTGCAGATTATGAAATGAATGGAGTATTAATGTCTGCAAAGATGGGCCTGGAATCGTTGGTGTATGCTTTATTTGTAATTTTAGGGACGTAAACGACCGGAGTGACTTTTCTCTAAAACAGGGGTGGCGAAAATACACTCCTCCCGTGAGTCACCAAATATTCAAGCTCACTTCGCCACTTAGCAACTGCTCCGCCCCAAAAAATGGTCAGCCAGCTAGAGACGAAGCAGTGCCTGCGAGTCAAAATGATTCGCGACTCCCGTTTTCCCCACCTCTGCATTGCAGGAAATAAATCCGGGCAACAAGCAGTGAACTAACCAATCTTGGTGCATTAGCATTAACATACCTTTGATGTCCTAAAAGATTTTTATTCTCGAAAGTTAATATTTGTAACCAATATTTCTTAGTTACTTGCATCTTCAGACTCATAATAAATCATTAATCGTACCCATATGCACTACAATTTAAATTTGGCCGTCGTCTGAGAGACGGATCTGGAGTCAGGCACTTCCGTGAGCACACGGAACAGCCAGCCTTGTTCACAAAACTGCGTACATCCTTGTAATAATTATAATGGGGAACGCAACTATAATCACAAAAGTCTTCCGAGAAAATAATTTATATCCTGGATTTCAAACAGACAGAAGTTTCAGTGCTTCAACACTAAATATTTGTAACCAAAACATACTTTATTGATTTATGAGTATGACATACTCTTTACGATGCCACGCTTACTGTAACACTCTTAGCCCAGTGGTAGAGTATTAGCTTACTGTTCCTAAGGTTGCAATTTTAAATCTCCTGGGAAATGCTCACCCATTTCCCTTTTATTTTAAATATAGGAGTAAAGATATAACAGGTGTTCATTTTTTAAGATGTGGCGTTTATTTAGTAGTGTGTCGTACCGGTAGATGGCAGCTATAGCATTAGCTTATCGATCGGGGGAGGATTCATAATCAGTCAATTTAATTAACTCATAACCACAAATTTCATCACTGTTGTAATTATATTTATAAGTTAAATTAAGCAACGCAAGCAATATTGTTTAACTACATTAGATTAAAACGAGTTATAAAAATAAAGGATAATAATCCCCCACGGAGAATCGAATTCGAGCTATTTGTGTAAACGTGGAGTAACTTAACCACTGCTACGCGCTAAGCACGGTGTGGAGATAGCCCAAATCAGTGCCTTGTGGCTTGTATTATAGAGATAGCCACAGCGGCGCACAGAAGTTTACGGATGTGAACTACGCATTCATGAAGGGACTTTGAAAAAATGTAACTGCTCAAGAGACCGGTTACTTTTAATTTCATCGAGTGTACCTTTTTACCCGTTAGGAATAGCCCCAGTAACTGGAACACACCACCGCACATAGGCTAAATGGGCTTTGTGCTAGAGACTTTGTGCTTCCAACGTGACCCCTGGGAGGAAGGGATGAAGGACGACCAGATCAGGAAGACCATGTGAGCTAGCAAAGACAGCGTCCCTAAGGATCCAACATGACGCCAGCTAGCCCTACCATGCCCACCCGCAAACTGAGGATCCCGGAAACAGACGATACACCTCCTAGCGGAGCCAGCAGTCCTGCCAATCGACAGGGAGAAATCTTTCCAGAGCGCAAATTCCGCCGTCCTGCCGCAGCAGACCAACCCGCGTCACCTGAAGAAGTTATTCTGTTGTAAGAGTTATTTGCCCCAAAAATGTTTAAAAATATTAACTTTGTAATTAAACTGTTTCTTTAAATATTATATGTTTATGTTTGCCTCGGTTGCGTCAGTATTATTCATAGAGACACGTTTCTCTTAGCAGGGTTGTGGTTCAACTAAGAATGTAGGGTTACACAGATTATAATTTTACTTTACTCCTTTTCTTAATGTTTGATACGCTTTAAATAACACTTCACTGATATAGAGAGAGCTGCGAGATGTTTTATTAAATACTTGCACTTTTTTAATACGTAAACTATTTTTGTCTCACATGAATACGTATTATACTTCTCGAAGACGTGTCTCGCATACGGTTAGGAACACTGTTTGCAGGCAACTGAATTGATTTCAACCGCCTAAACTTGTAAATTTCTGTATTTCAAGTCCCTGATTGGCTATTCCTAATCGAATAGAATACCTTCATTTAGCTAAAGCTTTTTCGGGTTGTTGATTGGCTACTTTTATAAACTGTCACTAAAATTACATTATTGCTTCCAAGAATCACAATAACATTTAAACTTTCTAATTCATTATTGCCTCTAGGTTATCTCATTGTTACCTCATTGTTGGCACACTTTAACCCATTATTCTCACAGCTCCTACATTATTAAATTACGTAATACATTCACATAACATTATTACACATGGATACAATAATGCAAACGTATACAATGACTGTTACATACATTTTTATATATTGTTACATACACATATTGCTTTAAGGCGGGTTGTTATTGAATTTACATATTATATAATTAGACTGAAATTATTTAAGTGTTAAAAATACTGCCTCACGCCTGAACCTATAAACCTGAAACAGAGTAAAACAAAGGTGGACAGGAAACTCGTGGGAGAAGAGGAACCTCCCCGAAATTCGCTTACCGACCCGGATAAAGCAGGAAGAAACCATGGTCCGAGTATGATCTGGAGTTCAAGGTTCATCATCTCGCTCGGTCCCTTTTATAGTTACTCTGTTGCTTATCCCACCTATATCTAAGACTGGTGCGCAGTTTTTAGACATAAGCATGCCTGTTAACTCCACTGCAGCCACTACGTCTAGCCCCTAGCCTTTGAAATAAAGAGCGCCGTAAAGCAGTAATGCTGACCCAAAAAGAGACTTTTTGCAGGCTGCTCTGAAAAGGTCAAGTGCTGTAAGAAAGACATGTTAGAGCTAAAGGGGAATGCACGAAGGTGAACATAGGATCGTTGATAAGATAGGTTTCCTTTAATCAAGCACAAAGGAGAGTAAAGTTGAAACAGAGATTAAATAAAAAAACAATACTGTTTCAAATATACTAGCAAAGCTAACTGCTTAAGAAATCCTAGACATCAAAAATATCCCATTCTAAATTTTCCTTTCATATTCGTTATTCCTCCGCCATAAAAACAAAACACTTCACTTTATAAACTCTAAGTCAGTCAGATTGCATAGTTTTTAAATGTAAACCAATGGCTGAAGTTTACACGAATCACTACCCCCCAGACCTTGAGTCTGATGTTGAAAAGCAACGTTAGCTCTTAATCCTCTAATGCAATAGCGTTGCCATTTGGCAAAAAAATATTTAGACAAAAGTTTTAGAATATATTAAGTGTTTTGTTGTTAATGTATACTAACCTTCAGCCATAAAATTAAGCTGTTTATAGCTATTGTGTATTGTAAAAATATTAAATTGTATCAATAAATCTGTACTGATGTTTTATATGGAGATGCAAAATCCATTCGACTGCAGTCAAATTTAAACCCTTCAGCATCTAAGCGTGCCATTACACCGATCATTTTACTTGGGTCCTCCCTGTTCTTTACAACAGGCACATTTGACTGCAGACGCTGGGACTCGACTCGCGACGTTTGGATTTGAATGGATGGCCAGTCCATTTCGTATCGCTCTAGCGATCACGGCTATTCGAGTCGCTTCGTTTCGATGAAAGGTATACAAAAGCCGGTTTAGGAATTAGAGAAAGAGCGACATAGTAACAAAATAATACATGCATTAAAGGGTTAATCAACGTGGCTAGTTCAGATAGCACAGTAAATTTGAAGTATTCTACAAAATCTAAAGACCATTCCTGATATGTTAACAATGTAATGCATTAATTTCATTTATAGTCATTGCAAGTTATAATTATAAGGTGCAATCAAACTTACATGGCTTCAGAAACCAGTATGCAGCTTACTCTCGTTTAATCTGGTTACAGGTTTTAAATTATATGTATCGCTTTAAATTAAAAATGTTATTAGAATTCAGCTTTTCAATAGTACCACATCCCTAATCATTTTAAAGTGTGTTCGACATGCAGAATTTTATGAATTAAATGTCCCTTTAAGGTTAATTACAGGAGAGTGCCTTTTGACCAGTTAACGAGCTCATTACGATTGAACTAAATACAATAATTGTCTAATTATACTAAAAACAGTGTGGATCTCAAAAGCTAATAAGTGATAATTTCCCATGTGCACATTTGTTTTATTTTCTTTCGTATGTTATAACCTCAAAACGTAATAAAAATTGAAGCATCTACTCGGTTCATGACAATATTCATTAAGCTTAATTACATTACCAGAGAATTATCAAAACTCTGTGTATTAATGAAAATAATCATATATGTATGCTACATACACATTGCAATAATACAAAATGCAGCCATCTAGAATGTTTTAATTTCTCATGATAATTTCAAGTTAGAAAATACGAATCTGGTTGGAGATAAGATAGAAAAACTCAACTTTTTTAAGCTAGTCGATTTTTGCTCGTAATCGGCTCATGCAAAAAATAATAAACTCAAATTTTCGAACATATGTGGATGGTACACCAAAGCTAACTTCAGCCTAATAGCACTTACAAATACAAATAGAATAGTATCGAATACATAGGTATAATGACAAGATGTCTCTCCCTCTCTGGCTGGTTCTCCATTTGTATTCTACGTGCTGCTAAGTGTGTATATTTGTTGATTGTGTTTATATTTGCTGATTAAACGAAGGACTTCACACTATCCTTAGCCAATGTTACGAAAAAGTCATTCAACATAAATTGCAAATTATATGAAATGTAAAATGTTACCCTCTCCCTCCTCTTTAGCCCCGCAATTTCACCTACCGAGGTCTTTAAGGCACGAACCCGTGAAAGGGAGATCTACGGTTCAAATCCCGCGAGCATCGCCCTCCCCGAGTGAGGTTTTTTTTTATAGTTTTTCTTGGTCCTCAGAACCGGCAAGTGTTGGGGAGGTACCCTAAACTTAGGCCTTTTTCCTTCCAAAATTTTCCTTTTTCAATTATCATATAATTTCATTTCATGTATCAGTTTCCGCCGCCTATGATGCGTATGCAGTAAAAACGGGCGTTAAAAGCTACAAAAAATTGAGATCCTTATATAAAATCGTTGTGTACTTTTATTTATGTGTTTTGGTCCATTGGGCCTCAAATCTGTATTTTCGGTGAAATCTGGATATCAATTATTGTTGGGTGGAATACACTACTTACCCCAGCTGCTATATGTAAGTGGCAGACAAAGTGATGTGGCGTTTATGTGTGTATTGTGACGCCAGACACATTATTGTGTCATTGGCGAAAGTATTTGTGGGGTAATTCTTTCGTCTTTGGGTTTGAAGTTCGTCTGGCACGGCGACTCGCCACCTTCTGGCTGGCGATCCTAGCCAGATGTAGAGTGAGTGGGGGAAGCGAGCGTTACTTTTTTATGTGTTGTGTCTTGAGCGTCACTTTTGGACGAGTTTTGTGTCTGAAAGGTTGTGTGTGAAGTTGTGTGAATGTAACCTCGTGTGTGTAGCATCTCCCATTAATTTCTTCCTTTATCTTTTGTGTGTGATGTAGGGGTACCGTTTTAATAACGAATAAATCACACAGGTAATGTGATTAATGTAAAATGTTATGTATTTTGTTTTAACTATCCCACGCCTGCTCTGGAATGTGTTGTTTAAGATCCTGGTCCTCTTGCTGCCTCTGCAGCTATGCCTCCCAATGTGCATGCTGGGGTAACTAAAATTTAATATCTAGCTGTAAAGCTTTTGGCCTCACCCGAGTATGTAACATTTCATATATTCCATTTTAATCACTGGCAATCGCCATTTAAAAAGAAACGCGCAAGAGTAATCGCTTCTTAAATGAACAGTTACTGCGGCAGAATTCTTTTATTCCATAAACGTTGAAAAGTCTAAGATTACATTAAAAAAGGAATTTGAAAACCAGGCCAACATACTCGCTTTGTCAGTTTCCTTCAATACCTGCATTGTATGCATTATATGCGGTTGGTTATATTTCAATTTCTTTGCTGTCACGCTCACTCCAAATAAGCGGCCCTTCTGTCCTTAATGGGTACAACACTTTCTTTGGCCACTTTAGTAAAACGTTTTCGAACATAATTCACGAAAGCTTGAAGGTTGCAGGGCTCTTCCACACTATCTAAGAATCGATTCAATTATCTACAGCTTCCTTACTGTCCGCAAAATTGTTGGCTTGATTGGAACATTGCGCACACCGAACTCGGTTCAAAATTGCAGTAAATCTTGAGCACAAAAACACGCTCTCTAATTCAGTAATTAAGCTGGTTTTAATTACGAAACATTGGATTCAATTTGTTGCAACATTTTAATCAAATAACAATGCGAGGGTTTACGGCTTATTTAGCCTAAAAGAGATTAGAAAAATCTGATGTGATACATCCACATGACTTTCTCTACCCTCTATCGTACATTCGTGGGTATACAAACTATTCTTACTAAAACTTATATTTCTATCTACTTTATTTTAATGGAAATAAACCTTTGCAGAAATATATTTGGTTATAGATACAAAGCGAACAGCGAGAGTCAAATGTGTAAGAACTGGAGGCTACATGATGGTCTTAAAATTCCATACTGTTTCAATGGGATCGCAAGAAACAACCCAATATCGAAAGGATTTTAAAAGATTGCCTAAGTGTTTAATAATTCGAACCATTAATAAGGGATATCTCGAAAATTGATTATACCACAAAAAACGTATTTGAAATAAATTGTGTTTTAAAGATATCTACATTTCATACGTTTTCGTATGTCGCTTAACGTTTACCAGTTACACAAGATTATAAAAGTTCCTTTTGAATGAAGAGGACTTCCCGGCCTATCCCCAGTAAATTCAAGATGTACATGTTATTTCGCATATAAATAGTTTTAATATGCGGTATTTTAATCAAAATCGTTAGAGCCATTTTTAGAAAATCAATAAATTAAAAAAATGTTCCATATGAAGTGTAGTTTGGGATGGGGGAGCTTTTTAAAATATTCGTGTCCCATCTTTGGAAGGTACTGAATATAAATCCCAAGTTTGATATTTATCCGACTTTTAGTTTCTGAGTTATGCTGTTGACAGACAAAGACATCGGCACACACACATACAAGGAGGGGGAGAGAGGGAAAGAGAGAGACAGGCAGACACACACGGACCTTTTTCTATAAATGCTTTTTGTAAGGGGGCCTCAAAACATGTATTTTCGGTAAAATCTCGGTACCGAATTTTTGGGTGGAATGCAATACCTTCTCTACCTATTATGTACGTGACAGGGAAAGTAAAAACAAAACGTCAAAATAATTACGGCCATTGAGCTTGCTGTGTTCATACTTTGTAAATTTATCTCACCCCGTTATACACTTCAAAGTAATATACATAGCACGGTTAAACTAGAATATATTTTAACTTAATACATTTCCTCTAAATTAATCACACATCATTTAACTGTAGGTAACTATCTCAAAAGCTTTTTGCCGAAGACCAAACCTATTGGCACAATCCGGTGGTGCCATATCCAGACTATATTTAAGCCATAAGGCAAACAGCATACTTACACCCCAATCAAGTGGCTAGCCCTTAACTACCTTCAGATGTTCTCCAAAAGCTGGCCGGGCTGCGAATGCAGAAGAATGGTGCAGGTATTGTGGATCTCAGAGATGTATTGTGTATCTCGAGATTGGAGCCTCCCAATATTTCAAAGCGGAAAATCAAGTCTTACACGAGGCAGTATTCGATCCTTTTGGCTTTTGGTTGGGATTAGGGTTAGCGTAAGCTTGGGCCACTTTCAGAAACAGCTACGCCAGCAGAAGATACTTGGATCTTCTTGACCAACCTCAGCAATCATTCCATTTAATGTTCTTCAGCATTATGATGAAGTAATTGCTGCATACGCTCAGCAATAACTGCCAATGCCAACAATGGACAAGTCATGCCAGGGGTAGCAATAAGAGTATTCCAGTACTACAGAGATAATAAATTTCAAGTGCATGCTAACTTCCAAAGAGAAATTATAAGGCACTAAAATCGCAACGGTTTATATGGATCGCATTGTACACTTACGATTAAATTTTTAGAAAGAATACGAAATTACATCGTTGTACTTTTTGACTTCAAAAGGTTTCTTGGTTGCTTGGTTTCAGAAAGAATCAACCGTGTTTTAATATAACCTAAAGAAGAAATACATAACTAATTGTGAACAAAAACAGAATATTAATCCATAGATGGTGGTAGTTTCTGAAACTATAAATTAAAAGCTCACATTTCGTAAAAGAGGTCATCACCTGATTCTTACATGCTTATCTTCAGATGTGTCCCGAATTGTCTAAAACTAAGTATAATAAAAATGCTTATCAACCCACAATGGGATTCCTGGCTGGGGCGAGAAGTTTTTCCTTATTCAGAGTCGTTACTTATTCTCCGCAGAGTTTGGTAGTATGAGTGTGGGAGTGAATGTGATTGTGTTTAAGAGTAGAAAGTAGTAAGAACCAACTTTAAGAAACATACAGTTCAGCGAGCAAAATTATCAATACCATCAGTTGTTTCTAGGGATGGGATCTCGATACTATCGATACCTCCAACTCTGAATACGGTGGTATCAAAGTATCTTTAATGCTTTGAGATAAATTTTCGATATTTTTAAATGTTTAAGTTTTGCATTATTGAAGGTTGTTGCGTTTAACTCGGAAGAAAAGAAAGGAGCCGAGACTTCATGTTATTGCTTTGCACATGTTTCTTAAGAGTTCCCGGACTATAGCTCTTGATAGACCTGGACTGTGTTTCCTGTGGGTGAGTCAATGCAGCATTTCAGAGACTCTTGTGCCTAAATGAAAACGTGCAAAACAATACCCTTAAATTGATTGACATTATTCCATTTTGCTCAATCCTATTGATTTTATTTAATATAATAAAGTTTCACATAATTTCTTACAAAATTAAATCTTAATTTCAAATAAAACCTTATAAAAAACTTTAATTTGAAAAAGCACAGAGGTACTCATGTAATATCTAGCGTTAACTGAGTTATGAATTAAGCTGATTTAGTTGACGCACCTTTCTGAATAGCCTGGTTTGGTGATTCACTCTCAGTCGTTACATTTACGCATGCGGTAGGCTAAATCTGTGAAACCAGCAGAAAGAAATCAGAACTTAAAACTGAGATAAACAGCCCATGGAAATATTTGTTCTTTCCTACCATCTGTTAGTTTGTGTTTATATAAGTCAAACTCGAGTCACGAGCATAGCTTATCGTACAACTGATTCCCATAATAGGGATAAAGTCGTTTAACATAAAGTTATCAGCACAAAAGGGAAGCAAAGAAATTATTATTATGAATTATTATTATTATTATTATTATTATTATTATTATTATTATTATTGGTCTTGACTAAAAGTTGGGGAGCATAATCTATGACATCATAGAGATAAAAAACAAATTGCTGCCAATTGGACATTGTGTAACAGGAACAATTTCAGAATTAACATACAGTAAAATTTGTTACATGCATTTATGCACAGAAAACTACTACTAAGAACATATTCAGTGAACAAGTTTAGTTTTTTATAAAATGAGCATCGATTATCGGTTATCAAAAATCAGTATCGTATTAAGTATCGAGAAATAGTCGTTTCTCAAGTCGAAGTTCCAGGTATGACCATTGAAGTTAATTTTAAAAAATCTGATGTGTTACATTCACATAAATTTCTCTACTCTTGTACAAACTATTTTTACAAACGCTTATTCTCCATATGCTTCATGTTAATCGAGATATCGAGATGTTAATCTTATTGTTAATTTTCTTGTAGATGCAAGGGCAATTGGTAGGCTTTAAGCGACAGTCAAATATTTTAAGAGCTGGTTTCTATGTGGAGTATTCCATTCTCTTTGCATTAACAGGACAAAAAAATAAATAACAATTTCCATTTGAGAAAAAGTATAAGTATTGGAAAATTTAAGGGAATAACAAGCAATATCTCGAAGATGGTTCACTCAACAAAAAAAATGTATATGACATAAATTGTGTATTTTAACGCGATCTACATTTTTTGTTCAGTAAAATTTTGTCTATCTCTTGTGGTTTACCAGTTATGCAAAAAACGTTCACAATGAAGAATACTTTTGGAGACATTCCCAGAAAATTCGAGATATACATTTCATTTGTCATGAAAATATCTTAAACATATGATATGTTAATCAAAATCGTTAGAGCCATGTTTTATAAAATTAAAATTTTCGAAAAATCTTCCATGTAAAGGGTAATCTAGGATGTGGGGATTTTCATGAAAACCTTTGTGTCGAATCTCTGGAAGATACTGAACCTAAATACCAAGTTTGGTGTTTATCCAACTGTTCGTTTCTGAGTTATGCTGTTCACAGACAGACTCACACGGACATGTTTCCAAAAATGCTTTTTTGGATTCAGGGGGTCACAAAACATATCGAATTTTGGGTGGAATACAATACTTCCCCTACTTACTATACGTAGGAGAGAAAGTAAAAGTTAAATATGACCTACAGATAACAGTATTATATTTTAGAAAGAAGTATTTCACCCGGCCCAATAAATTTTAGAAAAATCAAACAGGTTTGAAAACTCATTGCCGTTTCTGGGAGTCAACCTACAAATTTTCCAGTTTTCTGCTGACGAGCTATCGTGACGACACAAACCATAATCAATCTCTCTCATCCGATTAATATCTCCCGGGTTATTTTCAAGACCATCTCTGTAACCCTTAGATATCGTACATCAAAAGCAATTTGCAATGTTTAAATACTTTTAATTTTTAAGCTTCTAGTTAACCACATTTTTGAGTTAAACACCACAGCACTGAGTTGTTCAAATCTGTTCAACCTTCCAACCATACCTCATTGGACAGCGTGAAAAATATTAGTGAGCATATTTAATCTTTATGCAGCAGAAGGCAACAGTTCTGGCGTTCTAAAATCATTTCCTGTTAATATTATCTTGCTCGCTATAATAAACCGAAGGTGTAAAAAAGCCATTTAGCAATTAATTTGGATGTTCTATCATTCTGTCGGTGCTATGAAAGAATGTAAGTCAGTGTTTGACAGCTTGTGCAAAGTTGTAGCACCGTCACCTGCCCAGTTGCATCCAAAGTTGTAGACATACATTGACACAAATGTTACGGTGTAATATTTGTATAGGACTCAAACTTCCAGTAACGAGACGCAATGGATTACAGCCAGTGTTTTGTCTACAGAGCTCTCCAGAGGGAATGAAATTAGTGATCTATAACTCTGGGAAGTTTATTTAACGCGCTTCGTGCGCTTAAAGTAAGCAACGGAGGTGTTTATTTCCACGTGGACAGATTAATACGAAACTGGAGTTAAATACAACGTGGTGAACAAACGTTCCCAACGAAACTTAATGGAAAATTACAGGAATTACTTCAACCGCTGCATATATAGGGTTCTCATAAATTAAAACAGGAAATGTATATAGCTTAGTTTTGACTTACAGATCGTATTATTTCAACTGCAGTATCTAAATGTTAATTTTCTAAATAAATATGGTCAAAAAGGCTAAAAGAAACATTTGGTATAAATGAACATATATGATTTTGTATCTTTGAACCGAATAACTACATCGAACCATGCATCTGAAATGTAAAAGGGCATTTGTAGTAATGGAATGTATTCTGCATACGAAGCAATTAAATTGTATAAATAGTAATCCTATGGAAACGGTTTACTTATAGGCGTACGAGGGCAGCCCCAGAAGTACCTACTCGACCTGACGTATAGATAGCGCTTGTTGTTTCAAACAAATGACTATGGTAGAAAGTACGACCCTTATAAAGCTTAAGTTGGAAGTTTGATGATGCTACGTCGTCTAGTAATTGTTTGGCAGCCATTAATCGTGACCTCTCTCAGCGAATTTGTAAACATGGATAAAACTGGCCAACGTTATGTAATACAATACTTTAATTTGAAAGGTCTTAGTCCAACTAATATTAAACCTGAGCTAGATTCTACTCTGGGGGAGTCTGCTCCTTCGTTTACAACAGTAAAACATTGGATGTCAGAGTTTAAGCGAGGCCGTGCGAGCTGCCAAGAACGAACATCGCAGTGGTCGACCAAATGAGGTGACCACGCCAGAAATTGTGAAGAAAATCCACAACATGGTATTGGATGACCGTTGACTGAAAGTGCGGGAGCTAGCGGACATCGTAGGCATTTCAAAAAGTGCTGTATATTCTATACTACCTGAAAATTTAGGCATGAGAATGCTGTGCGCAAGATGGGTGCCACGTTTACTCACAAAGGAACAAAAGCGGCGTCGTGAGGATGTTTCTGTCTAGAGTTGGCGATGTTTCGCTGCAATGAAGCCGAGTTTTTGCGTCGATTCATAACTATGGATGAAATATGGCTCCATCACTTCACACCTGAGACGAAGGAACAGTCAAAACAGTCAATCGAAAGGGGTGAATCGGCTCCAAAGAAGGTGAAGATAGTTCCATCTGCAAGCAAGGTCACTGCGTTAGCTTTTTGGGATGCGCGTGGGATAATTTTCATTGATTTCTCGTCAATAATGAAAAGAAATCAATGCCGAGTATTATGCAAACTTATTGCAGCGTTTGAATTATGAAATCAAGTAAAAACGGCCGCATTTAGCGAAAAAGAAAGTTCTGTTTCATCAAGACAATGCACCAGTTCACACATCAATTATCGCCATGGCCAAAATCAATGAGTTATTGTTTGAATATCTTCCTCATGCACCCTATTCGCCAGATTAGCCCCCTCTGATTATTTTCTGTTTCCAAAGTTGAACCAATGGCTTGGCGGTAAAAGATTTGCCAACAGTGAAGAGGTGGATTTTGCAGTTGATGGCTATTTTGCAGAACTGGACGGTTTCCACCATAAGCAGGGTATCGAAGCTATTGAACATCGCTGGAAAAAGTGTATCGAGCTGAAAGGAGACTATGTAGAGTAATAAAGATGTTTTTTCCTAAACTTTTGTGTTATCTTTGTTAGGTAGGGTACTTCTTGGACAGCCCTTGTACTACATGAATACTGCGTTTAAAAAGTAGGTTGATATACACCAAAAGTGCTAAAGGCACTCAGGCGAAAACTACATACGTAAGCTGCGTCCTCGTAAACTGCGCTTTTGTTTACTTCGTGGGTTCGTTAATTGCGTCCTGTGGCATTAAGAGGCGTTTATCCGCCTCACTTATTACTTTCTCTACCACGTATAGTAAGTAGGGGAAGTATTGTATTCCACCCAAAAATTCAATACCGAGATTTCACAGGAAATATATGTTTTGAGACCCCCTGAATCCAAAACAAGCATTTTTAGAATCATGTCCGTGTGTGTGTGTGTGTGTGTGTGTGTGTGTGTGTGTGTCTGTGAACAGCATAAGTCAGAAACGAGCAGTCGGATAAACACCAAACTTGGTATTTAGGTTCAGTATCTTCCAGAGATGCGACACGAAGGTTTACAAGAAAAGTCCCCCACCCCAGATTACCCTTTACATTGAACATTTTAGGAAAATTTTAATTTTCTCAAAACTGGCTCTAATGATTCTGATTAAAATATCATATGTTTAAGATATTTTCATGAAAAATAAAATGTATACCTTGAATTTTCTGGGAATGTCTCCAAAAGTATTCTTCATTGTGAACGACTTTTGCATAACTGGTAAACCATAAGAGATAGACAAAATTTTACTACACAAAAAATGTAGATCGCGTTAAAATACACAATTTCTGTCATATACATTTTTACTTTCTCTACTACGTATAGTAAGTAGGGGAAGTATTGTATTACACCCAAAATTTCGATACCGAGATTTCACCGGAAATACATGTTTTGAGACTCACTGAATCCAAAAAAAGCATTTTTGGAAACATGTCCGTGTGTGTCTGTCTGTGTGTCTGTGTGTCTGTGTGTCTGTCTGTGTGTCTGTGAACAGCATAACTCAAAAACGAAGAGTCGGATAAACACCAAACTTGGTATTTAGGTTCAGTATCTTCCAGAGATGCGACACGAAGGTTTTCAAGAAAATCCCCCCACCCCAGACTACCCTTTACATGGAACATTTTTCGAAAATTTTAATTTTCTCAAAAACGGCTCTAACGATTTTGATTAAAATATCATATGTTTAAGAAAATGTCATGATAATTAAAATTTATATCTCGAATTTTCTGGGAATGTCTCCAAAAGTATTCTTCATTATGAACGACTTTTTCATAACTGGTAAACCATAAGAGATAGACAAAATTTTACGACACAAAAAATGTAGATCGCGTTAAAATACACAATTTATGTCATATACATTTCTTTTGTTGAGTGAACCGTTTGCGAGATATTGCTTGATATTTCCCTTAAATTTTCCAATACTTATACTTTTTCTCCAATTCGTTATTCATTTTTTTATGTTCTGGACATGTAAAGAGAATGGAATGCGCCACATAGCAACCAGCGTTAAAATATTTGACTATCGCTTAAAACCTACCATATTCCCCTTGCATCTACAAGAAAATTATCAATAAGACTGACATCTCGATATCTCCATTAACATGAAGCATATGGAGAATAAGCGTTTGTAAAAATAGTTTGTACAAGTGTAGAGAAAGTCATGTGAGTGTAACACATCAGATTTTTTTCTTGAGTGAACCATTTTCGAGATATTGCTTGTTATTCTCTTAAATTTTTCAATACTTATTTTCTCAAATGGGAATACATTATTCATTTTTTTTGTCTTAGATATGTGTATTAATGTGTGGTGAAGAGAATGGTGCTGCATATAGCAACCAGCTATTAAGAGATATGTCTATGCTTAAAGGCTACTGTATTTCTATATTGCCCTTGCAAAGACAAAACAAGGAGAACATAGTAGGCCTTAAGCGATAGTCAAATATTTTTAGAACTGGTCGCTATGTGTAAAATGTAATTCTCTTTGCTTGTCAAAATATGTTTATCTCAATTAATATGAAATACATGGAGAATAAGAGTTTGTAGAAATAGTTTCTACAAAAGTAGAGAAAGTCATGTGTGTGTAACACATCAGATTTTTACTTTCTCTACTACGTATAGTAAGTAGGGGAAGTATTACATTCCACCCAAAAATTCGATATCGAGATTTCACTGGAAATATATGTTTTGAGACCCCCTGAATCCAAAAAAAGCATTTTTGGAAACATGTCCGTATGTGTGTCTGTGAACAGCATAACTCAGAAACGAACAGTCGGATAAACACCAAACTTGGTATTTAGGTTTAGTATCTTCCAGAGATGCAACACGAAGGTTTTCAAGAAAATCCCCCCAGCCCAGACTACCCTTTACATGGAAAATGTTTAGAAATTTTTAATTTTCTCAAAAATGGCTCTAACGATTTTGAATTAAATATCATATGTTTAAGATAATTTCATGACAAATAAAATGTATATATCGAATTTTTTGGGAATGTCTCCAAAAGTATTCTTCATTGTGAACGACTTTTGCATAACTGGTAAACCATAAGAGATAGACAAAATTTTACTATACAAAAATGTAGATCGCGTTAAAATACAATTTATGTCATACATTTTTTTTGTTGCGTGAACCGTTTTCGAGATATTGCTTGTTATTCCCTTAAATTTTTCAATACTTATTTTCTCAAATGGGAATTCGTTATTCATTTTTTTTGTCTTGGATATGCAAAGAGTATTAATCTGTGGCAAAGAGAATGGTGCTGCACCTAGCAACCAGCTATTAAGATATATTATGTCGATGCTTAAAGGCTACTGTATTACTATAGTGCCCTTGCAATTACAAAAAATGGGGAACTGGTCGCTATGTGTAAAATGTAATTCTCTTTGCATGTCAAAAGATCGTTTTTGCAAATGTTTATCTGGATTAATATGAAATAGATGGAGAATAAGAGTTTGTAAAAATAGTTTGTACAAGAGTAGAGAAAGTCATGTGAGTGTAACACATCAGATTTTTTAAGGTATTTTTATAACATCTATTATTTTAAAGTAACTTTTTATCTTAGGTCTGGGATTGTTTCTTCCCAAATATAATTTCATTTTTACGTACTATCAATATCTACCGCCTGTGTATCCTATGTAGTAATATATATATATATATATATATATATATATATATATAACGTGTAAAGTAATATTTAAAGGATGTAATGAACACGAATGAAGCAAATTTATGTTTATTTCAATGTCTGCCTTTTCAACAGTTTATCTACACAATTAGCTCTAAGTTACATTTGCAGATGAAACTGGCTGAGTATGTAGATATTTTTTGAACTGAAATAATAATTTTTGACGATTCAAATATCTATCACACAGCTTATAACACAGCCTACCATGATTATGATTTTACTTTCATACTTGCAAGTATTAAAAACAATATTCAAAACTCAATACTCAATTTTATTACACTGTTTCATTCATTTTATATTATTTTTTTATTCTTATGTTTTTAAATTTTTTTTCAGAACATGCCAACGTAGATATTCTGTCTTTGGTGACGAAACTTTCAGCAATTAACAAGCGACGTATTCTCTTTTTCAATGAACATAGATCCACTATGTTCCCACTTAACTTCTGCAGTATTATAAAATATAATATATAGGTAAGATAGGGCAACCCGCAAAGCTGTGCAATGAGTTGCTTCCAATCATGGTGTTGTATCCAGTGTCCAAAATAGTGGTTTATACTAATGCAAAACCTGTCATGTAATCACGAGATCGAGTAGTGAGCGCTCTGCTTTTTTCATTAATTAGAAGTATTCCATGTTCTAATAGAGTTTGTAAGTATGACAGTATGTGAACATATGTCCAATCACCTTTAATAAAATACTACCTAAAATATAAGCCAATGAAAACGGATGCATTTGTTGTTTAAGGAATAGACCACATTATATATAGCTTACTTCATCCAATTTAAGAACTTTTCATTTCTTGTCCCATAGAGTAAACTCATGAGCGGAACCTATAGGAATTCATTCTGCTCGACCACGCTCAGCACCTTAGGTTAGGGATGAAATATATTTTTCAAGCATACTCTATACCGAAATTAAGGCTAAGTAAATTTCACCCAGAAAGGTTGCTCCTCAAAGCGCCTTAATTAATAAGTTTTACCACAACTTGAAGATTCCCATGTGATCAACATTCAACAAGCATTTAATAAAAACTAAGTCTTTAACTAAAATACGATTTATTGCAATATTTTCAAGGTATTCAAACTCGACAATCATTTACCAAGGGTATTACTCGTTCACTGCAATATTATCTTTGCACTTGTCACACAAATGCTGAATTTAGATTGAAAAAATACACGAATAAAGCAACGTCATAGCCGGGATCTGAACCAGGGATCTTCTGGTTTTCTTGCGGTTGGTCTAACCAAAATATGAGCTACCGTTGAAACTTGCCGGCGCGACATTAAGTTCTCCATGTGACTGTGGATAATTTAATGTGCCGGTATATTGCCATCATAGCTCAGTTGACTAGAGCAACCGGATGGAAACTGGAAGTTCCGTAGTTCAAATCCCAGCTGTGGCATTGAATTTTTCTGGTTAATTCTACCGTTATAACGTTTTCGACACATGGCTTATGTGAAAGAACAATTGATTACCATTCTTGATCTCTGCTACTTCTATAAAACTAGATGACATTTGAATTTTTACGGAATTTAAGAAATTATGTAATTAAGTGTTTTTCTTTTAGAGAGGCCGATGATCGCTCAAGAGGATATATATATATATATATATATATATATATATATATATATATATATATAAAGAGACACACACACACACATTCCCCTCTCTTCCTCTCAAGACTCCCTACCCACATTCAATCATGCATGTGCAATTTAGTACCGTATTTCTGCAACAATATACATTCGTTACTTACTATAACACTGCTCCTTTAACTTAAAGTCACATCCATCGCCAGTTTGTAATGTAAAATATAAAAGCAATTCTGAGAAGCTTGAATATAATTATAATTATCAAATTCGAAGATGGAGACAAGTGTATCACACGAGCTCAGTTGATTATGGTTATCCAGAAGGTTTCTAGGAGGCATCATGCGCATATAATATCGTCGATCTTCCTAAAAGAAAACCACTTTAATATCTGATTGTCTCTATGTATATCTATACCGTTATATATACGTAGATTACCTTAACGTTTGTGTTTTCAGTAAACTGCAGGAATCGCAGCGAGGCCTATCCACAAATTAGTGGTTTTCAAACACTGAAACTCTACAGGCAACTATCACCAAATCTACCTCCGTGCATATGTGGCCCTCTGCAAGTGTTAAGCTCTTGCCACATTTCACTGTACACTAAGCTAAGCGAACTTCTAGATGATGCGGAAACTTCTCCTGCATAGGTGTAATGCAGGGTCACCGTCATACAGGCGTCTTGCTTAAATCCAGAAGGAAAACTGCAAATAAAACAGAAGTTTTCAAAAAATTAAGCAATATAATAGGAACCTTCGAAGATATTAAAATATATTGCATTCCATACAACTGACAAAAAGAAAACGCGAGAAAGAATTAGAAGAAAGCCTAACAAGAGAAAGTAAGAATGGCGTCATGGAGAAATATGAAACAATGAACAAGAAATGAAGAAAACTGTCAAGCGAGTAAGGTAAGAAAAGAGAAAGACGCTAAAGAATTACAAAGATAAGTTCAGTTGGGAAACTATAACGAAGATGTATGAAGAAATAATACTGGGCAAACATTTTGTCTTAATTTTCCCCAGAGCGGGGATTCTTCCCAGACAGCTGTGTTAGGAAGGGCTCTAGTAAGACGGGGAACTTCATTTTCACTGTCAGCTTGCTGTGCAGAACCAATACAGTCGTACTTATTTCTTCTCATTGTCAGGAACATGCCACGTCTTTAGAAAAGTAGGTTATGCATAGGATGAAACAAAATTCAGGAAACAATCCAGTGCTGTTTATAAGACTCAGATAATACCCAGAAGTAAGTTTTCAGAAGAAAGACAACTTTTTCGTGTGCTTTAAACTTTAATTCGTCAAATATTACATAGTACGAACATAGTTACTATGTACGCCGTCTCTCCAAATTTTAGGCACCAGCTTATATAATGAAACTCAAGACCCTCACCTATTTTTATTATGAAATTTAAAGATATTGACGATTAAGGTCACGATTGGATCACATATGCTATACCATATGAAATACGTATTATCTCGGAAATACTTTATCATACTATAAGAAAGCATTGCCTGCTTCATGTTTAAGACCTAGGTAGCGCCAAGGTAACATGCACGACTCGCATTCGGTAGATCCCGAGTTCAATCCCGGCAACCGCCCGCTCTGATCCAGGGTTTTTCGCAGTTTCCCAGGGGCGGTAGGTGAATGCTGCGTGGTTTCTTCTCTTCCACGATTTCCTTTCTATAATTTTCCTTTCATTCAGTTTCCTTCTTATGTTTGAGATACTTCTAGATTTCGTGGTGTATGGCGGGGGTGAATGCTGAATGGAAGGTTTATTCCCTATTCATACTATAAGAAAGCATTGCCTGCTTCATGTTTAAGACCTAGGTAGCGCCAAGGTAACATGCACGACTCGCATTCGGTAGATCCCGAGTTCAATCCCGGCAACCGCCCGCTCTGATCCAGGGTTTTTCGCGGTTTCCCAGGGGCGGTAGGTGAATGCTGCGTGGTTTCTTCTCTTCCACGATTTCCTTTCTATAATTTTCCTTTCATTCAGTTTCCTTCTTATGTTTGAGATACTTCTAGATTTCGTGGTGTATGGCGGGGGTGAATGCTGAATGGAAGGTTTATTCCCTATGGACACCAGATAGCTACTCGACTGGTGGGTCGTTCATCGCCCTCTCTCGGCGGCTCCTATGGTGACACGGGTCTACGAGCTTGGAAATGTTAGGGACTTCCGCGCGTCTCTGCGGCCTGTATGCCTACAGCCGGTAACCTCCTGTATTGTCCCTTCCTCCTGGGGGTGTTAGGCATTATAGATCTCTGTAGGTCGCACCGTGACCTACAGTTGAACAACCTTTAATCTATATATGATGAACAATGAAAATTAATATTTAAATAACCATGTGAGCTAGAATTTTCGAAAAAAAAACAAAACTATAATATTGTGTGTGTAACAACTTCCATAAATTTCAATAAAATGTGTTACATACTGTGGATTTTCCGAATTTCAAAGGTGCACTACCTTAAAATTGTAAACATATAAGAAAAATAAAAGATAAAACAGCATTAATTAGCAATACGTGTGTGTGTGTTTGTCTTACTATGAATGTCACCAGCTTAAGTATATTTTGAAATGTAGCCACTTTGAAAATGTCTATGCATTACCTCCCTAATCCTATGAACAGGCAATTGACAGCCTCACTGTTTGCTAAGATATCAGCGAGGCCGTTCACTTAGTTTGTGCAGAGCTGCCAATAAGGTAAATGCTTCACGCTCAGTGACACAATGGGTGAAAATTGCTACCATGCTCGTTTTCATCCCAGCATTCTCGTTCAACCAAGCGTTAAAGATAACAGAACATCTGCTGCTCTAGCAGCTGGGTTCCAAAATTCACACTTGAGAACACACCATTGTCTAAATACTGGATAAATACTTACATTATAAGCACCACAGTTCTGCAGCAGCCTGCATAGGATGACTTTTCAATGGGTTTAGCGATCTCCAACCACTACAGCTTACCTGTAACAGAATTAAAAACAGTTTAAAAAATGTCTGATGTGATACATTTACATGACTCTTTCTACCCTCTATCGTTCATTAGTGGGTATACAAGCTATTCTTAATAAAGCTTATTTTTCTATCTACTACATTTTTATCCAAATAAACCAACACAGAAATAGCTACATTAGACATTTCGTTAGGGTACAAAAAGAACAGCAACAGTCAAATGTTTAAGAACTGCATGCTATATGCTGGCCTTAAAATTCCATGTTCTTTCCATGCAATCGCAGGAAACAACTAAAAGCTGAAAGGACTTTAAGAATGACCAATAAATTAACAATTAGAACCATTAATAAGGAATATCTCAGAAACGGCTTATGCCACAAAAAATTATTTGAAATAAATTGTGTGTTTTAAAGAGATTACATTATTTTTTTTGTAGTACTTTTTGTCTATCGCTTAAGGTTTTACCAGTTATACGAGATTATAAAAACTTCCTTCCGAAAGAAAATGATTTCAAAGGCTATTCCCAGAAAATCCAAGATATACATTTTATTTTTGATGTAAATATTTTTAATATATGTTATTTTAATCAAAATCGTTAGAGCAATTCTTATAAAATAAAACTTTTCGAAAAATGCTCCATGTAAAGGGTAATTGGTGGTGGTTGGATTTTCTTGAAAATTTTCGTGTCGCATCCTTGGAAAATAATGAACGTATAACCAAGTTTGGTACTTATCCAATTTTACGTTGTTGAGTTATGCTTTTCACAGACACACACGAACATGTTTCCAAAAAATGCTTTATTTGGATTCAGAAGGCTTGTCAGTATCGAATTTTTGGGTGGAATGCAATATTTTCTCTACTTACTATGCGTAGTAGAGAAAGTAAAAATAAGGTTGCAATGATAATAATATCTTATTTTTAGAATTAAGGAGGAGGAACGCAATAAGGCGAAAATGCTATTTATTGATTAGTAAATTTTAACGAGACTGGGTAATTTTGAACTTGTATCCTTTGCCTTTATCCTTAAGAAGTTATTACATATTTTTTCTAGCTAAAGAGAAGCATATCTTCAAAAATTACACTGTACAAAATATTTGAATGAATAATGTATTTCGTATGAGATTAGCGTTTTATGTGGGACCTTCATTCTATAACATCCTAGAAACATAAGAAAAACTTCGCTGAATGTATCCGTCATTTACAAAATCGTTTTTATTCCAGATTTATTTTGCGTGGTACGTAAATATTAAGCGTGACAAATGAGCCAACAAATCTTCATAGCATAAAGAAATTATGTTTAAGAAAGCTTTGTTAATATGTATATACCCATTTCTGGGTTTGCAAACGTTTTACAGGTTGGATAAGATATAACGAAATGTATTGAAGATCCAAAATCATAGTTTTCTGACATTTATTGGCAATTTAATAATGCGTATAACACGAATACTTTTCAAAATGTAACGACTTGTGGAAAAATCCAACCGTTTTTAAGCTCGTTCCTTCTAATACATTTCTTACATATACTACCGTGCATAAAGAAGCAACTTATTCAACACGAATTAAATTGTGTTTTAATGGAAATGTTATTTTCTTGAGCGAGATCAGATTTTAAAAAATCTGATGTGTACATTCACATGACTTTTTCTATCCTCTATCACTTATTAATGAGTATACAAATTATACTTATGAAAGTTTATTTTCCTATCTACTTCATTTTAATCGAGATAAACATTTTGGAAATAGCTACATTACACATTTTGTTACGGATACAAAGGGAACAGCGGTAGTTAAATGTTTAAAACGCTGTACGTTGGCCTTAAAAAACTACTTCTTCCATGATATCGGAGAAGCAGCTGAAAATCAAAGTATTAAGCACCTCGAATCATCAAAACGGATATTTTGGAAATGGTGGATGCCACATTTAAAGTTATTTCAAATAAATTGTGTGTTTTAAGCAGATTTACTTTTTTGTGAAGTACGGTTTCGCTTAACGTTTACCAGCTATACAAGATTAAACTAAAATCCTCCCGAATGAAGAGGATTTATAGGCTATCTCAGAAAAAAGATATATATTTCATTTGTCATGTAAATGTCTTTAATGTGTGTATTTTAACCAAAATAGTTACAGCCATTTTTTAGAAAATCAAAAATTTCGAAAAGTCTTCCATGAAAAGTGTAGTTTGGAGCGAGGGGATTTTCTTGAAAATCTTCGTGTCGCATCTTTGGAAGATACTGAACTTAAATACCAAGTTTGGTATATGTTCGACTTTTCGTTTTTGAGTTATGTTGTTCAGTCACACATACACACAGAGATTTTTCTAAAAATGAGTTCCTTTTGGACTCAGGGGGCCTCAAAACATGTATTTCCGGTGGAATCTCGGTATCGAATGTTTGAGTGGAATGAAATAATCTCTCTACATACTATGTACGTGGTAGAGAAAGTAAAAACGTAATGCCATTTGCGACACTTCAATCACGGGTACTCGAACTAACATGCACTGTGACGGAAGTCTCCGAACGTGATCTTTCCAAGAGAGTTCAACTTCTGAAATCGCGGACCATGAAAACTAGGATTTTACTTCATCTTATTAATCTAAACATATTGTTTTGGTAGAGCGCATTATTCAATATAATGTGGTCTACTTATGTCATTTTGCACTTTATCTAATATTCGATTAACGAGTATAAGATATAGTAACATAGATATAGCAACATTATTTATACAAGTGCTGAAGAAAATGTCACTTACTCAGTAACGCGTGAAGTGTTCCACTCTAGGCAGAAAGTATATTTTGAGTATGTGCTGAAAACGTAGATGTAATATGGATTAAATTATATGCAAATGATGTGGCGTATTAATAATTTAGGGGGGTTACACGGTAGGACATATTGTCCTACATTATCATTACCAGACACATTGTTGTTTACGTCACTCTTGGCTGGTAGCTTTTCTAGCCACGAGAAGTGGGGATAGCATCTATCTTAGAATTCCGTGAGTAACGGACCGCGTGTGTAAGCCAGGCTTTGGATCGGTGGATATCTCCCCTCAGCTGTCACATTTAATATTGTAGGAACTCCAAACGGTTGGGAAATAAATCTAGGAATGTGTGAGTAGATTTGTGTTATGGATTTTGTACAGTTAAAACCCACGTCTTCCTCTTAACCTCCACACCAAGTTTCGGTCCTATACGCCCCTTCAATGTGTGTGCTGGGTACTCAAAATTAATTTAATTTTCATGTGAACTTTTAGTCCATCTACCCAGCGTGTAAAAATATCTAAACGATCTGCTAGTTTGTTTCCGGGTATTGGTTTAAAAGAATTTACGCTAAACGAAAAGTTCTATAACACATTTTTTTACGCCGTAATTTATAAAATTAGGAAAGAAAACAAAATCTACTTGCGACACAGCATGCAGCATATATTCGCATTCTTTTGCAACATAACAGTGTTCTCAAATGTACCACAATGGATTTTACCGGTGTAAGCTAATGAAGCGTTAAGTAAGTTTTAACGTAATGGGTAATAAGAAAATCTTTCCTTCTTTAATTAAAATACTATATAAAAATTCAAAATAGTTCTTATTTGTTTACGTATCTTATGGAAAGCAATAAATGGTATAATTTCTCGACCTTAATGACGAACCATAAACATCTGCTCATATGAGGGTACATTATAAAACCGGTGATTTTGTTTTTGATTTAACAGAAAGTCCCCAAGGAAGATTTACTGTGTATTTAATAACCCTTATGATTTTCTATCTCTTAAAAGAAGCTGTAGAATCCATATTCAACTTTTTAGATAATAATAATTCATGAACTCAAAAGATAAACCACAACTGCGTCACTCATTTACCACATTCCCAAACCTCTTCTATTTCTGTATCCATTACGTGACATAATTACAGTTATGCGTTGGTCACTTGACATCCATGAATTTTAATGTACGAGATGCATAATTTATGATTTTTAATGTTTCACTGTGATGACATTCTATCATTAGTGTGCAGATAAATGGCTTTTTGTGATGGGAATAAGTAATTCTTCATTTATTTATTGTGCATTAATCTGCATTAATGTCTTCTCTCTTCCGACTAGGAACAAAAACAAATATTTTCAGCCGAAATGCTGCTTCCTCTTTTACTACAGGTCATGACCTGTTTTTCTGTATATTTAACCCGAACGATGTTGAGCTTAACTTTCAACCCAGAGTTTTGGTAATCTTCCTGGATCTCCTCTCCCGAATGTCTTAGATTACGAACTGTTTCCAAAGTCGCTCTTTTAACATGCTTAAATATTATGCAACCTTGAAGGTTAATTATACTGCTACAAAAAAAGCGATATCAGCAGCCATTAGTAGCGTAATGAATTCTGGAATAAATACGCGGAAGGTTTTAGGGATTAATGTCATTAATCTGAAGGTATAAGGTTTTTCATTTTCAAAATATTTTCTATTAAGTTGGATAGAGTTTTTATCCTGCAGTGCATTAAACTGTGCTAGTTTCGCCATTAAAAGTTTTATAAACATATAAAATGCAACGTAAATAACGTAAATGCATAGAACATTTGCATTCTAAGAGCTAAGAGTATAAAGGACCTACAGATTTTTACAATACTTTGATTGGGAACAAAATCCATTTACACATCATAGCTAAAGTTACACTTTTATATAGCCTTTACCTAAAAGACATTGCACTTATTCGAAACTGGGATTTCGTTATAGTCGCATCGCTGGCAGAGCCAGATTCGTAAGCTTTTGGCACAGAATCATATTTAAGGCCGTTTTCGTGCTGAAATATTGAGCGGGTAGGCTTTCCGTTCGGCGCGAAAAGCCATTTAGCAGCGTGCTAGACTCCCGCTCGCTCTCACGTGCTTCTTTCCATTGTAGCGTCTCTCCACGTGCTGAGCAAAAGGCTGAAGTTTCGAGTTTTGCAAATTAGTATTGTAAAATATTATTAATCACCCCAAATATTACAAAATTGAAGATAATTGTTTCTCACGATTTCCATGTTCTTTTATAAAGACTCCAGCTATTTTCTACCTTCATAGGCATTTCAAAACTAGGCTACCGGTGCTGGGATGTATTACAACCCCTGGAGCATTTTACCAGTAGAAGAGAGCGTTCATTGGTGATGGTCACCTGATGATAGAGCGATGTAAAGGTGGACAAAGCCAGGGATAAGGTAGGGTGAATATAAAATAAGTTTAATAAACGTTGAGGAAATTTATATCAAATAAGCAAATTTGTGGGGATATCTAAAGAAAAATCCATATAATAAATGAAAAGTTAAATTCAGCATGTATTCACTGGCGGGAATGTTTCTCTAGTGTACAAAAACATAGACTAATGAAGCGTTTATTTTCTTCTTTTTTAAGGGGTTCTGACATGATTTAGATTTTAGAATAGCTGTTTTCTAAAGTGTATTGCCAAATATTTCTGTGCGCCCAATTTACTTTTCATCCGATTTATCGAACACAGTTCATTATTCTGCTTCACTGGTCTCATTCCCCCCTCCCTTCATTCACAACCCTACCATATAGATACCATGTCAACTCCGTCTTAGGGTTTGCTTATACCTTTAAAATCTCCCCAAACATATTTAATTTTGTTGAAAATTGTAATATATTATTACAACGTATAATCAATTGCGTGTATGTATTTAAATAAATATAGGAAATATTAAACGGTTATCTCAGGATAGTGCTGCAACTTTCCGGTGCGATTATCACCCAATAAATCATTCTAGTTAGATGGGGAATTTTAATTTGTTCAGTACTTTTATTTAGAGAAGTACATTTAACACCTTTATTCTGAGTGTAGGTATTATGTTTATGAATGAAATAGTTATAATATAAATTCTGTCATTACTTAAGGTTTTAAGTACATTTATATTTGTACTGTCAACTCATCAGCATTTAAAGTATGGCTGTATTGTGGTATAACCTGGGAATGAAATATTATTACTGGAGTATTAAGAAATGAAAACAAAGCAATATAGGATCACCTGTGCGCTGCCAGACAACTAACGATTTCAAAGTAAAAATAATCCCTGATACGCTATATTCACATGACTTTCTCTATTCTCTCTTCTACCAACTACTCCTACAAAAGATTATTATTCTAGTTACTTCTTGTTAATACAGATAAACTTTCACATTTCGTTGTAGATTACAGTAGGTAAACCGAGAGTCACACGTTAAAAGAACATGTCGCTCTGTGATGGCTTTGAAATTCCAAGCTTCTTATATGACCACGAGAAAAAAAATTAATAGTGACTTAGCAGTTGAAACAATTATAACTATTTGAAAAGTTAAATCAATAACAAGAAATACCTTTGAAATGGTTATCTCCACAAAAAAATACTGTTTGACATAAATTTTATGTTTTAACGAGATCTGCGTATTTTTATAGTAAGATTTTGTCATTCAGGTCAACTTCAGGTACTTCACAGGCTATTTCCAAAAAATGAAGACATATATTTTGTCATGCAATTGTCTTAAACATATGGTAAACATATTGTCTCAAACAAATCAAAACTAATCAAAATTTTTCCATGTGAAGGATAGTTTGGGATGCAGGAAATTTTCTTCAATATCTTCATGTCGCATACTTGGAAGATACACTGAACTTAAATAATCCAAAAATGTCATTTATAGAATAAGGTCCGTGTGTGTGTCTGTTTGTGAACAGCATAATTCAAAACCGAAAAGTCGGATAAATACCGACTTGGTATTTAGGTTCAGTATCTTTGAAAGATGTGACACGAAGATTTTAAAGAAAATCCCCACCCCAGACTACCCTTTACATGGAACTGATTATGCAAATGTTGATTTTCTCAAAAATGGCTCTAACGATTTTGAATAGGCATCATATGTTTAAGCTATTTTTATGGTAAATGAAATGTATATCGTTAATTTTCTGGGAATGTCCGAAAAGGTTGTCTTCATTCTGAATGAATTTTGCGTAATTTGTAAACCGTAAGGTATTTGTAAATAAAATTTTACACACAAAAAATGTAGATATCGTTATTACACACAATTTATGCGATATACACCTTTTTTGTTGAGTGAACCATTTCCGAGATATGCGTTTGTAAAATTAGTTTGTACAAAAGTAGAGAAAGTTTTGAGAGTCCAACATATCACATTCTTTGGTAAAAAATGTGTGTGTGTGTGTGTCTGTGAACAGCGTAACTCAAAAACGAAAAGTCGGATAAGTACCAAACTTGTTATTTAGGTTCAGTATCCTTGAAAGATGCGTCATGAAGATTTTCAAGAAAATCCCCCCAACAAAAACTACGCTTTATATGAAACATTTTTCGAAAATTTTGATTTTCTCAAAAATGGCTCTAGCGATTTTTGTTAAAATATCATATGTTTAAGATATTCTTATGTATATCATGCACTTTCTGGGAATGTCCCCAAAAGTCCTCTTCATTCTGAATGACTTTTGCCTAACTGGAAACCGTAAGAGACAGACAAACTTTTACTACATAAAAAATGTAGATCTTGGTTAAAACACACAATTTATGTGATATACATTCTTTTTGCTGAGTGAACCATTTACAAGATAGTCCCTGCTATTTGTTTGAATTTTCCAATACTTATACTTTTCCTCAAATGGGAATTCGTTTTACGTTGTTTTTTTTTATGTTCTGGACATGCAAGGAGAATGGAATGCTCCACATAGCAACCAGCTCTTAAAAAATTTGACTATCCCTTAAAGCCTATCACATTCCCCTTGTACCTACAAGAAAATTAGCAATAAGATAGTTTCTGCAAAGTTTTATCTCGATTAACATGAAGTAGGCGAAGAATAACCGTTTGTAAAAATAGCTTGTACAAGAGTAGAGAAAGTCATGTAAGTGCATTACATCAGATTTTTTATTTTGCTGTCCACACGCCCGTGCGGGTTTTTTGGATTCAGTAGACCTCAACATGTATTTCAAGCAAACCTCGGCATCCAATTTTTGGGTGGAATACAATAATTCTTCTACTTAACATAGATAAGCAGAAGTAAACGAATTCCTCCCTCGACATCGTTGAACAACTCATATGGAGTATAACTGCGATAACGTTCGAATAATAAACAAGCAGTATTGATTATGTTTTGCTGATGAAAGAAGTGTTACAGTTGTCTGCAGAGATGTAAGCTCTGAACCCAAAGGAAAGTTGCAAGCGAGAGGAAGGGTGCAGCTTGGTGCCCGCAGAACTTTCCTTTGTTCCCTAGGAAGACGAGTGAAAGTGAATCGATTACGCTGAACAAAATGTGCACAGTGGCTGGAGTGGATAGCACTTTCACAGTTCCCTAACTGCCCTTCTGTTGCACTGCCTGGTGTGCTCCCTTTTGTATTCTCCTGGGATTTTTTTCTTTTTTTAATAGACGATTTGTTTACTCACATTTTTATCATGCCGATGCGTAAAGCTATTTATACCGAGTGAAAAGGCTATAGAGAGGTTGTATATAGACAATACACCAGCGTGTTTTTGCGAATCAGTTTTTTCAGTTTATTGAAAGCTTTTTATACGTTGCAGTATGTTTGTTTTCCTCATATATCTACAATTATTCACAACGAATCACAAATATGTGGCGAGGTTGCAGTCCAACGCTGTCCTCAGTAGGTACATAGTGTGAAATGAAATTTCATATTAGAAGATGCATATGTCGCTTTCGTTTCAGTGTTCTTCGTGCTCGCTCCTGTGGCATGGGCTGAGGTATCTGTGTTAGTGTTTTATTTTCATGTCCAGTGAAGGAAGTGAAGAGGATGTGTAGGACTGGAGGTGGTATCTACTGCCGGCGTAAGAAGTGTGGAATTGCGAAAGATGTATTCGCTGTTTGACGAAGAACTTGATTCTGTATAGGTTACATTCTGTTGGTTTCAGATTTGAATGCAGAGCCCCAGAATGAGCAACCATACATCCAGACAGGTCTCATTACTGAGAAGTAGATCTGCCTGTTTTAGGTAATGGTTGAGGCAGTATTTTTAACACTTAAATGATTTCAGTCAAATTAAATATCTATCATATAAAATATAATAACAGCCCGCCTTAAAGCAATATGTGTATAATATAATATATAAAATGCATGTAACAGTCATTGTATTAATATTTATATTATTATTATGTACATGTCCAGTAATGTTATGTGAATGTATTGCGTAATTTAATAATATAGGAGCTGTGAGAATAATTGGTTAAAGGTTGCTAACAATGAGGTAACAATGAGGTAACCTTGAGGCAATAATGAGTAAGAAAGTTTAATAATGCTACTAGGCACAATTGGAGCAATAATAATGTAAATTTTGAGACTGTTTATAAATAGCCAATCAACAACCAGAAAAAAGCTTAAGTTAAATGAAAGTATTGGTGTAGAATTAGCCAATCAGAAACTTAAATAGGCCAAATTGTACAAATTCAGAATCAGTTGCTAGTAGACAGCGTTAGTAACCGTGCGCGAGACACGTCCTCGAGAAGTTTAATAGTAACCAGTGTGACAAAAAAAATAATTTACGTGTTAAAAAATGCTAGTGATTAATAAATAATCTCACAGCTCTCCCTGTATGAGTGAAGTGTTATTTTAATCGTTTAAAGAATTAATAAATGGAGTGAAGTACAAATTATAATCTGTGTAAGCCTACACTCTTAGCCGCACTACTCCCTGCAAAGAAATCCATGTCTCTAACAATAATACTGACGCAGCCGAGGCAAACATAAATATATAATATTTAAAGAAACAGCCAAATTACAAAGTTAATATTTTTAAACTTGGGGCGAAAGCTACCGGAAACCTTTTACCATACGTGCGGTTGCAACTACTTCAAGTTCGGCTCCCCAACAGTTGAACTACAATACAACACCACCATAAAATTAACCGACTTCAAATTGGCGCCCAACGTGGGGCACACAACGTAAGGACAATACACCTTGTCATGGTAAAGATAGAAACCAGATATCAGGAATTTTAATTAATAAATTTTATGTTTAAGTCTCTGGACGAGATCAAATATACTTAGAGTTTAGCAACGTGTTAATTCCGCTTCTGCTTCAGGTGTTATATTATAGAAGAAACAGCAGGCGCCTCTTTAGCGTAGTGCTGAGCAATAAAAAGATCGTGTTCGTCTCTTTCTGAATTATTTATTAAAGTATTCAGTGGTGAACAACCCGAATAACACATGCATTTTTTGCTGCTTTTTATGTTCCATTTTTCAATGATAACGCGATATTAAAAGTCGATCATTACAAATAAAATGGCGTATATTTTACAGGAAACGGATTGAAATATTTTTCAGAAAAATATTAATATAAATTAAAGTAAGCTAAAGTTCGGCAGAATCTATATTTGTAAAAAGAAAGGCAATTTTGAAGTGCTAATGTTCGATTTTGGATAAGTAATGTTTAATGTGCTTCCCTGAAACTAAAACGTTTGTATGTTTAGTAATTTAAAGTTACGAAATTACTTATATTATTATGTTACATACGTATCTCATTATATTGTAGTGAGTCTTGGGACCTAAATAGAACAGAAAAGCGAAAAGTAGAAACAGCTGAAATAATATTTCTGAGGCGATCTGCAGGCCATACTCTACATGGCCATGTTCCAAATGAAACAATTACAGAAAACCTGAATATTTTAACTAATTGAAAAGGCACAGGAATATAAAGTGAAATGAGCAGAATACTGTAACGGATGGATTCGTCTAGGCCGCCAAAGGATCTAAGCCAATTAGTTGGGGAGATGTAGGACGCCCAAAGAAAAAATGACAGGAGGACTTCGGAGACGGAACATGCTTTTAGCCTTGATAGCGTCCAACATGGCCAGGTAATTATTTAAAATAAATTAACCATATATAAAGTAATGCTATTATAGTATAAATGATTGGATATACTGAAGTGATTGTAACCACGTAATGGCACTCGTGAAGATACCAAATGTTGTATTTAATATTTAACTTGTATACGAAAAAGCTTGTATATAATATTGTAACTTGTGTTGGAGAAAAGAACCGTGCCGTACATCTGCCTCCCTCTTCCTTGGGACAGGCGGCATTGAAACACAAAGACAAGAAAGCGAGACCCATGGTTTACGGACAAATTGCTCGGAACTTTGCGATTCCTTTCAAAGTCGGAAGTGCATGCCATCTACGGCAAGTAAAGGGATTGTAGCCATAAGGACGTGATATAGCTTAGATTCGACTAATTTTAACTAGTGCCATGGGAAATACAAAGTTAGGAACTCAACGAAAAGGCCAAACTTTAGCCAGTAAGTTCTAAGTAAGGAATATGAACTGGCAAATACAGAAACAGGAAACAGTCAGTAAGGAAGTGCCGATTATGCACGCTACGACGATCGCTCTACGAAAATGTTAGAAGACTTAGAAATCACCGGTATGTAGCAGTGAGTAAATTTATGGTATTACGAATTCTTGTGATCGAGTTGTTTACCTCGAATAATTAACGGAGTGGTGGTGCGCGTTCCAGAATGTGTAGCTAGTGAATAATAAAGTTAACATTTTTTACGATCGATGTTTCAGAACATATAGCAGAACATACACGATTGCAAAATAGTGTTACGCTTTTACTCCAATTGACCAATTCGATTACTAGGAAATCAGATATATATGATCCTACTTGGACAATATGCTACATATAATCATAATTATCATTGCCTTCCCCAGAATCAAATTACTAAAACATCTCACTTATTTAATTTTGTGGAAAATATGCATAATAAAAGTCTATAAATCAAATCCTTTACAAGCTTTGTTATTTAAAAAGATCACTAAGAGGACATAAATAATGTCGAATTTCACTTAAAATACATGTTTTGAGGCACTTTGAACGCAAGTAAAATATTTTTAGAAAAAGGTTTGTGTGTTTGCTGTCGATGGATTCCACATAAAATGACTCCCGATCAAAATCAACAACGCATTAATTAAAGCAGAAAAATACTGGAAAAATTCCAAGGCGGCACTTCAAATTTAGTTTGGAATATTGGTACTGGTAATGAATCTTGGATTTATTGTTACGATCCTGAAAAGAAATGTCAATCGGCTCAGTGGGTCTTTCGAACAGAACCTAAGCCTACAAAAGTCCGACGAATTCGCAGAAGATTGTTGCTAGTTCTTTTTCTATAAGGCGTCATATTGTTACTATAGTATTAGAAGATAGACGTAATATACCTGCGAATTAGTAAACAAATGTCTGTTTATCGTAAAAGGTTTTAAAAATTCGTGAAAAAGGCCCTAAAGGAAAAATAATGTTACATCATGACAACGCATCGTTGCATACAGCAAAACTAGCAACTGGGTATTTTGCGGCGATCACCTCCTCATCCGTTGCTGTTAGGCTTACCTGGATGCTTCTCCCGTTGCTTCCAGAAGTTCTCAGTGGGTTGGTTCTCTTCAATTTATCCTCGGCTAGCCTCAGTAATTGTTCTTAAGTTCTATGGGAGCATGGACTTATCCTCGGTAAAGGAAAACGTAGATCTCGGGTGGTGATATAGGAAGACATAGACTTGCTTTGTTTATGAAAAGATGACACTGCCGTTTCTTTTTATTTAATTAACACTCGTAGTATACAAAACTGGTATGGCCGCTGTAAAATACTGTCCACCGCTGTTAAACTATGGCGCGGATATGACTTGAAGTTTAAATATTCTTATTGTCGCTTTAAGAGTAGCGGATCTTAGGTGTGTTGCTAAAACTATTTGGATTCCCTGTCTTGGCGCGATATCTCACACATCCTGCAGCATCTCTCCCTGACCACACATGACAAAAACTGTCGAATAAATTGCAATACTAAGCTGACATTACAAAGCTGACTTGATTCCCTTCTTGGCGCGATATCTCACGCATCCTGCAGCATCTCTCCCTGACCACACATTACCAAAACTGTCCCGAAATTTCCCCAAACAGATTCATTTATAGTCTCAGGCTTCTGAGGCTGCTTCCTTTCCTATTGGTCCATTTTTAGCGCGACTCGACGCGTCTAACTATTTCAAATAAACTTTCAGGGATTTCATTGGTCCAAGTTTAATATAAATCGTGGCTTTTCCTACATTTACCGTTAAGGTTGTCTGTCTCACTCACTTGGTCACGGCGAATTATCAAATAATGGGACAAAGGCTCTACACCCTCGCTGTAGGAATAATAGCACGGCGACCGAAGAGAGGTAATAAAGCTAGGTTTTCTGCCTTCGAAAGCACTATTCCTGTAGCTAAAACATTCCCTCGTGGACAGTATTTTAACATAGCGCTTAAATTATTTACATTAAACCATTTATAACTCTACTAATATTAATAACCTAGATAGATACATAATGTTAAATCACCCTTCTTAAAATATACAAGCAGTATGAGAAAAAGATATTTACATAATACGATTTAACATCACTAAAAGTTAATTAATAAGTTATCTGTAATTATAGTTCTTGGGCTCGGCCTGGAGTTGCCGTTTCAAATTGCCCTGTTCTGGAAAAGAATAAATTTTTCAACACTTGATACAATTTTCTTTTACAGAATAATTCCTCTGATTATGGCCTTTGTTCGTTTGTTTTGTTGACAGAGACCCTTCGCTATACCTGCTCCTTCACAAGGGCTCTGACAAACCGGTGATGTTTATATTTGGGTCATTCACTCTACACTCTCCCTTTAAAAACAGGTTTCCGAGAGACATTCTTATACACAATACATTTCCCGCACACGAATAACTTGTGACGCATACAAATACTCTAATACCCAATTTAAGTTCTAAAATTAAATCTATTTACATACATGTTGGTACATAATTATTATGCCTTTATTTATTTCTTTACATCCTTATTTATGGGGTGTATTACCTTTACTATTTGTTCACAGGGTTGCTACCTCATTTCGAGTAAAACTAACCTGACTATTTTCATTACATTCTTCACCCTTCTCATTCTCTAAACATTTGTATGGTTTGAGCAACTGTTTATGATATCTCCCTACGATTTTGGAATTCTTTATTTCTTGTAACTCAAATGTATCCGAGCCAAAAATGTTAATCACCCGGTATGGACCTTTAAATAAATTTTCCATTCTATGATACCTTTTGTTCAGAATGCTAGACTTTTTCTTGTCCCGTACCAATACTAAGTCTCCCAATTTGATCAACCAGTGTTTTCGTTTCTTTTTCTTAAACTTTTCTTTTCTTTTCTGCGCCTTATTGGCCATTCTTTCAAAAGCTTTCTTAAACATCTCTTCTTCCGTTAGTGCTTTCGGATCTTTAGCTTCTAGTGTCTGTGGTAATTCCCCTTCAAGTGTTTCCATTAATTTCCCCTTCATCAGCTCGATGGGCTTATAACCGGTAGTAGGGCTCACACTTTCATTTAAAATACTTTCGATGCGCTGATAGTGATTTGCCCAATCACTGTGTTTTTTATTGGCCAAAATTCTCAAATAAACCGAAATGTCCCGTATTATTCTTTCGCAGGGATTGCTTTGTGGGTGGTATTTTGAGCAATGATACAACGTGATTTCGTTTTCTTTTAAGGTGTCTACAAATTTTCTGCTGGTAAATATTGAAGCATTATCACATAAAATTGCCTTCATCTTTCCAAATTGTGGAACATACGACTTCATTATCTTCCTTAGGCATGTTTCACTTGTAATCTTCCTGACTGGGTAAATTTTCACAAATTTTGAAAATACATCTATTAACACCACTATATACCTAAATCCAAATTTACTACAAGGCATCTCACCATGACAGTCCAAGGTCACTAACATGCCTGGTTTTTCCCTTAGTATGGAGTTTGTCTCGTATTCATATTGTATATTCAAAGGCTTTGCTTTTTGACATTGTAAGCATGTCGAAATTATTCTCCTTACTTTATGGTGTAATTTTGGAATATACAGATTTTCTTGGATCATTAAAGCTGTGCGTTCTGAGCCAGAATGTGCTAGAGCTTGATGGAACGTGCTTATGAGTTCATTCTCCATGTTCTTAGGTATATATGTCTTCCATTTCTGCATTTCGCTGCCATGTAGTTTATATAACACGCCCCCTTTTACCCCTATGTTTCCCTTGATATTTTCATCTATTTCTGGGGCCCTTTTTATTAATTTATTTAACTTCTCATCTCGTCGCTGCTGGTCCCCTATTCCTTTTAATTCTTTTATCAATCCTTTACTCAAGGGTATTTCAATACTCATTAATGTTACTTCATTTTTAGGGCGTTCTATTCTCTCCGGTATTTCACTGTTGTTATGTAACCTAGACAGCAAATCGCTAAAAACATTTGTTTTTCCTGGAATGTGTTTCACCTCAACATCATACGAAAGAATCTCATGGATGTACCTAGATAATTTAGTACTCGTAAGCCGACAACGTTTCATAAATGAAAGACTCACATGATCTGTGTATATAATAACCTTCTGTAGATATATATATGATCTAAATTTCTGTAGTGCGTAATACACAGCACAGATCTCTAATTCGGTGACCGAAGCATTTTTCTCTATTTGACTTAAACCTCTTGAAGCGGTACTTATCACGTGCAGTTGATTTTCCTCATCTGATTGGGCTAGGACACACCCATACCCGTGACCTGAAGCATCCACGTAAATTACATATGGTAGGTTGTCCTTGGGTCTCTCTAGTAGAATTGATTTCGCAAATAGTTCTTTTATCTTTTCAAAAGCTTTCTGGTGTACCTCGTCCCATTTCCATCGCACTTTCTTTTTAGGTAATTCGCGCAAAGGCGCTATTTCTGCGGCGTACCTCAGGATAAATTTGCTTTGATAATTTAGCACTCCAAGAAAGGACCTAACCTGCTTAACACTCTTGGGCGCTGGTATTCTTCTCACAGCCGCTACTCTTTCTTCGTTTGGCTTCATTCCTCTATCATTAATTACATAGCCTAGAAATTCCACCTCACGGATGCAAAATTTGGATTTATTAATGTTCACCGTCATACCGTTTTCTCTCAGCTTTCTAAGCACATAATTCACATGTTTAATATGCTCATCAAAATTTTCATCAACTATTAGAAAATCGTCGATATATTGGATCAAAAATTCGTCGACTGAGTCGCCAAATATTTTATCGATGGCTCTTAATAGTCCACTACATGACGTAAGCATACCAAAAGGCATTCTCAAAAATTCGAACTGTTTCCCAAAAAATAAAAAAGAAGTATACTTTCTAACATCCTCGTGAAGCTCAATCTGCCAGTATGACGCAGTTAAATCAATGGTGGAGAAATACTTGCCTTTGGTTATTTTTGACAGCAATTTTTCTACACTTTCGCTCCGAAATCTGTCTGGTTGAGTGTGTTTATTTATCTTTCGACCATCTATCGTCATCCTAAGTTCGCCATTGCGTTTCGTCACCCAACATAATGGACTGCTATATGGAGAATTTGACTTTTGTATTATTTGGTCTCTCAACATTTTATCGATCACTTGTTTGGCTCTCTCCCTTAATGCAATCGGAATATCCCGATACTTGTGTGTGAAGGGTGCAATATCTTGTACCTTAAAACTGTGTTTGTATGCTTTGCACTTGCCTGGGACGTCCGAAAATACCGCTTTGTTTTCTTGTAACATTCGCCTTAATAGATGCCTTTGTGTCTCTGTGAGGTTCTCGGCAAGGGTCACTTTCTCCTCTACTGCTTCTACCTGGCTGCCGGTATCTTGGAATTCTTTATTTCGGGCGTAACCATAATCTTTCTCATTGTGCTCCGTATACCCGTTGTAAAACCTGTCAGCGAACGCATGCATCTCATCGGTTTCTTCTCCTTGTACTATAGCAATTAATTTCTCACTCCTACCTGTTTGTAATAATTGTACGAAAAATCTTTCTTCGGCTATATCTTCTTCTCCTTGGGTTTTGTTATAAGTATCCTGCTTCATACCCTCTACAAAAGGGATTTCTAATGTTTTTCTGTTCTTCTCTATTTTCAAAACTTTATCAGCAAAATCAACCCTAGCTCTTAATTCAAACAAAACGTCACACCCAATCAAAATGTCACAAATCAAATTATTGATTACCAGAAAAATAAACTCAAAATTTTCTTCTCCTATTTTCATGTTCAACATTACTTGCATTTTTATTCGGGTAACCTCTTTGTTAACTGCTACCCGGCATACCGTGTTCCTTATGGGTAATGTCATTAGCTTAATTCCTTTATTTACCAGGTTCTGATATAACCTCAGGCTGCATACACTCACATTGGCTCCGGAGTCTATTAAAGCGTTATATTCTTCATCCAATAATACTACTTTTATGCTAGGGGAATCTGTCAGATCCTTTTCCGAGTGATTTTGAATAGTAGTTATCAGTTCTCCCAGTATAAATTCATTTTTGAGCCCTGTTTCACATTTTCTGTTTATTTGAGAATTTTGCGCGCTTAGAATCCGCTCCGAGCTCTTGAATGGATCCTGTCTTAGTTTTCCGGGTTATCGACACTATTTGGTGCTCCGCTAGTCTCTTCCACATTTCCCTCTCTCTGCATTTGCCTATAGTTTCCTCTGCTTCCTCTAAAATGTCCCCGGGAATGTCTCTCTCTCCTTTCGTTTCTTTCTGGATAATTTTCGTCATACCTTTCTCCTACATCACTTTCCCCTCGGTCAGAAAAATAATGTTCTCTGGATCTGTTTTCATTGTTTCTGCCTCTCCTATAATTAAAACGGCCACTATATCTTGGTCTGGTTTGTATAGCATTTATGTGATATTGGTTATCACCTTCCCTCCTGAAACGGTTATTTTGACAGTTTCTGTTCCCGGATTGAGGTACGTCGTTCCAGTATCTCTCTCTGGGGTTATAGTTCCCTCTCGCGTTTCCTCTCCAATTCGCATTCCTTGAATTATCCGGTAATATTCGAACTGTATAGTTTTGTACGTGGTTCCTACTACTTGTCTCGAATGATGATACCAACTCAATCAATTCGGGAATAGAATTTGGCTTCGCAATGAGTAGGTAATGGTGTATACGTTCTGGATAATGTGGTACAATCATATTAATGAAATCCCTCTCGCTTATGGGTGGCTCGATTAGTCTACTACTCTGTGCTTTAGTTAGCAAATAATCTACCATGCTTAGGTTTCCGCGTTCATCGTACTTGCCATTAACTAGGATAGATCTCACCTGGTTCTGAGTATTAGTACTCCAGTACTTATTCAAAAATGCCCTTCTGAAATATTCAAAATTATTATTCTCCCCCAAAGTCAATCTTACCCATTGGAGAACCCTTTGACGTAAACCTTTACGAACGATTAACATCTTTAGCTCGTCCGGAATCTGCTTCAAACGGAAATACTCCTCAAGGTCATTTAGGTATTGTTTAGGATTATCAGCCGAATTTTCCTCGAAAGTAGGTACCCCTATCTCATTTAATAAATGGTAGTTTGCATTACTTGCATGGTTAGATGTACATTGGTGCCCTGAATTAAAATTATATGGGTCGGCAGCTGGACTTTGGCCTCCATTTACCTCCCTAAAAGTGGTGCTAGTTTCACTGGGTGAGCTATCATCACTCTGTCTCACACTTATCCCTAGTCTACCAATAGAGCGTTTTAACTCCTTTACACAATTTTCATGCTCTTCCACCCTCTTCACAATTTCATGATGATTTGAGAGCTGTTCAGTCATTTTTGACGAAAGTTCATTCATCTTTCCCTGATCCTTTTCTAACACTGTTCTAAATTCTCTGAACTCCCTTTGAATGTTAGATTCTAATGTACTTTGTTTTTTTTCTAAAGAAACATTTACAGCTCTTAAGTCATCATCCAATTGCTCCTTTATGGCTAAGCTGGTAACACTTAATTCTGTTTCTACATCCTTCCTTAGTTTTTCTACATCGTTTCTTAGACATAGTTGTCCTGCCTGAATTTCTTGCACTACCTTCCCTTGCTGACTGAATTTGGAGTCCAATTGACTTTGTAATCGGGTGACCTGTTCACCTAAATATTCCCTCATCTCCTGAGCTAATTCCCCTCTCATCTTCCTGTTTTCCTCTCTGACATATTCACCTATATGTATACTCTGCTCATTTAATTTCCCTTCTAAATTTTTACTTTGTTCACTTAATTTTTCTAAGTTTTTACTGTGCTCACCTAATTTCCCCTCTAAATTCTTACTTTGCTCACTTAATTTTTCCAAGTTTTTACTCTGCTCACCTAATTTCCCCTCTAAATTTTTATTTTGTTCACGTGAGTCCTTCCTCTGCTCATTTAAGTCCTTACCCATCTCGTCTATCTTTGTGCTCAAATGTTGAAGCAATATTAGCAGCTGGTTTTGACCTGCGTCAATGACCTGCTCAATCGGTGATTGCCTTTCTAGCCTAACTTCTACTTCTGCTGCACCCATATTTTTTCCATCTGTTGTTATGCTGACAATAGCCTCCCCATCCAGTTCTTCTGAACCTTCCCTTGACCTACTCATGGTTCCGTTAGCAAGTTCTACCTCCCTAGTAATGACTTTACCCCCTCTCAATAACATGTGTTCACCAAAACTGAGTCACTACTCTGCATGCCTTTTTGTTTGTTTTTGAATAAATGTTCTAACCTGTATTTTTTTTTTATGTTAACTGATGCGTTCCGGGTTCGAATCCTGGTGAAGTTCTAGAAGCGATGCTCTCAGCTGTTTTGTTGTCCCACGTAGGTAGACTAGAAGTTCGCGTTGTAATTTTGTTCTGCTGTGCCCCTTTCCTCTGAAGATTCTTCGTCTGTTCGTTGTTTCCTAGTCCTCCGTTTGTGTCGTTCTTCCCTTCGAGCTCCACGTTATGGCGCCAGTTTGCGGCGATCACCTCCTCATCCGTTGCTGTTAGGCTTACCTGGATGCTTCTCCCGTTGCTTCCAGAAGTTCTCAGTGGGTTGGTTCTCTTCAATTTATCCTCGGCTAGCCTCAGTAATTGTTCTTAAGTTCTATGGGAGCATGGACTTATCCTCGGTAAAGGAAAACGTAGATCTCGGGTGGTGATATAGGAAGACATAGACTTGCTTTGTTTATGAAAAGATGACACTGCCGTTTCTTTTTATTTAATTAACACTCGTAGTATACAAAACTGGTATGGCCGCTGTAAAATACTGTCCACCGCTGTTAAACTATGGCGCGGATATGACTTGAAGTTTAAATATTCTTATTGTCGCTTTAAGAGTAGCGGATCTTAGGTGTGTTGCTAAAACTATTTGGATTCCCTGTCTTGGCGCGATATCTCACACATCCTGCAGCATCTCTCCCTGACCACACATGACAAAAACTGTCGAATAAATTGCAATACTAAGCTGACATTACAAAGCTGACTTGATTCCCTTCTTGGCGCGATATCTCACGCATCCTGCAGCATCTCTCCCTGACCACACATTACCAAAACTGTCCCGAAATTTCCCCAAACAGATTCATTTATAGTCTCAGGCTTCTGAGGCTGCTTCCTTTCCTATTGGTCCATTTTTAGCGCGACTCGACGCGTCTAACTATTTCAAATAAACTTTCAGGGATTTCATTGGTCCAAGTTTAATATAAATCGTGGCTTTTCCTACATTTACCGTTAAGGTTGTCTGTCTCACTCACTTGGTCACGGCGAATTATCAAATAATGGGACAAAGGCTCTACACCCTCGCTGTAGGAATAATAGCACGGCGACCGAAGAGAGGTAATAAAGCTAGGTTTTCTGCCTTCGAAAGCACTATTCCTGTAGCTAAAACATTCCCTCGTGGACAGTATTTTAACATAGCGCTTAAATTATTTACATTAAACCATTTATAACTCTACTAATATTAATAACCTAGATAGATACATAATGTTAAATCACCCTTCTTAAAATATACAAGCAGTATGAGAAAAAGATATTTACATAATACGATTTAACATCACTAAAAGTTAATTAATAAGTTATCTGTAATTATAGTTCTTGGGCTCGGCCTGGAGTTGCCGTTTCAATTTGAATGCACTAAAGGTTAGCACCATGGATCCTCACCATACAGCCCTGACCTAGCACCTTGTGATTTCTTTTTGTTTCCAAAAATTAAAGATAAAATGCGTGGATTTTCTGTTTGGTCATCGGTTGAAGTAGTGGAACATTACACAAAACTTGTTTATGAAGTGCCTCAGAAACATTGGCCCCATTGTTTTAAGGACTGGTTTCACCGAGTGCAAAAATGTATTTATGTTTTGAAAAACAATAAATCATTTAAGTTTTATAAAAATAATTCTTGTTTGATTTTTAAACATTGTCAGTGTCGCCCTCGTATTTGCATGACAAATAAAATATGTACCTAGAATTTTCCCAGCAGTGTGAAGTCCTCTTCATTTGGAAGGAATTTTGTATGCTTTTATAATGGGTAAACCATACCTTCAAAAGGTTCTGTTTAAAACACACAATTTATTTGAATCAACATTTTGGCATCGGTCATTTCCAAGATATGCGTTATATTGGTTTTAATGTTTCAATGCCTAAAATTTTGTTACAGTGTTGACAACTTCAGATGCTTTTCGCGATATCATGGAAATAGTACAGCATTTCAAGGCCAACACTCACTTTTAAACAGTGATGCCTAACCTTAAGCGAAACAGGGGAAGGCAAACTTACCCCCAAGGATTTTTCGCAGAGCTAAAATACATTCATGTACCCAAGGCAGTTCAAACTCCAATTTTTGGTTATCTTGGAACATGCCATTTTTCAGCCATCAGAGTGAGTGAAGAGGAAATGCTTCATAATTCAAAATGAAGGAGATGGGCTGAAGCGACAATGTGACCTCATTAGCTCATAAGAGAAGAATTTGGGCTTCGCTGGTTTTAAACATTGACTATTGATTCAGTTTCCTCTATAACCTTTGTACCTTTCTCGATTGGCATGAAGTGTTGGTAACAATAGTTTGTAGAATCTTATTAAGAATAAACTATAATAAGTCAAGATAGCCATGTGAATGTAATAAATCAGATTTTGTCAATAACGGGGGAAAAACTCACATAGTAAAGGGGAGGGAGAGAGGGTAATAGGGAGATAAATTAATTCTCTCGGTAATTCATGCCATGGCGCGACCAGAGTCATGGATTCTGCTGGCACAGTGTAGCTGAATATGTCTTTATGCCTTGCGCCAGAAACTGAAAAAGATAACGCAGTTCTAGCTGAATGCTGGTACTAACACCTCCCCTTTGCTTGCTAAATATATGAAACGATTCATAAGGGCACAAATGATACTGAATTTTCCACAAAATGTCCAAAAGCAATCACTTTAAGATATTAATGGAAAAAAATTATAAACTCTGTGAAATCTTCTTCCTGATTGCAAGCACCAGCAGGAATTTTACTGTGAACAGTTTCAGTCTACTCTTGTACAATACCGCAATCACATGGGCCTCATTGGTGTACATGCTTTTGCTGTCCCTATAATCTAACAATGTGTGTATAATGAATTAACATAATGAAGGAAGAAAAAACAATATAATATTAATAAGTATGAATTACAATTATATTATAAATACAGTGCTCAGATACTTATGAACTCGCTCTTATATACCGTCCTCCTCCTCTTTCGTTCTCTAGGGCAATTAACCTCCTTTGCCGAATCTTAGACGAAAAAAAACCCATTTTATAACAGTTAGACGCTTCGGCCTGTTACGGTCTCATTGCCTCTCCTTCTGCGTCGTCCTACGTCGAGAGTCGATATTTCAAGGCCATTTTCGGGATACAAGCTTCTTCCATTCGTTGCAGATGTTCTCTCCAATTTTCTCTATATTGTCAAGGTTTATAATCTATTGCAAAAACTTCCAATTTGCTACTCATTTGTTCATTTTTACTCTGTTCCTTCTGGTGTATCCTCTAATAGCCTGCAGTTATTGCATTTCCGTTACTTGGATGAGGTTTTCATCCTTTTTCTTGTGAATCCACGATTCACTTCCATACAAAAGAATCAGTACAGCCATTACTTCATAAAATTTTAATTTTCTCTCTTTCCGTGTTAAGTTTCAAACTCATTGTTCCACACATCATTTGATCTCTCATTAGTTTTATATCTAAGTCTTGATCATAATTATAGCTAACATCGCATCCCAAATACCTAGTCTTATACCTATTCTATAATCTTTTTATTTATTGCAACTTTATTTCGAATAGGGTTATTTCCTATAAATGCCATGCTTTACATTTTTACTTTCTCTACTAGGTATAGTAAGTAGGGTAAATGTTGCATTCCACACAAAAATACAAGAGATTTCACCGGAAATACAAGTTTTGAGGTGCTCTGAATCCAAATAAAGCATTCTTGGAAATATGTTCGAGTGTGTCGGTCTGTCTGTCCGTCTGTGTACAGCATAACTCAAAAACGAAAAGTCGGATAAATACCAAACTTGGTACTTAAGTTACTATCTTCCAAGGATATGACACGAAGATTTTCAAGAAAATCCTACCACCATAGACTACCCTTTACATGGAACATCTTTCGAAAATTTTGATTTTCTCAAAATGGTTCTAACGATTTTGACTAAAATATTATACGTTTAAGATATTTTCATGGCAAAGGAAAAGTATATCTTGAATTTTATGGAAATGACAAAAGAGCTCTTCATTCTGAATAACTTTCGCACAACTGGTAAGCCGTAAGAGATAGACAAAATGTTACTACACAAAAAACTAGATCTCGTTAAAACACCCAAATTATGTGACTTTTCTTTTGGTTAGTGGAGTGAACTATTTGCAAGATATTTATTGTTATTTGTTTAAATTTTCCAACACATACATTTTCTGAAATGGGAATCGTTTTTTTTAATATCCTGGAATGCAATGAGATTGGAATGCTTCGCATAGCAACCAGATCTTAAAAGATTTGAGTATTGCCTACCATATTACCCTTACGCCTACAAGAAAATTAGCAAAGGTTTACCTCGATTAACGTGCAGTTAATCGAGATAATAGGAGAATAGGCGTTTTTAAAAATAGTTTGTGCAAGAGTGCAAAATGTCTTGCGAGTGCAACACATCAAATTTTTTCTACCGGGATAATTAATTTATATTGTTGACATATTTGGTCTAGCCTGTACACTAATCTTTGTATTTCGTTGTTCTCTATCTGCTAAAATTATGAGGTCATCTACACATACAATACAGCGTAATAAAACTTTTATATCGATTATAATTATAATGCCTTCTGAACTTTTACTCTTCCATTCTCTGATGGCGTTGTCCATATAAATATTAAAAGGTGCGGATGACATACAACACCCTTGTCTAACTCCTTGATTAGTTAAAGTTAATTCGTTATTTTTTATATCCTTTAAAATTATTTTTCTGCCATTGGATAAACTTTTAATAGATTCCACAACGTGTTTTGGATGTCCCCTTTTAATCATTATATCCCATAGTTTCTTGATTATTACTCGGTCAAAGACCTTTTCAAAATCGATGAATATCATAAAGATAGGTAGATTACATTCTCTCCTTTTATTCATTATTTGTTAAATGCAAAAACATTATCCTAACAGGATCTGAATCCACTTTGCTCTTCAATCAGAATACTTTCGTAATTTTTTTTATGGGTGCTGTTTAACTGCTGTGATCCGTAGCGTCCCATTCTATATTGGGCGTAATTTTACTCAGTGGCCTCTTTATCAGCTTGAGGTTATTTTACGTTCCGTAAATCTAAGACACGGTATCACGGTTTTACTTCCCTTCCGAAGGAAGCCATGCTAATGATTTTTACCCCGAAAAAATCCATCACCCACGCCGGGTTTGAACCCGTGACCTCGGGATCACTATAATTGGTTTTAAGCTATTATTCAGTATTCCTGCATAGATCGTATATCCAGTATTCAGATTTCTAATTACTCTGTAGTTTTACGTCCTATTTCCTTTTCCTTTTTTAAAAATTGATCTTACCTCAGTTAATGGCCAAATATTTGGGATAACTCCCTTCATCCAACGCTAACTTAACAAGGTGAAGAATACAAAGCAGCAACAGTCCTCCCGCTTTCACTAGTTCCACGTTCTTCTGATCCTGGGGATTTTTTACGGTTTTGTTATTAATTTTTCTAATTCTTCTAATGTGAAGACCGTAGGTGGGTTATGTGGGTACCTATATCATAGCACATTCAAGATTTTATTGTTGTAACAAATATTTTTATAATGTTCTATCCATGTCTTTTCTGATATTACATTAATTTTAGCATGTAGCAAATGTTGCTCGTGGTTAACTTGTGGTTCAGTTTCTCATTTTCAGTATATGGCCTTCCAAGAAATCTAAGCAGCGTTTTCATTATATGAAGAATCGATTTTTATAAGGCTTTAATAGTTAAGTACACGAGTTACTTTTAGAAAATTAAATATTAACACCTACTTTGATTTTTTAACTTTTAACCTTACAGAAAATTTAATATTTTATTTAAAATAGTTCTATTAGAGAAACAATAGAAGAAATTTAAAAGCTTAACATTGCTAAAAGTTTTAACATTTATGGAGTTTTACAAGTTACTCGATTTTAATTATTTGAAAAATTATTTTTTGGGAAAGTTACACAGTGCTGGAAAACGTACTGAGAGCATTCTGAGGGCAGGAAATACTCCATCACTTTTCCTTCCTTTTTCAAGCGGGTATCACACGATTCCTTCTTCAAGTTATACCACTAATCTTATTAACAGGCATAGGAAGTTTTAAGCAGTTGGCTCCAAGTTATCTACCTACACTAACATCACTATCATTTAAAAATGCAAAATGTCAAAGCCACGGGTAATTGACAAGCGGGGAAAAAACCGCCGCGAGTGCTGTCTGCAAACGCCAAAGACTGTACGAGGGAGGGGATGGTTGGTTATCTACGACCTCCCTGTCTATAATCCAGTGATAGTTCAACCTTCTTTCCTTCCGCGCTGGCATTAATACTTAGAAATTCCTATGCATGCTTATTAATCTCCATGGTAGTCCTTTTCGCCTGTCCAGCACATACTAGGAAGCGCCTTAAATACCCCTCGCCCTCCCACTTGTTCCCTAATAAAGAGGGATATTGGAGGAGGTAATTCACATCTCCTCACTACGTTAGCCATGTGTCGCTGGAACAAAAACATATTTCTGTCTGATGCTGTGCAGGAGACTTCATCCCCCCAAATAAACAAAAATGAAGAAAAAGAATTTAAAAAACGTACAGTAGAACACGAATTATAACAGTCCCATAAAAGCCATGTCTACTTCATTATTGAATTGGTCGTGGAATTAGAACCTTTGAAATGTGAAAGCACGTGGTTCAGAGTAATGTACGTGCTTCCCCACTAGCAACACTGGCTCAAATCTCGGTGAGGACCTACCGCCGGACCTGACATGATCTCATAAAGCTTCAACTCGGATATATCTAGATGTTTAATTTTTTAATATTTATATAATCGTTCCACAAGTTTGTTGGAAACTATAGCTTTTTATTAATATATTTTAGAGGGTTAAATAATAGACAGCCTATATAATTGTATGAGGCAGTATTTTTAACACTTAAATAATTTCAGTCTAATTATATAATATATAAATTCAATAACAGCCCGCCTTAAAGCAATATGTGTATGTAACAATATATAAGGAGTGTATATTAGTCATTGTATATGTTTGTATTATTGTATACATGTAATAATGTTATGTGAATGTATTACGGAATTTAATAATGTAGGAGCTGTGAGAATAATAGGTTAAAAGTTGCTAACAATGAGGTAACCTTGAGGCAATATTGAATTTGAAAGTTTAAATGATACTAGTCATTATTGGGGCAACAATAATGTAAATTTAGTGACAGTTTATAAAATAGCAAATCAACAACCAGAAAAAGTTTTAGTTAAATGAAGGTATTCTATTGGAGTAGGATTAGCTAATCAGAAACTGAAAAGGAGAAACATTTACAAATTCAGAATTTAGTTGGTTGCAGACAGCGTTTACGTGTTAAAAAGTGCAAGCATTTAATAAAAACATCTCACAGCTCTCTCTCCCTATATATCAGTAAAGTGTTAATTAAATCGTGTCAAGCATTAATAAATGAAGTGAAGTAAAATTACAACCTGTGTAAGCCTGCATTCTTAGTCGCACCATAACCCTGCTAAGAGAAAGGTGTCTCTAAAAAAATACTGACGCAGCCGAGCCAAACATAAATATATAATATTTAAAGAAAACAGTAAAAATTACAAAGTTAATATTTTTAAACGAAGACTACCGGAAAGCGGGTACTATACGTGCGGTTGCAATGAATTTCAAGTTCGGTTCCCCAACAGTTGAACTACAATAGAACACCTACACAAATTGGCTTTCCGTACGTAACAAATATTCTATTTCATGTAATAATTTACATGTTCTATGCTGTTACTTTCTAAAATCAGTTGACAATAACTTAGAACTTTCTATTGATATTGTTAAATCGTTTAAAACATTTGTCAGTTGATAAAACACTGTTTGTAAATTACCTTCCAATTCAGAAATTATAATCTGGCCATCAGCTTATAAAATTGTTTTTACTTGCTGCATATTAAAGTTATTTTCATTCTTAGTAATTATTTTCCATGTTCTTTATTGACTCACCCATATACAGATTAAAATATTACATTTTTATTTTTAGTTTAGTATAATTATAAAGGCTCTTAATCGTATAAATTAAACGCAGTGGTCATCCACTTTTTTCTAAAATCTTCCAGAGCTGAGATTTATTCAAACAATCAAATTCTTAAATGTAACCAATGTAAAGGAAGTAAAGATTGTTGATTTCTATTCACACTATATGGATTGTAAATGGGTTTTAAATCTCCATATTGTAAAAGAATCTTGAAAGGTTCTTTCCCCCACTGAAAGATTAGTTTTCTCATAACTGGTGAATCGTAGATATTTCTAAAGTTAATGAATAACCTGTACTAAAGCTCATCAGCTGTGGCAAACGCCGGCATTGCCCGTTTGTATGCAAGTATACGCAGTATATTTTCTCTTAAGCTCTCGGTTGTTCTAGCAACCAGCCAGAGCGCACACAATGGCATTACGACCCATAAATGTGGAGATTTACATTTAAGTAAATATTACGTGTACAGTCCTGAAATACCAAACAACAACATATGGGGCAATGAAAGCAACCTCGCATAGCTGTAAATTTTAGCTTAAGCTCTGCATGTGGCTATAAATATCCCATAAAACGTACGAAACCCGTTTACGAGTGTGGGTATCTGTGGCAGCGAAATGAAAGACCTTGCTGCTTGATGCTTACTTGTTCAAGGAAGGATCCTTTCTCACCTGGTTCTGGGGTTTATTATGAACTATAAAACAAAAAAAACCTGATGTTTTACACTCACGTGACTTTCTCTACTCTTGTACAAACTATTCCTACTAACGCTTATTCTCCATCTACTTCATGTTAATCGAGATATCGAGATGTTAATCTTATTGCTAATTTTCTTGTAGGTGCAAGGGGAATATGGTAGGTTTTAAGCGATAGTCAAATCTTTTAAGAGCTGGTTGCTATGTGGAGCATTCCATTCTGTTTGCATGTCCAGGACATGAAAAAACGTATAACACTTTTTCTCAAATGGAAATTCTTAGGTATTGGAAAATTCAAACAAATAACAAGGAATATCTCGGAAATGGTTCATTCGACAAAAAAAGTATACGACATAAATGGTGTATTTTAATGAGATCTACTTTTTCGCGTAGAAAATTCAAGATATATTTTATTTGTCATGAAAGTATCTGAAATATATGACATTTTAACCAAAATCTTAAGAGCCAGTTTTGAGAAAATCAAAATTTTCGATAACTGTTCCATGTAAAGCATAGTTTGGTGTGGAGGGATTTTCTTGAAAATATTCTTGTCGCATCTTTGAGAGATACTGAATCTAAATATATCAAATTTGGTATTTATCCGACTTTTCGTTTTTGAGTTCTACTGTTCACAGACACACATACACGGGTCTTTTTCTAAAAATATTTCTTTGTTTATTCAGGAGGCCTCAAAACATGTATTTGCGGTCTAATCTCGGTATCGAATTTTTGGGTGTAATGCAATACTTCCCCTGCTTACTATATGCAGTAGAGAAAGTAAAAATCGTATGCGTCACACACATATGACTTTCCTCACCCTTTTCAACTTCACATAATACCATATTATATTCAAATAAAAAAGATTCCTTTTGTTCACTAAGTTTACTCACAATAAATAATGACTATAAATTTCAAATTAAATTAAATTTGAAACTTGGGTTAGGAAAATTAACCAACAGTTCGTATTTCACGATATTCCTCCTTTTTTAATAATGAACCATGTGTAAAAAAAGAATCTCATAAGATGCTTTATAGACACTGTATTTCAACCTGAGAAAACAAAGATATAAAAGCCAATATTTAAAAAACGGCTAACGCTATAGAAAATGTTATTTCACATAAATTGCCAACTATTTGAATGAGCTCTGTATTATTTCCATACTCAATTTATGTCTATTTCTTATATTTTTCCCGTTCTATAAAATTTGTTCAGAAATGTGTTCACAGGCTATTCACAGAAAGATTTACATTTTAATAATCGTGCAAATATCTTAAACATATGCTGGATTTAGGATGTAATTATCGGAGGGGGATACCTCGCCACTGCGACCAAATAGATCAATTGTGGCTTCACCCCCCAGGAGGCAGGGATGAAGCGAAGGAGCCGCAGACGGGATTATAGAGACGCACGAAAGTCCTATCATTTCCAGTATGAAACACATGAAGCGGCCCTTGCAGACAGGCCAACGCGTCCCGTCGTTGGCGGGGAGAAATCTTTCCAAAGCGCAGCAACCATACACTCTGCCTATTATCAGACGTACTAGGAACCCGGAGACACTACCTGAAAGATAAAAGTTAGAAAGATGAGATGACAGGAAATGAGGGAACGGAGAAATCGTGGTAGAATACACCACTCCAGCATTCGCCTAGGAGACCAGAGGAAAACCGCGAAAAACCCCATGGTTAGAGTGGGCGGCCACCGAGAATTGAACCCGGGACCTTCCGAATGCGGGCCACAGACGTCGCCTGAACCATCCCGCTCGGTTAATCATATGGTGTTACAATATAAATCTTTAGACCCCATTTTGAGGAGGTAAAACATAAGGAAGGTTGCCTTGTAGAGGTTAGTTCTGGATAAGAGATTTTCTTGAGCTTCGTATGGCATCCTCGAAGGTACTGAAAGTTTATTTTTTCTGTTTGCATTTCCTATTTTTGTTTTACTGTATTGCTGTTGTTCTGGTTGTTTTTTCTGCTCACACGTTTACATGGGTACAAGTATCCATTCCCGAAGTCCACTGTCTTCCTCGAGAAGGATCATGAAAGATGCTCTGCGACGATGTTACCGAAGACTGTGTGCTGTTCATACGACTAACATTTCCATTTATATACTCCTTCTCTCTTTCCCTCTCCCTCCCATCTCCTCTCTACCTCTCTCTCTATTACACACACACACACAAAACGAATATATTGGCTTTATTCTTTAGATAAAAAGACCTGTACATTTTCTACAATTATTTTCCTATTCTTTAGTAACAGTTTTGAAATCGTAAAACATAAACTTAGAGAATGCATAGTAATACATACAAACTTGAAGAAGGTTTGTTGCTGCTACGTATGAAAAGTCAGTTTGAAGAGGATGTATTATATTTCGACTGTTGGGGAGCCGAACTTTTAAGTAGTTGCATCCGCACGTATGGTAAAATGTTTCCGGTAGCCTTCGTCCCATAAAATGTACTTTCCGGTAGCCTTTGCCCCAAATGTTTAAACAAATATTAACTATGTAATTTTGACTGCTTCTTTAAATATTATAAATTTGTGTTTGCCTCAGCTGCCTCAGTATTTATATTTTTTAGAGACATGAATGTCTTAGCAGGGAGTGGTGAGACTGAAGAATGTAGGCTGTAGGCTTACACAGATTATAATTTTACTTCACTCCTTTTATTAATGCTTGACACCATTTAAATAACACTTCACTGATATAGAGAGTAAGAGAGAGCTGTGAGATTTATTTTATTAATTACTTGCTTTTTTTAATAAGTAAACTATTTTCGTCTCACACTAATGCGTATTAAATTTCTCGAGGATGCATCTCGCGTCCGGTAGGAACACTGACTGCAAGCAACTGACTTCTGAATTTGTAAAGTTTGCTGCATTTTAGTTTCTGATTGGTCAATCATACTCCAATAGAATACCTTCATTTAACTAAAGCTTTTTCTGGTTGTTGATTGGCTATTTTATAAACTGTCACAAAATTACATTATTGTTTCCAAGCATCACAAGTAGCATTATTAAAGTTTCAATTGCATTATTGCCTCAAGGTTACCTCATTGTTAGCAACTTTTGACCTATTTCTCACAGCTTCTACATTATAAAATTACGTAATACATTCACATAAGATTTTGAACATGTATACAACAATATAAAAAAATGACTGTAATATACACTTTTTATATATTGTTACATACACATATTGCTTTAAGGCGGGTTGTTATTGAATTTATATATTATATAATTAGATTGAAATCATTTAAATATTAAAAATACTGCCTCATACTTCATCTCTTGCTATTAGACCGCAAACATTATTGAAAACACGTGCATTTCCCAATGTTTATTACACATTACAATGATCACACTACTAACCCGCGTATGTGTACTATTACAGCCTAGAGCAGAAAACGCCGGGAGCAACAAATGGACCGCGATAGTAGGCACTGAGTGTGTGAGGTTTTTCACCCCATCAACTCTCTTCTCTGTTGGTTGCACACTTTTTTTTCTCAGAAACGGTTACATTAAACTGTTACATTGCAGGATTGTGAGAAGAATTTCAAATTTTTCCATTAATTACGCGTTGGCAACTACACTTGACACATCAGTGGACTTGGGACTCTAGAGTGATGAAATTAGCAGTTTAAGCCCTACGTTGCCAAATAATTAGTATGTAGTGGGAAGCTTATACAAGTGCTGCTATATATTACTTCTATTTCCGATATAGGAGTGCGGCAGGTTTAGTTTGCATTGAAATGTCAAACAGCCCCTCTCTTTCCCAAAATGTTAATATTTCCCCCTCCTGTTCTCCGAAGTATGGAAATTTGGCCAGACAAGTGACGGGCTTCAGCACTATTTATTCAAGATCATGAATGAGAGTTCACACTCACCAAACTTATATCCTACTGCAGCAAATTACCCCGATATATTATAGTGCTTGTTGTAGACGCCTTGTTTGATTTTGTAACGCTACAATGTCGTACCCCAACACATCATTGTGTTCCTTCTTCTTCAATTTAAAATGTGCAAGAAACCCAATTTTTTACTTTCTCTACTACGTATAGTCAGTAGAGGAAGTATTGTATTCCACCCAAAAATTCAATACCGAGATTTCAACGGAAATACATGTTTTGAGACCCCCTGAATCCAAAAAAGCATTTTGGAAACATATCCCTGTGTGTGTGTGTGTGTGTGTGTGTGTGCGCGCGCGCGCGCGCGTGACTGTGAACAGCCATAACTCAGAAACGAACAGTCGGATAAACATCAAACTTGGTATTTAGGTTCAGTATCTTCCAGAGGTGCGACACAAAGGTTTTCAAGAAAATCTCCCCACCCCAGATTACCCTTTACATGCAAGATTTTCGAAAATTTTAATTTTCTCAAAAATGGCTCCATCATATTTTTAAGATATTTTCATGAAAAATGAAATGTATATCTCGAATTTTCTGGGGATGTCTCCAAAAGTATTCTTTATTGTGAACGACTTTTGCATAACTGGTAAACCATAAGAGATAGACGAAATTTTACTATACAAAAATGTAGATCGCGTTAAAATACACAATTTATGTCATATACTTTTTTTGTTGAGTAAACCATTTTCGAGATATTGCTTGTTATTCCCTTAAATTTTCCAATACTTATACTTCTCAAATTCGTTATTCATTATTTTTGGTCCTGGTAATGCAAAGAGAATGGAATACTCAACATAACAACCAGCTCTTAAAAGATTTGACTATCGCTTAAAGCCTACCATATTTCCCTTGCACCTATAAGAAAATTAACAATAAGATTAACATCTCGATATCTCTATTAACATGAAGCATATGGAGAATAAGCGTTTGTAAAAATAGTTTGTACAAGAGTAGAGAAAGTCATGTGACTGTAAACATATCAGATTTTTTTTCACAAAGTTCCTCTAAATGGCAACTAAGTACCTACAGTTCTTTAGCGTTTGCAACACAACACGGCCAGAATCCAGACGGTTGTTTATTGCATTCCTTTCACCCTCTCTATAATAAGAAGCAGAATTTCCATGTCTTTCGCTTCGAAATAAAATATGGATTATATACACCTATTAATATGTTTTTAAAACCTCTTCTACAAATGTAGAAAGTTTTAAGTCGTGATGCTTTTGCATTACTGGTGTGAATTAGCAAAATCAAGGCAGTATCTATGTTTCGACCGACATGACTAATCGAGGTCGTTAAGGCAACGTCGACTAGTAAACGGGAAGTCCGCGGTTCAAATACCGCCAGTACCTGGTGAGGTTTTTAGCTGGTTTCCTCAGCCCTCATAGCTAGAAAATGCCGCGGAGATACCCTAAACTTAGATCAAATATCCTTACCCCAAATATCATTTCATTTTATGTATTATCAGTGTCTACCGCCTGTGTGCCGTACCCAGTAAGAACGAGAGTTCAACAGTTTTAAAAAGTTCATGTGGTACGTTCACACGACTTTCTCTACACTTTATCCCTTATTAGAGGGTATAAAAAGTATTATTTCCAAAGTTTATTTACATTTTAATCGAGAGAAACCTTTCCGGAAAAGCTGATTATACAAAATTACTTCTGAATGAAGAGGACTTCACAGGCTATTCCCAGAAAATTCAAGACACACATATTATTTGTAATGTAAATATATTTAATATGTGGTATTTTAATCAAAATTGTTAAAGCCATTTTGAGAAAACAAAATTTCGAAAAGTATTTCATGTAAAGGGATAGTTTGGGGTAAGGGATTTTCTTGAAAGTCTTCGTGTCACATCTTTGTAAGGTACTGAACGTAAATACCAAATTTGGTGTTTATCCTACTTTTCGTTTTTGAGTTATGCTGTTCACAGACACAAACACAGATATTTTTCTAAAAATGCTTTGTTTATTCCGAAGCCTCAAAACATGTATTTCCGGTGAAATCTCGGATTCGAATTTTTGGGTTGAATGCAATATCTTCTCTACCTGCTAGATACATAATAGAGAATGTAAAAATCTACTTATATGTTTGGCAGACTTCAAACGGTAATTGTGACAACTTCACGAAGAAAAAGTTACTAGTCTAGCGAGATAAAATTCTTCCTCAACGTGAGAAGGGGAATTCATAATTCGAAAGTAACCTATTTATGTAAATTACATAGTTACTTTAATGTACGGAAATAAAGGCAAAAAATCAGACTTCTGCTTAACATTCAAGAGGGAAAGTTAAATGGCAGAAGAGGCAGCTTTTAACAAGAAAAAGTAAATAATTCACCTTTTTACGCTTTAAAGCTTTTTTACTCAAAAGATGAAAGGCTTCACTAAAACTTCCTGAGCTACACAGAGTGAGAGAGAGAAGTTCCTAACTTGTGATGCCTGTTAAAAATATTATTACTAATGAATTCTGTACATTCACTGCATATTATAATATATAAATTAAGCTTCTTGTTACTTCCTTTGAAGCGTTTAAATTAAGTTTCTCACATAATACTTACTGAAAAATGTCTGTCTGTTAAGAGAAATTAAACCTACAGTGTACTTGGGCGTAGTTCAAATAGCTCGCATTCCTGCTAAACTAAAACCTGATATCTACATACTAAGACATGGCATTCTAATCTAGGCTTCCGAGTCTTTAGGTAGTCAGAAAATAAAGGAATGTTAGTCATCCTTCAGAGAGCTTCTGCTTCAGGGAAATAACTATATTATTTTATACTACTAATGTTCCCTAATATAAATACAGAATATACCAGGGTTATGTATGAACACGTTACATGTTATGTAACCCCTCCAAAAAGCCACAATTAGGAAATAAAAGAATCGATACGAATATCCATAAAAATGAAGAAAAACTCGGGGATATGGAAGAAACCAACCACCATTTTTTCACTTTTAAAATTTTTGAAAGGGTCTGTGGTAATTGGCAGTAATTAACCTTCCCTAAGAAAATCAAATCACATAAAGCATGCGAGATCATCTGTGCTAAATACTCCTCAAGGTTTGAACCTTATAAAAACAAAATATATTCATAAACAGACCAAGTATATGTCCTCACAATAAACAACAAAACACTTAGGAGAAAAATTTGGCAATAAAAACTTTATGAAAGAAGGAAGTAAGCTATTGAGTGTTTAACGAGTACTCAATTAGCCCGAAGTGTAACCTTACATAACTTTGTGTTTTCCGGATAAGTGAAAATCACGAGAAACACAGGTAAAGCAAAACCCTGGGATTAGTGAAAGGCAGATATGGCATACATTATGAAATTGATGAAAGAGTTAATAAAATGTATTTACTTGTTTATGAGATTACCCTTGAAAGAATTTTAAACTATACCGAATGAACCAGAACCCCATTGATTTTAAGATTTAAATGATTTCAGTCAAATTATGTAATATGTAAATTCAATAACAGCCCGCCTTGAAGCAATATGTGTATGTATTACGTAATTCAATAATGTAGGAGCTGTGAGAAATAGGTCAAAAGTTGCTAACAAAGAGGTAATAATGAGGTAACCTAGAGGCAATAATGAGTTTGAGAGTTTAACAATACTACTTCTGATTCTTGGAAGCAATAGTGTAATTTTAGTGACAGTTTATAAAATAGCCAATGAACAACCAGAAAAAGCTTTAGTTAAATGAAGGTATTCCATTGGAGTAGGATTGACCAATCAGAAACTGAAAAGGAGAAAATTTTACAAATTTAGAGTTCAGTTGGTTGCAGACAGTGTTACTAACCAGACGCAAAAAAAGTGTCCTCAAGAAATTTAATACGTATTCGTGTGAGACGAAAAATAGTTTACGTATTAAAAAGTTCAAGTATTTAATAAAAGCATCTCAAAGCTCTCTCTCTATATCAATGAAGTGTTATTTAAATCGTATCAAGCATTAATAAAAAGAGTGAAGTAAAATTATAATCTGTGTAAGCTTACATTCTTAGATGCACTACAACACTGCCAAGAGAAACGTGTCTCTAACAAGAAGACTGACGTAGCCGAGGCAAAAATAAATAATTAATACTTAAAGAAACAGTCAAATTACAATGTTAATATTTTTTTAAACTTGGGGCAAAGGTCACCTGAAAGTAAACTTGGGGCAAAGGCCACCTGAAAGTACATTTGGGGCGAAGGCTACCGGAAAATTTTTACCATACGTGCGGCTGCAACAACTTCAAGTGTTCGGCTCCCCAGCATTTGAACTATAATACAACAATATGTGGAGCTAACAAAACAACTTCTTCACCATCGACAAACTTTCAGGGGTTGTTCAGTAATACCTTCCGAGTATTCTGGTATAAATAATCCACGGTCTCCGGCGGCTCGTTACAAGGTAATTGTGTTTCGTTTGGTTCCTTGCCCCAATTAGATTTGGTCTGTATTGCACTGAAAATACTGCACAACAGTGCAAATGTCGATATGCGCTGTCTGTGTTGTTTGTAAACAGTTTCCATTCATCCATGGTACCTGCCGTTGGCAACAATAATGGCCTCTTTAATCTTTAACGGTTCGGTTCTGTGTAGGGTTTTGTTTTTCCGGCAGTGTTAACAGCGCGTTAAAAGTGACACACAGCAGTATGGATAGGTTTACTGATGAAGAGTTGGCCGATATACAATTCGTGTATGGGTTCACTAAATGCAATGGAAGAGTGGCACAGCGAACGCTATGCTGAGCTGTCCCCGCACCGACGGCACAGTACTTTTGCATCTGGACATAGGCGCCTACGAGAAACTGGATCCTTTCATGTTGGAAAGGAAGATACTGGTCGTGCGAGGTATGCCAGAACATCCGATCTGGAAGAGAATATGTTACACGCGACTGGTGACAATCCTGGAACTAGTAGTTGGCGCGTTGCACGAGCTCTGAACACAAGTCAATCAATTCTTTTGAGAGTCGTGCACGAACAACTATGACACTTGTATCATCAAAAGAATGTACAATCATTGCAGCCAGCGGACTTTCCATTTCAAGTGCAGTTTGCAAATTGGTTTGGACAGCAATGCGCAGAAAGCCACAATTTTCCTACTTTGGTGTTTACAGACAAGGTCAAGTTTACAAGAGAGGGTATGTTCAAAAGCAGGGACAGCCATGTATGATATTACGAAAAATGACACGCACTTTATGTCGATCCTATCAATAGCAGTTTGCTGTGTATGGGTTGGTACTGTTAACGATTTTGTGATTAGACCATACGTACTTCCTGATACGCTGAACGGAGTCAAGTACAAGACGTTCCTTCAACATGTCCTCCCATAGTTCCTAGAAGATATGCCAACGAGATTCGTTAGCTTATGTGGTTTCAACATGACGGGGCGCCGGCACATTTTGCACTCGATGTTGGTTACCACTTGATGTACAGTTTTGACAACAATGAATTGGTCGCGAAGGTCCTGTTCCATGGCCAGCACGGCCACCAGATATGACACCAATGGACTTCTTTTTCTGGGGGCATGTGAAGAGTCCAGTTTACGAGACCTCGGTCGATACTCGCATGGACCTGGTTACTAGCCGCGGAAGTAGTACGCCAAACTCCTGGAATGCTTGAGCGTGTAAGTCGGTGGTGCGTGGCTGTCCACTCTGCCGTGATCATGGTAGTCGACATTTTGAACAATACCTGTAAAGGAAAGTTCTGCATTTGTTACGTACCGCACTGTACACTGACATATCAGACTCAACACACCATGATAAAAGTGTACGGTTTCGTCTGCGGGATATTGCATTACTCTGTGTTGTGCGTTGTACGTTTTGGTTATTGCATATTATACAGGCTTCTTCACTGTTAGGAACGCATTTTCACAGAACAATGGTAATTGTGGTAACAAACCGAATAAATCATAATTACATTATTACCGTGTAACAGGCCGCAACCTCTGAAAGTTTGTCGCTGCAGTTCCGGCTCATCCTGTATATTTTGCTTATTATAGCATTTAACTATAGCATTTAATGGTATATAAAAGTGCTTTAGCAATACAAATGAAATTCCAGCTTTTTTACTTTCTCTACTGCGTAGGGGAAGTATTGTATTCCACCCAAAAATTCGATACCGAGATTTCACCAAAAATATAGGTTTTGAGACCCCCTGAATCCAAAAAAAGCTTTTTTGGAAACATGTCCGGATGTGTGTCTGTGTGTGTGTGTCTGTGAACAGCATAACTCAGTTGGATAAACACCAAACTTGGTATTTAGGTTCAGTATCTTCCAGAGATACGACACGAAGGTTTTCAAGAAAATCCCCCACCCCAGATTACCCTTTACATGGAAATGTTTTCGAAAATTTTAATTTTCTCAAAAATGGCTCTAACGATTTTGATTAAAATATCATATGTTTAAAATATTTTCATGACAAATGTATATCTCGAATTTTCTGGGAATGTCTCCAAAAGTATTCTTCATTGTGAACGACTTTTGCATAACTGGTAAACCATAAGAGATAGACAAAATTTACTACAAAAAATGTAGATCGCGTTAAAATACACAATTTATGTCATACACATTTTTGTTGTTGAGTGAACCATTTTCGAGATATTGCTTGTTATTCCCTTAAATTTTCCAATACCTACAGATTTTTAATCCCGTTTTGTAAACTTAACACTCAATTTCCTTTTAAGATTTCTGTAGTGTATATGACAACTCATAGCAGTAACGGCGTATTTAAATCTGGCATAAATATAAAGAGTACCTTCAAAATTTCCGGTTTAAAAGGCTATAAGTATTGTGCACCACACAATATTTGATAAATAATGCACAATGAAAAATGCGTCCTAAAAATCAATATAACCCATGCACGTAAATCATTACTAATATATCCGCATAAAATAAATAATTAATGATATAAATTGGAAATAAGCGTTCATTAAGGGGAAGAGTTATGCTTACAAAAATAATATTCCGGGTGTAAATTAGAGGAGGATGCTCCACGTTTAGGCGCCAATTTGAAGCTGTATTGTAGTTCCACTGTTGGGGACCCAAAACTTGAAGTAGTTGCAGCCCCACGTACGGTACAAAGTTTCCGGTGGCCTTCGCCCCACGTTCACTTTTCGGTGGACTTCGCATCACTTTTTTTTAAAAAATCAACTTCGTATTTTTTTACGTTTCTTTAAATATTACATAAGTGTGTTTGTCTCGGCTGCGTCAGTATTTTTGCAGAAAACATGTATCTCTTAGCAGGAGGTGATGCGGCTAAAGAATGAAGGCTTACACAAATTATAATTGTTTACTTTACTCTTTTATTAATCCTTCACACGATTAAATAACACTTCACTGATGTATCCTACTGTAGAGCTGTGAGATTATTGTTACTTGTACTTTTTAGCACGGTATTTTACACTTTATATTATTCACACTGTAATTAATTTTTTATGTCTCACACTGAATACGTACCGAGCGAGCGAACGAACTGCTCAAGTAAGCTATCTTCTAGCGTATGGCGTTTACCGCTTAAATTTGTAAATTTCTCCATTTTAAGTTTCTGATTGGCTAATCCTACTCCGATAAAATATATTTATTTAGCTTAAGCTTTTTCTAGTTGTTGATTGGCTATTTATAAACTGTTTTAAATATTACATTATTGTTCCAAGAATTACTAGTGGCCTTTATTAAACTTTATAATTCATTTTTGCCTCAAGGTTACCTCGTTGTTACCTCATTGTTAGCAACTTTCGGCTTCTATTCTCACAGCTCCTACATTGTTAAATTACTTAATACATTCACATAACATTATTATAAACATACATAGTAAAATAAACATAATAGAATGACTGTTACATACATGATATATATTATATTATACACATATTGCTTTAAGGGGGGTTGTTGTTATATTTTTTATTATATAATTAGACTGATATCGTTTAAGTGTTAAAAATATTGCCTCAAACTGAATAACAACGCACGAATTCTACCAATAATAGACGGTATATAAACAATCAATTTTAGATAGCAAACCTAAGGTCAGAGACAAAATAATCAGTTATGCCTTAAAATTGCTAAGGAGTTTGCACGCCATTGATCACTTCCACCTCAAATGTAAGCTATGATAAGAAAATAAATGGAGCTAATGGGAGCTTACGTCTTTAGCACAATGCATATGTTATCAGAAAGGCGCAGACATTTGAATTTCGTGGCCGAAATTCACCTAGTTTTATTTGATTTGCAGGATACATATTTTGTGTTGTGTGCGTACAATTTTAACTTAACCAATGCTCAAGTTTTTAACTTAAAATTATTTTTAATTGTAATTTACACTTTCTTGGCCTAAACAGTACACACTGAAAACTAAGTACGTACAAATGATGTAAAATGAAGTGGTAGAAGACTAGCCAAGTAACGACGAATAAAAATGTAAATTTATATGAGATCTAAGTGTTACTGAATCATTACAAAATAAGTTGTCGGTATTCTTTCAAGAGAAACTGCTCAAAACGACGACCCCTAACTTCAATGCATAGACTACATCTACGCAGAAATTATTCCTGAATCCTGTTGAGCATTCCTGGTGCGTTACCAATCTCATCACTGGCTGCAATAATACGGGTAACTGGTGTATCTTCAGAATCAATCGTGATGAATACAGCCTAGTCTGAAGATGGCCCCAGAAAAATAAATCCATGGGATTGAGATCTGGTGAATGAGGTGGCTAGGGCATGATAGGACTGCCTCTTCTGGCTGGGGAATATTCAATGGATGCTCTCGAAAGTTTATAGCATAAAGCGCAGGGGCTCTATTGTGTTGGAAATGCAGTTGAACCCAAAACTTAAGCGGCACTTGTTCGAAAAGGGCTGGTAATAAATACTCTAGAATTTAAGTATCACTACCCAGTTTAGTAGGAAGAAGGTATGATCCAATGAAGTGGTCAGAAACAACACCAGCCCACATGTTCACCATAAGCTACTGTTGGTTCTACACAGTAGCATGGGGATTTTCATATGCCCACATATAACTGTTCTTGGAGTTTAGAATTTGAAGAAATAATTGTCTTTACGTTGGAGTTGTTTGCACTATGCTTTGGGTGTTAATTTGAAGAAGATTGTTTGTTATGTAATATGCTGCTACATATGTAAAGCCGATTTGAAGATGTATTTTTGTTGTTACGCTCCAATATTTAACTCTGTTAATAAACTGCTTCTATAGATATTATTTATGTTTATGTTTGCCTCGGCTGCGCCAGTATTGTTTTAGAAACAAGTTTCTCTTAGGCAGGCAGTGGTGCGGTGCGACAAGAATGTAGGCTTACACAGATTTGAAGTTTAAATTCACTTCTTTTTATTATTCCTTGACACAAATTAAATAGCACTACACCGATATCAAGGGCTGCGAGATTCTTTAATTTAATACTTGCACTTTGTTAACGCGTATACTTAATTTTCGTTTCACACGAATACGTAATATTTCTCTAGAGAACGCTTCTTCCAACCGGTTACTACCAAGGTCTGCAGGCAACTGAACATATTTCAACCATCCAAACCCGTAGACTTCTGCATTTCAAGTCTCTGATTGGCTAATCCTAGAACAATAGAATACCTGCATTTTACTAAAGCTTTTTCTGGCTGTTGATTGGCTATTTTAAAAACTGTCACAAAATTTACATTACTGCTGCCCTAATCATGACTAGTAGCATTCAAACTCTCAAACTCATTATTGCCTCAAGGTTACTTTATTGTTACCTCATTGTTAGCAACTTTAAACTTATTATTCTCACAGCTCTTACATTATTAAATTACGTAATGCATTCACATAACATTATTGAACATGTTTACAATAATATAAGCATATGCAATGACTGTTACATACATATTGCTTCAAGGCGGGCTGTTATTGAATTTACATATTATATAATTTAATTGAAATTATTCAAGTGTTAAAAATACTGCCTCAAATTCGCCAAACCCTGGTAAACGTGGCCTCACCTGTGAACTACACTAATGAAAATAATTCCAATGGCTGCCTTTAGGTTCACTCAAAATCCGCAGGCGTAAATTAAAATCCCTCCGAGTTAAGGCTGCAACCTTTTGCAGATGGAAGGTGTGGAACTGCTCCTCGAGCAAGACACTTGTGTGGTGATGCCCATTGCACGTGCAACAGCATGGTTACTGGTTGACGGTTCCTCATGCAGTGTGTGCAGTATGTTTTCTTCGAAATCGGAGTGCGACAAGTTCGCACAGTAATCTGCTTTACTCGACACCACGCAACGACTTTCTTGCAAACGCCGATTAACAGACTCAAAAGTATCCGATGGGGATATTGTCTATTGCGGAACATTTGGTTGTAAATCTGCACAGCTATCGAAGCACGACCTCCTGCTTCGCTTGCAGAGGGTGCATATCAGGGAGTTCAGCAAAATTGCATTTTTTCTCCATGTTCCCCAAGTGTTTAGCTATTTCAACGTTGTATTGATACTGCTTTGCTGAAGGTAAATAGGAAATGAGTCATGAGTGACGTTAGTGCATTGGAGAATACAGCGGTTACCTATGGCAGAGTGAGAAACAACTGTGTCGTATGATGTTATTATCCTGCCAGGGATATCATGCTACCGATGTTTAGCGCCCGGAGACCTATAGAGCTTTGTACTATTATTTGGTTGAAAAGCGAGCAGATTTGTACCAGCTGGTTAATTGTTAGGTTCAAATTGTGCTTGTTGACATCGCCAACCGAAAACTTCAAGCCAGTGTTGGTTGAGATAGATGGTTTGTATTGAAGGAGTTGTATTATAGTTCTTATGTTGGGGAGTCGAACTTGAAGTTGGTTACAACCGCACATACAGTACCCGGTAGCCTTCACCACAAATGCACTTTCTGGTGGCCTTTGCCCAAAAAAAAGTTTAAAAAAATATTAACTTTGTAATTTTGACTGCTTCTTTAAATATTATATATTTATATTTGCCTCGGCTGCGTCAGTATTTTTTTGTTAGAGACATGGATGTCTTAGCAGGGCGTGGTGCGACTGAAGAATGTGGGCTTACACAGATTTTAAGTTTTTCTTCACTCCATTTATTAACGCTTGACACGATTTAAATAACACTTCACTGATATAGAGAGCTGTGAGATTCTTTTGTTAATTACTTGCACTTTTTAAACACGTTAACTATTTTCTCACACAAAATACGTATTAAATTTCTCGAGGACGCACCTTGCGCCTGATTAGTACTGTCTGCTGGCAACCCATCCAGTTATGAGCGCTGTCTGCAAGCAACTGACTTCTATATTTGTTAATTTTGCTATATTTCAGTTTCTGATTAGAAATTCCTAATCCAATACAATACCTTCATTTAACTAAAGATTTTTCTGGCTATTGATTGGCTATTTTATGAACTGTCACAAAAATTACTCCAAGAATCACAAGTAGTATTCTTAAGCTTTCTTACTCATTATTCACTCAAGGTTACCTCATTGTTAGCAACTTTTAACCTATTTTTCTCACAGCTCCTACATTATTAAATTACGTAATACATTCAGGTAACATTATTACATGTATACAATAATATAAACATATACAATGACTGTAATATACTCTTTATGTATTGTTACATACCCATATTGCTTTAAGGCGGGCTGTTATTGAATGTGTATATTATATAATTAAACTAAAATCATTTAAGTGTTAAAAATACTGCCTCATGATTTACAACATTTCAGGCCTAGATATGAGAAAACGCAGCAGTAAGTGATACATTGTGCATTACGCATTATGATAATACTTCGACTATTTAAGGGATGAGCATATCATTGTTCCCAGGGTGGGGGGGAAAGAGAGAAAGAAAGAGAGAGAGAGAAAGAAAGAAAGAAAGAAATAGAGAGAGAAGAGAAAGAGAGAAAGTTCACCCATTCCAGACCGGAACTTCAGTTCGCATGCTTATTCTAGTCCACAGCCGACCCGTCTAATTGCTCGGCCACAATACAGCTATAGGGATCTTCCTACGCTTGTTTAGCCGTTCCCCACAACCGGAGTGGCGTGTAGCCATATGTTATGTCCACACATTCTGCAGTTTTTGTAAAGGCAAATTTTAGAAGTGCTTATTCAGAGAGTTAAAAGACAGGCTTAACTAAATCCTTAACGAGCTGTAGTCGCTTATAATATATAATATATTCACAATTTTGGTTCTGATTTGGATTTATTAACCCCAGTCTCTTATTACTTTGAATACACATGACTCGGTAACTTGGCTTCGTAGACCATTGGCTTCTCATCTCAAATTGATTGACTAGGAATCGTCCACTGCCAGTAAAAATCCTGCGGTCTTGTTTATTTACAGCCAATATAAAGGTTGCATCATCGTACAGAAATACGCTAGTCGTAAACGCTTGGTTCAAGACAAACTAACAACTGAAGTTGTTTCCAAAACCCACCATATACATTTTTTGTGAGTTTTCTTTATTGGATATTATTCAGATTAGTTAACATCCCATACTGACCGAGAGATGCTTCTAAAACACTTTATCTCCTGTAATTGTAATGCAAACACCGTTTGCATTTCCATTATCCTTATCCTGTCGCTGTACATTGCATTAATATCAAGATCTGCGCACATCTTCAACCGAAAGATCTAATAGATAAAATGAAAAGTTACAATATTGATAAATGTGGCAGAGCAAAGAGGACGTTACTTTACATTTAACCTCATGAACAAGAATCAAAATCATGAAGATATAAAAGAATAGGCTGAAAACAGTTTGAACCAAAAACCATAAACCATTTCTCTTACGTGCGAATTACTTTAAAACTCGACCAATTTATACTATATCTTTCACTTTTTAACTAAGTATACATATATTGCTACATATAATTCTTTAACTGTAATTCATACTTAAAATAATTATAAATGACAAAAGCTCCTCACAAGTTGCCAGAATAAACGGTGCTATGATTTTCTTGAATAATTAAACATTAAAATAAATAGTCAACTTCTTCGAAAATGTACACTGATTTATTTTTCGTATTTAAGACGATGCAATACTGAAAACGCTATTTTATAAAGCTTTCAGTCAATTTGGCTGAAAATTTAACCTGAAGTTTGTCTTATGAAAACATTCTTCTGTAAGACAGTTATGACTTACTTAATTAGCTTAACCTCCTCGAATGAAGGGTTTACACCCTAGGACTTACAACCGTGCCGAGGGTCAGAGGAGCAGATGAAAATTCAATCAGAGAATGGAGAACCCGGAACTGGGGTTCGGCCTATAGCCAGGTTTGAGAATGAGGGAAGAAGATGATATGAAATGAAGGCAAACGGATGAAAGGAAGGATGATGGAGCAATTGGTGGAATGAACGGCGAGAGAAATCAGAGAAAATACGCCCAGATGCCGCTTCGTCCACCGCAAACCCCACATACGGGTCCCTGGGATCGACCCCGGGTCGGCTTGGTGCGAGGCGAGCGATGTAACCGCTCGGCCATGGCGCCGCCACGGAAGCATACACTGGCTTTAAACTTCGCTTTAATATCGGTTTTAGCTTTCAAATTGTGTTCCAAAAATGAGTTGACCTATTCCAAGTGTTCCCCAGAGAAAAATTTAAAAAATAATCTCTCCTTTAAACAACCAGAGTTTCATCTCTTCATAGCTCAAAAAATGTCGTATATTAGTTTTAATTCAAAAGAATATAATGTTTACACACTCAAGATTGTAAATGTCCAATTTTACATAAATTATTTGCTTTAAAATAAATACGAGTAACTCAAAATAGACAAGAGCATATAAAATTTATATGGCAGTTTTGATTATTTCCGGTTCCATAATGTTGATGAGAAAATCCAGAAGAGCTAGTGAAAATTCTATTTGTAGAACATATGATACAAGCAAACGATCCAAAAACTCAAATCTTAAGACGGAAGTCATTTTAATTTCAGATTGATACTTTTACATACAAGGGAAAATATCCACAATATTAAAAGTGAATATTTTGGACGCTTAATCCTAAAGTTAATTTTCCCGTGATATTCAGGAAGTTTTAGTGGTGCATTCCCTTGAACGATTTCCACACGTTTTCTAGGACTTTCACCGCTTCCATCTGCCATACGAGTTCCAGTCGTAAAATACACCCTGTTTCTTGCGCGCAATAATTATGTATGCTAGAAGAATAAACTTTAGTAGTTCAGAACCACTAACTAATAGTGGTTTGAGGTTCTGGATTACTAACGACACCAACTTTGTATTAATGTCAACTACGTGACAAAAGTTTATTCGGCCCAGCCAACAATCTTAATTTTGCCTGCTATGCTGTGTAATGTTGGCATGTTAAATATTATGTTTAAAAGTGATATAATCTAAATTTTCAACATCATTGTGGCAACGATAGTATCTGCAAGCCCATCAATTTGTGCTAGAAAGAGAATAATTTTATGTTTTTAAATTCTACACCCTCGTGATCACTGAAAGATTGCCTTTTTACGTAAACAAGGATTTTTTTAAATGAAAGAAAATTAGTTTTAGTTTTTTGCAGAAAAATGTATATTGATTAAAACTGGGATTCTTTTTATCCAAATAACTTTTTAGAGTACTGCAAATACTTGCTAAACCTCACACATTTCACAGCAAAAAAGCCTGCAGAGTGAGTGTAGACAGATCCTGTTTCCCGTTGGCTTTTCGCTTACTCACACACACACAAATATAGCACACGTGCACATTCATGTTCTACCACGCTAAACACATTTTATAGCACATAAGAAAGGTCTCTTCGAAGCTGCAACTCACTGGCCTGGTATACGAAGATAGTCCAGCAGGTTGAAGTACCACCGAGAGGTTCTGTGCAGTGAGACAGGTGCAGGGAGTGTGGTGAAAAGTTGTTCAATGGCAATTCTTTGTTTGGATAGAACTACTAAACGTGAAATACATGAAAGTTTATGAGGTTTGTAAGGGTTCAATCCCCCTTGTCAACTTCTTACTTATTCAAACCTTTAATTCCAAATAAAAAAATTAAAAATTTAAAGATGGATAACAATTTTTGTTTCATTGTTTCACAAAGATACTCATTTAGGTAACTGTTGACGTAATTCATAATGTAATTTTTAACTGTTTAATTATCTGGGACTACCTCAGCCCCCAAAGCAATGAAACAAGCTTATCTCTTTTCCAAATATTTTCTTAGGTGCATAATGCGGATTTCGAAAGCAGGCACCTCTAATAAATTCTAGAATAATTGTACATTATTATAAATGTTATAAAATGCCTCATACTAAATAGCTATAATTATTATATAAAAATAAGGATATACTTTCGAACATGTGACGCGAGAGACGCGAGAAATTTCCAGTCCAAAGGTTCTCCAACACGCATGCGCAAGCAGACTGAAACGACCGATGACTGTCAGTTTTATTGCTTCTCGCATAGCAGCCAACATGTGCTTCATTTGTAACAACGTAACCAACCTCTGAAAAAAAATCCTATACATGTGCACAACAATCTGAAAGCGATTAGCAACAGGACACTTTTGAAAAGTCCTGATCACGCTTTCTCTCGGATTTTATTGCTTTACAATTGGGGTCGTGCAGTGAAGTAGAATTTATCGTAGTGTGAGAAGCAAAGTTTGTATGTTCTTGGATATATTCTTGCAAATAATAACACTTTTAGAAACGGTTCATCCAATTAATAAGACGGATCTGTCGGTTTACCTCAATGATACACAGAACACATACGTGCTGACATTTGTCAGTATTTGTGGCACCTGACATCAAGAACCGTTCAGCAGACCCTTTCCAGGAACTAATGAAAGACATTAGGCAGGTCTAACCTTGATGTAGTGAGTAGGTTTAGTGATTAGATAAAGTTTAAGCTAGGCATAGTTCAATTTACGAGTTAGAGCATGCATAGCTAGTCAGTATAATTTAGGAACAATGTGCATAAATATAGTTAGTGTAATTTAGTGACAGAAAATAGTGTTGGCTGCATTACTATGAGTGACGCAACATGGAGAATTTGCCCGCCCTGCATTCTTCTCTATGTTTACTTGCGTAGTAAGTAAATAAATAGTTATAAGGTTTAAATTATGATAATAAAACGTTTTCCAACAAGAAATCATACAAATAAATAATTCTAAATACATATTACACCTAAGAATGTGAAGCTGTACTTCGAACAAATGTGCCACAGACATCGGGCTCAGAAAAAAGTCTCGCGTCACATGCTGTAAAGTTTATTATAATTATTACAAAATGGGTCGTACATTCTACATATAACGTAAAATAGCATACTTTTAGTGAAAATGTAGGCAGACATCCTAGAGACATTATCTATATTGTAAAAAACATTATAACATGTGTTGATAAATGACATATTTTAGAAGTGCATTTCCTCCATATTGCTTCTTTGAAGAGCTCCAGTTCTGCAGCTAGACAAAATCAGCCGAATGACAAATGTCTCCAGTGGGACAAGGAACTTCAACACAATCTCTCTTGTGGATGTCTGCCACCCTCAGCTCGCATGCAGTACATCAGGTGTACAACTCTTTCAAGTTTCCTTGGAATTGCCAAAGTTTTCTCATCCGAAGAGGGATTATTGGAGTGCGCGCCCTTTCTCTCCACAGTGGTTACACTGAACTTCCAAACTTTCCTGTAACCTTGAGATAAAGCTTCATGCTCCACTTTCAGAACTCAAATTGCATTCAGATATATGGGATATGCGTTCAAAGAGACATTAAAATCCATGTTTTAAACAGAGAAAATCTGTTAGAAAAAGCTGATATTTCAAAATATGCAGAGACTTACTTATTTTGCTACTCTTTTCTAACATATGTCATACAAACCGAGGACTACTCAGCCATCTTATAATTATAACTTCTGAATATCTGGTTACTTAATAGCACCTTATGATACAAAAGTGTCATTCAGAATGTACGTGTAGTTGTATGTAGAACCTTTAGCAAAGAACCCCTTATTAATGGGAACCCAAGTAATAACTGCAGAATTTGAGCTGTTGCATTTAAAAACTCCAAAATTATTATCCTTGTGGTCATGATATAGCAATATTATACACCTTTCACTATAAATTAATATTTTCACTTCTTTTTATATATTCGTAATTTTTACTTTCTCTACTACGTATAGTAAGTAGGGGAAGTATTGCATTCCACCCAAAAATTCGATACCGAGATTTCACCGGAAATACATGTTTTGAGACCTCCTGAATCCAAAAAAAGCATTTTTGGAAACATGTCCGTGTGTGTGTCTGTGTGTGTGTCTGTGTGTCTGTGTGTGTGTCTGTGTGTGTGTGTCTGTGAACAGCATAACTCAAAAACTAACAGTCGGATAAACACCAAACTTGGTATTTACGTTCAATATCTTCCAGAGATGCGACACGAAGATTTTCAAGAAAATCCCCCCACCCCAGACTACCCTTTACATGGAACATTTTTCGAAAATTTTAATTTTCTCAAAAATGGCTCTAACGATTTTGATGAAAATATCATATGTTTAAGATAATGTCATGAGAAATGAAATGTATATCTCGAAATTTCTGGGAATGTCTCCAAAAGTATTCTTCATTATGAACGACTTTTGCATAACTGGTAAACCATAAGAGATAGACAAAATTTTACTACACAAAAAATGTAGATCGCGTTAAAATACACAACTTATATCATATACATTTTTTTTTGTTGAGTGAACCGTTTTCGAGATATTGCTTGTTATTTCCTTAAATTTTCCAATACTTATACTTTTTCTCAAATTCGTTATTCATTTTTTTTATGTCCTGGACATGCAAAGAGAATGGAATGCGCCACATAGCAACCAGCGATAAAATATTTGACTATCGCTTAACAGCTACCATATTCCCCTTGCATCTACAAGAAAATTACAAATAAGATTGACATCTTGATATCTCGATTAATATGAAGCATATGGAGAATAGGCGTTTGTAAAAATAGATTGTACAAGAGTAGAGAAAGTCATGTGAGTGTAACACATCAGATTTTTTTTACTGTTTTCATTTCCACAGAAAACACTACTACCACCTTAAGATTTAAAATATTATACTAAACTGTGCTAATCATGTTTATAAACTATCCTATACAACAGCTGGCGCATATTTGTTTTACAGGTTCCTTGCTTGTTTAAACGAATAAAATGCCTATCCTAATGCAAGATAGGGATAGGTTTAGGAGATCCAACGGAGGGGGACACCTCGCGAGCTGCGAGCTGCGACCTGCATAGATGTATTGCGGCTACCACACCCAGGGGAAGGGATGAGGTGAAGGAACCATAGGCCACAAAGACGCGCGAAAGTCCCTAATATTTCTAAGATTGCGGATCCGTTCCACTGGTGGAGACCGGAGATAGAGCGATGAATGCCCATCAATCAATCATTCCTCTGCTATCCACGTGGAATACTCCTTCCATTGAGCATGCATCTGCGATAACTGTCCGGCACAGCTATATGCCACGAAACTTAGAAGCACACCTGAAACATGAGAAAGAAATGGAATGAAAGGGAAATGATGGAATAGAAAGGAAATCGTGGTGAAGAAGAAACCATCCCAGTATTCGCCTGCCCTCCCCGGGTACCACGAAAATCCCATGAGTCAAAGCGGTCGGTCCCTGGGGATCGAACCCGGGACCTTCCGAATGCTAGTCGCACACGTTACCCGGCGCCACCTCAGTATCCTAATGCAATACTAGGAACAGTACATATACAGTGCTTTTCCTTCACACTGTGGCCACCGCACGGATCCTCGCGCGCCGGCCGCTGTAGCTCGGACTCCCGCCGAAACAGCTATTATATACCCGCATCCGCTACAGGTTCTCATAATTACAATTACGATTACAGTAATAAAAACACAACCCTTATCATAAGAGATGCTGTAAATGTTGTTCTCTATCCGCACATTCCTAGCATCTCATTAGGAAATTTTCATTTTCACACTGGAGAGTTCAATATCCGAAATTGAGTGAATTTCTCGCCTGAAGTTTTCTTTTAATTCTTACAATGTATGGGGGTTTGTTGCATGCACCTTATTTTTAATGAGATCATCAGAGTTGGTTAAATTTCTGTAATCGGATTTTGAGAAGTTATAGAGTAATTGACTCAGGTGTAATATTCTTCTCTGACGAGGCATGGTTCCATTTATACGACTATGTTTCGTCGCAAAATAACATGTATCGGAGTACAGAAAAACTCGATTTTACACACGACATTCCCTTGCATGACCGAAAATTGGTGTGCAGTATATGTATACAGGATAACAGGACCTATATCTTTTGAACAAACAATTAATGAGAGAGGTACAGGAATGACTTGCATCACTTTTGAACAGCTGACCGACGTTGAATGTCAGTATGGACATTTCCAATAAGATTTGCTACCGCGCACACAGCTGATGGATGAGTCACTAAATTTAATTAAGAGATTTTTGAAGATAGGGTAAATAGTGAAGAATTATGGCCTTCAAAACTCCCTGAATTAGCTATATGGCGTAACTTGAAAAATAAACTGTATGCAAAAAAAAACCCATACATTGAAAGAATTAAAAGAAAACACCAGACGAGAAATTCATATCTTTAGATATTGAAAATTTCCTGAAAATATAACAGAAATGTGTGGATAGAGAAGGTCAATACTTCCAACATCTTTTATAAGCTATGTTTATTATCACTACACTTGTAACTGTGAATATTAGAACTTGAGGCGGTTGCGGGGATATTATAACGGTTTCGGCAGGAGTCCGAGCTGCGGCGGCCGTGCGGTGACCACAGTGTAAAGAAACCACACCTTGTATAAGACATTTAAATAAATATATTTTGAGTCTTAGGGCTGATACCTATACCAACTTTTCTTCTTCATGTAACCCAGTAACATTTTCTCATGCATTTATCTGAAGGGAAAAAAAATAAGTGTGACAGATATGCTGGTAAGTTTAAAGGAGGCAAAAGTTAAAAACGTTAAAATTGGGAAAACTGAAGTTGAAAGTTTAGGTGTACAGTCAACTGCACGGAAACGCGCCCAGGATCTTGGGGTTTTATTTTGTAGTGCTTTTCTTTATTTAATATTGCTAGAAGCTGTTCCACACGGCCCTGGGCGAGCCAATCTCTTAAGGTTTAAATTAAAGTTCGACACATATGCATAAGCCTATGAACAAAGGTCAGGCCTAGGTGAGTGGCGAAAGAGGAGGAGTAAACTCGCTTACATTTAGTCGTCACCGCAGCTTTGGGAGGCATTCTACTGCCTTCACAAATGGAGTATGTGTAGCAAGGATGAGGTGTTTGTATCTGTTCATCTTTTCGCACATGCAGTGGCGTCCTGTTTTACGTGCACAATGTCCAAGATTGTTCGCGCGCACACACACACACACACATGTTCCCACATTTCATAACAATGTTCCCAAAGAGCGACGAGTGATTCAGTGCCTAGACGACTAAGTCAGGTATTGAACAAGAATTGAGATTGGACATATTATTAAAATAATGCCTAGGAAGCGTGTTCCTGTTTGAGATTAAAATTACAATGTTTTACATTAGTTTTACAAAAGTTTTACATTATGTTGCATTAAAGATTTTTTTCGTGGAGATATTATGTAACACAGGGTTTTATTTAGTTATATATTTAAACATAAATTTTGTATAGGGTAATATTCTTGAAAACAGAGCCTTATGCCACTTTAGAAACTAATAAAGCACTATGCAGGAGACATTAGACGTAGCTTTTATCTTAGACTGATATACAAGTTAAACAAGTTTAAAATCTTCATGGAATAAACATTAAAAGTTAACGATTCTTATATCCTCATTATCGCCCTACATAATTATATATGAATGATGTCTACAGCTACCATAACTACAAATTAAGAGAGATTTTTTATGATTTTTCACTTATGCTAAATATAAAAACTCAAAAATTGTATTAAGTAATTTCGCTGTTCTCAAAACGGAATGCCTGTAACTTTTAAGCATAACAAATACGATTGATGTGCTGTCTTTAAGTAGAACGTGTGTACTAGAGAAGTGAAAATTGTCGATAATTGTTCCCAAACTCGTCCGGTTTTATGCGAGACCGGTCCCATTCTAAACAGGCGAGCCCTGACCGAAGTTCTCAGAGCTCGGCGGGAAAAGGAAAACTCGACCTTTCTCACACGGATCAAACAAAAAGCTAAACATGTAACAATTATATCTCTGACACTCCCCAAAATGTATTGAGTAATGGGTGATAAAAGGCTTTCCTTTTCTGTTTTATTTATTTATTACTATTATTATTATTATTATTATTATTATTATTATTATTATTATTATTATTATTATAATTATTATAACAATAAGTATGCGAATGATGGAAGTTGACCACATAGGCTCAAAAACTTTTTACCTGTATATGCTTATAGTTAGATATGAACCTTCTAGTTCACAATATCTGTTACGTAACAGCGATGCGCAGAAATGGTGTCAAAGTGCTTTGTAAAGATCCTTGAAGTTTAATTAAAAGAGTCTTTTAAATTTCCAAAGTTCTAGTTTCCGTTTTCTGTTTGTTCTAAGGTTCAAGACATTTCAAACACATTTTGTCACATTCTGCTGCCCTACCTAGAGGGCACACATAACTTGCGGTGTGGTGAGGTTGCTAAAAGACGGTTTGCACGACACACTCGTGATTAGCTGTAGTTTCTGCGAGCGTTGAACTACAATAAATTAAGTAAAATGCCAAATATTTTGTTTTGAAGAAGGTATTTTGTTGTATTGAAGGAGTTGTATTGTATTAGCTCCACGTATGGACGCCAATTTTGAAGGTGGTTTTTGTTTCGCGTATGTAAAGTCAGTTTGTAGATGTATTATTTTTCAACTGTTGGGGAGCCGAACTTGTAGTACGTTATTGCAACAGCACGTATGGTACCTGGTTTCCGGTAGCCTTCACCCCAAATGTATTTTCAGGTGGCCTTTGCCCCAAGTTTAAAAAATTATTAACTTTGTAATTAAACTGTTTCTTTAAATATTTAATATTTATGTTTGCCTCGGCTGCATTTGTATTTGTTAGAAACATGGAAGTCTTGGCAGGGTTTTGGTACGAATGAAGAATGTAAGCTTACACAGATTTTAAGTTTTAATTCTTCTCCTTTTTATTAATCCTTGATACAAATTAAATAGCACTTCACTGATATCGACAACTGTGAGATTCTTTTATTTTATAGCTGCACTTTTTAACACGTAAACTATTTTTGTCTCACACGAATACGTATTTAATTTCTCGAGGACACATCTGGCGTCTGGTTAGTAACTCTGTCTGCAGGCAACTGACTTCTAAATTTGTAAAATTTTCTGCTTTTCAGTTTCTAATTGGCTAATCCTACTCCAAGAGAATACCTTCAGTTTACTAAAGGTTTTTCTGGTTGTTGATTGGCTATTTTATAAAATGTCACTAAAATTACACTATTGGTTCCAAGAATCATAAGTAGTATTGTTAAACTCTCAAACTCATTATTGCTTCAAGGTTACCTCATCGTTAGCAACGTTTAACTTATTATTCTCACAGTTCCTACATTATTAAATTACGTAATATATTCACATACCATTATTACACATGGATACAATAATATAAGCATATGCAATGACTGTTACATACATTTTACAAATTATTACAAACACACATTGCTTCAAGGTGGGCTGTTATTGAATTTACATATTATATAATTAGACTGAAATTATTTAAGTGTAAAAAATACTGCCTCAGTTTAAGGAATAAAAACCTTGTGTTAATTTTAAGAGAAACCATTTTAGAAATAGTTTCAATTATGAAATGCGTTTTACAGGAAGAGTTTCGGGCATCATTCACCTTATAAAAAGAAATTTCATCTGTATTTCCCATGAGCTTATGAGAAACAAATGAACGTTTACGGACGACGCATCAAAATAAACTCGAACCTCGAAAGTGTATACAATAGGGAATTTCTCAATGCATGCAGAACATGTGGCGTGTACACATCGCCGTTATTTTATTTGCAGAATCAGGTTGCTATCCACAGCAAGCAACAGACAACTTTACTGTATATCACAGCAGCAAATAAATTATGAAACTAACAGTATCCAAACTATTCCATGGAATGAACCGGTGTGACAAATAGGTTGCGAAACCGAGGAACTACATTATTTTGTAAATGAATGAGTCATTAATTTTCTCTGCGGGAGACTAATGCCCTTTCGACCCCAAAAAAATCACAACGTAATGAGGGCTGCAGAACGACACCTGCAATGCTCGTTCTTTGTTCCCAGGAAATGGATAGAGAGAGAAAGCACTAGTGAAAGTTAATCGATTTCGTGGAGCAAACTTTTCACGAGTGGCTTCGAATATAGAATGGACAAAATTTCATTTCCCGATTAGGGTTAACATACTAGCTGTTGTTCCCTGGGAACTAGTCCAGTTCCCAGAAAACAAATATCCGGATGTTTTATGGGAACGGCTAGGAATTTCACTACAATGGTGCAAGGGAAATACTTGTAAAACGTTTTCAGTGTGTATACGTGGCTGAATAGGCAAGTTTGTATCACGTAAACGATAAAGACCTTTAAATTTCATTTCCGCGCACTTTTTTTAATGTTCAGGGTATTAAGTTCCAAAAACGTGATTTTCTACACGAACTGCCTCCTCCTCACGATGAAATTAAAATAAAATCTTTCTGATGACTATGTTAGATATCTCAACATAACGCACAAAACTACCATGAAAATTTTGTACTGATTTCGTTTAAAGAGAAAATATGATCATCAAATTTTGCTCTTAATGCGTCTTATTGATTTAAAAACTAATGACTCCAAAACCTTTAGCAGAAGAGAATATTTATGTCAATTGACGTATTCATTATTCGGAGTAAGGCCTATCATGTAGAACATTTGAATACTGAGTGTGCTGAGAAAAATATGTGCTAAAATAAATCTTAAAGAGAAAAGTATTTTAATGGGAATCCTTATAAAGCTAAGTGTCTACATTAATAAAAATTAAAATGGGATTTGAAGTTACAGACTGGTTTTTGGTAAGACACACAAAACTGAAATGTAATTTTTGCGAGATTTCCACAATATTTTCAATTGTGTGATTCTTATATTACTTACCTCAATAAAGAATTTGAGGAAGTTTTGCCCAAGCACGTGAAGAAAGATCAGTAAGAATCAGAACTTGACATCCGGTGTGCCCTACAGAAACTGGGGCTACAAGTACACGTAAACAAAGCTAAGACAATGTGCACTAGTCGGCCAGGATATGAGTGTGCTTGTAGGAGGGCGCCAGTGTTTTTGTTGGCAATCCTTATGTCATCAAGGTTAGAGACCAGAGGGGGAGTGAGGGGCAGCGGAGTGTACAGTTACACAACAAAACAATACTACATTTTGTAGGCCTCAACCTCCCTAGTAAATGCAACTCAGAACTGTGAATGTTTTCCTTACCTAACTGTCCTTCCGATGTCCCACCTGCTTGTTCTGTAACTGTTAAGTTCCTCTTTCCACCGCACGGCTCATATCGTGGCCGACTAGTACTCATTGACAGTACTACTGTAGTAGTAGGAGGTATTTGTTTACATTGAATAGCGGTCGCTTAGGCACCAAAGGCCCTACTGACCAGTTTTTCGTCGAATTCTGCTAACGTTTACCAAGTAGGCATATTTTTCTGAAATATATTTTAGCAAACTTCTATTCCTACGTGTAGCTGGAATATTTTATTGAAGGCAGAATATGTAAGTGCACCATTGATTTTATTTTAGGCAACTCGCACAACTTCCATTTATCATTACTATATTCACTTATCTCTCTTAAAAGTATGTAAAATGTAAACCAACTTAAGCTTCTGAAAGGGCAATAAGCTGAAGCTGTAATGTGAAAAGCATTTTTTATTTCTTGAAAACACACTTAACGGTCTAAAGTAAAAATAGCATCAGTGTAGTGCAAAATATAACATACACACCCCTTAAACTCTTCGCCTTTCACATCTGTCACCTGTCCTCAAGAGTTCCTTTTATAATCGGTCACAGATGACACTCTGACGTCATAGAGCATCCAGTTGGCTGACACTGCTCTAAAGTGTTGAAATATGTTGACAATTTTTTTAACCAACCTTACCTATTATGATCTATTCTTTGTTACAACACTCATCAAGAATGCGGGATTGAACTGTCAAACTTATGACCAAGGCTGGAGAGAAATCCTTCTTTCTCCCAATCGCCAAATATGCAAATGTACGATTATCATCTATCAGCATGTAGAATAGAGATGGATATGCAACAAGAGAGGAAGCAGCAATGGAAGTCCAAATGTCATCGCGATTTCTGTTTTTCACCCTCCTACTACACTTGTGCACAAGCTGGGGCCTTCATAGTGGCCAATCGCCGTTTTCATTTCCAGAAGGTTTTAACTACCTACTTCAGTTATTCTCTTCAACATAAAAATATCTTGGATAAATTAGCACCTTAGACACTGTGCATCTAATATAGACTATTTCCAGCGAATGTAGTATAATTCAGCGGCAAGTCTGGTAAAAAGATAAGGAATTATATATGATAAGATAATTATGAAATTTAACTACCTCTGTGTTTGAATGGCTTCTCAACCAGAGGTTCTCGGATGGGGCAAAGAATTTTTTATAACCAAAATAATTCCCTATCCTCCAAAGAGTCTAGAAGTGTGTATGTGGAAGTGAATGTTTAATAGTAAAAAATTAATAAAAATCAACGCTAACAACTTGCAGTTGAGCGAGTAAAAACGCCATCAGTTTCGTTTCTTAAATTAAGGCTCCCGATGTAACTATAGAAGTTAAAAGAGGCTACGCAAATGAAAACAAAATGAAATCGTAGCGCACATAAGGTAATTATTCGTGCTGGTTTTTTTAGCAGATATGCCCTGTTTTAAAGGACAACACGTATTGGCGTATTTTCCGAAATTTTGAAAAAGAACTTTCTCTCTTTTGAAGCGGGGCACTGAAAATAAAATTCCACTTAAATCTCGCAAACTCCCCACAACTAAGTACAATTTCACGACTATAATGTACTGTCAGTTCAGCAACGTTTTACGTAGTGGGTGGGGGAACACTTCCAAGCGGGTAGGGGTTCAGCTACTGGAAGCAGGTAGTGTTTACTTAGTATACGACAAGTGAGGAGTGAAGACGCGCGATAATGAAGGACTGTTGGCTGTTTTCCATTGTATGCGTCAGGCACGGCAGGAGTTCAGCATACTGTGTACTCCTTCCACTAGCTAAAGCTTTATCTGAGAGATAAGCAACCCCACCCCACTAGCTAAACGTCACTGAACAGACAGTATGTTAATGTGCAATTTAGTCACAGTGCTTTGGGTGGTCACGGGCGTTCTGTGACTCCTGTTCCTGTTTTTGAGAATTAGTACTCCTTATCTTAATTTTTAAAGTGAAAATAACAATAAATAAATGTTTTATATTGTTGTATTATCTCTCTCGTAAATGGAATTAATAGTATGTAATACTTATATATTCATAATAAGACCCTTGAAAGATATCCGTGTACACTTTGAATACACAGGTTCTGAAAATGTACTTTTCCTACACTTGTGAAATACCGAGCGGGGTGACTCAGCGGTTACGTCTGTGGCTCGAATTCAGAAGGTCGTGGGCATGATTCCTGTGGCCAACCGTCCTGACCAATGGGTTTTTCGGGGTTTCCCCGAGTTTCCAGGCGAATGCTGGGAAGGATCATCACATCCCCCGAATTTCCTGTCCCATCATTTCATCTCCATCCTCATTCCACTTCACCTTTCATCTACTTGGTCTCTTTCAGGGTTGCAAGTGTCGGCAGGAGGTCTCGGCGTGTGCATGGCAGGAGAAACGGATGCTGTAAGTAAACCTTCGTTCTCCGGACTGGGAGCGGTTTCCGGGTCCCGGACCCCCCAGGGGACGTGTAAGCCTAAGGGAGCGGGGAGGGCAGCTGCACCAGCCAGCACCCGGGGAGTTCAAATCTGTAAATGGTAGGGACCCTGCCTCTTCCTCTGGTGCCTCCTGGTCCGGCCGCCCTCTGTCTCCTCCCACTTCATCCCTCCCTCCCGGGGCCATGTCAGGAGTATAGGCACAAAAGTTCCTCTCCGTACCTAGTCCTATTTCTATCCTATTCTATCCTATATTGTGAAATACAGCCACATCATCTGTCCTAATGCAGATGTCAACTCAGTAGGATAAAATGGTTAAAGCAATTCAGGCAGGTATATTATAAGTCATGTGGGTAATTTAAACGATCATTAATGGAAACACAGGCTATTTTGGAGGTAAACCAATCAATTATGAGCTATGTTGTCCTAAAAATGAAAATCATGTGAGACAGGGCATTTTGCTGGAAAACGTGAAATTTCTGTCAGCAAATATAAATATACAGCCTGATATTAAAGTAAGTTTTATCTTATATAGATTACGTTCAGCGTGATAAGGTTACGTTAGCTCATTTTCCAGTCTTTTTGTTTTGTTTGCATGTGAATTCCTTTTCCTTTTGCTGACAATGTACAACAGAATCTGTTCAAACTACATACAAAATATATTATTATTTAATTTTACAATGCGGTATACCCTTTCTAGACAACACTACAGAATATTCTTAATATTAGTAAAAGAAAGTATTATACTTTGACTTTACAACTGATTTTATAGTTTTTACCATGCCATACATATTTTGGAATTAATTGGTAGATGCTTATTCTCTCTAAAATTCTCAACACAAATGTTCATAAATATTAAAATTAGCTTCATTACTAATCTCCTCATTCCACCCTTATAAATCTCTTGGAAAACAATGACAAGAAATTCAATTTATGGAAGACCATTGTAGATCAGAGCAATAGCTGTTATTGTTCTCCTTAATTACAAACAAAGATTGTCAGAATTAAAAAGCTCAACAAAATTTACTTACACTGGGAGGGATTTTAATGGAAATTCCAGATTTGTTTACCTTCTAAACCAATTCTCTAGTTATTACTAAGCGGCAGCACACACTATAGCCCTTTGAAGTCTAAGCTATTATTATTTTCTCTACTACCTACCCATACCAGGCAGATGAAAAACTGTACCCATCCAAAAATTCGATATGTAGATTTCACTGGAAGTACTCGAAGGCATTTATAACTTTTAAGTCTGCGTTCAGCTTAAGTCAAACAGGAAAAGTCGATAAATGCTAAATTTAATAGCCAAGTCAGACAGTGTTTGAGCATACAAGATGAAGATTTTCAAGAAAATGTTCTCACCTAAAATTGTCCTTTAAATATAGAAACTTTCGTTCTTTATTTTCTCAAAAATGGCTCTAAAGATTGTAGCCCAAACGTATCAAGTGATAAATCAAATGCACATCTAGAATTTTCTTGAATGGTCTGGCATCAAATTTGTATAACTGGGAAACCACAGGATAAAGATAAACACTACAGGAAAAATTTAATGTTTTACACTCACACGACTTTTCCTACTCTTGTACATACTATTTTTTACAAACGCTTATTCTCCATCTACTTCATGTTAATCTATATAAACATTTGCAGAAATTATCGTAGTGCTAATTGTTTTGTAGGTGCAAGGGGAATATCGTAGGCTTTAAGCGATAGTAAAATATTTTAAAAGATAGTTTTTATGTGGAGCATTCCATTCTAATTGCATGTCCAGGACATAACAAAAATTCATAACTAATTCCTATTTGAGAAAAAGTATCAGTATTGGAAAATTCAAACAAATAACGAGGAGTACCTTGGAAATGGTTCGCTCGACAAAAAATATATGAAAATTGTGTGTTTTAACGAGATTTATATTTTTTCTGAAGTAAACGTTTGTCTATCTCTTAGGTTTACTAGTTGTGCAAAATTCATTCAAAATGAAGATGACTTTTGGGAACATCCCCAGAAAATTTAAGATATAATTTCATTTGCCATGAAAGTATCTTAAACATATGATATTTTAATAAAATTTGTTAGTATTTTTTTGAGAAAATCAAAATTTTGAAAAATGTTCCATGTGAAGGATAGTTTTGGGTGGGGTGGATTTTCTTGAAAATCTTCGTGTTGCATCTTTGAAAGACACTAAACTCAAATACCAAGTTTGGTACTTATCCGAATTTTTGTTTTTGAGTTATGCTGCTCACAGACACAGACCTTTTTCTAAAAATACCTTTTTGGATTCAGGGGGCCTCAAAACATGTATTTCTGGTTAAATCTTGGTATCGAATTTTTGGGTGGAATGCAATACTTCCCCTACTTACTATACGTAGTAGAGAAAGTAAAAATTCAGAACTTACTAAAAAACACAATTTGTGTAAAACGTTTTCGTAGTGTTAGCCGTTTTCCAAACATTCTACGTTGTGTGCTTTCACTTTTCAAAGTGCATGAAATCCGATAAATAGGAATGCGTTACGTAGAGAGTTTCTGCTCGTTAATTCACTCTTTATATTGCGTACAAATGCAGTACTTATATTACATACATAGGTTTTCGAATCAACCAGCAGCATCGCGAAGACACCGCGTTTTACAAGGTAGCTAACAAAATGTCAACGCGAGTAGATAAACACATCTTGGTTCCGTTTGGGCGCGACGGGATTCCATTAGGATTGGCAGCTTAGCATGCAGTAGTAAACAAGCTTCAATCTGAACAAGTAAACTCTTACCGTCCCTTTATTTCGGAGTAGCGTTCTTCTGATCTCTGAACTCTATGTCATCTGACGGACATGTTTGAAAGTTTGCTTTCTTCATATTTTCTATTTAGTTTTCTCTCTTTCACTTTATATTTTTTTCAGTGCAAGAACTAGTTACCATAACGAAAATATTTGAATGATATTTCAAAATATTTTATGTAATCAAGCACATTACTGCATTTGAAATCGTACCTGGGTAAAAATATACCACGAAAAACGTAACCTGGGTAGCAAAATTATTACTTTCTCTACTACGTATAGTAGTATTGTACTCCACCCAAAAATTCGATACCAGATTTCACCGGAAATACATGTTTTGAGACCCCCTAAATCCAAAAAAAACATTTTTGGAAACATGTTCGTGTGTGTGTATGTGTGTGTGTGTGTGTGAACAGCATAACTCAGAAACGAACAGTCGGATAAACACCAAACTTGGTATTTAGGTTCAGTATCTTCCAGAGATGCGACACGAAGGTTTTCAAGGAAATCCCCCCAACCCAGACTACCCTTTACATGGAACATTTTTCGAAAAATTTAATTTTCTCAATAAATGGCTCTAACGATTTTGATTAAAATATCATACGTTAAAGATATTTTCATGACAAATAAAATGTATATCTTGAATTTTCTGGGAATGTCTCCAAAAGCATTCTTCATTGTGAACGACTTTTACATAACTGGTAAACCATAAGATATCGCGTTAAAATACACAATTTATGTCATATACATTTTTTGTTGAGTGAACCATTTTCGAGATATTGCTGTTATTTCCTTACATTTTTCAATACTTATTTTCTCAAATGGGAATTCGTTATTCATTTTTTTGTCTTGGATATGCAAAGAGTATTAATCTGTGGCAAAGAGAACGGTGCTGCACCTAGCAACCAGCTATTAAGAGATATTTCTATGCTTAAAGGCTACTGTATTTCTATATTGCCCTTGCAAATACAAAACAAGGGGAACATAGTAGGCCTTAAGCGATGGTTAAATATTTGTAGAACTGGTTGCTATGTGAAAAATGTAATTCTCTTTGGATGTAAAAAGATCGTTTCTGCAAATGTTTATCTCGATTACTATGAAATAGATAGAGAATAAGAGTTTGTAAAAATAGTTTGTACAAAAGTAGAGAAAGTCATGTGAGTGTAACACAACAGATTTTTATGGATATCTTTCACCTCACGCTCTGCTGATTGACTTATTGCATACAACGTTTGCATTGTAGAAATTCAATTCATTTCCAATTTTCATTACTAGTTTTTTTTTAAATTAAGTATATCATTATTTTCTTTATTGAATGAAGTCATCCAATGTGCCCATGTGTAGTGTTTTGGTAACATTCAACACATTACTTGGAAACCTGGTCCAGATGACATTCTGCAAAATTTCGTTTGGATTTCGAGTTTCCCCATGAAGGTATTTTTAAAGTAATTCTGGTGTGCCAATTCTCTAAACGCTTCTTTCGTTTCTCCATGCATCAATTGGCAGATGAAAAACTTTTCTATGGTCATAATCCTCATGTGCTTCCTTTCAGTTGCCACCAGGGAACTGAACATAAACCGTGGTAGCTATTTTCATTTCGTGACAGCAAGCAAAAAAATGGCCCATACTACTTTTTTCATTTCTCCCAGAATGTCTGCATTTCGCCTAATGACTGGACCATAACACCTTTGGAAATCCTAAATGTGTCGGTAACTCTTCGCTCCACAATAATTTTTCCCATCAATCAGTGTTCTCCCTTGCAAATTTAAACTTAATTTTTCCAGCTTTGTGTCCATTCTCTTTTGGATATGCCCAACGCGTTCTAATTTTTCTGTTGACTATACAGTCCCCGTAAAGTTTTTCCTTTGCAACTGTCTTGAAAGATTAAGTATCTCCATCTCCCAGCTATTGTGTGCATTGCACATCATATAAAGCAACAGATCGTTTGAAAGTTTCCTTTGATCTTTTACTTCTATTCCACCACTACATATTTCTATATTAGGAGTCATCATGAACATTCTTTACTTTATGTGTATATTTAAAATACTTGCTTCTGATAGAAATGTCTAGCTCTTTCCCTGCATTAACACTTATTGCTGTGAAGAATAGTCTCTCTTTAGATATGTGGCATCTATAATAACTGTTAAATATTTTTTGCCAAAATGACATTCTGCAGCCTCCTGAGCAACTTATACCATGCTGTTTACAAACATCTTCAATTGCTGAACCAATTATATTTACATACTGATGTAGCGGCTATAGATATCGGGAGCTAGGCGCCGGGCAATCAGAGTAAACAACGATAAGTACCGCTCGCTAGCGTAAACACCGGGTGCGCTATGGCAGTTATACAGAACCTTCTGGAGGTTCGTTGCCCCCTCCTCAAAATAAGTGTCGGAATACTTCTAAACTGTTCTGTGGAAGATTTCACTGCCTATATAATCGAGCGTTCTCGTGAAAGCGGTCGGTTAGTTGAGCTGCATCGGTCAATCAGTGAGCGAGTGAGGTGGCGGGCGAGTTTCTCGTGCGACATCAAGTGCGGTTCTACGAGCGAGCTTTAGGCGACTGCTGTGGCGTGTAACGGCTGCTGCTGCGGAGCTAGGGACTGTGGAGGCCTTGTGTTGGACTCCCCAGCAAGTGAAACGTCCGGACAGAGGGATACGTCACGAAGAAAGTGAAGTGACGGGAAAGGAACTAGTTCACCTTACTGAAGTGCCAGAGTGAAGTGAACTCCCAGTGAAGTTGAACTAGATAAAAACAAAACAGTGACAGGGAGAAGTTAGAGATAGCTGCTAGTTACCAAGGTTGCGAGTTCAAACCGCGAAGGGTGATGGGAGAGTGGAGGAAGATGGAATTTTTCGGGCGTAAAAATCCTAGCATGGCCTCCTTCAGAAGGGGAGTAAAGCCGGTGGTCCCGTGTCGTAGATTTAAGGCGCGTAAAAGAACTTCAAGCCTGATAACGAGGCCTCTGAGCAAAATTTCCAGTCTTTCATGCCCAATATTGAATGGGACGCTAAGATCAATAGCAGTTAAAGGGGGTTCATAAATATAACTAAATTTAATTTTGAGAACTTAGAGAAGCGACAATTGAGAAACTGGACAAATAATTGTGGAATTATAATGGAATTTTAAGCAAATACGTTACCTCACACAATATATCCCCAGCTATCTAGGCCCTTACCAACTGACCTAAGACCATAAACCAGTCGCAGATTGATATGTAATGCTAGCCTTTTATCGTCCTCAGCCAGCTGTACTAATTCTAAATTCATGGTGGGACTCTTATTTTCACGGATTTGGCACTTCAATTCCAGATTTGCTACTAAAAAGCAAATACCCTTACTCAAAATGCAACTAACCTATTGAATTTTTTGACCCAACAGATTCATTTAGAACATTTTTAAAAAGAGAAGTACTAATAATTACATTACTATAACCACTGCAATCTTTCATTTCCTCATACAGTCCCAAAGATGGTTTAATCTTATTTGATGAACTAGAAGCACTGTCTTTATGTCCTCCACTTCAGAATTTATATTAGGATTATTATTTGGCTTACGGACATTTTAGGCTTACCAATCTTGTTTCTTTCCTTGAGAATCCTCCTGCTTTTCGACAAAATTAGCACAAATGTGAAAATAATTCAAACACAAACCCACTAATAAAATAAAGCCACGGTTACCATGTGTTACACTATAACACTATAAATAGCCGCTATCTTGAAGCAGCATAGTCAATATGTTAAAATAGAGATATTAAAATCCGTACAACAGTGAAAAACCGAAAAAAAAACAGATGTTCAAAGATTTGCAAATGTATGTAAAATGTGCCCCTTTTAATGGTGAAATGAAGTAAGTTTCCACTTCCTAAATGTCGTCCCCCGTGTTCTAAGAATTCCATGCTAGCCTATGCTTCCCGAGGCAGCCGGTTCAAACCGAACGGAGGGCGATGGATTTTTTTCGGGCGTAAAATATGCTTAGCGTGGCTTCCTTCGGAACGGAAGTAAAGCCCGATGGTCCCGTGTGTAGATTTACGGCACTAAAAGAACTTCAAGCCTAATAAAGAGGTCTCTGAGCAAAATTTCCGATCTTGCACGCACAATATAGGGACACTAAGAATCATAGCAGTTAGAAGGTATTTTCACTTCCTAAACCAACAAGCGTTATATAGTATTTAATCTTCAAAATTTAAGGAATCATTTAAAATGAAAGGTTAAAAAATTCATAATTTCATGACTTTTTACCTTCTAAACGCCCATTTAAATATCTCATATTAAACCTACAATTTGTACCAAGGAGGTATATGGTTTACTTAAAGCAAGTAATTTTAAAGGATTTAAAAACAGATTTTAAACATACAAAACGAGATACTTTTACTGTATCACTAACTTCACCTTGAGTCCAAAGAACCTTGTGCAAACTTGGTGACACTTTTTTAAAAATCCTGACTTTTTACATTCACAAGTCTTTCTCTATTCATTATAGTTTGTTTTTATGTAACTTCTACAAACTTTGCTTATGAAAGCTTATTCTCCTATTTCTTGTGAATCAAGATAAACCTTCATTATTTCGTTGTAACTGTAAGAAGAATACTGCAGGCTAATGCGAGTAAGATTCTTAAAAAACCGATGCTATGTGATGGTTTTGAAATTCCATGCTCCTTGCATGACCACGAGAGAAAGATACGAATGGTGGCTTACCACTTGAAAAAAGTATAAGTACTTGAAAATTCAAACAAACAAACAAAAAACATTTACCGCCAAAAAATGTTTATTTTAGAAATTGCGTGCTTTAACGAGATCTACATTTTGTGTGTACTAAGATTTTGTCTGATTCTTACGGTTTACTAAATGCAAAAGCCGTTTGGAATGAAGATGACTCCACAGGCTGTTCCCAGAAAATTCAGGATGGAAAAGTTATTTGTCATACAAATATCTTAAAAATGTGATACTTTAATAAACAATCTGATGTGTTACACCCAAATGACTTTCTCTACTCTTGTACAAACTATTTTTACAAACGCTTATTTCCATATGCTTCATTTAATCGAGATGTTAATCTTATTGCTAATTTTCTTGTAGGTGCAAGGGGAATATGGTTGGTTTTAAGCGACATCAAATCTTTTAAGAGCTGGTTGCTATGTGGCGCATTCCATTCTCTTTGTATGTCCAGGACATAAAAAATCTGATGTGTTACACTCACATAACTTTCTCTACTCTTGTACAAACTATTTATACAAACGCTTATTCTCCATCTATTTCATGTTAATCGAGATAAACATTCGCAGAGTCTATCTTATTGCTAATTTTCTTGTAGATGTAAGGGGAATATATATTTACAAGGGCAATTTGGAAATACAGTAGTCTTTAAGCACATACATATCTCTTAATAGCTGACTGCTAGGTGCAGCAGCATTCCCTTTCCCACAGATTAATACTCTTTGCATATCCAAGACAAAAAATGAATAACGAATTCCCATTTGAGAAAATAAGTATTGAAAAATTTAAGGGAATAACAAGTAATATCTGGAAAATGGTTCACTCAACAAAAAAAACGTATATGACATAAATTGTGTATTTTAAGGCAATCTACATTTTTGTGTAGTAAACTTTTGTCTATCTCTTATGGTTTACCAGTTATGCAAAAGTCGTTACAATGAAGAATACTTTTGGAGACATTCCAGAAAATTCAAGATATACATTTTATTTGTCATAAAAATATCTTAAACATATGATATTTTAATCAAAATCGTTAGAGCCATTTTTGAGAAAATTAAAATTTTCGAAACATCTTCCATGTAAAGGGTAATCTGGGGTGGGGGATTTTCTTGAAAACCTTCGTGTCGCATCCTTGGAAGATACTGAACCTAAATACCAAGTTTGGTGTTTATCCGACTGTTCGTTTATGACTTATGCTGTTCACAGACAGACACACATACATACACACACACACACACGCGCATACACACACACACACACACACACACACACACACACACACAGAGACAGACACACACGAACACACACGGACATGTTTCCAAAAATGCCTTTTTGGATTCAGGGGGTCTCAAAACTTATATTTCCGGTGAAATCTCGGTATCGAATTTTTGGGTGGAATGCAATACTTCCCCTACTTACTATACGAAGTAGAGAAAGTAAAAATGAATAACGAATTCCCATTTGAGAAAAGTATTGGAAAATTTAAGGGAATAACAAGCAATATCTCGAAAATGGTTCACTCAACAACAAAAAAGTATATGACATAAATTGAGTATTTTAACGCAATCTACATTTTTTGTGTAGTAAAATTTTGTCTATCTCTTATGGTTTACCAGCTATGAAAAAGTCTTTCACATTGAAGAATACTTTTGGAGACATTCCCAGAAAATTCGAGATATACATTTCATTTGTCATGAAAATATCTTAAACATGTGATATTTTAATCAAAATCGTTAGAGCCATTTTTGAGAAAATTAAAATTTTCGAAAAATGTTCCAAGTAAAGGGTAATCTAGGGTGGAGGGATTTTCTTGAAAGCCTCTGTGTCGCATCTCTGGAAGATACTGAACGTAAATACCAAGTTTGTTGTTTATCCAACTGTTCGTTTTTGAGTTATGCTGTTCACAGACACACATACAGACATGTTTCCAAAAATTCTTTTTTTGGATTCAGGGGGTCTCAAAACATGTATTTCCGGTTAAATCTCGGTATCGAATTTTTGGGTTGAATACAATACTTCCCCTACTTACTATACGTAGTAGGGAAAGTAAAAATGTTAGAGGCATTTTTGAGAAAATGAAAGCTTTCAAGAAAGTAAAGGGTATATGGGGCAACTAAATTTTCTTTATACCTTCGTGTCACATCTTTGTAAGTTGCGGAGGTATTTTGGTATTAACTACAGCAACATTTCGTTTTGAGTTGTGGTGGGTGGACAGACAGACCGACACTCCCTCTCTCCCTCTCTAAAATACCTTCTTTTTTAATTCAGGGACCTCAAAAGTGTATTTGCAGTGAAATATCGATATCTGGTTTTTTGGTGGAATGCAAAACGTCTCTACTTTCTACAGATAAGTGACAGAGAAAGTAAACATGTATATCGCCCTTGTTCTTCCTAGGGTTAGACGTATACTTTTGTTTCCTTTAACCGCGGAGCACTTTGATTTAGGCCCAAAGTCGTGGCGCATAAACACTACACATAAGTGAATTTCATGCTGGCAAATTTTAGCGACCGACTGAACTTCCACAAAAAACTCACTCCAATCATGAAAATGTAATGACCAAACAAATCTTTATGCTTGATTAGCGGTGATAAAATAAGTATAATGAAAGTATGACGTATAAACCTAGCTGGCTATTCAATTGAAAACACTACCAACTTTCAAAGGGAATAGGTCATGAGGCTGCAAAGGGCAAACCATCTCTTCCATAAAAGTGAAAATGAAGTGGAAACAAGGAATAAAACACATCACTGCAGGAACATATTTGGAGAAGGGGAAAGGGATGACGAAAACTCCTTGAACTCTCTTTAAGCAAGCTCTTGAGTCGTTCCACAACTACTTCTGCTTTCCCATCGTACTATCGTTATTTTATTATTGCAGAAAATGGCAAGTGCAACGCGCTAAGAAATATAAGGCAAGACTGTAATAAAAACACAACTAAGAAGTTAAATGAAGAAAACTTGCATGGCATTTGTGAAAAGGAAAAGACGCAACAATTCCAAACTACACATGGACTGAAATGAGCAAATAACTTATGTAATTGAGATTTTGTAATATTCTGTTAAAGTGACTTCTTGTGACTTTCTGCAAACATGTGTTCAGTGTTTTAATTTTTTCTGACATAGTTTAATGTATTTGTCCTACACTTAAAGCATCATTGTTACATAATTACGTTTATCACAACTGTGTGTAAAAAGCACGTTATATATGTGCTCCTATAGAAGTTCAATTTTTGTTTATGCATGCCCTCCTCCAGGAGTGGAGCTGCAAATAAATAACAACAACAATAATAATAATAGCAAAAATTAGTTGAAATGTCAACACCGTTTTTAAATTTGGCGCATTGGCAAACAGTCCGCGCTTTTACAATGCGTACGTAATTTTATTCCGATAAAGAATTGGAAGTATGTAACAATATTTATTCGCAAATGGTCATCAGAATAACATTTCGGTAACAAAATCCATTCCATACAAATCAGAGAGAATCTGTGACAACTGGCGTATTTTCAGCTCAGATCACTACTGTAATTGATATCATTGAGATCATCTTTCTTCATTTTGATATTCGATTGATACATTTGCAGGATATTGTATAATCCTACAGCACGTATAAATATTGAGTTTGCTCTCTCTCACACATATACTTACGAAAGAACTTATTTGACACAAATTATAAAATATTTGAATCAGCTCCAATGCAGGATTTTGTCTCCTCTTATAGCTTCCCAGTTATACAAAATTCAATTATAGCAGAGATTTTAAAGTACACTCACAGAAAAATCAGTATATTGTAACACCCCACGGGGGTGGTTACCCCCGCAGTATGTGATTACACAGGGGGGTTGGTAGCTCAGAGGTAGGGGATGCGTTGGTACTGGAATGGTAGGCAGGCCAGGGTAGCGTTCTAGGATAGGGGTATTTAAATAAAGCACAGGGGATGCATTGTCCCAATAAATTATATTGTTGCTTTAAATGTGCGAACAATTAGATCGGAGTGAAGCCCCGACAAGTCAATAGAAGTTAGGGGTGAAGCCCCGACAAGTCAAGAGAACTTAGATGAGTCGCATGCTTACCTGGTTAACTGTTGGCGAATGTGATAACTGATCTCTGATTACTTTCTCGTAGCAACTCTCGCGTAGCAACTTCCTGATAGCAACTTCCACAGCAACTCCCACGACCGAGTCAAAGCCCTGTAGTATAAATACATACATAAGCGCTGACTCGGCGTAGGCAGCGTGGACGAATTCTGCTAACCTGAACTTCACACTTCCTGGTATACGAAATATGTGCAATCCTAAAAGCTCTTCCTGGTCCGCTACATCGGTCCCAGGTTCGCCAAATTCCGACCCGGAATTTAAAATTGAAAAGGAGGACAAACAACTTAGGGGGTACTAAAACTGTCTACTTAGACGAGAGAAATAGAGAAAAAAAAAATATAGTTGGAGCCTTATACAATTGAAAATGCTCCGATGTCCTCTGCTGTCCAAGACTCGGATACCAGGGAAAATTTTTTGTAAGGGTAGGTGAGTACGTAAGGGGTGGTTGCGGCCGCGCACTGCAATCTTGCCAAGCTGGGGCGCCGTGGCCCAGTGTTGCAGTATGCGCAATCTTTTCTGTATTCTCATCGTTGCTTTAACGTGAAGTGTAGTTTTGCTGAGACTGAGCTCGTGGAGTTACCCTGTAGCTTCGGATCTCCCCGGTGAACTCTGCCGTGAATGAATAAGGTGCTGGGACAGAGCTGCTGAGTGACTGCATACTTAGCGATTTTCTCGGAAACGTAGTATTGAGTTCCGCGCCTGCTGCATTGCTGTGGCCAAGCATTGGCGTTCCTTCGGAGTGCACTAATTCTGCGTGTTCTGGCGCAACTCCCGTGGTGAGTTATCGACGTGCTCATACTGGTGGGCATCGTTCGACCTGGGCTTTCTCGTCGGGTGCTTCTCTTCTTGGTGGTTTAATGGTGCGCAGCAACAGGGTTGTTGTACAAAGACGGATGTCACTTAGGATAAGGTTGGAAGGATTATATTGCGGTTTAAAATTTACGGGACGAGACTAAACACAGCAGAGAAAAGGTAACTTTAGAAAGTGAGTCGGTACCCCTGCCGATTCCTTGCCTCTCCAAATTTTGAGAAAAAAAAAAGAAAAAAGAAAAAGAGAACAGAAAAAGCATTAAGTTCTGTTATCCAGGTGTGATGCGACTACTCATAAGTTCTGCGTGACTAGGTATGTTCGTTCGAACAAAATTAAATTTGTACATTATACAATGATTTTTGTCTGTAACTGTATAACACTTTTTTTTGTGTGTGTTTTGCATTGTATGTCAGCGGTGGTTAGATGTCCGTTTTTGGCATTTTGCTGATACCTCGCTTCTGTTACCCGGGGAAGAGGGTCGCTGAGGCTGCTGAAGACAGTGGTTTCTCTTGCCTGCTGGAGGGCATCCTCTAAAACATACTTAGTTTTTGAAATTAGTACACCGAAATATGAATATTGCAGATGCTGCGACCAATGAAACACAACAAACACAAAAAAAACAACAACCATATTTACACTCCATTTTCCATTCATCTACTTGTCGCAGTGCTACACGCCACTGAGAAGTGCAAAGTCAAGCTCCGTGCGTGAGGCGACGAATACTTGCGTCAGCGGATTTCATGACAGACTTTTGCTTTCGACACTTACCGTCCATGCAGAATCGTATGTTTATGAAAGCGATATCTGTGTTTCTAAGTTTGTGAACCAAAATTGCGGTACCCTTCCGCGTGTGTGGAATGTGTTAGTATCTTGTGTTGCGTAATTCGTGGTGGATACCTGTGCCTTTCCTGCCTTCATCCCCTTGTGTAGTTTGAGCCTTTGATTAATTTTATTTTATTTATCTCCCTTATTTATTTCTCCGTTATGTTACTGTTGATTCTGAGGGGCCATCGGTTGGTGTTGCCAGAATTATAATTCCCTGAGGTGACGTGTGCTGCGGTTCCGCCGTGGTCGAGTTTGAAGAGTTCGACCTTTCCTTACAAAATTTCTTCAATATTCTGTATGCTAACAAGGCCATGACTACTATGCAAACAGTCATAAATACGAGTTCTATAATTTCGACGACTGAAATAGGATGCGAGTTTCAAAATTTCTATGTCCCTGCCCCATCTCGTATTTTATCTGCCCTGATCGTGAGAGAATTTTTGTTTTTTATTTATTTACACTTGCTTATTTGCCACCTTACATTTATCTATTCTGCACGATGATTTGCTTCGCCTTGCGTGTTAACTGACGTTTATTTATTTAATAGCGCTTGGTTGTCGTACCAGAGTGTACGTTATTCGATTTTTTTTTCACTACTATTTATTCTATACGCGGTAACGCATGTGTAAGGTGCGGAGAAAAAAAAAGAATTCCTGACATCAACCGATAGTTCTCAAAACACATTATCATATACCTATCTTAAATTAATCTTATACTAACACTTATATGAATAACAGTACTTATGAAATAACTTTTCGACCTCCACTAAATCTTATTTCCTATTTATTCAACTCTGCTCCCGACCTCAAGAATACTTCGTCATATTTGCTCTCTGATGTGTCCCTCGGCCCTACTCTGAACTCCTGGGGGGGGGGATAATGTATATCGTTCAAGTTTCTGTATCTGAACAAAGATATCTGTATTAAGCGAATAACAGGGTCGCGTCTCGGATTTCCCATTATATTTTCACTTCCAGATATATTTTCTCTTCATCACGAGAAAGAGAGAGCAAAAAAAAAAAATTAAAAGGTAAACGTGAATCGCGTGGATTATCACTTTTAGCCTAAGTTAAGCTGGAGGTCGAAGATATACTACGTCTTGCATTATCACTTACTACTTAACCTATTTGAGAACTATTGCTGATGTTTAATGTTTTAACCTCTTTCTGTTTCCTGTTTGTTTGTTCTTATGCCGCAGGCTTACTGCAGCGCGGACGAATTTGTGGTTCCGCATTCCGTCGTGTAATAATGTCAGCACTTTTGTATTGATGGACATTGAGTGATACGTAGGCGATTTTTTTTTTGTTTCAATTATATGTGGCAATTGTGTTCACCCGCTGTGCAAGTGTCGCAAGTGTGTTGTATGCTCATTATGCATAATAAGGCGAAATTCTACTAACGTGGACATTCTGGCGTTTCACGGAATTTCTGGCCTTAATTACGTAATTCAGGGGGCTAAGTTTTTTCATTATCCTATAGGGTCCGGTGTAGTTCATTAAAAGCTTTGTGGCTCTACCTACCCTCCTTTTAGGGGTATATAGCTTCACCAAATCGCCGACTTTATACTCGACGTGCCGCCTCTTTGAATCATATAACTTTTTATTTTTTCTCTGGCTCTTTACTATGTTTTGGGAGGCTAACGCCCTTGCTTTTATTATTGCTTCCCGTGTTTGCTGCACAAATAGGTTTTGTGAGGTGCCCTGTAATTGAACGTCTGGGGGTGATACTGGTTTCCGTGCATACAGTAATTCGAAGGGTGTGAACTTAGTACTTCCCTGTTTGCTTGTGTTTATGGCAAACCGAATTTGATGTAAATTATTATCCCAGTCTGTGTGCTGTGTGTTTACGTAGTTACTGATTACTTGCGCGATAGTTCTATTCGCCCTTTCTATTAGGCCATTAGTTTGGGGTCTGTAGGCTGTTGTGAAAGTCGGTATTGTTCCCATCATCTTAAGCAGTTCTTGTGTCACTTCGCTCATAAATACGGACCCTCTGTCCGACAGAATATATTTTGGTGCGCCGTGACGACAGATGACGTCGTCCAAGATAAATTCAGTGACATGCTCAACAGAAGCTTTTGGGATTGCCCTTAATTCCAAATATTTTGAAAAGTAATCACTTGCCGCAATTATGTATCTGTTACCTCTAGAGGACTTTGGGAAAGGCCCCAGGATATCTATGGAGAACCTTTCTCCTATATAGTTGACCTTTATGGGTTGCATTAAACCTGCGGGTCGCTGATTAACTGGACCTTTTCGTTGCTGACAGGAAGTGCATCTTCTTACATAATTTTGTATGTCCCTCTTCATTCCAATCCAATAGTAATGTGAATTAATTTTGTGAAAAGTTTTTGAAAACCCGAAGTGTCCTCCTAGCGGATCGTCATGACTATTATATAGTATTTCCTGCTTTAAACTATCAGGTACTACTAACAAGTGCATGTTCCCTGTAGTACCAGCATTTTTTCGGTACAGGACATTCGATTTCATCACGTATGTTGCAGCTTGTCGTGCTAGTTTAGCATTCACTGTACCCGGCTGTCTTACGGCTTGTATTAGGGGTTTTAGCTGGGGATCCTCCTCTTGTTTTTTAGCTAATTCTATGGGTTCTATGAGACAGGTAATTCTGTCTTCCTGCTCTTGTGCTGTTTCGGGTTCAGGGGGGTCTATTGGCATTCTAGACAAACAATCTGCGTCCTTATGTTTAATCCCTGATTTATGTTGAATTGTGTAGTGAAATTCTTGCAGCATTAAGCTGTAACGTGCCAGTCTCCCTGTTAGATCTCTCAACCTATTTAGGTGGCACAGGCAAGCATGGTCTGTAACTACAGTTACAGGGTAACCATATATGTACTGGCGGAACTTCGAAAAACCGTACATAACTGCTAACAGCTCTTGTTCCGAAACGCTATAGTTCTTTTCAGCTTTGCTTAGACTTCTAGACACAAAGCCTACTGGGTGCATTTTTCCATCTCGTTCTTGGAGGAGGCAACTGGCTATGCCGTGCATGCTGGCATCGCAGTTCATTTGGGTTTTGGCTCCCGGCATAAAATGTGCCAACACCGGAGCCCTAACCATTAAATCCTTCAACTTCTGGAAGGTTTCTTGCTGTTCTTGGCCCCATACAAACTTTTGGTCTGCCTTTGTTAGTTCGTTTAGAGGCCTCGCGATTGCTGCAAAGTTATTAATGAACCTCCTGTAGAAAGAAAATAAACCTAAGACCTGCCTTACTTCTTTGACGTTCCTAGGCGTTCTGAGCTGTGTAATAGCTTGGATTTTGTCTTTATCAGGTTCTATGCCTGCTGCCGATACTTCGTATCCTAGGAGTTTTATTTTGTCCATACCGAAAAAACATTTTTGGGGTTTTAGCTTAAACGTATGTTGTTCTAATTTCTTAAATACTGCTTCCAGGTTTGCCAATAAGTCCTGAAATGTATTTGCGAACACTATTATATCGTCTAGATATATGAGTGCTTTTTCGTATCGCAGGTCGCCTAACAGTTTATTTCCGATCTCTGTGAATGCTCTAGGGGCATTCGAGAGCCCGAAGCTCAAGGTCTGGAATTCGTACTCTCCGTCCGACGTACAAAAGGCCGAATATTTCTTACTTTCTTGAGCTAGCGGTACTTGGAAGTATGCACTTAGCAGGTCAAGCGTACAGTAAAATTTTGAACCTCCTAAATAGCTAAGTAGGTCGTCAATCAGTGGTAAGGGATAGGCGGATGCAGCTGTTTGTGCATTGAGTTTTCTGTAATCTACACAAAACCGATATTCTCCTGATTTCTTTTTGACCAAAATTACTGGTGAGCACCAGCTACTCTGCGAGTCTTTTATTATCCCAGCCTCTTTCATTTCTTCCACTTGTTGGTTTATTATTTCCCGCTGTTTATGGGACACCCTGTATGGCTTCTGTCTAATTGGTGTCGTGTTTGTCAACTCTATTTTGAACTCCGCAATGTCTGTTGTCCCTAACTCTTGTAGGCTAGTGGCGAAGGTATGTCTGTACCTGTCGAGTAAATTTCGTAGCTGTTCGTGTTGTCCTGGTTCTAGTCGTGAATTAATATTAAATTTGGCGTCTTTGATGTCTATTTGTTTTGTTGTCTCACGTGTGAAAGTGTCTGCCTGGACTAATGCAACTTCGTGTACGAGTGCTAGTGTTGTCCCTTTAAATATTCTCTGAGGGGCGGCGGTATTATTGTGGACTTGTATCTTTTGATTTTGATTATTATTGCACAGGCCCGGTATAATGTTAACGTGTTTTTTCTGCATAGTGTTAATGCATGGTTCCAGTAATAATGTGTTTGTAGGGAGTGAGGGTATTCTGACGTCTATCTGTGTGGTTGCAAATGGAAGGATTTCTACGTCATGCTGACATGTTGCTTTCATTTTTGTCTCTTCAGCATCTGCTTCAAGTGTAATTTGCATGAGAGGACATTCTTGCTTTCGCTGGCAGCTTACCGTGACCTCCTTCGAATTTTGCAGTGTTAGTGTAATTGTGTTGTTCCCTAGATCTATAACGGCTTGGTGTTTCTGAAGGAAGTCCATGCCCAGCAATAAACTATGCGGGAAGTGTTTTACTACTATAAGTTGTTCTTTGAATTCCACATCACCCATTTGGAAGTTAGTGTTAGTTTGGTATTGTGCAGCAAGTAAATTGTTATTTGCAGTTCGCAAAATCATATTTAGAGGTGCTGGTTGCTTGCTTGTACCTACCAGGTCGTCATTGATTATGCTTACTGAGCTGCCCGTGTCTATGAGAATGTCTATCCTTGTCCCTGCTAATGTTCCTATAGTTTTTAATGTGCTCCCAGGGTTGATGTTTTCTGTTATGCTTGCTACCGCGGCCCTTATGGGGGGTGATTGGCTCGAGGCTGCGCGTGAAAATTTGCATTCCTCCTTCGTGTCTGACAATTAGCGATTACGTGGCCTACCCGTTTACAGTAGGCGCACACAGGCCTCGCGGACACCGTTCTTCTTTGACTATATGTGGTCCTATAGCCGCTGGGGGCCTGTCCGTAATTCCTAACGGATTGATGCTGTGGATTGTAATTCTGGGGTGGAGGGCGGGGGTTCATTGTCAGGTTTTGCACCTGTTTTGCTAACTCACCCACCATCTTTGACATATCTGATACCTGCTTCTGGAGGGTATCGTCTGGCATACTAGGGGGAATTCCCTGTGCATCGATTAGGTCTACCCTTTTTCCTGCTAGGTAGCGGGCTGATTCTACCCTGCGGACGAACTGTATGAGAGCGTCCACTGTTTGTGGGTTGTAGGGCAGTACCTGTTCTATTAGTGATGGTTTAAGGCCCCTGATGATGTGTTTTACCCGTTCCTTCTCTGTCATTTCGGGGTTGACTAGATCACACAGAGCTATAATGTCATAAGCGTACTGCTCTGTGGGCTCACTAAGGTCCTGCACCCTCTGCCTTAGTCTGACCTCCATCATTTCCTCCTCTGCCGCGTGACTGAAGGCTTTTAATAACCCCTGCTTCAATGTTTCCCATTGGGCGTCCCTATTTCTATGGGCAAAGGTTTTGTACCAGTTTAGTGCGGTACTATTAAGGTAGCATGGTAAATACTGCGCCTTATGCTGGTCGTCCCAATTATTGGCACGCGCTATCAACTCAAACTTATGGAGATAGTCCCTTACACTTTCCCCTGGTTTCCCCGCGAAGCTACCCGGATCCAATGGTGGACGACTAATGTGCATGGGTTGAGGTGCTTCAGTTACCCTTCTACTTAAAACAGGTGAGTCCATTTTACTCATTGTATTTGTGTGTTCGTCTCCCTTATTCATGGCTAACTGTTTTTCTACCCTACTTGTGCTTGGGCTAGAAGTGTTGACGATCTTGCCGGAGCGGAGACGTATTTGATTTGCCGTCTCAGCGTGTGCGGCGATCTCGTTTGAAATTCCTTTCAAATCTGTGACTAGAAATTCTTGGAATTTAAATTGTTCCCCCTGTATAGCTGCTAATTCTGCGCACAGATTTCTAATCTCTTTAGTAGTAGGACTAGTAGAGTTTTGAGCAGGTTCAGCCATGCATAAAAACTTAAATGTACTACACTAAAACAATATACATAACTTGAGAAAAGTTAAAAAAAAATAAGCTATATTCTGTGTAGGTAACTCATGATGCAAAGGGTGGGAGGGTGGGTCTTCACCAGATAACCTCAGGTAAAAGGTTATCCCAAAATGAGGCGTGTTTTACACCTTGCAAAAAGAAAAGAGAGAAGAGAAAAAAAAATTTGATTACATCCCCTGGCTGGAAGAGGTAAGGATGTGTTCCCCAATTATAACCGGAGACTCCGTCACATTGTAGTCGGTGCCTCCTACATGTGCCCGGCGCTCCACCAAGTTGTAACACCCCACGGGGGTGGTTACCTCCGCAGTATGTGATTACACAGGGGGGTTGGTAGCTCAGAGGTAGGGGATGCGTTGGTACTGGAATGGTAGGCAGGCCAGGGTAGCGTTCTAGGATAGGGGTATTTAAATAAAGCACAGGGGATGCATTGTCCCAATAAATTATATTGTTGCTTTAAATGTGCGAACAATTAGATCGGAGTGAAGCCCCGACAAGTCAATAGAAGTTAGGGGTGAAGCCCCGACAAGTCAAGAGAACTTAGATGAGTCGCATGCTTACCTGGTTAACTGTTGGCGAATGTGATAACTGATCTCTGATTACTTTCTCGTAGCAACTCTCGCGTAGCAACTTCCTGATAGCAACTTCCACAGCAACTCCCACGACCGAGTCAAAGCCCTGTAGTATAAATACATACATAAGCGCTGACTCGGCGTAGGCAGCGTGGACGAATTCTGCTAACCTGAACTTCACACTTCCTGGTATACGAAATATGTGCAATCCTAAAAGCTCTTCCTGGTCCGCTACAATATACAGCTTATTTCTCATATCAGTATGTCAAATATATGATAATTTAATTAAAATACTTAAATACCAAGCAACGTTTTGTTTTGGGGTTATGTTTCTCACAGACACATGCACACGCGTAACTTCTAACTATCCTTCTAACAGGCGTTCTACTGAAATCTGTGTATCGAATTTTGGATTTTCCTCTACCTACTATTGGTAAGTAAAGTTAAGAGTTCTAAAATGCACATGTCTACCAAGTAATACGTGTCACAGACATCCATCAAGTAATTCTGACCTTACATTCTGTTAAATGACATTAATAAAATATACACTATCGTTCATTAAATTCTACCATGCATGAATAGTATGGATAGTAATTTTATTCTTAGTAACAGCAACTGCCTTCTGTAGCAGCTTTTAGAATTATAGTTGCAGTACTAGGATATATTAAATGTTTATAAGAATTTAATGAAAAGTTAATATTTATATTCAAAGTTGTATGCCCTAAGTTTACTATACATTTCAAATACGTTTTAAATCTTAAAAACGCAATTAACAGAAAAATCAATTTCCCAAAACAGATCAACGCTATCATCTTTTTCTAAAATAAAATAATAAATATTTAATACCAGTTATTTACTTCAGTTAGGAAGAGAAAAATGTCCAAACAGGATTCGCTACTCTTATGTTGCTTAACACGTAAGGTTCATTTCATATATCCACAATAAACGACATGTTTCACAATCACGACCGCGTCCATTAGAGTCGAAATCTTGTATCCCAGCTTAAAATATTAAAGTGTATAAAGGGGGGAAATCGCAGCTGTATATTCCAAAATCGCTAATATTCATTCCAGTGTTCGTGATATTCAAGCAATTCCGTTTAATCTAAAAAGCTTTTATTCCATAATTATAAACATGCGAGAACATTTCCGATTCATGAAATTGTGTTGGTACAAACAATACCAATAAAAGACCTTTGTTTTAATCTAACGGTTGTGTCAACATTTCAGTGAAATTGCATCATTTTGGGAAAGGGGGTGTTTTACGTGCGATACCGGCGCTGTGCCGCGGTTCAATGTAGAGTCGCATATCAGCAGTAGCCGTTGCTAGCGACATCTATTGAGTGAAGTGATAACTAGCTCCTCCAGTATAATCAATAACGCTGGAGCAACGTCAGAAACTTGGCGCAATTTTCGGATTAATCGGTAATCCTGCAAGCATTTATCGTGTCTTATAGTCGTAAAAGCCTTTCGTGTATTAAACAAGTGGTCCAGAGGTAGTTTCGGGAATGCTGGCAGAATACTTTACTGTTATCTGAGCCCTGGTAACATGCAACAAGGATTCTTCAGAAAGAACAGCGCGAAGTTTTAGTTTTACTGGCTGGCAAATAACACTGACACCAAAATTAATCCTGTTATAAAATACATAAAACCCCTCAAAAATCGCATTATTATTACTAAATACGGAAATGTTATTAAAATTATAGTCCTGTAGTTATCAGATGCTATACAATTAATTTGCCAATAGCCTCAAAACCCTACTTACTTTAAGTAATTTCAAAAACAATGTTTTAACAGTGGAGATCGCTATTCAGAACGCATTTGCTTGCAAGTTCTGATTTTAAGCTACGTAAAAAGTCAGTATTATTCTTTATTCTTCATTATCTACCACTTAAGCTGAACATTAATGCTGTTAAAATATCTGCAAAGTAGCGAAATAACTTAAGTATAAACGTTGACAAAAGGTGCAAAAAGACATCCTAACCCACAAAAAACTTGAGTGCAGCATAAACATATTTTGATAAATATAGATTAAAGTAAAATTATTTCTTGACACAGACAGAGATGCCTTAAAGTTATAGAGTAATTAAACTACCAGTAAAATGTTAATATAAGATATACACATTAGAGAAAAATGTTCAAATTAAAATAGAAATATTCGTCGATGTTGCAAAAGCAATTATCAGCAAACTAACCTGTTAAAATCAATCTTTCGGAATGTGCATCCCTGTAGTTAAACATGCATCCCTGTATGTAGTCAAACATATAATAATGTTAGTAAAACATGGGTTGCATTTAGCAAGCCTTAAATTAGGTGTAACCAAACGATAATATTCAGTCAAATAATTCTTTAGGCTTATTATCAACTTAACCTTGATTATAAACTAACAAAATGTACTCATTAAGAATACCTGAATTACGAAAACGAGCAGAGCAATAAGCGTCATAACCACAGGCAGTCATAATTCCTATGCCTTTTTCTGAAGAAAGCATTGTTTTCCAATACTGACGATATTTCTCAATTCCATATGTCAGTAAACTACGAAAAATATTTTGATGTGTTGCACTCACATGTCTTTTTCTATTCACTCATTCTTACAAACGTTTATTCTACTATCTACTGTCTAATATTTGCAGAGATTGTCTTATTCCATATTTCATTGTAGGCATACTCGCTTCCACTTACGCCGTCCCCGCAGCTTTGGGAGGTATTCTACTGGCCTTCACAGGTGAGTATGTATAGCAAGAAGGAGGTGCATGTATCTTATTACCTTTTAGCGCAGCAGTGGCGTCCTGTTTTACGCGCACAGTTCTAAAGTATTTAATGAATATATAACTTTGAACAATACTTTACTCTTCATCGCTTAAAATAATTATGTTAAAGTAATACATAACTAAATAAAATCATGTTTTGTACAATATCTCCACAACAAAATATTTTTAATAGCAACATAATGTAAAACTGACATATATTATACTTTTTTATTCTCAAAGAGGAGACGCATTTACTAGACATTATTTAAACAATCTGTCCAATCTCCATTCTTGACCAACACCTGATTTAGCCGCTTAGCTGCTGCAAGAATGTTTCCACACTTTATGACAGTGTTCCCGGAGGAAGACGAGTGATTCAGTGCTTAGACGGCTAATAGGACTTCACAGATTATACCCAGGAAATCCAAGGTATATATTTCATTTGTAATGAAAATAACTTAAACATACACTACGTGATCAAAAGTATCCGGACACCTGGCTGAAAATGACGTACAAGTTTGTGGCGCCCTCCATCGGTAATGCTGGAAGTCAATATGGTATTGGCCCACCCTTAGCCTTGATGACAGCGTTCAGTCTCGCAGGCATACTTTCAATCAGGTATTGGAAGGTTTCTTGGGGAATGGCAGCCCATTCCTCACGGAGTGCGGAACTGAGAAGAGGTATCGATGTAGGTCGGTGAGGCCTGGCACGAACTCTTTTTTGGTTTTAATATTATAATTAATTTTTAGATCCATAGTTAATGATTATAAATTATTTACGCCACAAATTTCGGAGCATTGACCATAAAATACTCCAGGACGATTCAATCAAAATGTGCGTTCCAAAACATCCCGAAGGTGTTCGATAGGATTTAAGTCAGGACTATGTACAGGCCAGTCCATTACAGGGATGTTATTGCCGTGTAACTACTCCGCCACAGCCCGTGCAGTATGAACAGGTGCTCGATCGTGTTGGAAGATGCAGTCGCCATCCCCGAATTGCTCTTCAACAGTGGGAAGCAAGAAGGTGCTTAAAATATCAATGTAGCTCTGCGCTGTGATCGTGCCACGCAAAACAACAAGGGGTGCAAGCCCCGTTCAGGAAAAACACGACCACACCATAACACCACCACCTTCGAATTTCACTGTTGGCACTACATACGCTGGCAGATGACGTTCACCAGGCATTCGCCATATCCTCACCCTGCCATCGGATCGCCACATTGTGTACCGTGATTCGTCATGCCACACAAAGTTTTGCCACTGTTCAATCGTGTAATGTTGACGCTCCTTACACCAATCAAAGCGTCGTTTGGCATTTTCCTGCGTGATGTGTGGTTCATGAGTAGCCGCTCGACCATGGAATCCAAGGTTTCTCAACTCGTGCCTGTCATAGTACTTGGAGTGCATCCTGATGCAGTTTGGAATTCCTGTATTATGGTCTGGATAGATGTCTGCCTATTACTCTTTACCACCATCTTTAAATGTCGGCGGTCTCTGTCAGTCAACAGACGAGGTCGGCCTATACGCTTTTGTGCTGTACTTGTCCCTTCACGTTTCCACTTCACTATCACATCAGAAACAGTGGACCTAGGGATGTTTAGGAGTGTGGAAATCTCGCGTACAGACTTCTGACACAAGTGACACCAAATCACCTGACCATGTTCGAAGTCTGTGAGTCCCACGGAGCGTCCCATTCTGCTGCTTCACGATGTCTAATGACTACCGAGGTCGCGGATAATGAGTACCAGGCAGTAGGTGGCAGCCTAATGCACCTAAGATGAAAAACGTACTCGTATGTTTGTGGGAGTGTCCGGCTACTTTTGTTCACATAGTGTATGGCATTTTAATTAAAATCGTCACATTCATTTTTGAGAAAATCAAAATTTCCGAAAATTGATCCACATAAAGGGGAGTTTGAGTTGGAAGAATTTTCTTTAAGAACTTTGTGTCGCATCCTTAATACGGTAGCGCAGGACGTCTCAAATACGTGTATTACTAAAGAAAAAGAAATATGTGGTACAATCACACGACTTTATACGCCAATTTTAAACTCACACATACATTTGATGTGCTATAATATTAATCTGAGTACGGTTATCATATCCATTTTAGTTATTTGCGAAATTGTTAATTTCAAAATAAGCAATTATACTTAGTTTATAAGACGTCTAGAAACAACATCAAATATAAATATCAGAAGCTTGGAGGAATATGTTCAGAAGTCATAGTGATATACTCTTGAGTAGGAAAAAAAGAAGAATTACAGGGTTTTAAACCGCTGTCAGATGACGATTTAACACTTGCAAAAAGATAAACGTACAACATTCAATATTTTTAAAATCAAGGTTGATAAAAACGAAAGTGCTTGAATTTACACAAATATACACAATTTGCTTACTTTCTCCACTAACTTACTTATAATGTGTAAGGAAGTAATGCATTACATCCATGAATTCGATACATAGATTTCACCAAAAATATATGTTTTAGACTCCCTGTGAGGAGAAGAGAAAAAAGTTTGTCTCTATTGCAAAAACGTGAGCAAAACTGTGGGTTCTGCAGCAGAAAATTACAGCAGCATCAAGTAGGTTGAAGACTGGGTCTTCTGGAGAACTACTAAAAGTTATTCCATTGAGAGCATCCTTTCTCTTTAAGGTCAAGAAAATCCACGACTTGCAAAGTCATATGAATCCGAGAAACATGAAGAATCGAGGAAACAGAATTCAGATTTCAGTAACGGCGAAGCTCTTTTGACTCCCCTGTTGACAGTTTGGTGATTAAAGACACACATTGCAGATGTTAATATACTGTTTTAGCGCTTAGTTTTTCTCCTTTTTTAGATATTACGTTTTCTCCCTAATAGCAATTAAACACGATTCTGACACTTTAAAATGAAATCAGCTTAAAAGCTTATGTTTCGATAAATAAACCTCGCCACATTCTGTTATCAGTGCATTCAAAACAGAAAATTACAGTTATTTTAGTTCAGTTTCATTGCATGTATAGACGATGTATCGCAAATTTAGAACCAATATTGCATGAAAACTAAACTTTCGGGTTTAGTCATCACGATAAACTGCAGAGAAAAGTGTGCTTCATGTAAAAACGACAATTATTTGGCTTCTTAACAAATCAACCTGTCACAATCAGGGATCGAATGCTATGGGTTTAATTTTACTTTCAAAGCACTTACGTGAGCAGATGTGAGTTAGGTTGGAAGTCCATAAAAAACTCGTGGAATCGGAACACGAAAACTGGGAGTTTAGGTGCACTGGTTCGTGATAATTTCCTCCCCATCCATTCACACTTTCTGCGGTGTGAATGTCACATCAGGTGAAAGGCCGTATGCCAATGACGTCACCTCCAGTGAGAGTACCCTAATGGGGTGACATGAAATCACCAGCCTTTGATCTATGCATAAGTTATTATCAGCACCAGTTTTCCTATGCTGCCATTAACTCCCATCAATGGAACTATGTGAGTATATGTTCCCTTCAATGGGAAACAACTCAAAGTGGTATTTTCCTAAAACTTTTGAAAAAAGTGTAGCAAACGGTAGATCATTCTGATCAAATGAGGTTGGGCTGGGTTTTTAAAGGCGAAATAATTTTCAACAATTTTAAAACTGGGGGGTCAGGTGGAGCGTTTCATTGAACATGAATATCAGAGGATATTTTTCGCATTTTATTCCTAACATGGTAACTTTTTGTGACCTCCAGGTCAAAGTGGTAAATGGGTAAGCTTAAAATCGTTTCGAACTTAGTTATTACAAGGGTTGGAGTTGTGTATTATGCTCATATCACCAAATATCCCTCTGGTATTGCTGAACTTTTTTATCATGGAATACTTTTGTTATGATTTTGACAATACTTGATACGTTTAGGTTACAGAATCTAAAAGAATATGCGGCCCTTTCAAAACATTCCCCTACCCATATTTTCAACCACCAACATACAAATCAATAGTCTTTGACCTATTTAGGTAAAAACTTTCTATTACCTGTCTTGTTTTACTTATAACATCCCTTCTATAGTAGTTAAATGCTAGCTTTGAAATGATTCACCGAAAGAATGCAGGTTTCAGGTGAGGTGGTTAGTGTAGCATGGCTAGATTTACACAGGAACACCTGAACGAAAGTACAGTACATGCTACTACCGGGAATGGTGACGTAATACGGCTTGTCTGTTATGTTTCTGCGCGAGCTTCCTCTGCCTTCCGTCTGCATTCATTACCCAGACACGCAGTAACCAAGTACTTCTGAAGAATTTTATAACCATTTCCAAGTAAACATTTGCCGTGGTTATTGCAATAGAAGAAGAACTTTTTTAATGAAGTGTAACATAAATGCGAGTTTGCAACGGGCAGGGGAAGATATACTTACACATCAGATTTTTTTCTGTAATCTTTATAGTTATGAAACTTCATAAGAATTAAAAGGACGTTGCGGAAAATGTGTTAGAGAATGTTTAAAATGTGTATGTATATATGTAATCTTTCTAAAACTAATATTGTGGCATATTAATTTTATTGTCATTAGCAGACGCACTGTTGTACAGCATTTTTGCTACCAGACGTACCATTATTGGGTCTCCACGCCAAAGGGAAAGACCTGTTTGAAATTGTCTGGTATGACGTCAGCCCTGTCTGGTCTTGGCTATACACAATTTGTGGGGGCAAGGCAGCGTCACTCGAATGTAAGTGGTCGTTGAAACCAGTAGTGTGTGGCCGGTCTACGGTCTGTGGGTCTCCCTTCATCCTGTTTCCTTTGTTAACTATGTAGAGAAGCCAAACGTTTTTGTGAATAAAGCCCAGGTAATTGTGTTATGTAATCTTTCAATGCAATATAAAAACCCACGCCTCCCCCTTAAATTTACACACCAAGGTCCCGGTCTTTTTGCTGCCAGTGAGTTGTGCCTCCGCCCCAATATGCCTATTGGGGTAACTACATTAATCATTTTCTGGTAACCTTTGCGGCCTTCACCCCAACATGTAACAATATGCGATAGGTTAATAATAAAACAAATAAAAATGACAGATCAGTGTTCTCAAAGTTAACCTTGCTGAACTGGTGAACCCATTTCACCTTTATTTACATCCTTCTGCTTTCAGATTTCAGCAAAATTATACAATACTTTCCTTATCAGTTAATCCGCATGCAATTGATCTGGGCTCATAAACATGAATTACAGATAACAACTAAAACATGAATACTGGCATTCGGATCAGCAAGTGGGTAGAAGCATAATTGTATGTTTTCAAGAAAGATACACACGCTAAACTCACGGTCATATTAAAGCGAATATGTCAAAAATGCAGGAATCGGTTTACAATATTACAAATGTAGGTGACGTAAATACTTGTACAAAAGCCATAAGACCACAATTATGTAACATCAGCAAAAACTTTTACTTTCCCTTCCTCGCGTTCTTCTGAAAAGTACATGTTCTGAGAAACTCTTGTGTAATAGACTCTTGAGAAATATGCAAACAAAAATACGAGTATATAAAGGAAAAAGGATATTTCTTATTTTTTCTACCTGTCATCTCTCTTGTGTTGAAACAGAGACGAAACTTCAAAAGAAGAAAAGTAAAAGCAAGTTTTAACATCCTCTTTCACTTTTAGTCTCGCCATCTTTCCCCCTTCCTCTTTCTCCTTTTCTTTTCTATAAAATGGAAAGACATGACAAAAACGAAATCTAATTCTCTGTTCTGAGAAAAAAAAATGTTTTATCGCATATATAAAATGCGTCTTTTAATATTGTTTAGCCTAAAATCTATAACAAAATTTCCAGATTAACCTTGCCAAAGCATCTACATATTTATCTTAGATCTGGGAATGGTAATTACTGAAGAATTGAACCAATAAATACTATAAGACGTAGCTACCACGACAGCAATATGAACTTGGCCGTGTGCGTTTTGTATCGTGAATTACACTCTATGTTGAAAACTTAAAACTGTTATTGTATTTGAATTTTCAAGTGCCATATTGTTGCGTGATATGGGTCGAGAAATTGGAACTGTATCCACTGTTTTCATGCTCCAAATGAACATAATAGAACGGAAGCTTTTTAGAGCGTGTTTTACCTTGTTTAACTCTATAACATTTAATCAGAACTTATTTAGCTATTTCCCATTAAGGTAGAAATTAAAGAAGCACCTTTTATGTGGTATTTTCGACTTTTCCCATGCACGGAGACCACCAGCAGCTAGACACACAGATAACTGGACGTTAATAAGTAATTCTTTTATTTTTGTTTGCTTATTTTTTCTTTCTTTTCACTTTCTCTATCACGTACCAAAAGCTCAATACTAATATTTCACCGGAAATACATGTTCTGAACTCCCATGAATCCAAAAAAGCATTTTTACTTTCTATGCCACGTTTTAGGTAGAGAAGGTATTGCATTCCACCCAAAAATTCGATACTGAGATTTCACCGGAAGCATATTTTGAGGCCCCTGAATAAAAAAAAGTATTTTTAGAAATAACTCAAGAACGAAAAGTGGGATAAACATCAAACTTGGTATTTAGGTTCGTACCTTCCACACCAAGATTTCCAAGAGAATCCTCCAACCCAAACTACTCTTTACATAGAAGATTTTTCGAAATCTTTGACTTTCTAAAATACCTCTAACCATATATTAAGGATATTTACATTAAAAATAAAGTTTATATTATCTAGAATTTTCTGGGAATAGCTTTTGAAGTGCTCTTCATTCCGAAGAAATTTTGTATAATTGGAAAACGTTAAACGATAGACGAAAACATACTACACAAGAAATGTAAATCTCTTTAAGACACATAATTTATTTGAAATAACTTTTTGTGGCATCAAGCATTTCCGAGACATCCATTCTTTTCAGGTCATGTGGATTTTCAGTTGTTTCTCGCGATTGCTGGAAACACTATGGGATTTTAAGGCCAGCATATAGCGTCCAGTTCTTAAACATTTGACTATCGCTATTCTCTTTGTATTCATAACGAAATGTGTAATGCAGTTATTTCCGGAAATGTTTATCTGGATTAAAATGAGGTAGATAGGAAAATAATTGTTTTTAAGAATAATATGTGTACCCACTAATAAGATATAGAGGGTAGAGAAAGTCATGGGAATGTAACACATCAGGTTTTTAATTTTACAATTCAATTGTTTTGAAAAATAATGTGTTGCAAAAAGAAAATTAATTAACAGTTTCTTCATTTGAAGGGAGAAATAAAGTTATTAAGCATTTTTACTTAATAAGTAAAGGAAGTGTTGCACTCCACCAAAAGTACGATAAATGTCACCGGAAATACACGTTTTTAAACCCCCTGAACCATGAAAAGCATTTAAAAAGATATTTGTGTGTGGATGTGCGTGTGCGTGTCTGCCTGTGAACAGCATAGTTCAAAAACAAAATCGGTTAAATACTAAACTGAGCAATTTAAGTTCAGCATCTTCCAAAAATACGACAGGAAGATTTCCAAGAAAATCCCCGAACCCCAACTACCCTTTATATATAATTTTTTTTTTTTATTTTCTCAAAAATGCCTAACGATTTTAATTAAAATACCATATTTTAAGATATTTTCATGACAAATGAAATGTATATCTTGAATTTTCTGGGAATAACCTGCGAAGTCTTTTCATTTGGAGTGTCATTTGTATAACTGGTAAATATAAGAAATGTTCAAAACGTCTTGACTGAGGCAGTATTTTTAACACAAATATTTTTCGGTCAAATTATATAATATGTAAATTCAATAACAGCCCGCCTTAAAGCAATATGTGTATGTAATAATTTGTAAAATGTATCTAACAGTCATTTATGCTTGTATTATTGTAAACATGTTCAATAATGTTATGTGAATGTATTAGTAATTTAATAATGTAGGAGCTGTGAGAATAATAAGTTAAAGTTGCTAACAATGAGGTAACCTTGAGGCAATAACGAGTTTGAGAGTTTAAATGTTATTTGTGATTCTTGTAAGCAATAATGTGATTTTAGTGGCAGTTTATAAAATCGCCAATCAACAACCGGAGGGGGTTTTAGTTAAATGAAGGTATTCTATTGGAGTAGGATTAGCCAATCAGAGACTTGAAATACAGAAATTTACAAGTTTAGACGGTTGAAATCTATTCAGTTGCCTGCAGACAGTGCTCATAATTTGATGCGTTGCTTGTGCGTCCTCCAGAGACGAAAAATAAGTTTAGGTGTTAAAAAGTGCAATTAATTAATAAAAAGAATCTCACAGCTCTCTATATCAGTGAAGTGTTATTTAAATCGTGTCAAGCATTAATAAAAGGAGTGAAGTATAATTATAATCTGCGTAAGCCTACATTCTTGTACCACAACTTGTTGCCAAGACATCCATGTCTCTAAAATAAATACTGACTCAGCCGAGGCAAACATAAATATATAATATTTAAAGAAATAGTCAAATTACAAAGCTATTATTTTTAAACTTGGGGCAAAGGCCATCTGAAAGTAAATTTTGGGCGAAGGCTACCGGAAACTGTTTACAATACGTGCGGTTGCAACTAATACAAGTTCGGCTCCCCAAAAGTTGAAATACAATAAATCATATACAAACTGACTTCCCTAAAACGTGGGGCCAACAACGTAAAGACAACACCTTTTTCAAGACAAAAAACTTAGATCTCTTTAAAACTGAGGCGGAATTTTTAACACTTAAATGATTTCAGTCTAATTATATAATATAAAAATTCAATAACAGCCCCCATAAAGCAATATGTGTGTGTAACAAGCTATAAAAAGTGTATATTAAATCCATTGTATATGTATGTATTATTGTATACATGTTTAATAATGCTATGTGCATGTATTACGTAATTTAATTATGTAGGAGTTGTGAGGATAATAGGCTAAATGTTGCTAACAATGAGGTAACAATGAGGTAACCTTAAGGCAATAATGAATTTGAAAGTTTAGTAATGCTACTTGTGATTCTTGGAAGCAATAATGTAATTTTTGTAAAAGTTTATAAAATAGCCAATCAACAACCAGAAAAAGCTTTAGTTAAATGAAGGTACTCTATTGGACTAGGATTAGCCAAACAGAAACTAAAATGGAGCAAAACTTACAAATTCAGAGGTCAGTTGCTTGTAGACAGTGTTCCTAACCGGATGCGAGATGCGTCTTCGAGAAGTTTCGGTGTGAGACAAAAATTATTTTACGTGTTAAAAAGTGTAAGTAATTAATTTAAAAATCTCACAGCTTTCTCTCTCTCTCTATCAGTGAAGTGTTATTTAAATCGTGTCAAGCATTAATAAAAGGAGTGAAGTAAAATTATAATCTGTGTAAGCCTACATTGGCAAACATAAATATAATATTTAAAGAAACAGTCAAAATACAAAGTTAATCTTTTTAAACTTGGGGCAAAGGCCACCGGAAAGTACATTTGGGGCGAAGACTACCGGAAACCGTTTTACCATACGTGCGGTTGCAACTACTTCAAGTTCGGCTCCCCAACAGTCAAATACAATACAACACCTCCTAGCATAACCTACTTCAAAACATACAGTTTGTCAAATAATTATTTGGTGGAGTTGACCATTTCCTTAGAGATATGCCTTATTTTTGGTTTGAATTGTTAAACATTTACACTTTTCTCAGCTGGTTAATCGCTATTCGGTTTGTTTTTTCCTCGTGCTATGCAAAAAGGAAAGAGAATGGTATTTCAAAACCACGCTCTATAGAAATCTGATCATCGCTTTACCTACAGTATCCTACAACGAAATGTGTGGAGTTGAATTGAAAGTTTATCTGGATTAACAAGGAGTAGATAGAATAATAAACTTTTGAAAGAATATTTTGTAGAAGATTGTGTAGAGAATGGCGTATGAATAAACACATCAGATTTTTAATTCAGGTAGTCATTTTCGGTTTGTTTCTCTCTTGTTTTCGGTATCCACAGCTTTCTTTGTTAATTGTATTTGAATCTACAAATATAGGCCAAACAACTTTTGTTTGAAGCATTTCAAATTAAGAACATTATTTCTATAAAATATTTAAGAAAGTTAAAGAAACTTCATTACACGGTAATTTATTGAGAGGTTCCGCCTGCGTTTCATTATTTAGCTTTCTACTTTTTTTTTAACTTAACTTTATAGCACAAGGTTTCTGCAGTTTAAATACTTTATATAAATAATATGTTCATTTAAAATTGTTTTGACAGGTTGTTTGTTCTTGTACACAAAATCATAATGTTATGAAAATATACTAACCCCCTCTCTTTTTCCTCTCTCTCTCTCTCCCCCTGAAACTTTTTTAAGATAAAGCGCCGGAAAGTTAAAAAATAAACAGCATAGCGTGTAGGTTCAGCAATGGGAAACGCACCTAAAAACAAAGGCAATATAACGTTTAACAGATAAGCATCCGCATGACATATAATTTGATTCACTGTCATATCTTTCCTGCTCTGGCAAACTAGCAAAAGTGAATAATGAAGAATCAGCTAGAAAAAATTATCTTACAATGAATTTCACTAAGACAGAGCAGTGTTTGTAGCTGAAGTGATGCGCACAAAATTAGGTGTTTCAGCTACATGCAACAGATCGTAGACGGACAACCCGAATTCCCGTCTACATCTCATAGTTGTGCATGTCACGCCGGTAATGTTGGTTGTATGTGGCAAGGTTTCCAGGGATGGCACAAACTTTAATCAGTTACGAGTTGTTACTCTGTAATAAATGTAAACGTAAAGAATAGCATGTATTACAAATATAAAACTCTGCATAGACGGGATTCGAACTCCGAACCTCTTGGTTAGAAACCCGCCGCTCTAAATACTCTTACACAAGCACAACTGTTATTATTATTACTATTATTATTATTATTACTATTATTATAACTGTAATGTACCGAACGGAATGACCCAGGTGGTAACGTCTGTGACCCACATTCGGGAGGCCCCAGGTTCGTTAACCGGCGACCACCCAGTCTGACCCATAGGTTTACCTGGGGTTTTCTCGGGTGGTCACTGAATTTTGGATTTCATCCCCTGATTTTCCTGCCCCTGCATTTCGTTCCATTAATTATTTCATTCATCCTTCACTACGTTTGGTCTTCTTCAGGCTTGGAAGTATCGGCGATGGTGTTTCGGTGCAGCGTGGCAGGGAAAAAGAATACTCTTTGTGCACTTTCTCGATCCCTCGATCTTCGGCTGGTTGCTGGGGTGTAAGGACTACCCTCTGAATGAGGTCACTCGACCCTGTGTGGGGCGGGATACCCAATCTGCTTGTACGACTGTCTGGAAACTTTAGAGACTCTTTCACTGCTGTACTGTCATTCCTGGTTCCGACCACCCGATGTCTCCCTTCACCTCATCCCTTCCTACCGGAGGCGCTTCCTCGTGGAGCATCGGTACAATATCCGAATTCACTGGATCGGTGCCGAATGACCCCGCTTCCTAATCCAATTCAAGCTGTAATGTATTACTGAATATCATATTAGTATTTATATTGTAAATATTATAATACTATACGAAGTATACAATTAATGATACATAAAGGGTGTTTGATCGATGTAAACAATCAAACTTAATTTTAGTACGCCAAATACACTTGTAAGCGGTGACAATACTAGTAACACAGAATGTTTTAAATAAAATAAGAAATAGAAGCAAGTACGTAATGTTATGGTAAAATAGTAATGATATGATGCCAACCTTGATGCTTTCATTGGGTTGCCTATTCTAACAAAGCGAACTGTGTATGATATTCAATTTTTCACAAGGAAATAAAGTTAATGCTTGGTCCCTTGTAAAAAAGAAATCTTTTTTCGCTAGTTTATCAGAGCTGGGACGGAATGCTATGAAGAACCAGAGAGCCGATAAATACAAAATATGTAGCACTAGCGCGTATTAGTGATGCTATCTGCTTTGTGGAGTCTTTTCTGATATGTAGTTCTGTGTATAAACTGTCCTTAGTGGTCATTATAGGTACATTTTTTAAATGATTTCTCTGAATTCCAGTGAATGATATTCAATGCTTTTAGCAAAGTTTGTTTGTATTTACCTTTTTTCAAGTACGTTTACAGAACGGTTCGTATTCATCCAATTACAAAAACGTTTTTACTACCTCTAATGTTAAAGCCTCCATTGATGAAACCGTCATACGGTTTAAAATGACATGTATTTCTAAAGTACATTGTAGGTATAAAATTCAGAGCTTAATTAATATTTTTGTTTGTTTGTGTTTCTGCATGTTAAATATATGTGATGTTTTAACCATGGCACTCAAATCAAAACAAACATACGTCATAAGCTGCTCTTTGCATCAATGGCACGGAGCGTTTTTCTGACAGAAAATTTTCAGCGTGGGATGCAACATATGAACAGAAATCTGATTCCTATTCAAGTAAATATGGGGAGTGGAAACACTCAACATAATTATCTGACAAGTATGTGCTTTTGCAAATCGATAATACTCATCGGGTCCATTTTTGGCATTCAGCTGCCCACAGACGCTCACATACCCCCTTCCTCCGAAAAAAATTGATAGAACCTGTTAAAATTGGAATGCTTTGTTCAGGCTCGTCACTATTTCTGCTGTTCTTGATTTGTTAAACTGCAGTAACTAAGGACGGTTTTTCAAATTACATTTCAAAAATAACAGCTTCAGGAAACACATTTTATTGAGCAATGTTATAGCAAAATATTGCTATACTTGTGGACCGTGATTCAAAAAATGTGTTCAAGACTAGTACTGATGTTATTTTGGTTTTAAACAGAAATGTTAGCTCCGGAAATATAATGCTATAACAAAAAACTGCCATGTTTACATTATAATATTTTAAAATTCAAGAGTTTCTCTTCATGACAACAAAATACCAAACCATAAAAGCGTGATCAACAAGTGGAAAACACTCGAGGGAGATAAGAATCTGGCTACAATATGTGTATACGGAACACGTCTACGGATCAGAATGTGTTATTCAAAGAAGGATTTGTATTACTTCAATTACCTTTTCTTTTTCCTCTCCTTCACTGGGACGAAGAAAAATTCACAGATTCTTTTAAATGATATCTGGTAACCGTCTAGTACTCCAAAAATAAGTTTCAAAATGTTTAGTAAATAAGTGACAAACTTATAAAACGCTGTATTGCCTATTACCTTTTGCAACTTCTGATTCAATTACGTTAACACGGTCGGTATTAAAAGCATTTTAACTTCCCAGAATTCACCAAGATTCTATACTTCATTGTTATCCTTTTTCTTATCGTGCAATCTTGTGATACTTCTGTATAACTTCTGAAAGTATTATGGATACGCATACAAATTCTCATGTATTTTGCCTTTTATCACAGATATGACAGATCGATCTTTTTGAATTTCTCTCTTTTTGTTTCTTGATAGACTTGGAAGTTACTACTGATTAGAAATATTCATCGTAATATAAGTCGATAAGAGAAACACACGTTTCAATTAGTAAACTTTCCGTGTTATAATAGGGTCCAGGATATGAGGATTTTGGGAACGATGACACGGAAGAGCATTTTCTCGCAAAATATTACGCCCATCAGTTTTGAAAGAATGGTACTGAGATATTCCAAACCTTTCGACAATATACTGCTCTGCATCTCAACGGTAATCTCTATTGGTGTAGAAGTTCAAATTCGCATTTTCAATAAAGCAAATTTAGGCGTGAAAGTATGTGGATAAGGTAAACTTCATTTCTGTATTTAAAATTATAGTGTTTTTCTTCCGTTTCTAATAATATAAACGAAATGTCCATGAATATCAGTTTTCTAATGATGCTATTTGTTAAATGTTTGGATCCACACAAATCGAAACATACGAAACATTGTTCTATGAAGAAGTAGTGTATACTTCCGTAAAAACGAACGGTGCAATGGTCCCAGACCCTTCACCTTCAGGACTTTGTTGCCCGGACGTGACGGAAGCTTTATGGATCTCGTTCCTAATGCTAGACTCTCCACTGCCCTCTTTAGCTCAGTATTCATGGAGAGAGGATGAACAGAGTGATTCATAGATCAGGAGCTCACCGGTTCAGCAGTTCCTAGTTATAGAGGACAACGCATCTCAAAGATTAGAAATGAATTAGTTCACGCCCATTCTTTCGTTCATCACTTAAGGATTCAAAATTTAGATCCACTCAATCTCAGATATGAGCTTCGTATATCACCAGCTGTTCACTGATTTATGAAGAAACACATTCTCTGTCGACTGATAGGTACGGAAAGAGACGCAGACCAAACAACACCAGATTCGAATCGACGAGATAGTCCGACCATGCAGTCCAAGCATGCTATAGAAACAGATAAAATCACCGAACGGACAGTGTGAGTAAGTTGTATTGATGCTTCCGACAGACCTTCGGCCAAGGTACTCGACCAAGCCTTCCGAAGCATCTTTCTATCAGACTGATAAGGAAATTGCAGGCAGAACAAGCAGAACAAATGGACAGGCACTCCTACCACTCGGGACACCAATGGTGTCGAACAAAAAATCGTTAACACAACATTCCGGAGTTGAAGTCGCTAAAATAAATGAAGAGATTAAGGAATTTACAAATATTTTGTATTCTCAAGGTTAATAAGCCTACACTAGTCACATGTGCTACATTTTCAATCAGTTAATTAAATGAAGCATAAATAATAATGCAATAACTGTATTTGCTCTCTGCTTTGTTCCTATCTATTATACCAACATTGTAGGCACTTTATAAAAGCAATAAAATTCATTAAGCAAATACGCTTTCTTCAGGAAAGCTTTCACAACAGATAAAAATTAACTTCAACACATCACCTAATTCAAGATGAGAATTAATTTCTGTATAGTACTTCATTATTCAAGAGTTTTTGTAACATTTCTGAGGAGTTCTATTTTATTTGCAATTTATAATAACTAAAATTAGAACAAACTTTCACTTTTAAGCTTTGGGCTATATAATATATATGTACTTTTTGACATAATTAAATATTTAATATCGTTTATATAATATTTTAGGTATAACTGACTAATAACGTAATGCCACGCATGTGCACTTATCAAATATTCATGATGTTTTCCATTCGATTTTTATAAATCTCGTTTCCGCTTTGCGTATTAACTTATCTATCTTTAATAACGCCATTTATTTTAACCTCGCTGTGTTAGTTCTCTAGATTTGCATATATTTCCATTAGAGTTGAATATTTCCGAAAATATAAATCCCCTTCAGAAATAAATGCAACATATTCACGTTAGCATTTGTGGGAAATAAGTAGTTTTGTCTTTATAAACTGTGATGTCATACTTTGCCTTATTTCTTGGAAACCGTAAAAAATTCAATTCGATTTTGCTTGCGATCATTACGCGTTTATAGGACACAGGTACACTCGGTCAAATAAAAGTGGCCGGTCTCTTGAGCAGTGAAAGGTTTTCAAAGTTGCTTCGAATGTGCGCGAGGTTCACAAATGGTGAAATTTGTGGTTATTAAATTAAATTGATTGAGTATCAAACTCTTAATGTCATGGTTGCCATCCACTGATATGACGGACTACTAAATGAATGCCAAATACCTAACAAAATTAGGAAACCTTCATAGTTTTACTTATGTATTTAAAATGAAAGAAAAAAGGATGTTGAGTAGCTCCTCGAATATTTGAAGTAGAAACCTCAGGGACGGTAAACTAACTACTAATGAGCTAAGAGTGCTGTACTAAGCGCGGCATTGCAACGAAGTTTAGTCTTGCTCCCCTTGAGAAGCATAAATCAATAAAGTGTGTTTTCATTACAAATATTCAGTATTCAAACACTGAAACATTGGTCTGTTTGAAATCTCGTGTATGAATTATTTTTTTTTTGGAAGACCTTTGTTCCCCATTGTAACTATTATAATAACATACATAGTCTTGTGAACAAAGCCTGGCTGTCCCGAGCGCTCACGGAAGTACCCGATTCGAGCTTCGTCTCCCAGGCGCCGCGCCGGTCAGTTTTAAATTGACTGAGTATACACTTGCTTTCATTTATGCCGTCCCCGCAGCTTTGGGAGGCATTATACTGGTCTTCATAGGGGAGCATGTATAACAAGGACGCGCATGCAGTGGCGCACTGTTTTACGAGCACAATTCTAGATTATGCACGTATGCATATGTAACTTTGAACAATAACTTTACTCATGATCACTTACATAATATAATAACCATGTTTAATTATATAACCAAATAAAACCCTATTTGGCACAATTTCTCCATGAAAAAATATTTTTGATGGAAGTATAACGTAAAAGTACACTTTTTACTCTCAAATAGGACATATTTTCTAGACATTATTTTAATAATCCGGCGAATCCTTATTCTTCTCCAATACCTGATATAGCCGCCTAGGCGCTGATTACTCGTCGCCCTCTGTCATGAAACGTGGGAATATATGGATTTAGTTCTTCCAGCACCTAAGCAATTAGGTGTCCAGGCGGCTAAATCACGTATTGGGCAAGAATGGAGATTGGACAGATTGTTATAATAATGTCTAGTAAATGTGTCCTCTTTGAGAGTAAAGTATAAATTACTTCAGTTTGAGAAGATAGTTTCTGCCCCACGTATGGAATGCCAATTTGTAGTAGATAATTTCTTTATGTTATTTTTAAATTATTTGCACCACACTTTGGGCGTCAATTTTGAAGTAGGTTGTATTGAAGGAGTTGTATTATATTTAAAATTGTTGGAGAGCCGAACTTGAAGTTGGTTACAACCGCACGTATGGTACCCGCTTTCCGGCAGCCTTCGCCCCAAATGTACTTTCCGGTGGCCTTTGCCCCAAATGTTTAAAAATATATTAACTTTGTAATTTTGACTGTTTCTTTAAATATTATATATTTATTTTTGCCACGGCTGCATCAGTATTTTTGTTAGAGACATGGATGTCTTAGCAGGGCGTAGTGCGGCTGAAGAAGTAGGCTTACACAAATTATAATTTTAATTCACTCCTTTGTATTAATTCTTGACACGATTTAAACAACACTTCACTGATATAGAGAGCTGTAAGATTCTTTTATTAATTACTTGCACTTTTTAACACGTAAACTATTTTCGTCTCACACGAATAGAGTATTAAATTTCTCGAGGACGCATCTCGCGTCCGGTTAGGAACACTGTCTGCTAGCAACGCGTCCAGTTATGAGCACTGTCTACAAGCAACTGACTTCTAGATTTGTAAAGTTTGCTATCTTTCAATTTCTGATTGGCTAATTCTAATCCAATAGAATACGTTTACTTAACTAAAGCTCTTTCTGGTTGTTGATTGGCTATTTTATAAACTGTCACAAAAATTACATTATTGCTTCCAAGAATTACATGTAGTATTGTTAAACCTTCAAATTCATTATTGCCTCAAGTTACCTCATTGTTAGCAACTTTTAACCTTTTATTCTCACAGCTCCTACATTATTAAATTACGTAATACATTCAGATAACATTATTACACATGGATACAATAATATAAACATTTACAATGACTGTAATGTACACTTCTTATGTATTGTTACATACACATATTGCTTTAAGGAAGCTGTTATTGAATTTATATATTATATAATTTGACTAAAATCATTTAAGTGTTAAAAACACTGCCTCAAGTTTCACATTATATTGTCAAAAACACTTTTTCATGGAGAAATTGCGCAAAATAGTGTTTTACTTAGTTCTATATTGGGATTGGAAGGATGATTCCAATAATGTCTGGTAATTGTGTCCTCTTTGAGAGTAAAAAAGTATGATGTATTTGAGTTTTACATTATGTTTCTATTAAACATTTTTTCGTGGAGTTATTGCACAAAACAATTTTTATTTAGTTATATATTACTTTAACATGGTTATTATAAGTGATGAGTAAAGCTATTGCTCAAAGTTAAATATTCATATGTGAATAATCCAGAACCGTATCTATAAAATAGGACGCTACTGAATCGCAAAAAGGTAGATATACGCACCTCCTCCTTGCTATACATACAAGTCCTGTGAAGGCCAGTAGAACGCCTCCCACAGCTGTGCGGATGGTATAAACGGAAGGGAGTGTACATCCAGCGGCTATTGATGAAAAGTGCCACACAAGAAAGGCCATAACTATTTTAATATCGCTAAATCCCAATAATGATATTCACTTTATTTACTAAAGATTGAAAAATATACTTTTCCACTTTTATCATCATAGTTCATTTCATAATAGTGAGATATTTCATATTGCTAATGACTACTATCGAGTAGAAACCTGAAAAGTCCTTTCTTTATTATTTATTCACAGTATTGGTGTGAAAGTTATATTTGTGGCAATGTGAGCTATCTGTGAACTATCACATGTATCCTGCGGTGGTATGTTTTCTTGTTGATTGTGGGCTCCACGTTAGGCAGCCAATTTGCTGTGGTATTTCTTCTTGTCTCGCGTTAGGGCGGCAATTTGCGGTGGTATGTCGATTCCGCGGTACGGGATTTGTAGGAATGGTCCCGGGTTCGGTACAAGCTCAGGGTTCTTTGCATGGATCTTGTAGGTATCTCGGATTAGTGGTGAATGCGACTGTTTGTTTTCCTGCTCGTTTATTTGCCGTCACCGTTTTAAACATTTGATTCCTGCTATTTACTTCGACACACACGCACATTTCTTATTTGTTACATTTTATATCATTGCGCCTATCCGCTGTCTTCTAAACTTTTCTGCCAACCATCTCTAAGGAATTACCACGACCAAGTGTGTATTCTAAACTTTCCTAAACATTTTCCTAACAAACATCTCCAAGGAGCTACAACGGCCAAGTGTGTATTCTAAACTTTTTTGTTTCTCTATTTCAAACGTTCTATATCCCCATTCCACTATCACCTGATTTCTAGCTTCTTTCATTGGAGGCCTAAGGCTATCTGTATTTTGGCGAACGTTGACCCTTTTCTACACCTCTGCGTTCCGGTAACCTAACGGGACACTTTAACAATAGAGGGAAAACCACCCGTTTCGTCCGCTGATGGCACTTGTCTCTCTCAACCCTTATTCCCACTTACAGTAGCATTCGCTTTCCAGTTTTATTTAACACTATCCTTACTGTTATTGATACTTATTCTCCCTATGATTATAATTTTATTTAACTAATCAAACCATACTGCTTCAATTCGCTGACTAACAGAATTAATTGTTATTTATTACAATTACGTGACCTTTTTATAATTCTTTTTCCAATTTACTATTATTCGCTAAAAATATAAAGCCCTAAAACAGTTCCTTTTAATCACAATAATCGCACGGGTTTTGTCATTTTGAGCTGCCTAACGATGCAAGCTATTTAGGATGTATACTTAAGAGATAAAGCTTTAGTAATGTTTTAAGAAGCATAGAAGCAGTACAAAAGAGGAAATTATGGCCATAATAGCTTTGTTTTTATTTGAGGGCAAGTTGTATGAATACTCCATTTCATTCGTTTTACAAAAACACTTCAAATCAACCTCCCTTTTTAAGAATCTAACAACCCTTTCTACTCAAAACCTAACAAATCAAGAAATGTGTATATCTGCAAAAACCTGTTTTGAGGTCCTCTGAACTAAAAAAGCATTTTAAAACGATGTCAGTATGTGTCTGTGTGTTTTTGAAAAGCATAACTTAAAGGACAAGTCAGATAAATATTAAATATTAATTTTTAAATATTAAATTTCATATATTTGTGTCATCCTCCTTAGGGATACCAAACGGAGATGTTTAAGAAATTCTCCCGCCCCAAAATACCATTAATATTGGAAAGTGTTAATTGCTTTTAATTTTCTCAAAAAGAATTCCGACGAGTTCGATTAAAATACGTGTTAAAGATGTATACATAAAATAGATATTCTGACAAATAACAATGCTGGCCGAGTGTACCATACGAGTTTGTTTGCTTCAATCTTCCGCGCTCAAAACCTTCATGATGTTGGCCGACTGTATCACGCGGGTTTGCTTACACCTTCGTAAGTTTTTCTCTGAATAGCCTGCGAAGTCTTCTTCGTTCCGAATTATTTTGTATAAATTTGCATAGTTGGCAAACCATGAGAAATAAATAAATACATGCCGCAGGAAAGATGTAGAGCTCATTAAAATGTGCAATTTATACCAAATAACATTTTCTGTAAGATTAGCCGTTTTCTAGATATTCGCTGTTACATATTTAAGATTATTCAGGTTAAACTATTCTAGATGATCTATACAGCAACTTAAGCGATTCTGATTTTTCCCGGGCGGGTACATTAGTTACAAGTGACTTGTGTTATGTGAACCGGAGTCTTTTGTTTTCCGTATCATGTATGCAACCAAGTCATTTTCCTTAATTTGAGATGATTTCTAATCAAAATTCATCGCGAGTGACATAACTTGAATAGAAGAACCACTTTTATATTAATAGTAGACCGTGTTAATACTATAAGATGAAAACAATTACGTGAAGTTGTAACAGATGTTGCTTGATTTAATCGTCCTGGGGTTAAATTTCTTAATTTATTCAAGAAACCATGTTTTTAAGAACTTTAATTGGAACTACATTCTTAATCACATGTTTATTTCGAATAACTTATAAACATTTTACATCCAATCAATATTTACAGTAGGAATAGATGTAGATACCCGAGCCTACTTTACAGGAGCAACTATAATTATTGCTGTTCCCAGGAAGTCATGCGTGTGTGACGCATTAGTTTTCGACATGGTGCAACAGATATTGCTACTTTGATTGCCTGCGTCAGACTCCGCAGAGATTGGAGGTGTGAATCTGAGAGTGTGTTATAAATGAATTAAATAAATGTTACTAAAACATCAGTTGTTTCCAAAGTCAAAGCCTCCATTATAACCATAAGAGTTAATGGGGGCTATACAAATGAACTATAGCCGTAGTATACATTTTATTATAAAAGATATGCTGTTCATAATTTAATTTAAGGCTTATGCACTGTTCATTATCTTTCGATATATTCTGACCGAAATAAAAAAAACGAGCACGATTAAAAGTTGCGGGCGAAATGCAAAATAGATTTGAATTATTCAGAGCCAAGGAGATCAGTACTTCGCATTCAATTTATTCCCTAGGAAGGAATACTTTAGTTTGCAGGGAAGGTCTACAAGGCTTCGCTCACCTTAAATCCATCGTGATTATAAGAATCTGTCTTTTTAATGATAAGTAAAACTCTGTGGATGATAAATTAAAGAAGCATTATTCATGCAATCATAGTTGTATAGTTTAAAACTAACTACTGCTTTTATAATGTTTGCGTATTAAATTCGTCTAAAACATTCATCATAGAGATCCTAGCCGCTTCCTTCGTGCCCTTTAAGGGCAATAGAGATTTTTCTACGTGATCGTTAAAGACACGTGACCCTTACGGTCAGACTCATCAACATAGATTGTGGGTCCTCAGACAAGTCATATTGGCAAGATCCCGTTTGTTCAGAATTTCGAGGTGGTCCACCAACAATCAATAGTGAAAACACAGTGACATGCTGCAAGGGGAGAATGGCGCAAAACTCATGCACTATGGAAAACTGAAACATCTACTGTTTTGATATTTAATTCAATAGGTCTCTCTGGGTCTCCTAAATTCGCAATGCAGACCGCTCTGCCACCACCTTATGAGCGTCCCTGTTTTTTTATAGCTACTACACTTATTAGGTTAACTATTCTTAGAATTAATATGGATATGAAAACTCACTATAAATCACATACACATTCTTTCATATATAAAAAAATTTACCAGAAAATCCGTAACACATATGCTAAAAACAAATTTATATATGCAGATGGCTCTAAATTTGATTAGGGTAATGGCTGTGCTATAATTACACCGGATGCTAAACTTAAGTACAATCTTCCAGGTTTTTCTCTGTTTTCTCCTCTGAGCTCTATGCTGTCAAACAAGCTTTGATTTATATTACCTCATCACAGCATAAACACAGTGCAATTCTAACTGATTCACTAAGCTCTCTTCAGAATATCCGAGACCGTTCTACTGACTTAACATTAATCCAACATATCCAAAGTCTTTACAACCAAATTACTACAAATAATCAAGAAGTTATATTCTTCTGGATTCCGTCCCACTATGGAATATCAGGGAATGAAGCTGATAGGGAAACCAAAAAAGCAATTTTGCCAGTGTCCTACAGAGATGCTCAAAGTCATTAATTTATCAGACCAACTGTCAAATGGAAGAAAGATAGGACCATTAAAACATCAAGCAAACTCCACATAGTTAGGAAAGGCTCCAAAATAAACTCTGTATATTGCAGTCTCTAAAACGAAAAGATCAATTGATTATATCACGTTTACAAATAGGCCATTCACGCTTAACCCATTCCTTCTTACTCGCCAAAGAAAATGCTCCTCACTGCGAGCAAACCTACTCATTTCAAAAACATTATTTTTTACTTTCTCTACTACGAATAGTAAGTATTGTATTCCACCCAAAAATTCGATACCGAGATTTCACCGGAAATACATGTTTTGAGACCCCCTGAATCCAAAAAAAGTATTTTTGGAAACATGTCCGAGTCTGTGTGTCTGCGAACAGCATAACTCAGAAACGAACAGTCGGATAAACACCAAATTTGTATTTAGGTTCAGTATCTTCCAGATATGCGACACGAAGGTTTTCAAGAAAATCCGCCCACCCCAGATTACCCTTTACATGGAACATTTTTCGAAACGTTTAATTTTCTCAAAATGGCTCTAACGATTTTGATTAAAATATCATATGCTTAAGATAATGCATATCTCGAATTTTCTGGGAATGTCTCCAAAAGTATTCTTCATTGTGAACGACTTTTGCATAACTGGTAAACCATAAGAGATAGACCAAATGTTACTACACAAGAATGTAGATCGCGTTAAAATACACAATTTATGTCATATACGTTTTTTTGTTGTTGAGTGAACCATTTTCGAGATATTGCTTGTTATTCCCTTAAATGTTCCAATACTTTTTCTCAAATGGGAATTCGTTATTCACTTTTTTTATGTCCTGGACATACAAAGAGAATAGAATGCGCCTCACAGCAACCAGCTCTTAAAAGATTTGACTATCGCTTAAAGCCTACCATATTCTCCTTGCACCTACAAGAAAGTTAGTAATAAGATTAACATCTCGATTAACATGAAGCATATGGAGAATAAGAGTTTGTAAAAATAGTTTGTACAAGAGTAGAGAAAGTCATGTGAGTGTAACACACCAGATTTTTTCTTGAAAGACATCAAACTGTATAACAAGATTTATAACATCAAATAAAAATCTATAATAGGTAATAGGTTATACTGTTCTAGCTGTGCTCAAGACTTAATGATGTAAAATATGTTTATAACAATGCACCACAATTATTGTAATATTTAATCAATGTAAAGTATACAATGTATTATTATTGCACTCGTATGTATCGATATAAGTCGCGATATGACCTAGAAGTCAAAGCGACTATAAATAAAGAAAAGCAACAACAACAATAACTACTTTGCATTTCATACCATATGTAAGTCAGACCTTATTGTAATCCATATAATATGCACAATGTCACATCACTTTCTCTGTCCAAAACAAATTCACGTGTAATCCGTTGTATATTCTCCTATTCACATTAAAGGGTATTATTCCTCTACCCAGTTTACATTACGATATATATTGCCTATACGGTTTCAAACTAAGCAATGGAAACAGCGTTCAAATGTTGAACAGGGTAGCGTGGCAGGGAAAGGAAAAAGAAGAATCTCAAGCCCCCAACATGTCCGTCAGCACTACTCTGTGAAAAAATCTGATCTACATTCACATGAGTTTCTCTCTTCTATCGTTTATCGGAGGGTATACAAATCATTCTTACGAAAGTTTATTTTTTTATCTACTCTACTTTAATTCAGATAAACCTTTCCGGAAATAGCTGAATTACACATTTCGTTATAGATATAAAGGGAATAGCGATAGTCAAATATTTAACTGTACACTGCCTTAAAATTCTGTACTATTTCCTTGACATCCCGAGAAACAACTGTAAATCGACAGGATTTGAAAGGAATGACTACGTATTGAATTATTCAAACCTTTAATAATGGATATCTCAGAAATGTCTTATGGCACAAGAAAACGTATTTGAAATAAATTGTGTTTCTTAAAGAGATCTATGTTTTTTATGTGATGCCATTTCGTCTATCGTTAAACGTTTACCAGTTATACAAGATACAAAATCCCTTCAGAATGAAAAGGGTTTCACAGGCTATTTCCAGAAAATTAATTGTATACATTTTATTTTTCGTGAAAACACCTTTAATAGCTAGTATTTTTAATCAAAATCGCTGGAGCCATTTTTTTAAAAAATCAAAACTTTCGAAAGATGTTCCATATAAAGTGTAATTGGGGAGGATTTTCTTGAAAATTTTCGTGTCGCATCCTTGGAAGATACTAAACTTAAATACCAAGCTTGGTATTTATCCGACTTTCGTTTATGGGTTATGCTGTTTAGAGACAGACACACACAAGGACTTTTTTATACTTTTTTATTCAGGGGGTCTCAAAACAAATGGTGAAATCTCGACATCGAATTTTTTGGTGGAATACTATACTTCCCCTACTTCCTATACGTAGTAGAAAAAGTAATAATGGACACAAACTATGTATGTTAATGAGATCTACACTTTTCCTGTAGTTAGTTTTTATCTTATGATTACCCAATTACAGAAACTTGTACAAAATACAAATAGAATGATGAAGACTTCAAAAGCTACTAACAGAAAACTCAATAGTATTTAATTTTTCACATTGACATCTTCATCGTAAATAAATAATATGTAACGCAAATGGTTAAACCTACTTTAAAGAAAACAAAAAATACCAAACTTTTTCCGTGTAGAAGGCAGTTGGAGGAAAGTTCTTGAAAAGCTTAGCCTGACATGCTTAATCAGTAGCTAGACTCAAGTATGAAATGCTTGTTCATAGAAGAATGCGCAGAGTGATTTTTCCAATGCTTTATTAGGTTTTCACTTTGGTATTATAGAATATCATCAATAATTGTAAAATTTGTAATAAAATTACTGTTGTTGTAATGAATTCTATACACTCTTACAAGGAGTGCATTCTGAGTCCTTCCACCCTGTTCAGGAGATCGGTTCCAGCGGTTTCCTTTTAAAAGACATTCTGGCTTAGCGAATATTCAGGCTTCCCCTAGGCTCCTGTAGTTGCCCAGCTCCCGAAGCTGGAGTCCACCGGCGTTGGGTTCCAAAACAGAGTTCCAGAATCCAGCCTCTCATTTTTATAAGACATCAGTTGTCTGCCTGTTACAGTTTGTGTAAATCGTCGTGACAGTCCCCCACTCCTGAAGCATATATGCGCAATAGCACTGACCAGTCCACTTGCATAATAAGAGAGGTGGTGGTCAGTGTTCCAACTGATGCGAGCTCAAATGCAAGGTAACCTTACACATTGTCGTCCTCCGTGGACTAGTGGTACCGTGCTAGCCTCTAGTTCCCGAAGTCGCGGGTTCAAACCCGGCGGAGGGCGATGAAATCCTTAGCATGACTTCCTTCGGAAGGGAAGTAAAGCCGGTGGTCCCATGTCGTAGATTTACGGTACCTAAAAGAACCTCACGCCTGATAAGAGGTCTCTGAGCAAAATTTCCAGTCTTTCACGCCCAATATAGGATGGGACGCTAAGAACCATAGTAGTTAAAGAACGTCCACAAATAAAACTCAATTTCATTTTCATTTTAACCTTACACATTTGTTTACAATGCGTTGTGTATGTGGCTGCCTCCGAGTTCTGATATCACTTGCTCCCCACCACTCTCACCACCACTCATTTCTCCTCTCTTGTGCATATGGAGTGTCACGACAATTTACACAAGCTGTAAGTGGTAACTATGATCATCTTATGGTCTACTTACAGAAACTTACAACTTCTGGGTGACGTCATTTTAACGTTCTTTGAGAGATAATTGCGCAAAACGTTTGTGCTCCTTGGATCTTATCAGATATAGCAACTCTTTACCTAGATAATGTTTGTTAACTCGATTTATTACGTGCTAGGACTATGTAGCAATAGCTTGCCGTTTATAGACTGGCTTAGAAAGTTAATCACTTTGAAAAGTTTAGTGGTATGGCTGGGATTCAAACCAAGATTTTTCTTACCATGCTACAGCCGAAGCTGTAAGCACCGTTGAGGAAATAAGCAATTGTTGTGGAAGTCTGTGCTGCTTGAATTGCTAATGGTAGTAAGTTCTCTTTCGTACAACCCTTTCGTTCTCTGTTCGAATTAATAAATAGTAATGAAATTGTGTTTTGGAAACACAAAAAAGTATTTTTGATTTATTTAAAAATATCACAACTTTTGCCTATCATAGTGATGATTAAAGTTCAACTGCCTTGGAAGATAATGTCAGGGTTTGCTAATACCATTTCGCTAATGTCAAATCGAAGTTAATTTTAAATGTACAACACTAAATTAGACAGCATTTATATACATCCTAGGAAAGATAACATTAAGCAATATGTACCTTGTGTATAATGCGTTTTATATCACTTATGAAAGTTAAGCCTCATGCGCTTAGGTTTCACTTTATAATGTGAAGATCATATACTTATTATATAAATAACCATTGTAAAACTGATTTTCTTTCATATTCCCACTTTTCCGCAAGCTTTACCCTGCGACGGTATATAACATTATTTGTGTATTTGTGTTTATTCCACGTGGTGAAGCCATTTTGTGACGTGATTCTTTGTTAAGTTTGTTAGCTCCACCTGGTGGTAGCAATTTGCGGCGGTATTAGTGTTTGTTTGAAAGAATGCTACTGTTTATTTGCCGCACGTATTGAATATAATTTGTCGCGGTCACTTCGTGTTATCTTTTACTGAGCGCCTTTTATTTTATTTCATTTTTGGTTCACTGTCCTCCGGCTAGCTATGATCTTTTTGGTTGAGCACTTCTCTTTATACAGGTTGTGTAAACGGAAAGGAGTCTTTTATCCCAAGATAACACTGATGAAAGAATTTGTTTTACACTTTTTATTGTCTTAACATATTATGCACTTTCACATATTAATCTTGACACTCGCCAAACTGAAACTGTTATAATAACTTATTTACTGATCATTCTTAATTCGCATACTTCAACTTTTTGTGTAATAACTTTACAACACTTGAGATTTTTCATAACTCTGCTACGCGTAACCTGCGAATCGATAAACTATGCGAGGAATTCACCATGACTGCTCTACGACGTATAATGGACTGGAGCCGACGTGTACTGTACAATTATTTCTGCTGGACTGAAGGAATTTACCTCTAACCTAGCCCTTCTTATACTCCTACACCCCGATATGCCTAAAGATTATAACCGAGCTGCTATTGGCTAATAAAACGCTCCAACATTAGCGTCTATTTTTATATCCAATGAAAATTACGAAAACATATGCTCTAGGGAAAATGTTCCAGCAAATTCTAAAGAAAAACGCGCCAATATTACGTAATTTCCTCGTCTCTAATAATGATAAACAGCTCACCCCCTCGCTGCATTATTGCACGCTATTATTGTCAGTTTCAGTAAGGCCGTTACTTCTCAACAATAATTACAATCAACAAACATCTCAAATCAATGTCACACAAAAATGCATATTCACACTATAATCACTCTTTACATTTAAATAATTTGTGATACAAATTACTGCATCAACCCTCGTCTCAAAATTCTTCAGTTTATGAATGCGTGCAAAAAATGCTTTGAAAGATGCGTTATCTATAGGATTGCCACTGTAGAGAACACAAGTTTTAACCCACCTTTTTCTTTTATTACTCAGTTTGCCTACCGTCCAAGGAGATCTATTCTATTAACACTGTGTCGCCGTTAAATCCGACCGCTCCCAACACATGAGAGAAAACAGAAGAAAAATGCGGGTGACAAAATGGCATGACTGCGTTATCTAGTAGGGAACACACTGTTCATTTAGCAAAAAATGAAATTGAGTTTTATTTATGGACGCTCTTTATCTGCTGTGGTCCTTAACGTCCCGGAAGCCATGCTAAGGATTTTTACGTCCGAAAAAATCCACCGCCCTCCGCCGGGTTTGAACCCGCGACCTCGGGAACTAGAGGTAACATGGTAACCTACTACATCACGGAGGACGACATTAATTTGGCAGCAATGGTAATTTAGTACTAATATTAGTTTTTCCTTTTTTCTTACTTTTTCCAGACATAAAAAAGATGTTTTCATAGTCTTAAGAGAACATCGAATCTCTGGAAGACATTTTAGGTACCATCAATGCAGGGAGGAGCAGCTTTGAATGCAGTTAGTGTATTTCCAGTGAAACCTGGTTAATGCCTTGTTTCATCAAAAGTATTTAATAAAGCTTTAAATGGATGTTAAATATTTAATTCAGCATTAAAAGTTTCAAATCATCAATTAAGTTAATTGGACTGTTAATAATTTACTGCCTTTACAATTAACCTCTGCTAAAATAACGAGCGCTAAAGCCACATTACTCTTATTGCTAAATTTCACGAGAGCACGAAGCTTATTGTCAGGGTAGTGTAGTATAATCTCATATACTCACATCAAAACTGTTTAAACTACAGCATTCAGAAGCCTCTCCTATCTGTTATTTTTTCACATTATTAGATATTTATTATTCCAGGGACTGCAAACATTCCATTACAATTTACTCGTATATGATGTACAGCATTCATTAACTCAATTTTACTTTTGCAGCTATTTTAATGCTTTTAGCAGTTAATGATTTGATTAGGGATGGGACCACGGTACCGTCGATACTTCGATACTCTCGATACTTGATGGTATCGAAGTATGTCTAATATTTCGAGATAAGCCTTCGATACTTTTCCGATACTTTTAAATGTTTAAGTTTTGCATTATTGACAGTTGTTACGTTTAACTTTATGCTAGATAAGGAACGAAAGGTTTCGAGGCCTCACGTTATTGCCTCGCCCATGTCTCCAAAGAGTTGCTGGTCTACAGTTCTTGATAGACCCTGACTGCGTTTCCTGTAGATGAATCAATCTAACATTTCGTAGACTCTCGTGTCTAAATGAGAGGTGCAAAACATGGGGGAAGGAGTAGAGGTACTCGTGTAATGTGCAGCGTTAACTGAGTTGTGAATGAAGCTGATTCAGCTGACGCACTAAATCACGTTGCTGCAATAGCCTGACTTGGTGACTCACTCTCAGTCATTACATTTACCTACTCCGGTGAGCAAAATCCGTGAACACAGTAGAAATAAATAAGAAATTAATACCTGAGATAACAGCATATGAAAATATTTTAGTTGTTTAAATTTCAGACAATATATATATATGTTTATATTTATAATATTGCAGACTAAAAAAGAATTTCTAGTATATGTTTTTCTGTAGACAGAAAATTCTTAAAATGGAAGTTTTCAGCACAAAATATGGTTACATAAAAAGGGAAACAAAGAAATTATTATTAGTATTTTTTATTATTATTATTATTATTATTATTATTATTATTATTATTATTATTATTAGACTTGAATAACAATAGGGGATATGTAACCTATGACAATATCAAGATAAAAAAATGCTGCCAATTGGAGAACGTTGAAAGGGGATATATTATACATATATAGAGGAATTGTACATATGAAAGGGGAACCATACATATAAGTATTGTACAGTAATAATTTAATTCACTAACATGTTAAAATATTCAACATCTAACATTTTTACAGAGCTGATTGTAAGACACGGGGGAGCCAGCAAGAATTGCAAGAAATCATAAAGACCGTTCCTGTAACCGAGCGGTACAACGCTACATGATGGCGCCTAAGTGCACGGATCTGAAGCCACACATTCTCATACATGTCAGGGTAACGCGGCCTAAGGGCCAATAGGAAACGTCGTTACATTTTCAAACACGAAGAGGAGCGTCACTAAGCTCCCGTATAAAAGGGCAGACAAAGCCTCGGAGCCCGCTCTCATTCTGAATCTATCTCATCGAGAAGTCACCTCAACACGAGGTGCTACAGATGCACGTGGGTGCACAAGGGTGGGGTGCGTGTGAATATAGCTAGGCTCCTGGCTAACTTAAAGTGGTGGGATTATTATTACAATAATGGGATAAGCTAGCCGCCCATAACTATTCAAAGTTTGAAACAAACCTCATTGATTAAGGGAAACTCGCAGTGTATTTTTAACTTGCCTCACCCACTAGGACCTGAGATTCAATAATTAAATATAGCTAGGAATGGAATACTCAACACCGACGAGCACCAATAGCCGAGGAAGAAGAACACTGCAACAGGCAACAACGACCCAAGGATCATCGATTTCCAGCTACGAATGTCGCCCAACGACCATTTCCCGCTACAATGTCAAACAGGAACAATTTCGGAATTAGCATACAATGCAAAGTTGGTTACATGCGTTTATATACAGAAAAATACTAAAAGAGTCATAATTCAACGAACAAGCTATTGACTTTACAGTTGTTTATAAAGTGAATATCGATTATCGAGTATCGGTGCTCAAAAATCGTATCGGTATCGAGTATCGAGAAATACTGGTATCGTAACACTAGATTTGATGCTGTTTGTCTGCAACGAAGTAATCAAACAACATAGGTATTTGGCTGCGATAGTAATTGTTATCTGGACAAGTAAATAAAACACGTTTTTCCCATTGACTTTGAGTATATTAAAAGTTGACTTAGAAGTGTTATTGCTACTTAGACGAGCTTGGTAAGTACATGCAACATACCACAGATTGCATCGACTGTATCAAATTGAGAAAGTATGCTCCTTCCTTTCACCGAAACAAGTGAATGAGAAACACCCCACATGTGCAACAGCTACTGGCTTATTGTAGGGAATTTGAATGGTATTATGGCCTCTATTAGCATGTAGCGCGTGACGTGTTCACAAAGCAACTTTTGTTTCTCTCTTATTGCAACGCTCTTTCACCAGAGAAACTCTGCTTTGTGTTTCTGTATAAGTACGTGGGTGAGGCACGTTGTGCTCTTGTTTTCTGTGTAATGTTCCATGCTGTGAAGTAAAACTACTTGCTTCGATATCCGACATCAAAACGCAAGGTCAAGGCGAGGTCACGTTCTACAAACAGGTATCATATCTTGTTGAGAGAATCTAGACGTTATGCCAATAACAAAAGAACTAATTTCATAAAAAGGGCAAACGTTTACTTTAAACATTACAGATGGTGGTTGAATTTCAAAAATATTTTAGACATTCAATTTACCAATGTATTTTATCCAACCGTCAAATAAAGAAAAGTATTGCATTCGAACCGAAACTTTGTATCGAAAGCTCACTTTAAATAGAAGTTTTAGGCCCCGAGCCCCAAACAGCGCCTGTAGGAAACCCTCATTATATGTGTGTGTGTGTGTGTGTGTGCGAAAATGTTCACGACACTTAAACGTCTGTTAAACGTCTTAAACCTTTTACAGAGATTTTTCTCAGCAGTGATTCTAACGGTTTTGATTCAAACATAGGTTTGAATTATTGCATGATAGACAAAACAGATGCCTATTTTTAATTTGTTATACAATTTGGACATTACCCTTCATTTGCATTGAATTTTTCATAATCTTAGAAAAAATATGGCGCTCATTAATTTACAGAATTGATAGGTTTCATTTTTGTAGAATTAGCCATTTTCTAAATGCTCGTGTTTTAACTCAAAATGCCAAACATTTCTTTGTTTCTTATAAGCTGCCAAAAACCTCCTGTTTCATTAAGAATAGCTGATTTCTGTCTCACAAAGTTGAGGCAGTATTTTTTATGGCTTAATTGATATCAGTCTAATTATACAGTATAAAAATAATATCCCGCCTATAAGCAATCCGTGTATATTAGAGAATATAAAATGTATATTACAGCCATTGTATTATGTTTATTTTATTGTATATATATATATATATAAAATGTTACGCGAGTGTATTTCTTAGTTTAGTAACGTAGGAGCTGTGAGGATAGAGGCACGCTGCTTTTCGTAGCAAGCAGAGTCATAAAGTGGAAACAGAAGGTTGCTAACAATAAGGTAATCTTGAAACAACAGTAAGTTAGCTAAAACGACTACCAACAGTCCATGGAACAATACGTCCAAAAGCGTTTGTAAATGGTCACGTGGGTGCAGAAAGCCAATTAAAGTCAAACTAAAACTGTTCTGCTAGAGTAGGCTTAGCCAACCAGAAGCTAGAAAGATTAAATTTGAATTTTTAAACTGTGGACGCTAAGAGGTAGCGTACCCAACCAGCTCAGTTCAGTGGTTGTAGCTTAGAGTGTGCAGATGCGAGAATTTAGTGCAGTGCGGATAAAAGATAATTTTGACCTTTAAAAGTGTAGTTAGGAACAATATCTCACAGCTCTATATCTAGATACGTCAGTTAATTGTTATTTTTATATATATATATATATATATTATTCAACTGCCGTGGAGAAGTAATAAAGAAATGAGAATTTACAATTATAATTGGTGTAAAGTGTGCAACATTATTCTGCAGCCGCACCACACCTATTTAAAGATACTTGCTCTACTAGATATCACTGACGCAGCCGAGCATAAATAAAAAAATCATAAGTAATTAAAAACTCAAAAATTTATTACACATAAACTTTAGTAACACACACAACACCGCCGCAAATTGGTTTGCGCAAATGTGGAATGTGAGATGTGGGAAATAGAACATATTGTCTTTTTTCATGTTAGTTAACAATAACAACCTATACCTTTAAAATAGTTAATTCTATATAAATTTGATATTCTGTTCCCAACATTTCACTTTGTGCAATTCACACGCAGCTTCAAGTCACAACATAAGGTTTCTTTGAAAAATAGATGAACCTTATCACTCGAGAATGTGTTTCAAGCTTACTTTCTAACCTGCAATGCTAAATATTAGCTTTCAGTACCGTACATACGAGAAGTTAAAATCAATAGCAATACTTACGAAATGGACAAGAGGATTATTAACAAAAATCCTGAATGAATAAGTATTTAAGCAGATGTTGCCCTAACGAAATAATTTGGCCCACCCTCCCGCCCTTTTTAGCAACTCCAGTTACAGTATAGCAGAAACTGGTGACTTTTAAGGTAGAAGCTAGTGAAAGGTTGAAAACAGAATGGATAAAAGGTCGCTAATTGAATGTTGCCAACATATGAAAACGCTGCGAAAATAAAGTAGGGGTTTAGCTTCACAGATCCTATGGCTACGCGCTATATCTCGTTCCGTATTAGGGACAACTGCTTGTAAAAACATCCCTCGGCTACGCTTTCCGGCTTAGGGCTCTAATCAATAGTAGGACTTCTGAACAGTCATTGCCGTACATGCTTTTCCTGTCCCTATAATCTAACACTGTGTGTATAATACTAAATATATACTTTTGGTAACCATATACTAACGTAATGAAGGAAGACAAAAAATAAGAAAAAGGAAAGAAAAAAGAAAAGAGGGAAAAATAATAAGCATGAATTACAAATGTATTATAAATATATACAGTGATCCGACCCTTAAGGACTCGCTCCGTTCTCTTTTGCCAAATCTTAGACAAAAAAATCTGATGTGCTGCACTCACATGACTTTTTCTACTCTTTACAAACTATTTTTACAAACGCTTATTCTCCACATGCTTCATGTTAATCGGGATATCGAGATGTTAATCTTATTGCTAATTTTCTTGTAGATGCAAGGGGAATTGCTAGGCTTTAAGCTATAGTCAAATATTTTAAGAGCTGGTTGCTATGTGGAGTATTCCATTCTCTTTGCAATAACAGGACAAAAAAAAATGAATAACGAATTTGAGAAAAAGGGAATAAATTGTGTATTTTAACGTGATCTACATTTTTTGCGTAGTAAAATTTTGTCTATCTCTTATGGTTTACCAGTTATGCAAAAATCGTTCACAATGAAGAATAGTTTTGTAGACATTCCCAGAAAATTCGAGATAAACATTTCATTTGTCATAAAAAAGTCTTAAACATATGATATTTTAATCAAAATCGTTAAAGCTATTTTTGAGAACATTAAAATTTTCGAAAAATGTTCCATGTAAAGGGTAATCTGGGGTGGGTGATTTTCTTGAAACCTTCGTGTCGCATTTCTGGAAGATACTGAACCTAAATATCAAGTTTGGTGTTTTTCCGACTGTTCCTTTCTGAGTTATGCTGTTCACAGACTCACACACACGGACATGTTTCCAAAAATGCTTTTTATGGATTCAGGGAGTTTCAAAACATGTATTTCCGGTGAAATCTCGGTATCGAATTTTTGGGTGGAATACAATACTTCCCCTACTTACTGTATGTAGTAGGGAAGGTAAAAATACCCCACTTTATGACATCTCGCGTTCAACATTACATCCAACCAAGCCTCCATTCCTCTATTGGACTCCAGAAACTGTGGTGGTAAATATTATTTTCTCAGTATAGGCACTTCCCTGCGCTGAGCCAGAATATGATTTCATGTTTCCCTTTCACCCCAAAAAGTGGACATATTCTACTCCGGTGTCGTCAGTTAATTTGTTGCGTTTCCAGGTGCCCAATCCTAGCCACGTAAACCACTTCTTTCCTGCCGCGTACAGTTATCTAAATACACCTCCCTCGCCCGGCCCCACGCTATTTTTAACTGTAAGTTAAATGAAATTTTAGCCGTACATTCTGGTTCTAAATTCTGTCTGTCAATATCACGTGCCCTAAATAAGTAGCAACGATCCGCTTCCATAGTGGCAGCACTCCGTGCCTTCCATTATGTTCGGGTTGGCAATGTTGGCAGCAGAAGGACAACACAAGCAGCATTCCATTAGTGCTTCGGGTGGGATTGCGGCAGTGTTTTTAACACTTAAATAATTTCAGTCAAATTATATAATATATAAATTCAATAACAGCCCGCCTTGAAGCAATATGTATATGTAATAATTTGTAAAATGTATGTAAGTCATTGCATATGCTTATATTCTTGTATCCATGTGTAGTAATGTTATGTGAATATATTACGTAATTTAATAATTAGGAGCTGTGAGAATAATAAGTTAAAGTTGCTAACAATGAGGTAACAATGAGGTAACCTTGATTCAATAATGGTAAGAACGTTTAACAGTACTACTTGTGATTCTTGGAGTAACAATAATGTAATTTTAGTGACAGTTTATAAAATAGCCAATCAACAACCAGAAAAAGCTTTAGTTAAATGCAGGTATTCTATTGGAGTAGGATTAGCCAATCAGAAACTGAAATACAGAAAAAGTTACAAATCTAGAAGTCAGTTGCCTGCAGACAGTTACTAACCAGGCGCAAAAAGTGTCCTCGAAAGAAGTATAATATGTATTCGTGTGGGACGAAAAAAATAAGTTTACGTGTTAAAGAAAGTGTAATTAATTAATAAAATGAATCTCACAGCTCTCAGTGAAGTGTTATTTAAATCGTATTAAGCATTAATAAAAGGAGTGCAGTAAAATTATAATCTGTGTAAGCCTACATTCTTGTCGCATCACAACTCTGCTAAGAGAAACATGTCTCTAACAAAAATACTGACGCAGTCGAGGCAAACATAAATATATAATATTTAAAGAAACAGTCAAATTACAAAGATAATATCTTTTTTTAAACTTGGGGCAAAGCCCACCTGAAAGTACACTTGGGGCGAAGGCTACCGGAAACTGTTTACTATGGTTGCAACTACTTCAAGTGTTTGGCTCCCCAACAGTTGAAATATAATACAACTTCTTCAATACAACCTACTTTAAATTGACTCCCAAAGCGTGTTGCTAATAACGTAACAAACTACCTTCACAAGATGTGTCTGGGGGTGTTGTGATAGCTTGTTTCTAAGGAACAAAAGTGCCAATAATTAACACAAATGTCATAACGTTCAACGTTAATTTGTGTTCCTTATGTGTATTGATCATACTTAATCAATAAAATAATTATACAAATGCGCGTTAGTTATGTGTGTATGGAGTCGGACTTCTCGGTATGTACAGTGCTTTAAACAAATATTCAAACAGAAGTTTGTGTTTGTGTTTCGAGCGCTCAACAAAACTAATGCCCAAAATCTTCAATAGAAAATTAGAATTATTTTTAAATGGACACAATCATGTCCGTTTCATATCTTCATTTGACAATGTTCTACTTGTAAACAGTCACTAGAGAAATGAAACCCGCCTTTCACTTCTATTTTGTAAAACATGTGTGTTTTTATTGTGAATACGGTATTCTCGTAATGACCGGGTTTCTCAGCACCAGGCCCATAGCATCTCTACCTCTGCACACCAATTACTGATCCCGGTACTCGTAATTAAAGCCAAACCACCGCCGTTCCCATGACAACAAGTACATCCTGCATTAAAATTTCACAGCGCCAAGGAGACTATTAACAGCAATTCCGTATTCAAATTGGAGCAATGATGTGATAGCTAAGACACCGCTTTCAGCGCCTTTGGTGACGACACTGCTGCTTGGGTTTACAAGCAAATTAACGAGCGATGTGCCTTTCGCTAGGAACAGAGATCTGTCTTAACTACTGCATCAAGAAATGAATCTGTTTTCTCAGGAGAACAAATTCTTACTCTCTCTACCACTTACCTATAGCAAGAAGAGGAGGTGTTGCAATCCACCCAACAATTCTATACCGAAATTTCAACGAAAATACACCTTTTGAGGCTCTATGAATCCAGAAGTAGCACTTTAGAGAAACTCCGTGTGTGTGTGTGTGTGTGTGTGTGTGTGTGTCTGTGTGTCTGTGTGTGTGTGTGTGTGTGTGTGTGAGAGAGAGAGAGAGTCTGTGGTGCGTGTGTGTTTCAACAGCATAACTCAGAAACGAACAGTTGGATAAACACCAAACTTGGTATTTAGGTTCAGTATCTTCCAGAGATGCGACACGAAGGTTTTCAAGAATATCCCTCCACCCCAGATTACCCTTTACATGGAACATTTTTCGAAAATTTTTAATTTTCTCAAAAATAGCTCTAACGATTTTGATTAAAACATCATATGTTTAAGATATTCTCATGATAAATGAAATATATATCTCGAATTTTCTGGGAACGTCTCCAAAAGTATTCTTCATTGTGAACGACTTTTGCATAACTGGTAAACCATAAGAGATAGACAAAGATTTACTACACAAAAAATGTAGATCGCGTTAAAATACACAATTTATGTCTTTTACATTTTTTTTGTTGGGTGAACCATTTTCGAGATATTGCTTATTATTCCCTTAAATTTTCCAATACTTATACTATTTCTCAAATTCGTTATTCATTTTTTTTTGTCCTGGTAATGCAAAGAGAATGGAACACTCCACATAGCAACCGGCTCTTAAAATATTTGACTATCGCTTAAAGCATAGCAATTCCCCTTGCATCTACAAGAAAATTATCAATAAGATTAACATCTCTATATCTCGATTAACATGAAGCATATGGAGAATAAGCGTTTGTAAAAATAGTTTGTGCCAGAGTAGAGAAAGTCATGTGACTGTAACACATCAGATTATTTTAAAAGTATTTTTGCTGCAGCAGTCGTGATTCTGAGCATTCGCAATCGCTTCCTCCATTCATTAGGAAGCAAAATGCAGGAGTGACCGTCACTTTATGTTTTGCTTTTATAAGAGCGTTTCGAAATGTTCAAAACAATAGAAGGATCCGCCGACTGTGAAATCAAATAAGCGATTTTTTTACACCTGAATGTTGCTCCAGCAAACATTCATCGCCAAATGTGTGAAATTCATGGGGTAACAATAATGAGTGACAGCGCCCGGCCACAAACAGCAAACAAACTCAAGATGTAATCGCACTATTTGTTTGAGAACAATTCAACCACCCTCCCTACAGTCCGGATTTGACACCAAGCGATTTTCATCTGTTTCTTCATCTGAAGAAATTCCTTGGTGGAAAACATTTCAACCACCTTGATGGTGTGAAGCAAGAAGTACAGACTTGGCTTTTATCACAGGTGGCATCATTCTTTGACGAAGACATACAAAAACTGGTTTCCCTTAGACAAGTGTCTGAATAACAGCGGTGAGTATGTGGAGAAGTAATTGAAGGTAATGGATGATAATACAGTATTTGAAGAATAATATTCTGTTATTTTTAAAAAAAAGTTATCGGCATTTACGTTAAAAACACGCCTTGTAAGTTCTGCTTCTTCCAATGATGCAAAATGAGCATTTTCAAGAAACGTGTATTATTTTTATAAAAGTCGTTAAGTTCTGCTTCTTCCAATGATGCAAAATGAGGATTTTCAAGAAACGTGTATTATTTTTATAAAAGTCGTTAAGTTCTGCTTCTTCCAATGATGCAAAATGAGCATTTTCAAGAAACGTGTATTATTTTTATAAAAGTCGTTAGAGTCAATTAGACTTTACATTGAAACGTTTTCGTTATTTTTTTATTTTCTCAAAATTGACTAACGACTTTTATAAAAATAATATACGTTTAAGATACTTTAATGAAAAATAAAATGTATATCTTGAAAAGGTAGAATCAGACGACTGAAAAATTCAATGTCATAGCCGGGATTTGAATCACGGATCTGCAGGTCTCCGTCCGGTGCTCTAATCACTGAGCTTCCATCACAACTTGCCGGTATGACATTAAATTCTCCAACTGATTCGCATTTTTTCCGATAAACCACAAGGAGATTTCAAATTGTATTGAGATGACATACCCCAATGGCGACTTACAATGCTGTAAGTGCTTTAAGTCCCAGGCTTCATAGTTTCGACCACTATTAGGTCAGTTAATGGAATTAATCATTTTTCCACACAAGGCGTGTGTAGGACAAGGTTGGAAAGGTAAAATCAGACCACTGAAAATTTCAGTCTTATATCTTGAATTTTGAAGCAGCCTTTGAAATCCTATTCTCTCTGAATGACCGCCATTGCACAATTGGTAAACAGTAAGCGATAGACAAAATCCTACCGCACAAAAAGTTGTATAGTTAAAGCATACAATTTGTGTCTTTTTCTTTTGCGTTTACCATATGCAAGATATTATTTGTTGTTGTTGGTTTGAATTTTCAACTGCGTATATTTTTTTTAAATTTATTTATATATAGTTCACAGTCCTTTAACAGGTAGCTCATATTGGACGATGAATGAATGGGATGGATGAAATGATGCTCAAATTAGCCCGAGGTCCATAGAGAATCAAATGCTTAATCACTATTCGTTTTCTCTCGTGGTCATGCAAGGAATATGAAATTTCAAAGCCAACACGTAGCATTCCACTTTGCCTTCTCTTTAGCCTAGTCCCTCCTTATTATATCTACTAAATGTGTTATGAAAGTTTATCGCTATTAACAAGGAGTAGACAGAAGAATTTCCTTTTGTAATAATAGCTACTAGAAGAGTAAGAAAAGAAAGTAATATGATTGGAACACACAAAAGTTTTCCTTTACAGTGCAACGTTATTTTCGCAGACACATTTGAACCATGAAATTAAAAAAATAACACATTATCATATTGCTTCTCCATACTTTTGAGAAAAAGAATCTCTGAAATATTACCTGTTATATCAGAAACATTATTGATACTTAAAATTTATGTTCTATAATATCTTCTATCATTAGCTTCCTTGTACTCTTTAATGGACAGACTGTTTGTTGTTGTCTTATTTTTAATGCTCAAACCTTCAGGGTTCGATTGCGGACATCTTTCGTAAAGTTATTTATTACTAACTCCGATTCTCTTACCTTGAAAACAGATTTTGTTCTCACATTATTAATTCAGAACAGGATTAAAATTTTAACATTCAGCCTTCCTCAGGGGAATAAGACCACAGAGTCAAGATGGCCGAAAGTTTTGTCTTCGATCCGAGTAACACTTGGCTGATATCTCGTGAGACAGTTATTAATTATCAAACACTTATTATTCTTTATGACTACCATATCGGGAACAGAATTCCTTTGCTGTGTTTTATGTAAAAGGAAATGCTGAAATCTGAGACCCTCCGACCCTTTGTGCATGAATAATCTTCGCCCTGCTGTAGTATACTCAACAACAACAAAAATATGTTCTTGCAGACCATTTATACATCCTCTAGCTGCTACTGCTACATCTTAATATTTCATAGAAAAATGAAATTCACTGGATGCAAAAATTGGAAAAAATGAAGAGTATCCGCTTCCCTCAATTATTTGAAGGAAACCTATTTTTCTACAGAACTCTTTCTTTATAGTGAAGTAGGTATTTCGTTTGCACCAAGAACTGTAATCTCAGATTTTATCTCAAAGGTTTATTCAGTGTTTATTGTATATTCGGTATGCTACACGCATCTTTTGAACCAGCTGAAGACCCTGCCTGATACAAGATAAGAGTGGTGTGTTATAGTGTAATTCAATTTTAGAATTGAATGAGTGATGTTTAAAGGGAATTAGATCATTTTAGTCAAATTTTGAGATAAAAACACTAAAAGCTGTCCTATACTCACAATTTTCCACCAAATAAATCTAGATTTTTTTCAGTAAATCGTTGACTTTAAAAAAAATAATAACATACCAGTTAATGATCATTAAGAATTTTTATGGAAGTAAGAAAATGTTTAAATTCCTGCGTAGTTTTCAACTTGAATCCGTAACATCTTTAATTACTTGCCCCTTTTAATAACTGCACCTTATTTTGTAGAAAGCATATATACTGCACTTTACATGCTTTTATGCACTGTATTTTATTACGTATTTTTTTTAAAAAATTGAACAGATAGCGTTTTAGACATGGTTTAATAAAAATCAAATCAGCTAATGCCATTAAACAGTGCTAATGCTAATACTAACCGTAGACGCACAGACACATATTGAAGTGGCGTTAAGTCATCACGATCTAATATGTCCTTTCAGAAGATGCTGTAGGCCATTGCAAAACTTCACAAGGAAGTTAGTTGTATTTCACTTAATTTCTGTAACTAGGAAACGTTATAAGAGAGACAGTACTTTATTACAGATAGAACGCGGGGCTCAGTAAATTATAAATATTCGATTTTGCAAGTTCAGAAAGGGCCACCTAATGGACATGCTTGAAAGTCTTCCACTCTTTTCCTTTTACTCTTCTTTCGATCCTAATGGCTAGCTTGTATGAGTGAAGATTTTAAGGCTGTTCCCGATGTTCTAACAAAACACTTCTTGCTTAACTTGAAATCACTGCTAGGTAAAGAGCTAGCCGATCGGAAAGCCACCAGCCATGCCGCAGATGCTGCTACTAGGGCCACGACACCACAACCTGCGCTGCACCACCCAGGTGCCACTACTGCGGAGCACCGTGTTTGACGACACAGGGCACCAGACATGACCTCCGCCGCCGACGTCGGTACTGCGCCTCCTGCAACGGCCACAGTCACTTCACCGGGCATGCGCAGTGCCCACTTTACCCAAGAAGCCATCGACCGTCACCACTTGAGACCATCTACACAGCTCCAGCCGCTCCTCCGACGCCAACGCCACCTTCAGCTCCAGCCATCACCGACACCACCTTACGAGATGCAGTCCAGGATCTCCTAACGGAGGTCCTGAACATTGGATCCCGCATGACACAACTGGAAGAACTCATCACAACTCTCACCTCCGCAGGCAACACCGCCGAGACGGATCATCATCTCCGCCGACTCCTCCGCCGAGTAGCCGCATTGGAAACCGGACTTCAACATCTACACGCCATCACCGCAGCCTTGTCATCCACAGTCAACACATTCACCACCAGCTCCCTGCAGCGATTAGATGACACCAATCCTCAATCAGTGGCCTGGGGGAAACCATCGCTAGTCTGCCACCGACATCAGCACCGCCAGCTCCGACAGATTCCCTGGAGGAGCTCAGGCACACGTTATCAGGTCATGCCGACCAACTACGATCCCTGCACACGACGATGACCGAGTGGACTTCGGTCCTCTCCGGACTGAAGAGTGAGCAGGAGCGGACGAACGGCTACTTGATGTCATTAGAAGCCGCTCGCTTTTTCCCAAGCCACTATCGACCACCAGAGGGCTCCTTTCGAGGGCCGCGCTACAATCAATGAAATGATGCAATAAAAAAACAACAACGTCACATCCCTTCCAATTCCTATCCACGTCCCGCATGTGGCGACCAGGGCCTCGTCACCCGGACATTCCCCCTCTCCACTGCCAGCGCAATAAGCTGCCAGCACTAACGAGGGTGCAACAGCGGAACCCCAACACCCCTCCTAACTTCTCCTTTCTAACCCACGCCTAATCCTAACCTACTCCCAAAAACCATAAAAAATGAATAACTTTACGTGAACAGAAGTATTAGTTTTTATACGAATATTTACCGAGTGGGATGGCTCAGGCGGTAACGTCTGTGACCCTGCATTCGGGAGGTCGTGGGTTCGATTCCCATGGGATTTTGGGGTTTCCCCGGGTCGCCAGTCAAATGCTGGGAAGGATCATTACATCCCTCGAATTTCCGGACTGCTTGCGGTCTCCGGAGATGTGTAAGCTGAAGAAGTAGGTTTATTTTAAGAGGTTGGAGTTGGATTGTACTTCAACTGTTGGGGAGCCACACTTGCGTAGTTGCAACCACGTATTGTACAAAGTTTCCGGTGGTCTTCGCCCCAAGTTTAAAAAATTAATTTTGTAATTTGAATGTTTCTTTAAATATTATATATATATATATATGTTTGCCTCGGCTCGTCAGTATTAATTTGTAGAAACATGTATTACTTTGCAGGGAGTTATACGGCTAAAGAATGTAGGCTTATACAAATTATAATTATTACTTCACTCCTTTTATTAATCCTTCACACGATTAAATAACACTTCACTGATATAGAGAGCTGTGAGATTATTTATTAATTGCACTTTTAAACATGTAAAATTTATAATATTCTCGCCGTAATGAAGTTTCGTCTTACACTGAATGCGTATGCGTCTACCGCCTGAATTTGCACAATTTGCTCTATTTCAGTTTATGATTGACTAATCCTACTCCAATAGAATACTTTCATTTAACTTAAGCGTTTCTGGTTGTTGATTGGCTATTTATAAGCTGTCTCAAATATTACATTATTGTTGCTAATTACTATTAGCATTATTAAACTTTCCAATTCATTATTGCCTCAATGTTACCTCATTGTTAGCAACTTTTGGCCTATATTATCACAGCTCCTATTTTGTTAAATTACTTCATACATTCACGTAACATTATTATACATGTATACAATAATATAAACATAATACAATGACTGTAATATACACTTTTTATATATTGTAGTATACACATATCGATATAAGGCGGGCTGTTATTGAATTTTATATTATATAATTAGACTGAAATCATTTAAGTGTTAAAAATACTGCCTCAAAGCCAACAGTGGGAAGGGGAGCCACTGCACCCAACACCACCAGTAAATGGTAAGGACATTGCCCTCTGCCTGTCGTGCCTTCCGGTCCGGCCGCCCTCCGTCTCCTTTCACCTCATCCCTCCCTCCCGGGAGCGCCCCGTCAGGGGATTAGGTACAAAAGATCTCCGTAGGTCGTGCTAACTTCCCCTCCGTTTCTAGTCCTGCCCTATCCTATATGAATAGTGTAATATATAATGCAAGCGTGTAGATTTATATCGGTAGAGAAAGCCGTGCATCAGTTGCTTTTTAATGTTTTATATGCTTCCTTGTTATTTCACAGATAAATCACAATTTCTCCCATTCATACTCAACACTAGTTATTCAATATTCTCCGCTTACCGACAAACATTACTGAAGCATACTACTAGCTTCTCAACTTTGCACGAAAGTGAACATATGGTGTAGCACCAAAATGAGCATCGATTAGAGAAACATCACGCAATCAAATGTACTATTAAAAGGTACCTCAATCAATGTCCGAGGTCTCTTTTTACATTCAAATCCAGAATGCCTGGATAGCTTAACCATGACGGAAGGGCAACTTGGTACCAAAACACGTATCAATTCTTAGAGAATCAGAATATGCCATTAACTACAAAATACCAAATCGGTCATTTAGGACCGACTTAAAAATCATCCATTCACTTTCAAGTCTACCAGGTATACTAATAAAGCAAAGGAATGCACGAGAAAGTTACTGAGAAATCACAAACATATTTTCCTTTCTTTACTAGAAAAGAAAGTTACACGAAGTATGCTGCATTCCATCCAAAAATTCGATATCGAGATTTCACTACAAATATGCGTTCTGAACCTCCCTGAATCAAACAAATATCATGTGTTACACTCACATTACTTTCTCTACTCTTTTACAAACTATTTTTACAAACGCTTATTCTCCATATGCTTCATGTTAATCGAGATATCGAGTGTTAATAACGAATTCTCATTTGAGAAAAAGTATAAGTATTGGAAAATTTAAGGGAATAACAAGCAACACCTCGAAAACGGTTCACTCAACAAAAAAATGTATATGACATAAATTGTGTATTTTAACGCAATCTACGTTTTTTGTGCAGTAAAATTTTGTCTATCTCTTATGGTTTACCAGTTATGCAAAAGTCCTTCACAATGAAGAATAGTTTTGGAGACATTTCCAGAAAGTTCGAGATATACATTTCATTTGTCATGAAAATATCTTAAACATATGATATTTTAATCAAAATCGTTAGAGCCATTTTTGAGAAAATTAACATTTTCGAAAACTGTTCCATGTAAAGGGTAGTCTGGGTGGGGGTATTTTCTTGAAAACCTTCGTGTCGCATCTCTGGAAGATACTGAACCTAAATACCAAGTTTGGTGTTTATCCGACTGTTGGTTTCTGAGTTAGGCTGTTCACAGATACACAGACACACGGACATGTTTCCAAAAATGATTTTTTTTTGATTCAGGGGGCCTCAAAACATACATTTCCGGTGAAATCTCGGTATCGAATTTTTGGGTGAAATACAATACTTGCCCTACTTACTATACGTAGTAGAGAAAGTAAAGAGAAAAAAAAAAGCATTTTTAGAAAAAAATTCGGCTCGCGGACATTTGTCTCTCTATCTGTCTGTGGACAGCATAACTCAAAAACATAAGGTCGGTAAAATACTATACTTGGCTCATAGGTTTAGTATCTTCCAAGATTCTGACACGAGGATTTTTAAGAAACCCCCCCAATCTCCCCACCCCAAACTACCCTTTACATGGAAATGCTTTGTTATTTATTTTTATTTCCTGAAAAATGTAACGATTTTTATTAAATTACTATGTGTTTAAGATATTTTAATGACAAATAAAATGTATATCGCCAGTTTACTGCTAAAAGCCTGGGAAGTCCTCTTCATATTGAATGACTTTTGAATAACTGGTAAACCTTAAAAGATAGACAAAGGATTGTTAAACAAAAGAGTGTACATCTCAATAATGCATGAAATTCAATTTATATGGCGTTAACCATTTCCAAGATATCCTTTGTTATTGGTTTCCATTTTGAAACACTTATATCTTTTTTAAATTTCAAGTCACTATTCGTTTTTCCTGTGGTCATGCAAATAGCATGGAATTTCAAAGTCATCACATAGCGATCCGCCTTTTAAAAGTCTGCCTATCACTTATACTACTGTATCCTTAAGTCTACTACTAAATGTGTAATTGTATAATAAAATAAGTAGATATAATAATAATCTGCTGTAAGAATAATTTGTAAAAAAAGTGAGTAGAGAAAGTCATGTGAATGCAAAATATTTTTTTATGTGTTTTGTTCCTAAAGTGTATAGTGGAATGTTGTTTTTATTTTGAAATTCCCTACACTACTGTTGGCTTCCAAAGAAAAGAATACCATTTCAACGTAATTATACAAAACAATAACAAATTTAAAAAACTTAAATTGTTACACCAATATATTAAAATTAAAAGGAAATATTCAACTTTTGAAATACAGAATATTAACAATATCTGAGCAAAAATGAATGTCCAAAAATAGAAAACAAAATAAAAGTATATAAGTAAGCGAATCCTACAAGTTTCTAAATTATGCTCTAATCACGTGATTTTTATATATAGATATTGAACCCCTGACTACTACCATAACAATAGCATTTAATGTATTTCTCTGAATGTCAAAGGTTTTAAGGAAGTCAATCAACAAGCGTGGGAGGGTATCTTGGGCAGCAATCATCAATCCTTTGACCTCAATTGCCTTTCAAGTTGTATTTATCTTTGAAGAAATCTACTGTTGCTCTGTAGATGTTATTCTTCACTTCGTCCACTCCTATAGGCTGGTTTTCGTGATCCTAAAATCTGATGATAGGGTCTGTGATGTAACATGAAAAGAAATAGGCTAGAAAGCTATGATATCTATACTACGATTACTGACTTTGTTGGGAAGACCATGTACGCCCTAAAATACAGTATAGCCTTTTCCTCTTAAAGCATTCACCAATATAGATCCTATATTGTGGTGACGTGAGTTGCGCAGTAATTTACTGTAAGGTCAAGCCCCTCGGACGTGTCCAAGAGGACATTAAAAAATTATTCATTTTGTGTTTCTTTGTATTATAATGATGACCAAACAGCATAGATCATCAGTAGTCACAACTCAATTCGAGAAAAAACAAATGAAAATCGGGGCTTCTATGTAACTTGATTAGCTTACTTTATGTTTATAGTTTTGTTGAAAAAATACAAAATTACACTCTCTTACACTCACTTCAGAAAAGCACACTACAAAGGGACTTTCACATAGCTGTCTTCTTACTATTTAAAGGTGGGCCTATTATTCATTTAGCCGAATTACAAGGATACTTAAAAGTTTTGTTTAGATGTTCTGATTTTGCTCCGAATTTTAATATTGATATTGGAGGTTTTGTCGCTCCTTTTCATTAATTTTAAGAACATTATTCACGTAATACCGTGAGTTAAGTCGAAGGCTTTCAAATTCATGAACTTATTATATTCGGTTCAGAAACTGTTCGAACTTTGTCTTTCAGCATTGATAAATTGATACCAAAGGTTGCAGTTTTAAGTCGTTAAGAGGTGTTAAAAATCTAATGAATCTCCATTTACACCTATTTCATGAAGTGATCTACAATTTCTATGATTTTACCACTGACTGCAATATTCTTCCAATAAGTATAGCTACTATAGCAAATCAAATTGCTTTGAAGGAGGAATTAAATTGGTGAAATGTGATGGTTTCTAGTTTATTTCCGATATAAAGAATATACTACTTTAGAAAATTCTTTAATTAACAAAACGATCGTAATTAATATTATTACTTAGCATTCCTGGAGTTTGGAGGTGTGTGTATGTGTGGAGGGAGTTCAAAGTTTGACACAAACATGAAATATTATGCAACAACAGGAATTGTTTCAAGTTAAGAATTTAAATACATAAAGCATATACACGTTTTAGGCTCCCCTTAACCAAAATAATTTAAGAGAAAATAACACACATGTTAGGAATGAAAAGCTCACTTTTTGTGATTATGTTACTTCAATATGTGCGGAATATCTTTATGGTGTTGGAAAATTTTATTTCACACTTCAATAACATAATGCAGTAATGTACCATCAGCCAGTTTTTCACATCATTAGCTATAGCTCCATAACCAAAAATCAACGTTCCCTCCAAGAAAACTGGTGATCCAGGAAATTTTTCAATGAATTGTTGATAAAACCAACATCAAAGTTAACAGAGTGAAAAGAACAAATAATGGACCTGCACGGTAGAGCTAGTCAAAAGCAATAAAGATACACTTCAATCATAGTTTTCAATCTATATTTGGCACATTCATGGATGTGGATAATAGTGAACCCAGGTTCGACAGAAATATTAACAAGCCCTATTAAAAATAAGGGTTAATACCTGAAATCTAAATTTTAAAAGCGAAATTACCAGTATTTACTCATAATTTATTTTAATGTTTGCTCTAAAACTAAAATGCTGATAATAGATACACTAACTTTAAATAAAAATTTATCTATTGTTGCACATAGTGTGGAAGAAAAATTATTCCAGATTTTACAAATGTAAACTTACATTGCATAAATTTTCCTTAAATTCTTTCGACCTGTGCACCATTTTCTAAAAGAATCAGTTGTTTTTTGTCAAAATATTATGAATGAATTCATCACTTAATATATGGAGAACATTTTAATTACCTCGGTGTAATATAACTCACTTGTAAGGTTGGGGTCTAAAAATGTAGACACAAATGGCATTGCACTAAGAAATTTAAACGACAAAAGAGTGATAGCACCATTACAGTAAAAGCTAAATTGAGTAGTGCAGAAGGGAACTCAAAGGCTGTCAATATTAACAAGAGCAGATGGTGCACTCGCTTCCATTTATGCCGTCACCGCAGCTTGGGGAGGCATTTAGCCAACCTTCCCAGCGGACGCGCACATAGCAGGGAGGGATGTGTCTGGAGCGTTCTGTCTTTGTTGTTCCATCAAGCAGAGGTGTGTGTTAACTGTGGCTCACGCGATGTATGCAAATATTTCGGAGGTGCATCCGGGAATAATTGTGGATATTTGGGAAGTAATTTGCCATTGAAGACATTGCTAAGGCAATTCCATGCAGCATTCACATTGACATATTATTAAAATAATGTCTAGTAAACGTGTTCTCTTTAAGAGTAAAAAGTATAATTTACTTAAGTTTTATATTATTTTGTCATTAACGTATTTTTAATGACAAAATAATAGTTTTCATGAAGAAATTTGCAAAACAGTGTTCTATTTGGTTGCATACTAAGATTGAGCAGGTGATTCCAATAATGTCTAGCAAATGTGTCCTCCTGAGAGTAAAAAGCGTAATGCACTTCAGTTTTACGTATGTTGCTATGAAAATATTTTTTTCATGAAAACAGGCTTTTGTTCAGTCATATACAAGGGCTGATCAATAAAGACTGAGACTGATTTTTTCACAGATATTTATTACTCCATTTCAATGTTGACATGATCTTTTTCAAAGTAGTTCCCTCCTAACTGAATGCACTTTTTATAGCGTCTCTGCCAGTCCTCGAACACATGGTGCAGGCCATTCTTTTTCAGGTCTTTGAGAATCGCCTCACTTTTCTTTAGCACTGCTTCAGTGTGCTCAAATCGAATGCCCCGGAGCTTTGACTTTAGTAATGGGAATAAAAATAAATCACAGGGGGTAAGATCGGAGCTATAAGGCGGATGCGGCGGTAATGTTGAATTTAGTCAAAATTTCTTGGACTTGATTTGCGACGTGAGGCCGCGCGTTATCGTGATGAAGTCGCCACTCAGTCCGATGAAGTTCTGGACGTTTCCTTGTAATGTGCTTCCTCAGTGCAGCCAGCACTGACGTGTAGTAGCTGCTATAACAGTAGTGTGAGGGGGGAACTGCATGCTGGTAAATCATTCCATTCCGAAACACCAGGCCCACCTTGCTTAGCACAGAGGACTCACCCTTCTTTGAAGTCCTTGACCACCTAAACACCGTTGCACGAGGGAGTGTATCTTCACCGTATGCTTGCTTCAGCTTTTCGAAAGTTTCAAGGCTGTATGATTTAAACGAAAATAAAATTTTATTGCGCTGTATTGCTCCTCTCGTGTCACCTCAATTTTGTGGTATGCGAAATTCAAGTAGGGTCAACAATATACAGCATTACTACCAACCTACCGTTACGAAAGTGCTGTCGCTTATGGACATTATACATGAAACCCTGCTCTTTTCAAGTATTCGTGGTAGAGACAAAAACTATCAAGGAAACTACAGAAAAAAATCAGTCTCAGTCTTTATTGATCAGCCCCCGTATTTACGCATGGCATTATAAGTGGTGGCAAATACAGCTATTGCTGAGAGTTATAGACTCATATACAAACAATCTAGAACTATATACATTAAAAAGGACGCCATTAAATGCGCGAAAAGATAAACAGATACATGCACCTCCTCCTTGCTATTAGTAGCATACTCCACCTGTGAAGGCCAGTAGAATGCTGCCTAAAGCTGCGGTGACGGCATATATTGAAGCCAGTGTACAGAATGTAACTGCATGGTCCTTTTTTCGGGCATAAGCGAACTACTTTATAAAAGTAAATGCCAAAAATTCAAAAGTTAAAGGACTAACATAAATGCACAATGGCGAAAGCTGGACTTTAGCATAAAATTAATACTCTATAGTAAACATACAAGGATAAAATGACATTCCTTAGAAAAGTTAATGGTTATCATATATTAACCTCTAATGAAACTTACAAGTTAAAAATTTACCTTACAATGTAATATAGTTAACTATAAAAACAGATACATTTGAAACTGTGTCAGAAGAAATCCTGACTAAATTAATAACAGGAAACATATAAGAACAAAGAAGTGATTTAAAACGAAATCATAAAACACAGGCTACGAATAATACTTTGAGCATCATGCTGTATAGGTACATAGCATATTGGCTAATTTACATCATGCATTCCTGTAATTGATCTTCCCTTGTTATTACCCAAAATAGGTGTTACACAGTGGAGTTTTCACAATCCACTCCTGCCAGTGTGGGCCCGTTTCATTACCACAAAGGCCGCGTGCAATATTGTACATTAAGCTCTAAATTATTTGCTGGCTAGTGAGCTTAGCACAATCGATAGCGCCCTAGGTGGGATATTTCCGGTATCAGCGAATGCAAATAATTCACGGCATGCTCCCTATTGGTTGGTAACGCACTAACCACAAGCAGTGCACGTACGCGTTGCCCAATAGAATGTTGACCAACTGTCAGTCTCAGCGAATTACATTATTCTAAAGCTCTGGTCATGTGTGAGATGTCTATTCTCGAGCTCATTTCATTCCTGTTACTCATTTCTCTTCTTGCCAGGGAACGTGTTGGAATTTCAGTGCAATGGGAAATGCAAAATATCCGACGTGCAACAAACGATGCAATGCAGAGGGAAGAGTTCACTAGATGTGTAATCGATGCAAAAATTCTAATGGATATGGAGGAGAGCATTCAAAAATCTGATGTGTTCATTCCACGACTCTCTAGCCTTATTAGTGGGTATACAAATTATTCTTACGAAAGTTTATTTTCCTAACTTCTTCATTTAAATCGAGATAAAACTTTCCGAAAATAGCTACATTATACATTTCGTTATAAATATAAAAGGGACAGCGGTAGTCAAATGTTTTAGAGCTGGACATTATAAGGTGGTCTTAAAATTCCGAACTCTTTCCATGACATTGTGAGAAGTAATTGAATATCAAAAACACTTAAAAGAATGACAAAATATTGAACAATTCGAACCAGTAATAACGTATATCTCAGAAATGACTGACGCCACAACAAAAGTTATAGTTGTGTGTTTTAAATAGATCTACATTTTTTATGTAATGCGTTTCGGTCTATCGCTTAACGTTTACCAGTTATATAAGATTATACAAAATGTCTTCGAATGAAGTGGACTTCACAGGCTATTTCCAAAAAAATTCAGATACACATTTTATTTGCTATGTAAATATGTTTCATGTATAGTATTTTAAACAAAATCGTTAGAGCCATTTTTCAGAAAATCAAAAATTTCGAAAAATGTTCGATGTAAAGGGTAGTTTGGAGTGAGGGAGTTTTCCTGAAAATCTTCCGGAGCCATCTTTGAAGGTATTGAACTTAAATATCAAGTTTGGTGTCTATCCGACTTTTCATTGTTGAGTTATGCTGTTCACAGACACACATACACGGATCTTTTTATAAAAATGAGGTTTGGATTTAGGGGACCTCAAAACATGTACTTCCGGTGAAATATCAAATTTTTGGGTGAGATGCAATACGTTCTCTACCTACTAGGTGCGTGTTACAGAAAGGATAAAGGGACTAAACTCAGTAACCAGAATTTGGCATGTGAAGTATTAATTAATGGATGTAGTGCCCTTAAGCATATGTCCCGTTTGTGAAGAGAGAGAATCGTGGGAACGCCTTGAGCCTTTACACATCGATTAGAAAGCGATGGGTATGCTGGGGGCTACTGGCAGGCATCTAGGGATGGAGCGTGGAAACAGCTTTGTGTTTAAGGCGAGCAAGTCAGATCTAACACTGCTAATACTTGGGAACAGAGCTAACAAATCCTGTTGTTTTTGTACAATGTTAGTTTCCCTTATTTCTATTTTCTCTGTGTTAACACAGTGGGTTATATGTCATCTCACTTTCATTCTTTGAAGTTCTTTTGTTTATCTTATCTGTGATGTGATGTATCATGATAACTTTTAATCCTGCGGGTTATTAAGCTTTCGTGTAATATCAAAGCACATACAGTTCGCTGAGGCTGTGTGTAAATGTTAAAGTATTTCAACCGAAATAAATCCACTTATTCGCTCACTCACTAAAAGCTATGAAGTGATCCCAAATATAATAGCAACTAAAACAATTATCCCATTTACTTATTAAAGCCCACTTCACTACTTTTTACTAGGTTAAGCTATATTATGCATAAAGGCAGATACACTAATGATTTGATAACTCCTCGTCTTTGTTTGAGATATGATAAGAAAGAATAGGTTGTAAATTTAGTCAAATTATTATTATTACTATTATTATAACCCCCTTAAGCTTATCTTACCTATGCTCTGCTACTGAGCTACCGTGAGAAGCATTGAACCTCTCCCTCTGATACATGCCCTCTAGGCGAAACATCAAAAACGATCTAATTCTGTAATGGCATACCCTTAAGGTGGTAGCTTAGCAGTAGAACTAAGGATAAGTCGCAAATCCGTAGAGAAACTCCCGGCATTGGAATTGAATTTTTCAAATCCAGTACCGGCTGGTGAGTATACATTTTCATTGTTCACAAAATGTTAGTCAGATGGCTCTGAAATCGCGAAATAACATCTGCTGCATAATTATTATGTTTATGAACAAACTGATACAAGTGCAGCCGCTACTAACAACAACAATAATGATAATTTAAGGTGCAAAGTAATGAATGATGATAAAGTATTTAGAAAATAATGTTTTGAAATGTTTTTAAAAAATTATCGTACTTGTCTACTTTAAAAAACTCGTCTCATAGCTATCTTAAATAGTTCTTGAGAAAATGGGTCATTTATATCAGAAAATGTCATTCAAAAATGAAAAAAATCATACATATTACAAAGGAAAAAAATCACATTACTTGGATATATGGGCGCTGCCATATTTACATGTGGTATCTATTTATAGACAAAAATCCACTATAAGACGAGCTAAAATCTACCTCTCTACTTTAAAGAGCATAGGAGCTATAATTTTTTTCGTGAAGTGATATGCAATTCACATTACAAAATGGCAGATGCAGTACTATTTTTAGAGCGCTTAATCCTGATATAAATATTTTAAAACTACTAATAAAAATAGGCCTACAGTAATAAAATACACATCCAATTAAGGGAAATTTCAATTTATAAGAATACAAAAAAATTAAAATATCATGTTTTGGTTATTTTAGCCATTTAGTCTTCCTTTAAGTGACAGAAATTTAAGAACCTAAAGTCGTTCCTCTGTGGTGACGACGACAGCGAACGTCGAATAATATGCCTACTAAATATTACACACCACACTGTGTACAGTGCATACATGTTCCCGATTCTTACTAGTTACAATTTTTTGTTTTCAAATCGTTATGAACCTTTTTTTTTGTTCCATTTATACCCCGCCTTTAACTACATTGGTCTTATCGGCGGTCTTTCCTTTGGAACTTATTGATTATTGGCAGTGATGTTAACTGTACTCCCTTATCGTTGGGTTTCTGGAACTTTTGGGTTTTAATCATTCTATCACACACAGTTTCACTCTCTCATTCATACTTTCACACTCTGGGGAGGATAGCGAATAATCTTGACTGGAGTAAAATCCCCACCCCCAGCCAGGAATCGAACCAGAAACCCCTCGCACAGCAGACAGGTGCTCTACCGACTGAGATATAGGGACAACCTTTATGAGCTGTATTTATTTTGTTAGCCCTCGTTAGTTAAATTACTAATAAATAGCTCAATAATTATGTTAAAATCCTGAATTTCCTCATAATTTAATTAATTTATGTTTTATAATTCTCATTTAACCCAACTAGTGCATTTATAGCTTTCAGTTGTTGAATAAAGGAATAAAATGTCTACTTCAGTAATTTTTCCCAAGCGAAGATGATATATATTTTTGGTGCAAAGCATGGACCCCGTTATATTTTACTTTTCAAGATAGGAGTTGTTTATTTTACGAAAATGAATGGAGAGCATACTCCATTTTCTCTCCCAGATCCTTTGTGCTCTTTATATTGTTTGCTACCAAGTACACACATAAATATACAGATATATATGGTGGGAAACAAAAGATTTATTCATATATAAAAGTGTTCTTTTCCCGTGTTTATCTTTTATGCTTGAATTTGTTTTCAGTGAAGGATTGGTTCCTATTCAGTTATTGGTTTATAACTCGCTTCGTTTATTTTTGCAGTTGACGGTATTTTAACCAGAAATATAATATCGAATAAGGATAAATGATTGCATGCACAATAATTTTTGCAACCTAATGTGAGAAAGCTATCTCCACTAATTCAAAGGGCTGAGAACACATACCACAAGAAAGCCTCAGCCAGCGATTTAATGCAATAAACTAACACCAGAATGTTTGATTCTTATCGATATGGACTTCTGTATTAACAATAAATTATTCACATTTTCGTAAAGTGCATAGAATCATAATTAGGAAAAAAATAATGTTTCAGCTTTTGGCCTTTTTATTTCAAAACTGTATAAACCACCGGAATTGCAAACTTCTCTCCAATTTCATAATTGCAATTTAAAATGTTTAGTCGAAATGTGTTTTCTGCATCTAAAAACACGATGTTAAAACATTATATTTGCTTTACAGAAACGTGATTCTGCATTTTCCAAAAGTGTAACGCGCTTCAATAGCATGGATTTTAGAATAGGTACACAAATACAGCACTAAAGAAAAGCTTCTGGAACTGTTTAACCATAATTTTGACAAAGGCTATTCTTTCGTTTATTTACTCATTTGCAAGATAGAGGGCAATTCCCCCTCTTCCATAAACTCTAATTTGTTAAAGGAAACGGTGTTTAAGGGTCAAAAACGGCATCGATGTTTTAAACTAAAACTTCTAAGTTAAAAATCAACACTTTAAAATATTGCAAATCGAGAGAGATAGCTCAAGCTGTAACGTCTGTGGACCACATTCGGAGTGTCCTGGGTTCGATTCACGCGGCCGACCTTTCGGATCATATGTTTCTTTCGGGGTTTCCCCGGTCGCTAGGCGAATGCTGGGAAGGAATTTTCCGTCCCTCCATTTTACCACCATTCTCATTTCATTTTAACTTTCATCTGCTTGGTTTCTTTCAGAGTTCCAATGTCGGCGAGAGGTCTCGGCATGTGCTTGGCAGGGGAAAAGAATACTGTGAGTAAACATTTGTCTCCCGGAATGGCGGCAGTCTTCGACTCCCGGGCCCCCCAGGGGATGTGTAAGCACACAGAGAGAGGGGCACGGCTGCACCAGCTGCCATTTGGGGATTTTAAATCTGTAGTCGGTAGGGACCCTGCCCTCTGCCTGTCGTACCTCCTAGTCCAGTCGCTCTCTGCTTCCTCTCACCTCATCTCTCCCTCCCGGGGGCGCTCCGTCAGGGACCTAGGTACAAAAGATCTGCGTATGTCGAGGTGCTAAAACCCCCACTCCTAGTCATATCCTATCCTATATGTTGAAATATATTTAAATAATTTAGGTTATTCTTTAAAATAAAGGCTTTGAATGAAATTTGGTAACCTAATGAAAAATAGCTGCAGAAATGTTTAAGCACACCATTAATATAAACCACATTGATAAGCACGGTACCTTATCACACATTTATATCTTATATTCAATAACATTTATAAAATCGTCGACTGAATCGAATATCGAATAAAAGCCATATTTTAACGAGAACTCTACAAACGAAATTTATTCAGCATTATCATTAAGCGTGTTTTGCCAATTTTGTGGCTGGACGGTTTACATGTCAGTCATTTGTCATAGCTCTTTACTGCGAATAGTGCAGACAGGTGAGACAGAAAGTGTGTTACGGACAGTTGAGATATTCTAATACTTCACTCCCACAGAGGAAATGACTCTGCTAGTTTCAAAATTCTTGCGGCAAGATTTGCTGTTGAATGACAGCAGGGATGGCTAACCGTGCGCTGACAAAACGAATCGTCGTCTGGAAGTTCCGTTGTCATATTGAATGTCGTCCTCCGTGGTGTAGTTTCCGAGGTTCGGGTTCAAACCCGGCGGAGGGCGACGAATTTTTTCGCGCGTAAAAATCTTTAGCATGGCTTCCTTCGGAAGGGAAGTAAAGCCGATGGACCCGTGTCGTAAATTTACGGCACGTAAAGAAACCTCCAGCCTGATAAAGAGGCCTCTGAGCAAAATTACCGGTCTTTCACACCCAATATAGAATGGGACGCTAAGGACCACAGCAGTTAGAGAGCGTCCATAAATAAAACTTTTTTGTTGTTGTCATATTGAATAGAAACACTATGAAATATTATTATGAAACTATCAGATATTGTGTTTGCGCTTTATATGGTATTAAGAGCATCATAACTTAGAGAAATGTTTAAACACGGAATCCCTCAAGTATGAATTCTTAGACCATTACGGTTTTTTTAAAAGGGGTTGCCTAAATATTTCGTTTAAACAAAAGAAGCACTGCTATCACAACTGTTCTTTTACGCTGATGATACTAACATAAATTCTCTATTAAAATGTTACCTCAAAACTGAATTGTATTGTTAAAATTATATGCAGCTGTTATTGTGCTAGAGTTCACTAAACTTTAGCGAAACTAAAAACACTAAATTCTTAATCCTTGTAAACTATCAGTAAAATATGCCATGCCCGTGCCTGAAGAATTAAATCTTTAATCTCCAACTTAATATACATATTCTATAAAGTAGAGCACACTATCTCAAAAGTAAGTTTGATAGTTGCTTTAACTCATTTATCCCATCTTCTCAAACTGTGGTATACCATGCCCAATTTGTTTTCATTAAAACAATTCTGCATATTATTCTATAAACGAGGCTTTATACCACAGAAAGGCGTTCCTAATAATGTTATATGCTAATAATGGAGACACTGAACATTTGGATGCTATTGGAATCATATGCAACGTAGTGTATCACAATTTCATTTGACATTCTAATAGATTTTATTCTTTATGTTCACGTGGTGCAGCTTCTAGTAATATATATAATGAAGTAAGACAAGGTGCTACTCACCAGATATTTTAAGGCATTCTATACCAAATTCCCTCTTTTTCCCTACACCACCCAATCCTCCTTGCTGAACCCTTAATTTTTCGAACCCGATTGTATTATGTTTCAAGCTGTAGGAAGCATTTATTTATTTTTACCTATTATCTTTCTTGTATTTGCGCAAACTGGGGTACAAAATCTATTCCCACACTGTCCAACATTTTCACCGTTAAACTTAAAGGACTAGACAGGAACGCTGACCCACCACGACAGGAAGAACGTCACTAAGTTGCACAAATAAGGAATTATCGGTAGACGATTGCATTCCTGCCAGCTAGATTCAATGAACTCAATACCCAACTGCAGATGCGACCCCTCCGCTCAATTTGGGAATTGTGAGGGGGTGACTACCTAAATGTTAAAATTGGTGCCCTCTTCAAACCGGTTACCTACTTGCTCAAAGTGAATACACTTCGGAAACTTCGAACGGGACAGTGATCACACTGGGAAGCAAATAGATAAATGGTAATTGTTCCAAAATTCTGAACATTATATCAAATTAAATTAAATACGATTAGAATATAAATTGATGGGGATTGGTTGTTGTAGCGGTTGCGCCACTATGGGCGTCAATTTGAAGCTGTTTTAGACCATGCACGTAATGGATGCCAATTTTCAGGAGATTGTTTCTAGGAGTTTTTGCCCCCACGTGCGGTACAATGTTTCCGGTGGCCTCCGCCCCACGTTTACTTTATGTGTAATATCTATTTTAATGTTATTTATTTAAATATTATATATGTGCCTCGGCTGCGTCATTAGTAATTTGCAGAACACGTATCTCTTAGCAGGGCTAGTACGACTAAACAACAAGGCTTACACAAATTATAATTTTACTCCATTCCCTTTATTAATCCTTCACACGATTAGATAACACTTCACTGATGTATCCTACTTAGAACTGTGAGATTTTTTTGTTAATTACTTTTTAACACGTAAACTTTATATTACCCTCACCGCAATGAATTTTTCGTCTCACACTGAACCCGTACCCAACCAAAACTGCTTGAACACGCTTTCTTGTAATGTCTACCGCTTGAATTTGTACATTTCTTCTAATTCAAGTTTCTGATTGGCTAAGCCTACTCCAATAGAATACATTTATTTAACTTAAAGCTTTTCTAGTTTTTGATTGGCCATTTATAAACTGTTTTATATATTACATTATTATTGTTCCAAGAACTATTAGTAGCCTTTTTAAAGTTTCTAATTTATTGTTGTCTCAAGGTTACCTTACTGTTAGCAACTTTCGGCTTTTGCTTTGTATTTCTGTTTGCTATGAAAAACAGCTTGCTTCTATTCCCACAGCTCCTACATTGTTAAACTACGAAATGCATTCACATAACATTATTATACATGTACATAATAATATAAACATAATACAATGACTGTAATATAAACTTTATGTAATATATTATACACATATTGATTTAAGGCGGGCTGATATTATATCTTATATTATATAACTAGACTGATATGATTTAAGTGTTAAAAAATACTGCCTCAAAATGCAGCAGTCATGTAGCCAATACGATATCTTCAATGCAGACAATCGCTCTATTTCTTTCATAACCAACACTTCGTACACTATTCTCTCCAGTATATCTTTACCTCCGTGAATAGAAACGAGAAACCACGCTGTTCTGGAACTCTAGAATGGTGATTGAGGCATAAAGAGGAATGGGCCCTTGTAGTTTTGCAAAATGCATCTAGGCAGTTTGAAACAAACGCCGGTGAAAGGAAATAACTGTTTGGATCTAAATTGAATCTGTGAATAGGAAGCCGTAAACTAAGAGTGGTATTTACTGCGCCCTTAAAACCCAAACAGTTACACCATAGTAAGTACAGTAGATCTGCCTCTTTCTTAAAATACAAACAAATTCAAATCCCTACGTTAAGGCGTTTGTTTTCAGTGTATGATCTTTAAAGTATTATTATATTATTAAAGCAGAAAACAAGCCATTACCATCCCCGAGTCGTTTCTTTTGATCTTTATTTCGCAGTTGAGATTCCTTCCCCATCATTTGCAAAATGTCTTTCATCTTGTGATTGCTGCTCGTCTGCCCTAATGCACAGTTTCGCTCTATGCCAGACATCAAAGAAAATTAAATGAAAATATAAAGTGTTCCTCAGTAATTTGATTTCTTTGTTACTGCGTTTTTAGACTATAACTCCCATACTTGTAGGGTTTTTTTTGGGGGGTGGGGAATCGTAAACCGGCAATCGTTGGCTTGTCGCTTTATTATACATATTTTCTATACTAGTACTCTGCATTGGATATTAGTATGATGGTGACCGTTTGCAGTGGGAGATCTCGGAGATCCCCAGATCTTATTATCATCCACCTCAAGATGCTGCAGGGACATCTACACTATGTGATCAAAAGTATCCGGATACCCCAAAAACATACGTTTTTCATCTTAGGTGCATTGTGCTGCCACCTACTGCCTGGTACTCATTATCCGTGACCTCAGTAGTCATTAGACATCGTGAAACAGCAGAATGGGACGCTCCGTGGAGATCACGGACCTCGAACGTGGTCAGATGATTGGATGTCACTTGTGTCAGAGGTCTGTACGCGAGATTTCCACACTCCTAAACATCCCTAGGTCCACTGTTTCTGATGTGATAGTGAAGTGGAAACGTGAAGGGATATGTACAGCACTAAAGCATACAGGCCGACCTCATCTGTTGATTGACAGAAACCGCCGACATTTGAAAAGGGTCGTAAAGAGTAATAGGCAGATATCTATCCAGACCATAATAAAGGAATTCCAAACTGCATCAGGATGCACTCCAAGTACTATGACAGGCGCGAGGTGAGAAACCTTGGATTCCATGGTCGAGCAGTTACTCATGAACCGCACATCACGCAGGAAAATGCCGAACGACGCCTCGCTTGGTGTAAGGAGCGTCAACATTACACGATTGAACAGTGGCAAAACGTTGTGTGGAGTGACGAATCACGGTACATAATGTGGCGATCCGATGGCAGGGTGTGGGTATAGCGAATGCCCGGTGAACGTCATCTGCCAGCGTGTGTAGTTCCAACGGAGAAATTCGGAGGTGGTGGTGTTGTCATGGTGTGGTCGTGTTTTTCCTGGAGGGGGCTTGCACCCCTTGTTGTTTTGCGTGGCACGATCACAGCGCAGAGCTACATTGATATTTTAAGCACCTTCTTACTTCCCACTGTTGAAGAGCAATTCGGGAATGGCGATTGCATCTTTCAACACGATCGAGCACTTGTTCATACTGCACGGGCTGTGTCGGAGTGGTTACACGACAATAACATCCCTGTAATGGACTGGCCCGCACAGAGTCTTGACTTGAATCCTATAGAACACCGTTGGGATGTTTCGGAAAGCCGATTTCGTGCCAGGCCTCACCGACCTACATCGATACCTCTCCTCAGTTCCGCACTCCGTGAAGAATGGGCTGCCATTCCCCAAGAAACCTTCCTGCACCTGATTGAAAGTATACCTGTGAGAGTGAACGCTGTCATCAAGGTTAAGGGTGGTCCAACACCATATTGACTTCCAGCATTACTGATGGAGGGCGCCACGAACTTGTACGTCATTTCAGCCGGATACTTTTGATCACGTAATGTATGTAACAACGTGGCAAAAGTTTTGTTACATATATTCCCGTACGATTTCTCTCTTTCTCAGGGCTCGTTACCCTCGGCTATGGTAGGTTCTTAAATCTATATGCGGCAAACCGATGCAACTCAAGTGTATCGTGCAGTTAGGTATGGTAATGTATTTTGTTGACAGCAATAAGATTAAGTTTTGGCTTTATCCAATGTTGTATTTATTTTCAATCGTTTACTTGTAGATGAAAATATTATATAGGTGTGTAAACTCATATTAATTACTTTATGAATAATTGTTAATTCTTTTCAATAAGTGATGAAATTTAATTTTATAACAAATTATTTGTCTCTTTATATGTCGTTGTATTGGAAACATAACAGCTTCACTTTTTATAATTCTCAATCCTCCTTAGATTTATTACCTAATAATGATTCCAACACCTTTGAGTATTTTATTACTTTGTTTGTTCTTTTTGGGCGTCGATATTAACGTTGAAGAATAATAATTACTTATCTGTGTCGTCTTTCCACCACTTAGCCATCTTGAAGATTTTCTACGCTTATTGATTCACCTTGGCAATGAGTAGGACTTCATTTTTGTTATTTATATCTTACCTATTATAGAGTACTTTATTACAATAAATATCTTAAATATCGAATCTGATAAAATAACAATTAATGACATATCAAATTGCTTTAACATTATCTTACACTACCCCTTTACTTGGTGTGCTTATTTTGTACTCACATCTCTGTCGACGGAGGGAGCCATGTGTGGAAGCATTCCGATTATGCAACGAGGTCAGGGCGAACCGCTACAAGGTAGGAGATGCCCCAAAAACACATACTAAAGGCGGAAGTCATAAGGACAATCCTTTAATAACAATAATTGTATTAACGCTGGGTTCTGAGGCAAAATTTAACTGTAGCAGACGGTAAATATTAAATATACAGGCTAAGTACAATTCAAATCTTGAGAATAATATACAAAGAATCAGCAATCACTTTACATTTCTCTTGGCGTTCATACACAACTTTCAGACAAGGGAACGCGGGTCAAGTAATGAAGTTGGAATATGTGCACGTAACGTGACCTTGCCCTGAACAAACAACCCGTGCCACCTCACCTCAATAAATGTCCCAATTGTGGAAGCTCGTAATTCTGATAATTTGCACGCAAGAATTGAAACAGAACTAAAAGTTAACACTTTAAAGAACAACTCAGCGAAGCAACACATTTAGACAGGGTTTTGTCTGCAGGGAATAACACTAAATAACCCCCACAAGAATATAATAATTTACATAAACTCCTAACAATTTAGCATCAGGTTTATAATTCAGATAAAAGTGGACAATCACCCCCAAATAAACAATAAAAGTCACAAACATATGACAGTTTATCTAAACTTTAAAAATTGTCAATTTTATAACAATAATATAATTAAAATATAACAATTTAATAAATCCCTAATCAAACAAGGTGAATAAACTCTGAAATGGCCAACCTACGGTCTGAAATTACAGGAAATTACAATGCCATAAATGCTTTAATTCTCGTCTGAGGCTCCGCTTACTCATTAAATATTTACCTTTGAGATATACGTAATTAATGTAGGTAATTTTAGCAAGCCAAAGCAAACTAACCGAGGCAGTCAGAACAGCCTACACCTTTCACAAAAGCATTTGCGCCATTCGAGAACTTACCCCGAAATCTGGACACGTGCGTCGAGAGCCATAGAACAAACTACCAAGCTTCCTCATAGTAACCTCGCTCAAACTAAAAACTGATAGTGGCGCCGCGATCGACAAAAAATAGAACATAAACATACATGCCCCATATGAATAAATCGCAACTATGGCAGTGATTAACCTAATGCGAATTTCAAAAGTCCACAAACTATTTACATTATTTTAAACAATTTAAAATATGTTTGGGCGATTTAATAAACCCTGTGGATATTACGCACATTTGTTAATTTCTTCTTTTCATCTTTGTCTAATTTTTTATGCAGAACAGTTAAACAAATGTAACTAAACATGTTATAATAATCCACAGTATTATTCCTTTTGCAACTCCGTGTTACACAGTGCTTAAATGGGAGCGTAACTGGATGCCACAGCAGGTTCGTATTTCCTACAATAAGATGTCAGATTTTCAATATAATGCCTGAATTTTCCGATTGTAAGCACCTCTTTTTATAGAACTTGATTTTACAAATAAAATATTACATGCTTAAGGGTTCAAGGTACTCTGAAGTGATCAAAAACCTCATTTCTTGTTTTAGGCACTAATAAAAGCTCTATTATTTCCAGTTTCAGAAAAAATATACACTTTGGGGGTTAAGAGGTTTTTAAGGCACTTAAATACAATTCCATTAAAGCAGTCATGTTTTTAGAACATTTTTGTATCTTTCAGCAACAAACGATTATATCATGCCCAGCGAGCAGTTCAGCAATCAACAAAAGGGGCCAGGACCAAGAGAAGGCAATAAAAAAGCTGAAGCAATCCAGAAATGAAGATGCAGATGATGGAATGTACTGAAATGTGTCAGAATTTTAATGTTCAAACCTTAAATTCAGTTTTCTCAAAACAACATTTTTGGATATTTATGCACTTTTTCTCAGAAAGTATGAGCGGTAGAGACCTGAAATTTTCCATACATCTATACAGCATATAGTTAAGCTTTTTGAACCAAAAGCATAATTTTATAATGCATATTAGTGAGATTAAGAAAGTAACAACATTGCAAATTTTCCACATTTGTACTTTTTGACTTTGCAAATAATATTTTTTCAATTTCTAGTGAACTGAATACATGATTAGATAATCGAGATTCAGAAGATATCTGATTATACTAAAAACAAGTATGCATAAGTGCGATTCTTTATTGCTAGTAGTATCAGAGAAAAAGGTACATGAATTCACATGTCTTAAGACTAAATTTTATTATTTTTCTGCTGAATGAAATATTTTTACGGACTCAACTACAAAATATATCAATACAAACAACCAATTGGAATAATGTTTATGATTTATAGAATAATTCATAAAAATTTTAGGAAAAAGCATTGAGAACTTTAAGAGCAGTGGTTATTTAACACACTTAAGGTGTAATTTCCATGTGTTCAGACTGCCTTGTCCCCTTAAAAAGCTACACAAAATATGTTAGTCTGTGAGAAAACATGAAAAGTAGATTACATATACATATATGTATGCTAAAATAGGTATATAGTCTAACTCTAGCCTAACCTCTAACCTAATCTTATCTAACACAATCTTTCGCTATTTCCCGGCTATTAGAAGCCCCGTCAGATGGATAGATTGAAGTTACACTATACGCCAGATTTTAATGCATAGAACATACAAATGGTAAACACTCACGTGAATCTCACTTTTGTGAGTGGTTGGGTATCGAAGCAGGGCCAAGCTTGACAGTGTGATCATCTCTAACTTAGCTGATTGCACCTGTCAGGTTTTAATGAATGGCGTGCTTTGAATATGAGCGAGAGTTCAAGATTTTGTAAAGAATATTCGAAAAACAAGGACTAAGGTCCTGAGGATGTTTGCGTCTAGCGAGGCTCTTACGGTAACCGGATTATGGTCGATTTAATATTGCAAGTTCAAATCAAATATAGAAAAATATGGAAGCGTGGAAAAAGTAATACGGCAATTTGTTTTCTCATGTGTATTTTCCATGAATTCCAAGTTACTTGTGTTGTCATGAGTTATATTACGTTTGTGAAAGTAAGAAAAAACTTAAAAATTAATTAATATTCGTTTTTGCGAGTTGGTTTATCTGTTTGTAAGCAGAAAAACCGTAACGATTGAAGAATGGCTTTCAATGACCTAATCGGATAGTTGGTAGTTTTCCCTTTACGAAAATCAGCGCAGCTCTGGGTGACTTAGCAATTACTTCTGTCAAGACAAGAATTCCGAGCAGTTCTGTTTTGAGATGTTAAGGAAACCTACTGACTAAACTATTCGGAGAGAGTTTCTCGTTAATGTCTGGGAGGGCATCGTCTCTTAACAAGTTTGACAGCAGAACGAATAAGCGGCAACAGTTTTCTGCATGGTAACCGAGCTAAATGCTAGCTTCAGTGACCTGTATGCTGTTCAGAGTCCAGTGCAAAACCTGCTCTGCAAACACGTGTCACCTATGACCAATGCTTTGCGCAATACCTGTTGTGCACAAATCGCTGATTAACCAGGGTCGTATCCTACGCGCAGATGTGGAATAAAGATGCATTATAGAAATAGTCTTCTAATTGTAACTTCTCTCGTATTATAACATGAAAGTTTAACCAACCAGAAGGTTCCTCTCCCATTTCACGTTCGCGCGAGGTCATCATAAACAACATTCACGGGTTAAGCCGGCTTGTTCCGGTCTCATAGGTTTTTAATAAAAAATGTTTAATCCATCTCTTCAGTCTACCAACATTTCTTTACCTTTCGTTTATAATCCAATATGACATTTGGTATGCTATCTTTCACTCTTTGGATATGTTCTTTCCAATTATTTTAAATTGACTTGTTTATCCATCAGCTTAAAATCTTATACTCATTTCTAATATCTTCATTTTTCTTCTATCCAAGAGTGTACAGCCGGTCACACCTCTCAAAAATTTCATTTTGGCTGTCTCTATGAGTTTTCTTTAATTGTCACACATATATTGTTAAATATGCTAAGTTTATTTAAACATATTTTTAAAATAGGAATATTGAAATCCAGGTAATTAAAAACATCCACCTGTTCAATGGGTTTTACATCCAGAATTATTTTGGCTATTATGATATATAAATTTTAAAATGCCAAAACGTTGGTCTTTTTATTGATATATTAAAATTGTAATTCTTTATAATATTGTTTAATCCATATGGAGCCTTCGGTAAACTAACCTCTAAACTATCCTCTGAGCTAGATATGAGAACCCGATCATCCGCAAAAACGTAATGTATTGATATTTATATTATACCGATATGGGTAGCCGAGGTCATTAGGACAAGGTCTCCTGGACGGTAGATCTCGAAACTACACCAAGACCGTCCTCCGTGACTGAGTTTTCTCTCTGTGTTTTCCTCAGTCCTCTGAAGCGTTTCTTTCCCAGATTTCCTTTCCGTATTGCATTTCACTTCATGCAATATCAGTGCCCACCGCCTATAAATTAAAATTAAATTGAGTTTTATTTATGGACCTTTAACTGCTGTGGTTCTTAGCGTCCATTCTATATTGGGCGTGAAAGACCGGAATTTTGCCCAGAGGCCTCTTTATCACGCTTGAGGTTCTTTAACGTGCTGTAAATCTACGACACGGGACCACCGGCTTTACATCCCTTCCGAAGGAAGCCATGCTAAGGATTTTTACGCCCGAAAAAAATCCATCGCTCTCCGCCGTGTTTGAACCCGCGACCTCGGGAACTAGATGCTACTATGGTAACCATTACACCACAGAGGACAACCCCACCATGTTATATGCAGTAAGAACGGGCGTTCTTAGAAAACTTTTCTTAGGAAGAAAAACACTGATGTGTATACTCAGACCTAGCAAAGTGTTTGAAGGTAAACGTACCGCTCTGCCATTTAGTCCCTCATTGGACCTGCTTATGTGTCGGTTTGAGGGAACGTTTTCGTAAAAGAAGAGCGGAAAATTGATCTTCAACCTATTTGCTAACAGCGAAAGTGCAATGTGATTCCTGTCTTCTGATTGAGCACTGTTATTGGCAGAATGTAATTTTTCTAGCATTCTTAGTCTATTTTTCCGTAGTACGTGACCATGGAAAACTCGTACGCAATTCTTTATACGCTGAATTATTATTCATCTAACAAAAGGTCTCTAGATCCTACAACTGAGATATTCCCATAGTTCTCAATAATTTTTGGCTATCCGGTAGTGCAATACACCGCGTTTGGTTTACATAGTTCATTTTACTGCTCATTATATAAACGTGTGCTTTACTCTAACTTTTACCCTATGTCTTTATATCCTTGGACAATAATCATACACCTAGTACCCAAATCAATCCAACCCTATAACAAACGCGTTTTAGAGTTCAATTCTTAATGGATTACTTTAACGAAAAAGTATATGTTGAGCATTATTTTCTTCTCTTTGTTTCTTTGTTCATTTTTAGAGAGTTCTCTGTATTCCAAAGGTACTCTAGAACTTCAGTATCTTGTCCTTTAGAACTTCAGTGTCTTGTCCAGAAAATAAACAAAGCATCTTATCTCTCCCTTTCTCTCTAAAAGTGCCAAGAGGCATCCAAAGGTTGCACAGATGCCGCACCTTTGTTCCTGAGGTCCAGGAAACGAAACACGATCTGATGTAAACAATTTGAAGGGATTCTTGGGCGAGAAATTCACTTTATAGGTCACTTTTCTGAGAAAACACGCTGTTCTTATTGGAAAAAGGTCTTCCCGACTCTGAAGGGAAAAGAAAGAGAAACACTTGCGCATCACCGTGACCTTTTCTCAATTGTAACAGAAGAAATCAATATATTGGAAAATATACTATGTCTATGCCCTCTTTTACTGATAATAACAGACATTATCAGTTATTGGAAATCGAGGTGTTATATCTATCGGCAAAGTCAGCTTGTATCGGTTTGTTTTATTGCTCAGTTACTACATCCCCTACCGCCACAGGGTGGCATGAAACGTCTGTGCAATGATGCAAGTATCACTGCAGAGCTCACACACTAATTAATATTCATATTAATATTCATCAACTATATTTAATTAAAACTTCTCAAAAATGTTTCAGGAAAGTATAATGCAACGCATCAAATTAAATATTTCTAAACTAATGCCCAAAGCGTATGTTAATCTGTACATCTTTGTATAGTAATAAAGTAAGGTATTTCATTTTATATATGCATTTAAATTATCGTCAAATAGAGCGGGGAATAACGAATAAAAGGCCTGTGTAGCAATTCGAGCTCTCTATCACAGTGAGTCGCTAGGATGAAGCTTTTTTCCGGTATTTCATTATCCTCAAAAGACACATGTGGAGTAAGTCTCATCCAATTCGGTGTGGAACTCATTTGGGTAATAATTAACCTTCCCTGGATTCTTTGTCTCCGTAGACCCAAGATGTTAAAATGCACAAATGAAATAAGAGAAATTCTGATGTGTTCCTACAAATAATTCATTAAGAAGTTCGTTTCTGAACATTTTCTATTAAACACGAGAAACGTTAGAAGAATCTGTTTCAAAACCTCTTTGCTAACGCTGCGTAGGAACATACAGGAGGCTAATACGAGAGATAAACGTTTCAAAGCCAGGTCATTATAAGCTGATCTTGATATTGTTACATGCTGAGGTGAGGGCAAAAGGTTTCCTGCAAATTATTAAATTTTAATCGCCCCAACACGCACATGGGGGGAACGTAGTACAGACACTGCGAGAAGACCAGGACCTTGATGTTCAGATTCCGATGCAGGCGTTGGGTTTTGTAACAAATTACACACATTTCACATTACCTGTGGTTTATTAATAAAATAATTTGTAGGTCTACATTACACACACAGGGGAATAAAGGATTGAGGGGAGATGGCTCACACACAGGCAAACTACACCTTACACACCAACTCTCAGACTGACGCTCACACACAAAGAAAGTAACGCTTACATCTATCCCTCCCCTCTCTCCAACTCTGGCTAGGCTCGCCAGCCAGAGGTGGAGAGCGTCATGCCGGACGGAAATTCAAACACAAGCCAAAAAAATAATAAACTACCCCAACAATGCTGTCGACAATGCGACGTAATAATGTTTCTGGCATGACAATACCTACTAATACCCCACAATATTGCATAGTGTTTCCATGACCTGGCAAGAAAACAGAACGTATTACTAAATACTTGAAAATTCAAACAAACGATAGGAAATATCTCCTAAATGGCTAAAACTACAAAACAATTGTTTAACAGCAACTATATATTTTAATGATTTTCTGTAGTTTTTTGGTAAATTTTTATTTTTCTCTTATAGTTTCCGAAATGTATAAATTATAAATGTCAAAGTAAATGAGTATCTTGCAAGCTACATAAAACTCAGTAATGACATTGTATTTCTGTTGCCAATATCTCAAACACCTTAATAAAAATCACCAGAGCCGTTTTCTTCAAAACAAAAACATTCTGATGCATTGCATTCACATGAAGTTCTCTGCTCACTCTTGTACAAGCTATTCGTACAAAGGGTTATTCTTCTAGCTACTACTTGTTAATACAGATAAACTATCATTACTCATTCATTCGTTTCTTTGTAGATGTAAGAAGAATACGTTAAGCTAAAATGATAGTCAAATCCTTTCAAAATCGATTACTATGTTATGCCTTTGAAATTCCGTTCTTTTTACATGAACATGAAAAAGAAAAAGGACAGCAAAAATCTGATGTGATACATTCACATGGCCTTCTATCGTCTATTAGTGAATGTACAAACTATTCACATTGAAGTTTATTTTTATATCTACTAACTCTTAATCCAAATAAACCTTTGCAGAAATAGCTACATTACACATTTCGTTACAGATACAAAGAGAACAGCGATAGTCAAATGTTTAATAACTCGATACTGTATGCTATCCTTAAAATTCCATATCTACTGTTTCCATGCAAACGCGAGAAAGAAGTGAATGTTGAAAGGACTTTAAAGAATGACCAAGAAATGAACAATTAGAATCATCAATAACCTATATGTCAGAAATGGCTTGTACCACAAAAAGCTCGTCATAAATTGTGAATTTTAAAGAGATCTACATTCTTTGTGTTTTGCGTTTTCGTCTATCACCTGACGTCAACCAGTTATACAAGATTATACAAAATTCTTTCCGAATGAAGAGGACTTCAAAGGGTATTCCCAGAAAATTCAAGATGTACATTTAATTTGTCATGTAAGTATCTTTAATACATGGTATTTTAATGAAAAGCGTTATAGATATTTTTTAGAAAGTCAAAATTTTCGAAAAATGTTCCATGTAAAGGATAGTTGGGGGAATTTTCTTGAAAATCTTCCTGTCATATCCAAGGAAGATACTGAACTTGAATACCAAGTTTTGAGTTCAGCTGTTCAAAGGTACACAGACAGATACACAAGCGCACACAAGGACATGTTTCCAAAAATGCTTCTTTTTTGGATTCAGGGGGCCTCAAAACATAAACATTACTTGTTTAAGGATATTCGATACTGGAACCCATTTCTTATCCAGTAAGCACCCACTTACCCAGTACTTTCTCATAGCTGTTTGACTTTACCAATTTAATTTTCTACTTAGCTGCGCATCTCATGGTGATTTTTCGGTTCGCGCTTCTAATAAGGGGAACCCTAATTAACTAATAATGGTCCCCAGAAACCCACATCTTTGTATATTATGTTCTCCAAGCGTCTCGTTATTAATAAAGTTGGCTGTATTCCGAAATGGTAAAACGAGATACTATTTTTACGCTCCACTGCGCATGAATTTCGTTCTCGTTTAGTAAATTACTTTGTTGCTACTGGAAACATCGAGCGTGAAACAAATTTCCCAGAAATGAAGCTAAACGGATTCTAGTTATTAGAAGGGGAATAGTTATGTTTTTATTTAATTACTTTTTTCGGAGTAGCATCTAATGCCTTTGTTAAAGGACAAAGACTCCTTTAAATCCATAAATCGCCCTGACGAAATACAATCGCCCACAGAGTCAAGATAATACATATAAAGTAAATAATACTGCCCAGTAGCAGGAAATTACAAATTAAAAACCGACCTCAGAGAGAGTGACACAATGAGTAACATTTTCGAAACCCCTGTCGTACGTCATCCTCATCATCACCATCATGGATTAGTCTAGGAGACTATTTCAACTAAAAGGAGTGTATCTTTTAAAACTGAATAGATTACTGTACTTATAGAAGTTTTTCACTGTGTTTCTCTCCCTTTGGACTGATAGTTAAATAATGTTTGTGTGCATCTGTAAAGTTCCGTTCTATAAATGAATCATCCTGTGTTTTTCTTATGAGTAATGGCTTTATTCAGACGTGAAATGAAATCCCATTCCGGAGGGCAAAGGTTTTCTTTCTCTTAGCTAGCTTTTCGTTTGTCCCGAGTAGGGATGGGACGTTGATAGATCGATACTCTCGATACTCGGTGATATCGAGGTATGTCTAATACTTTGTGGGAAACCTTCGATACTTTTTCGACACTTTTAAGTTTTTAAGTTTTGCATTATTGAAAGCTGTTGCGCTTAACTTTGTGGTATATAAGGAATGAAAGGAGTTGAGAGTTCACGCTATTGCCTCGCACGAGTCCCCAAGTGTTCTGGACTATAGTTCTTGATAAACCTTGACTGCGTTTCCTATGTGTGAATCAATGCTACATTCCATAGACTTTTGTGTCTAAATAAAAAGATGCAAAACAATGGGGGAAGGAGTAGAGATATTCATATACAGCGTTAACTGAGTTGTGAATGAAGCTGATTTAGCTGACGGCACTAAATCACATTTCTGCAATAGCCTGGTTGGGTGACTCAATCTCACATTTACCTAATCCGGTGACTAAAATCTAGGAATCCAGCAGAAACAAATCAGAAATTGAGACGTGGAAATATTTGTCCTTTCCTTCCATTTGTTGGTTTGTGTTTACGCAATACAAACACGAGCACAGCTTACAGGTATAGCGTACGACTAATTTCCATAATATAAATAAGTAGAAAATCGTCTAAAAGAAAGTTGTTAGCATGAAATGTAGTTACAAAAAAGGGAAGCAAAAAGTATTATTATTATATTAGCCTTGACTAACAATAGGGGATATATAACCTGTGGCATCATCAAATACAAAAATGCTGCCAATTGGAGAATGTCAAACAAGAACAATTTCGGAATTAGCATACAATACAAAATTGGCTACATGCGTTTACACACAGAAAATAGTAATAAGAGTAGAATTCAGTGGACAAGCTATCGCTTTTACGATTTTTTATAAAGTGAGTGTCGAGTATCGGTGCTCAATTATCAGTTAGTATGGAGTATCGAGAAATAGTGGTATCGTTCCATCACTAGTCCTGAGCAATCTAGAGGGCATTCCTCCATCCAATCCTGCCTTACATCTTTTAGAATATGTACACTATTGGTGTATACCCCACAGTTAAACTTGCGGACTAACATGTGCTCAATGATTTTCACAAAATGAACAAGTATCAGATATTGTAGCGATCATAAGTAACTTTCAGCATTCGTTACTCAATTCATAAGTAATTGCCTTTGGCAAAACATGACCAAGTAATGCAATCACTCGAAGTCTGCAGTTATTTCCCCTCACCGAGTGATGGCCATCCTTATCACAATATCCTGCTGGGAGGGATTGGCAAACAAGGAATCTAAGGATTCGCAATCTTGGTCTAGAAATCGCATATAAAAAGGTATAGGATCGGGAAAAGGTTAGACCGCATGCCAGAGGACATCAGGTTAACGCCGGTTCGTCCTCGTACATCGCACCGTTCTTGGTCTCCCAGCGGCCACCCTTAGTATTTCTACAACTCTTAACATCAACAGGATTAAGTGATCATTCATTTATCATAAATTGGAAAGTGATATCGATGCAGAACTGGATAGCAGCAAAAACACTATGTTTGGGGAAACCGCACCTATCATCCTGCAACTTACTCAACCTCCGAGTCCTGCTCCACGTGACGTATGAACGGTTTCATCGTTACTTTTACTGATACGGCACTCAACAGTCAAACATATTGTCACGGTACATGGGCTATTATTTTTTAATTATTCACAGAATTATTATAAGGTTCCATATAGGGTAAAATCGAAAGAATTCACATGTTAAGACGAGAATTCAGGAGACCAGTTTACCTACGTAAAGTCGCTGTGTCACAGAACATGTACCTCCGGACCAGCGTCCGCGATTTTGCTCACTTGCTTCAGGTTAATCCCCTGGCCGTCAGTTCTGCTGAACTTGGCCAAGAATTTTACCTTAGAGTGTCGAGTTTTAGATCTTGTCGTCAATACGTTGGCAGGTGTTATCGGAACCCTTGTCGGTCACCTCTCTGAAAATCCACGTGTAAAAGTAATTTCTAAAGCAACTTGCCATGCAACGTTCAGCATCTACGTCCCAGGTAAGCCTTCCAACAACGTAATTACTTGTATTTCCGGTCACTAATAGAACTATCACATTCTATATTAACTTGCTTTAGCTTAATCAGGTTTATGATGCCAGTATTTGGAATTACCCTGGTCATATCCGCAGCTTCCTCTCGTGCGCCTTGCAAAGTTTAGACCACCTACGCCTATCCTGATTTCCCTGGTCGCGCAAACACCCTATCCTAGGAGAGGGGGAAGCCTAGTGAGTATCTGAAGGCTATGAGCAAGATTTTGAACCAGTGAGCCATCCCCTGTGGGTGTTCGGGGTAAGCGCATGGAGGCACCGGCCTCCAGAACCGCCCCCATGACGAGCAGTAGGAGTAGTAGTGCAGGGTACGCCGTGACAATATGATGATCACGGCTCCCGATCATCATATTGAACAAAATTTCAACTCGAATCCCCGTCCGCTTCTTGAAGTTACATCTCGTAGTTGTGCACGGCGCACCGGTAAATTTGGTTGTATGTTGCAGATCTACATCCGATTCCTAATCTCCTACAAGAGCATTAACAAGGCGCGACTTAAAATATCCGCTGGTGCCTCCTTCACCCTTAGTACTTTGAAAGAGGAAGGGGGCTATAACTTGCCTGTTTAAGAAAATGTAAATAGCTAGCAAAGACTAACTTATATGAGGACCTAAAAGTGATGTTTGAGGACTGAAATGCTACCACCTTGAGAATTAACTCATATTCAAGAACATTTCCAAACAGACATTTGCTATATATTCGCAATTAACCCCGCAAAATACAGGCAAAATCGATCGTCATTCCTCACCTATACCTGTTCGTAATTTGCCAATGAATTTATAGAACTGGGATAGGTGTGCGTATTGGTGTGATACACAGCACAAGGTATGATAGCACCTAAAAGGTGACACCACCGCTCAATAAAACTAATTCATTACGCCATGAAGTGCCCTAGAAACGGCAACAAATACGGTTTGTCCAGGGAAGCCGTGTTGATTTCTCCTGTCGTTTCTGTAAATGTAAATCATTTTTGTGTTTGGCTCCACAAATACATGTGTACCTAAAGTACAGTATGTATTACGGATGAAACCAAGATTCAACTCGAACCTCTTTGTTGGAAATTCGCGGTCCTAACTACTCGTACACATAAAACAGCCGCGAATATGTAATTCAAAGCAGCTAGCTAGCAAGTAATCTTCAGATATCTGATTCATGACGGATGGAACGTGTTGTTATTGTTGTTGTTGCAGAATATTATACTAGTATTGATAGTATAAACATTGTAATACTGTAGGGGATATACTACTAATTATATATAAACAGTATGTCGGTTAGATCCATACAGCAATCAATGCTAAATGCCAATGCACCATATACGCTTGCCTCGTATGCTGTAACAGTGTTAGAATACCAGAATTCTTTTAAGTAAAATAATTGAAACAGAAGAAAATAATCCTACGTAATATAACCAGAGATATTTAAACAGTCCTGAACTGGCATTTAGTTTACCTATTCGAACAAACTGGACGGCGTTTTCTGCTCGTATGCAACAAGAACCTGAAAAGGTGCATTTAAATATTACACAACAAGTTTTCCGAATTTTACACTAAGTTCGTACTAAAGGCTTAAGAACTAGCACACACGCTATAATGTAAACTCCCATAAAAGCAAAACATTAGCAATAGCATAAACATTTATGTTATTAGGCTTACCGAAAGAGATGGCTCCGTGGTAACGCGTGAGAATCGCATTCAGGAGATCACGGTTTGATTGCCGGTAGCCGTCAACTCTGACCATGGGTTTTTCGTGGTTTTCCATGGCTGACAAAGGCGAATGCTGGAGTGATGTATACTACCCGGATTTCCTCTTTTCCCCATTTCCTCCCATTTCATTTCCCTTTCATGTTTCATGTTGACTTCGGGGCTGTGGTTCGGCCGGTATCCGGCAGATGGCGCAGGAGCTTGATTTGGAAACTTCTACTCGGCCCTGCTAGAGGGACCATTGCTGGGTCATGTTCCCCCGGTCCCACTAGAGGTACCCTCCCGTGGCCAGGTAGTGAAGCTGGTACTATTAGGGAACTCTGCGCCGGTGTTGTTGCATTGCGCCGATGGTTAAAATCCATTAGGATCCGCCTAATGAAGGTCGTTAGGAAGGACCTGTCAATCACCACGCTTTAAGGAAAAACTGGTTACTCAAATGGGACCACAGGTACAAGAAAGAGGACAGGCTGTGGTACATCGGAATAAAATTTAAAAGTTTATTTGCAGGAAAGGTTTTCGTTAAAGTGTTAAATTTATATCCAACTTTTCCCTTGTCGATGAAAATCTTAAAAGTTAATTTGCAGGAAAGATTTTTGATAACATTTTAAATTTATATCCAACTAGGTACTGGTATTGCGCCGACTATCAAGACGTTCTCAGACTTCATCGTGCTTTTTATACTGTGTTTACTGATGAATATTGTGCTCCAATCAAACGTTGCATTGCCCTTGCATATTATAATATTCGTCTCAAAAGTGATGCCTCAAATCCTGCCTTAATAATGCTCAAAATGTTTGGCTAGAGGTAATTTCAAATGAAGCTACATGACTTTGCTATGTTTATTTCGCCATGCTCTTGCTTATACAAGAAAGTTGGCTTGCTTTCTCTACAACCTACCTAAGGGGAGTTTTCACTCGAAAATAATGTTTCAATTAAGTTTTATATTTTCGAAGTTTGTGACATGAACATTTTCACAAAATTTTATCCACCCCAAACTACTTTTTTTGTTATTTTTCATTTTGTTAAAAACGGATGTTAACGATTTTGATTAAAGTACGAGGTACCATATATTTCTGAATATTACAAAACTGGGAAACCATTAGAGATAGGCAAAAATAATTTCAGGAAAAAGTGAAGCTCATTAAAATACATACCTTGCCAAAATAACTTTTTTCTTAGTGCCAACCGTTTTGAAAATATTTCATACCATAATACATATATACTTTGTCAAGTTAAGTGTATTTGGCAGATATAGATTGAAAATTCGCAAACTGTAATTTGTTTACCTCCATGATCTCATGACAGAAACACAGGGAGGGAGGGAGGGAGGGAGAGGGAGAGAGAGAGGATTGTAACAGCTCACTGCCTTGAATATGAACATGTAGGAATTACTAATTCTGCTAAACTTGAAACCATTTCCACCCAAATATTTTATCCTAGTGAACGTAAGGAAAAGGAAGAATTGCATTTTGTATGAATAGTAAATGCTTGTGAAATTGTAGTGAATAGGGAAAGTCATGTAAGTGTGCCGCATCATATTTCTTGTTTTTGATGAGATTATGCGGGTGGAAAAAAGAAGAAGAATCGCATACTGTGCAGATATACTTACATGTGGGAAATGTAAACATATGACAAGAAATACTTCCATAATACATTAGGAAAAAAATTATTTTGAACATTTTCTTGAGATTACATTTTTTTATATAAAAGGTGTTTGCCTATTCCTTTTGGTTTTAAGTTGCATGAAATTCACTTAAAGTAAAGATGGTTTTGTAGGCTATTCCTAGAGAATTCAATATATACATTTTATTTCCCATTCTAATATCTGAAACATTTGGCGGGCCCCTTTATGGAAAGCAATAGATAGGCCGCAGAGAAATTAAAATGTCGCACTGATATGCTGCATCGTAACGAGCATTTTAAGTGTGAGAAATTATAAAATACAATATTGGTTTTTAAGTTATGTATTTCCATAAACAATACAATATGCAAACAGGAAACTTTGCAACAATTTTTGAGCAAATGCGGGATAAATGAGGAGTTGAGATTTCCAGAAACATACAAATTCCCTACCACGTCTCTCAATAACACGTTCACAGATGTTTGATATTGTTATTTCAAATTCATCGAGGTAAATTGTTTTGCACAAAACTGTGCCTAAATAATAAGTATTAATATTAACTAAATGAAATTAAATCTTTCACTTACTATTTTCCCAATTTCTCCTTGCATGTACTTTTATACGTTGGAATGCATGTACGTATATAACGCATAAAATTATTACTTTGCACAAATATACAGTTATACCAATGTTTTGTGAAGATTTATTTAATCCTTTTCTTCCTTCTATCTGTGGTCTTAGTTGTCTAACCGGGAAATTTTTGCTTAAACCTCATTTATTGACAGCTTCTCCATAATGACCTCATTAGCCGGCGAATACACAGAATGAAATTCCTGGAAAAGAGCTCGGGGGAGAAGCGACCGTCGGCGCAATGCACTATTAACCATCTGTCGACTTGCGCCGGCCTCGTTCTGAAACCCAAACGTCTCCTGTGCTTCCCTCACCTCATCCGTTCGTCCCGGGTGTACACACAAAAGATCCATCGGGAGTCGAGGTACTAGGTTTCCCCCCGTTAACTAGTTCTATGTATTAGGCTTAAACAAAATCCATATTATTTGTTATTGTTTGTGTAATTAAATCAGAAACAAACATTCTGAGACGATGATCTTCAGTGTTGTTTTTGATGATCTAACTGTACTCCCATGTCCCCAATACATGCTGAATTTGTTTACATCATCACACGAGTTAGAGGAGAAAACTTAAATGGACATATCACTGAGACAATGACGTAATTTTCTTCAATTTCCTGATGCCAGTTTTATTAATATATCCACCAATGTTTATTTCACATTACCACCTTCCCACTACGTTCTGCGACGGGTGCGCAACTATCAGGTCCAAGTACGTGCCGATCAGCAATAAAACACGTTGCAATGATATCGAAATTGTCGCAAATATTGATGTGATCTTTAAGTAGTAGCGTAACATTGAGGCAGTATTATATCACAACACTGTGAATGCCAGAGTGATTGTAGTGTAAACTAACATTATTGTATGGCAATGATTTTAGATGTTTGTTAGCCATAAGCATTGTTAGGAAATAAGTTTACACGGCCTCACTGAAACTGACAATAGAGTGGGTAACAATGAAGCAAGGGGGTAAGTTGTTTATCACTAAGAAGAGTCAAAAAATGACGTCAGGGTAGCGTGCCTTTCTTTAGAAATGGAAGGAATATTTTCCCTAGAGCATATGTGTTAGTAATTATGATTGGCTGACAAAACAGACGCTAATGTTGGCGCGATTTAGTAACCAATAGCAGCTCTATTATAATGTTTAGGCATTTCGGGGTGAGGGAGTATAAATTCTTGAGCCAAAAGCAAATATCGCGCAGTTTTACAGAATCATTCACGAGGTACACATTACGCAGTCCTACAGAATCGCTCGCGGGGTACACATTACGCAGTCCTACAGAATCTCTCGCGGGGTACACATTACGCAGTTCTACAGAATCATTCACGAGGTACACGTCGCGCAGTCTTAAAGAATCTTTCGTGAGGAGAATGTCATACAGTTTGGATGAATCTCTCAGTTACAAAATGGGAAGTACGCGGCAACTAATACGACAGTATTACATTCGAAAATATAACAGTTTCAGTCAGGCGTGTATAAAGATTACAGATGTGAACTATTAATTAAGTGTGACGGCAATAAAAGTGTGAAAACAAATTTTTTTATCAGTGTTATCTTTTAGCAGCAACTCCTTTCCGTTTACACGCCCTGCTTAGAGATATTTGCTCGACTGAGTAATAATAGCTAGCCGGAGGACAAAGAACCCAAATCTTAAAATAATAAAACAATAACAGGCGCCCAGCAAATAAGATAACACGAGAGATTACCGCGACAAAATGTTGCCAAGTCCAGAGAAGAAGCAAAATGTTATTTCTTGCAAAAGCGTTTAACTTTTCTCAAAATGGACTAACTTCCAAAATATGCATGAATGCGCATAAACATCATAATTTTAAAAGATTTTGAAACTCGAGAGTAATAATTTTTATCAAGATATGCCGCTTTAATAAAGTTTGTGCGCCGGTAAGTACTTCACAGTACTAAACTCAAATAAAACGGTTTTCCCATAGATCTGAGTTGGTATTCCTGGTTACGGCTCGAGGGGATTCTCGGTCCTGATACTGGCTTAAGGATTGTTCAGGTATGACATGAATGGTCAGGCTCGTGAGGATCTTGGGATGAAATTGAGGAGATATTTAATGCAAAAGTAGTAGCTACGTGTCTTGCGAACCCCTACTCACAATATGTCACACCCATTACTGCACCATGTCCATATCTTGTGTGTACGGAAACAAAGGGATGCAGCGACCGTGATGTTGCCCCCTCGAGCTGTTGCGCTAGAAGTTTAAGATTTGCTTTTCTTGGTTTGTTTTTTTAAATGATGACACTGGAGTGGTATACTTAGTCTAGTCTCACCTATAATATGGTTATACTCATCTATGCAAGTAAGTTAGAAGTTTTAACAATTAGGATGTAAAATATCTCCTATCTTCCAAGATATTGAACATAAAATATACAAGTTTCCGAAACCTTGTGGAACGATTAAAAGAACATTTAAAAACAAAGTTAGAAAGGAAATTTGTTTAAGCTTAACAAAGCAATGACTTACCGTGAAGCTGGTTATCGAGACCCAGTAGAAATAATAATAATAAGAACAATAATAATAATATACGATCGAACATAGCGACGAAAATGTGCTGAATTCATATTAGGAATGGGTTTGTAGGGAAGACAGAGAAACAAAGTTTGTTTCCTCGAAGCAGAGGTATTTTACCTGCGATGGTCAACGAACCTGCATACCGGAAGTCTCGCCTTTATACTTTTGGCTCGGACAGGGTTTACAACGCTTTCAAAGCTTAAAAGGGTGAGGAAGTATATGTGCCTTATCTACGATCTAAGAATGTTCGTGGGAAGATTTTAAAACTCAAAATAAGCTGTAAGAAGCAGATGTGAAAGTCTTCAAGTGGGGGTAGCCAATAATAAAAATCATGAAACAAAATGATAGCCAATCGAAAGATCGCGTAGGCATCACATGATACGTTTGAACTTAAAACAGAACGAAACTTAAGAAAGGGAGAGGGGGAAAATTCTACGTTTGGCGAAAGGCGTGAAGGAGGAAAGAAAACGCCGGGACAGTCGGGTACAAACTAACCATGAGGACAGCCGAGACACATTCCGGTACAAACTAACCACGAGGACGGTCGACGAAACAAACTAAGAAGAAAATAATCAGAAAGTTTATAGTGTAAAAATGAAGTTATCAAATCTAGGCAATTCGAGGGCTAGTCGGAGAAACACATAAGTAGCGACTTCGAAAGTGATAAGAATAACAGTGGTTTCGACGACGAAGGTGGCGGGTTGACCAGATAGGAATCTACGTAACAAAATAAAGATATAACTCAAACTTCTCCGACAGTATTATTAATATCATCAAGGCAGTGTCACCACCCCTGAAAAACAAGAACCTCAGCTCTACCAAAACAAACTCCAAATCCCTGCCATCCAACCATCGAACCCAGGACTCTGAGTCCACTGAAGCAACTGCCAGGAACAACACTGATGCGTCAGAGGTCAGCGTCATATGGCGCCCACTACGTTGGGGCTCGAAATACTGCCAGCGGATAACACACCCGGAGAACCGACAACGGAAGGAAGACGACGCCGATGACGACATCAGCAACCACCAGCAGCAGAGTGTACCGATAGACGCGTGGCAACAAGCGACATCGACGCCGCTCCATTACAATAAGGAAGCAGACATTCAGCGCAGACATCAGCAGTGTTCAAAAAGTGTGTAAGTGTAGTGAAGTGTTTTGTGAACTATTACAACACTTCGCAGCAGCTCAACCCAGCACCGAGTAAGTGTTAACTGCATGATACATAAGTTAATAAAATTTTGGAAGGGAGCGCATATGCAATAGATATAAGTAAACTGGGTTATGTATGTTTGTAAATGCTCTTAAGAAGCAAGAAATTAACCGGCAACGATATGGAAGGTAATAGCAATGAACAAGGGGAAAATTTCACTAACAATAGCACGCGGGTAGGTGTAGAAAAGGGAGATAGAGAAACATTAGAAAACCGAGTCACCGAATCAATTAATACGAGTGAAATGTTGCAACAAATGTTGGCTCAATTGAGCCTCCTAAACTCTAAAATAACAGAACAAGAGCAAACACTTGGGCAAACACTGACTCAACGATTAGCAGAACAAGAGCAAACACTTGGGCAAACACTGACTCAACGATTAGCAGAACAAGAGCAAACACTTGGGCAAACACTGACTCAACGATTATCAGAACAAGAGCAAACGCTTGGGCAAACACTGACTCAACGATTATCAGAACAAGAGCAAACACTTGGACAAACACTGACTCAACGATTAACAGAACAAGAGCAAACACTAACTCAACGATTAACAGTACAGGAGCAAACACTAAAACAACAATTGTCCACCCAGGAACAAACATTGCAGCAATTAAGCATCCAACAGAAGGAAATCAGTCAGGGCTTAGAAAATAAAATACAGGGTGTCATGTTAGAAATTAGAACAAGTCAAAATGTAATCCAAGAGGATGCGGAATATATAAGAAGCGAACTAAAAGCAACACAGAATAGTGTAGAGGTAGTAAGGAAGGAACTTGGCGTGGAAATAGACGTCATCAGGGCTCAACAAGTTGTAAACAATGAAAACTTAATATGTACAATTAGTGATAAGGCAAGGGAAGAAGCAATGACAGTCTGTGTAGTATTACAGAACAAGCAACAGGCACTTGAAGCAGGGGTTGACAAATTAAGGGAGGAGCTGACACAGACCGTCAATGCTCGCAGGGACGCGCTAGAGGAAATCGAACCGCGATCTCAGGGAGCCACGGACGCGCGAATTACCTCTCAGGTTTCCGCGCTTTCGTCGTTCCAGTGTAACAACCCGAGTAGTGAACCGAGGTCGAACGAACCTGCCTGCATTCCTTCGGCCTCACCGCACACGGCAAGTGAAATGTCAAGCACTGTAGGGCCCCCGCAACAATACAATATACCTTTACAATGTTTGAATGAACTGCCAATCCCCAAGTTCAACAGTGAATTCGATAATGCGAAGCAATTCATTAATGACCTCGAATCTTATTTCGCGCTTAGGGGAATTCCCGACCGTTTCAAAATGGTAATTATAAAAAGGAGCTTGATAGGCCCGTCCCTGAGTTGGTTTCGATTGACGGTGGGCGAGCATGCACAATATGAACATTTTAGGTCTGCATTTTTGGAAAAATATTGGAGTGGCGTTGCACAATACAGGGTGCGCGCAGAAATAAATAATGGCCGATACAGGGAAGAGAAGCGTGAGTCGATGGTCGACTACTTCTTGCGACTAGGCCAATTAAGTCAACTCCTGGACCCACCGATGCCCGAAGGTGAATTTGTATCCCTCCTGACACGACACTTCCCAGACGTTATACGTCATCACCTCGTGGTAGCACGTCCGAGGACGCTGAGCGAATCCATAGAACTACTTACCGCTCTGCAGGGGTACGGAACGCGGGAAGAAGATAGGCCCAGAATCAGGACTGAAGGCAGACACATTGATCGGATACATTCGCATCGTAATGATGGGACGAGGGCACAAGGTGCGTTGAACAACTATTCCACAGTCCGACAGCGTTATCAAGAGCCATTTACAAGAAATCGGGAGAGAAACTATAGGCCCTGGAACCAAACGGGCACGGGTAGGCCACCGAGGCAACATGAGGAGTATCCCGTTCAGTACATGAGATTCTCCAGGTACCCGGCGAATAGTAGGCAACACCGGGGAAATAATCTCCACGGTGGAACAGCGGATAGGCCAAGAACGCCTGCGAACCGCCCAGAAACTCCCCCGAACCGACCTGGAAACACCCCGGGCAGGCCAAGGACACCTCCGAACAGGCCAAGAACACCTCCAAGCCGTCCAGCGACCCCACCCCGTAGAGATGAGAACCACGAGCTCTTAAGCATGCCCACGTACAGTCACGTTTTGACGCCGAGCGGGTACCCATCACAGACACGACAGCCGCAAAATGTCCACCGCGAAATGGATGACGCGATAGGTCACCTAAGCGGGGCAATGGCAGGACAGAGCATAGGCCAAGGGATAGGCCCCAGTCAAGGATCGTGGCCACGACGTTCGGAAAACTAGAGACAGGAAGAGTCGTAGCGTACCCAGGCTCAACCTCAGAGAATGTGAGCAGGTTCTCGCATTACACAGGGAACGAAAACAAAAATACAGAAGCAAATAGTGTAGGCCACAATATCAGCCGAAACTGTCATGACAAGGAATTCGGATACACGGAGATAAGTCAAACCCAGGAAATAACGGAATCTCCGAGAGTAGCGGCATTAATCGAAAATGAGACGTACTTGGTAACAATTGACAGTGGAGCCATGATCTCTGCGTGCAGTAAAGCACTCTTCAACCACCTCAGTGAAAAGAATAAGAACTTACAGACACTGCCCGTAAAGAACGCATACTGCATAATGGCTGTAGGCCGCGCGAAACAAAAGATATCGCAGCAGGTCATGATTAATGCTTGCATAGGGGATGTTGAACTTGAAATATTGTGTTTAGTAATAGACAAACTGGTAGTAGACATACTGATGGGAAGCGACGTGCTAAATGCATTCCAAGCCACTATTGACTATGGACGAGCGCTATTGACACTTACAGTAGACGGATCGCTAAGAAGAATACCGTTCATTCAAACCCCGAGTATGGAATACACGGTACTAACCGAGATAGAAGAGCAAATACAACAAGAACAATTTTTTATTGAATATTTGCACATTGGGGGAGGCATTAACGTGGTTAGAATTTTTACGCAACAACTGTGCGAAGGGAAAGATCTCAACGACACGCCACTGCAGTCAGCTGATGAGTCAGAAGTAGGTCAAGCACCCCAGTATTGTGAGTTAAACACAGAAAATGAAAATGTTTATTTCGGTGAGAGACCGGACGACTCGCAGGTAGTGGGTAAACAAAACATGTCCCTATCAGGTATACACGAATATGTAGCATCAATAGGCTGCTTAAACCACCAACAGAAAGAAGACTTTTACAACATTCTTGTAAAACACAAAGATGTGTTCACTCCAAGGACAGGAGTATACCATGACTATGAATATACATTTGAAATATCTGACGTCACGCCTTTCAAACATAAGTGTAGGAGAATCCCACACGAATTGCGAAGAGCGGTAGACGAGAAAATCCAAGAACTGCTACGAGAGAACATTATTGAACTGTCAGACTCAGTGTATGTAAATGCATTATGTATAGTACAAGAGAAATGGGAGCGTTCGGCTAACTATCGATGGCCGACATGTAAACAAGTTTATCCGTCCCGACAGGTTCTGCACGCAGAATGTAGAGCAAATCTTAGCAAGTATCGGGCGACAAAAATGGGTTTACTTCGTTGGATTTGACAAATTCATACCTGCAAATCAAACTGGCCCCTCACTTGTGCAAATATACGGCCTTCTATCATTCTGGATGTTTGTATAATTTTATGCGCTGTCCCTTTGGAATAAATGTTAGCGGTGGTGCACTGCTCCGGGCAATACACCAGATTTTAGGCACACAAACTGAAGGGTATGTGTCACAATATGTGGACGACATCCTAATACATGATTTAGACATAGAGTCACACCTCCAACACCTTGACGAAGTTCTTGGAAGACTTGCAAACAGTGGTTTGACGTTAAACTGGGATAAATGCGCTTTCTTCGCTACATCAGTGAAATTCTTGGGTTATATAATTTCTGGAGAAACCGTCTCGCCTGACCCCGAGCGCGTGGAAGCAATTCAGAAAATTCCCCGCCCCAAGAACCCGAAGCAGGTGCGAAAGTTCCTAGGTGTACTTGGTTATCAAAGTCGGTTTGTAATCAGATACGCCGATCATACTGCCCCATTACGAGCGTTACTAGAAAAGAACAGGAAATGGAGGTGGACCGAAGCCGAAGAAAATGCATTTAACAGGCTAAAGCAGTTGTTCAGTGAATCGATACTGTTAAAACGCCCGCGTATGGACCTTCCTTATCATATTTATTCTGACGCCTCGTCAATTGCTTACGGGTGTGTACTAGCCCAAGTTGACGAAAACAAGGAATTACATGTGATAGCTACAGCTTCCAGAGCATTAACAAAAGCCGAAAGAATCGCTTGTGTTAGCCAGCAAGAAATAGGGGCCATCTTCTTTGCCCTGCAAAAATTTAAACACTTTGTGTACAACAGGCAGATTATCGTATTCACAGACCATATAAGTTTGTCATTCATCAAGAACTGTAAATTAACGAGCAGCAAAATTTCTCGATACATACACGAGATAATGGCTTACAATATAGAAATCCGCCACATACCAGGGCGCTTGAATACGTTCAGTGACATGTTGTCCAGACTAAAGAGAGGGGGGCAGTTCCCCGAAACGCAGGGAAATACACAAAGAGAGGTTTGCGTGATGAAACTAGATCTAACGTTAAACAAACGCTTAGCAGACGAAATGAAGAGGCTGCCTCAGCTCCAAAGGGCAGATGAGAAGATAGCCGAAATAATGAAGATAGCCACGCCGATCAGTAAACAAAACACGGGGAAGTACGGCATTCTAAACGATGTGATATATAAACTGTGTGGAAGAGAAACGCCGACATGGCGAGTGTTCGTACCTGCTGTATTGGAAGAATTAGTTATGGATGCATATCATCGCGCACTCATACATGCCGGAGTGGAGAAGACAAACCTGGTCATTAATGGGCACTTTTACATTCCAAGGCTTGGTAAGAAGTTGAGGGCCTTTGTTGCAAATTGTGCAACGTGTCAGAAGGCTAAGCCGCTGAACGTCCGATATGATTTACCACCACAGACGATTCTGAGGGATCTACCTCTGCAGTTAATCACGGCCGATGGCCACGGCCCCATGCCCACCGGAAGAACAGGATTAAAATATGTTTTTGTATTAGTCGACGTGATGAGCAAATTTGTGAAGCTATACCCAGTCAAGAAGCTAACCAGCGCTATCTGCGCGAGCAAAATATTTGATCACTAGTACCAAATTATGGAAAAATGGCGGCGATCTTGGTGGATAATGCACCGGCACATAAGGGAAGGATATTTCGGGAAAGACTACTCGAAGCAGGCATAAAAGTGTACAATATTAGCACTCATTATCCAAGTTCAAATCCTTGCGAAAGACAGATGCGGGACCTGAGTATTGCGTTACGGATTTTAGCGAATCAGAAACATACTAGTTGGCCCGAATACATTGAATACATCGAGAATGTATTCAATAACAGTCTCAACTGTAACCATGGATACACGCCACTGCAACTACACACAGGAAATGAACCAAATAGTATTATTCCGGGTGTACCACGAGCGATTGAAACTATCGAGGAACCGGACGCGGAAAGGATTAAGAACGCCTTTGAGAACTTAAAAGCCAAAGCAGAGAAAAGGGGACAGAAGGCCAAGAGATACACACGTACCTGGACTCCGGCAGCAGGTGACCTCGTACTAGTGAGGAATTTTGACAAATCTTCGCTAATAAAGAAGGAATACAGACGTATGCATATGTGTTGGAAAGGTCCTTATCGGATATCACAAACCTTCGGGGACAGGGTATTTCAACTCCAACAATTAAGGACCGGGAAAATAATCGGTAGGTACCATCTATCATTGATTCGTCCATTCAAACAGGACCAAGGAAATTTAGTAGAGTCGGATAGGGAAAATGTACAAACGCACTCGGAACACGAGTAAGGAAAGTCATATACGCGAACATTGTTTACAAACAAATTGGTAGCTTTGGGATAGCAATGTCCTGTAAAACCGTGTGCTTGACATTCACGATGTTAATGACATACAGAAAGAAAACCGGACAGAATGTATACCTGGCAGAAAAAGGTACCTAAAAGTGTCTGAGTGTGGAGGCTGCTAATAGCCTCAAGAAAACCAGTATAGTATATAAGGTGCAAAAGAGAGAGAGAGAGATGAACTAAGATGTGTAATTAAAAAAAATTGTTTGAAGAATGTATTGTGTGTATAAACAGATTCCTTAAATATAAATGTTTTGTAGCCTGGTTGTTGACGGCCAGATATTATGTAGATTGTTTTTCTTTTACTTGCTGAAAATACTTGTGTCAAATTTGAAATTGCATTGTGTACAGTGATTGAAATGTATTGTGAACAGAATAAATGTGTAACGGTGGGCTCGCCATCAAATCGTCGTAAGCCACTAAATAAATGAATGAATAAATAAATAAAATGATAAATGAAAGGAGCCGAGGGAGAGAGGGACATTAGATTAGCTTAGATGGGACATTAACGATAAACCCATCATCCAACCAAAAGGTCCGATGATAAATTTACCGTCAGGGCATATGAAGCTGGTTATCGAGACCCAGGAGAAATAATAATAATAATAATAATAATAATAATAATAATAATAATAATAATAATAATAATAATAATAATAATAATAATATACGATCGAACATAGCGACGAAAATGTGCTGAATTCATATTAGGAATGGGTTTGTAGGGAAGACAGAGAAACAAAGTTTGTTTCCTCGAAGCAGAGGTATTTTACCTGCGATGGTCAACGAACCTGCATACCGGAAGTCTCGCCTTTATACTTTTGGCTCGGACAGGGTTTACAATGGTTTCAAAGCTTAAAAGGGTGAGGAAGTATATGTGCCTTATCTACGATCTAAGAATGTTCGTGGGAAGATTTTAAAACTCAAAATAAGCTGTAAGAAGCAGATGTGAAAGTTGTCAAGTGGGGTAGCCAATAATAAAAATCATGAAACAAAATGATAGCCAATCGAAAGATCGCGTAGGCATCACATGATACGTTTGAACTTAAAACAGAACGAAATTTAAGAAAGGGAGAGGGGGAAAATTCTACGTTTGGCGAAAGGCGTGAAGGAGGAAAGAAAACGCCGGGACAGTCGGGTACAAACTAACCATGAGGACAGCCGAGACACATTCCGGTACAAACTAACCACGAGGACGGTCGACGAAACAAAATAAGAAGAAAATAATCAGAAATTTTATAGTGTAAAAATGAAGTTATGAAATCTAGGCAATTCGAGGGCTAGTCGGAGAAACACATAAGTAGCGACTTCGAAAGTGATAAGAATAACAGTGGTTTCGACGACGAAGGTGGCGGGTTGACCAGATAGGAATCTACGTAACAAAATAAAGATATAACTCAAACTTCTCCGGCAGTATTATTAATATCATCAAGGCAGTGTCACCACCCCTGAAAAACAAGAACCTCAGCTCTACCAAAACAAATTCCAAATCCCTGCCATCCAACCATCGAACCCAGGACTCTGAGTCCACTGAAGCAACTGCCAGGAACAACACTGATGCGTCAGAGGTCAGCGTCAACCGGTATTAATATATGGATCCGAAAACTGGACAATAAACATCAAAAATAAGAGAATTATTGAAACAGCTGATATGAAATTCTTGCGCTATGTGAGCTTACCCTAAGAGACCAAGTGTACGAGATAAACTACGCACAACTGACTTAAATAGCACGATTCGTGGAAATAACAAAAATGGTTCCAACACTGTTAAGAAAGACATTATTAAGACCAAATATACTCTTTATGTATATAGGCCAAAGGGAAAACGAAGTATTAGTCGACGACTTCGATGGGAAGACGACCTTTGAGTCGGAACTGACCAGTACCGGCCCACCTTGTAGCAAATAATGATAATAACCTATGAAAACTAACTTATTCTCTCAGATACAGCATTTAAAAATTGCACTACTGTAATATAATCTTACAACTACTTCACCCATGTCAGTAAATAATTACAGGCATCGGACTAGGTACTGAGGGGGAATTAGGACCTCGACTTACAAGATCTTTTGTGCCTAATCACCTGATGGGCTGCCCCAAGAGGAGGGGTGAGTTGAGAGGTTACAGAGGGCGGCCGGACTAGGACAGATCAGAGGGCGGGATCTCTACCTTTTAGAGTTTGAAACTCCCCGTATGGCAGCTGGTGCAACCGACTCCCCTCCCACTGCAGGTTTGCACATCCCACTGGGGTGCCCAGGACTCGGAGACCGCCCTCATTCCGGGAGGAAGGGTTACATAGAGCATCCTTTTCCCCTGCCATGCAACACCGAGGCTCCACCGACACTTGCAACCCTGAAATAGACCAAGTGAAGTGAAATGAGAATGGAGGTTAAATGGAGGGACAGGAAATTTGGGGATGTAATCAATCTTCCCAGCATTCATGTAGCGACGCGGGGAAACCCTCGAAAATACCCATGGGCTAGGAAGGTCGGCAGCGGGAATCAACCTACGACCTCCCATAACCGAGCCACAGACGTTCCCGCCTGAGCCATCCCGCTCGGTATGCGAGTAAATAAATGAGTATTTAACGAAAACATGTATTTCCTATGCTATTTATTGCATTTTCATTTACAGGTTGTATAAAATATTGCACAATTGAAACGAATCTTAGTGTTATGCAAGTAGCTGCGGTTCTTAGTGTAAGAATATTATGAAATCGTATTTATACAGATGTAGTTATGTAACACTGGTTGACTTATTCCATGTTCCAAGTACTTCTGTACAGGAACCCACGAAATGCTGCCTGTACGTCCGTCCGTGCATTCCAACCTTGTGTATCTAATCTATCAATCAAATTCTATCTACCTAACCATCCTTTTCAAATGCAATACACTTCCCTCTAAAAATGACGCATAATGTTTATGGTTCAGTAGACCGTTATTTCAATTAGAAACGTGCATTTCACCGACAGGCGACCACGCTGTCAGACGGGATGATAAGCATCCCTCAGCGCACACAATTTATCCCATCATGTTCACACCCGGTGACAAACAACTCCACCCCGTCCCAACTATGCGTTTGTGTGTCACCAGACAAGGGAGGTAACAACGAGTGTACCAAAGTCGTCTAATTCCATTTCACAAATTACTTTTTATAGTTACTCGCGTTAACACTGCAATGCTTAATGGGATAGGTAAGGATTAAATAAAATGCTCTAATTGATGGAATGTAAGTTAAAGTGTTAATCTATTTATTCACAAAACTACCGATCTACACAGAAATGGAGGAATAAGTAATAAACCGCAAGACAAAAGACAAGGAGTAAATTGCTATTTAAGTATGCATTTTTATACGCACTGTTTAGTTAAATTAATATGATGTAATGCATCAGATTATGTGCTGTTAGTCAGATCCTTTTAGCTGTTGGACTCAAAACCACCAACCATGACTTAAGGAAGGTATTAGTACTAAATAAATTTAAATATTATTTAACGTAATGATTTGCTGGGTGGCGCCGTGGCCGAGTGGTTAGACCGCTCGCCTCTCACCAAGGCGGCCCGGGTTCAATCCCAGGGACCCGCATGTGGGATTTGTGGTGGACAGGGCTTCTGGGTGGGTTTTCTCCGAGTTCTCCGGTTTCCCCCGCCATTCATTCTACCAACTGCTCCATCATCGCATTTTCTTTCATCTATTTCACCATCATTTCGTTTCATCTACTTCCTTCCTCGCATACCATCGAGCTGATCACCCATCCTGGATATTCTGTCTGATCCATGAGTGTCTGCTCCTCGACGGGCCTCTGACCCCAGGCACCCTGTAAGTCCTGGGGGGTGTAAGTCCTACATACGAAGAAGTTAAACAGAGAAAGAAAAAGAAGTAATGATTTGTTCTGCGTTTGAAGATCCACATAAGAATTACCTTTTTCAAGCGCATGAGTGCGGATGCATTGATAAAATTGGATTAAGCACCAAACGTGAAACAGCAAATCTACTTAAAATTGTAATTAATTTCTCTAAAGTACTTAACATAATGTTACACAGTTTGTATCGAGAGGGATAGCTCAGGAGGAAGAGTATGAAACTCGCATTCAATTGCCATCCATTTGGTTTCTTTGTGGACCACATATCACCACGCAATTTCCTACTCCTCATTTCCTTTCATTTAATTTCCTTTCATCTTTCAGAGTTGCAGGGACAAGCTGCTTGTGTGATGGATGTGCCCTGAGGAGAGGGCTGTTTCTTTCCTGACATGGAGCCTATCCCTGCCATCGAAGGGCGTCCAGTATGCTCAATGTGGAAATATTAGGGAGCCCGCTGCGCTGCGTCTGCCGACACCAGATCTGGCGGCCCTCCGTGCTCTCTTGCCTCCCCTCTTCCTTTGGAAGGTTCAGTAGACGTATTAGGCTTAGCCTTGGTCGCAGTGCTGAAATCTTCTTCCGCTTCTAAGTCCTAACTCTATATTTGTTTATTTGTCTTCAAGCATGGGCTTGTTATAATAACAAATATAGTGCAAATATATTATTCCAAGTTATCTGCAGACTACAGATCCGGGACAACTTAAGAAAGAAGTGAAGTTTACTGTGCATCGAGTAGGGTGGAGTGTGATTAACATTGGGGGTGGTGTTTACCTTTGAGGCCGTGTACACTCCACTTCGTGACTAGAGGTACTATACACTTTCTCTCTCATTCCAACGTATGGGTCCTACTTCATTTTCCAGCATCACTAGACTGTCCTGTTTAAGTAGCAACTAAGGCAGTGCATTGGCGTCTTTGTATACGCCAACGGTACTATGTTAACGGAACTCTAAAGTATGGTTGCACATACACTGATTGCTAAATTGTCCCGGATCCTTAGCCTGATTATATGCGGTGGGAAATTCGTAACAGCTGAAACCTGCTAAGAAATGTTAGTATACAATCGGTGCTTACAATGCTTCTGTAACAGATCAATGCAATATCAAATAGCAGTGAGCTACATAGATTATTGAATGAATGAGTGAGTGATGAATGAATGATTTATTGTCTGCTTTCAAGTTACATGCAATGTATACAATGGAGTTGCTTATTGTTTCTCTTCCCCTTATACTTAACATTCTGTTGTATGTATAATGGGGAGGTATAGTTTTCCGCTATTTGTTTTTTTTTTTTTTTTTTTTTTGTCTTGTTACCTATCGTCTCCAATTTGCTTCAAGTCTCTTTTAACCACTTTAATCTAATTTTTCCTAAATATTTTCTTGCTTTCTCTATATATTCATTTGATTTTGTATTAAAAATCCTCCTAACTCTCTATTGGTAAATTTTTCCATTTCTCTATATTAAATTCTCTGTTCCTTTATTCATCTGTCCTCGCATTCCAGAATATAATTCCAATTGTCATATAATCCATTACATTTAGTACATCTGTTTTAGTCATCCTCCGTGGACTAATGGTGCCGTGCTAGCCTCTAGTTCCCAAGGTCGCGGGTTCAAACCCGACGGAGGGCGATGGATTTTTTCGGGAGTAAAAATCCTTAGCATGGCTTCCTTCGGAAGGGAAGTAAAGCCGGTGGATTTACGGCACCTAAAAGAATCTCAAGCCTGATAAAGAGGCCTCTGAGCAAAATTACCGGTCTTTCACGCCCAATATAGAATGGGACGCTAAGGACCATAGCAGTTAAAGAGCGTCCATAAATAAAATTTAATTTAATTTCCCTTCTTTTACCTGTTAGACTACTTAAATTCATTACACCTTTCCTCGCCCATGCATACCCCATTCTAGCCTCTTTGTGACATACTTCGATGTATCTTTCTTTTCCCCATTCCATTTTAAAGTATTTATAATATATTAATGACCTTCTTTCCTTGAAACTACTTATAATTTCTTGCTTTGCAATATCCTTCACTCTTGTTCTAATTTATTTTCGGAAACCCTTACTTCTGTTGTTTCTTCCTGCACATGTTCCCGTATTCCTATTTCTTCCAATGTTGTCTGTATCTTGTGCATCCAAGTTTCTTTTTTCTCTATTTTCTCCTGTACAAGTAGCATTGCTTTAGTATATCATTTTCCTCTAGTAGCTTTATTCTGAACCACATTTGATTGCTCTTTCTACCATTTTGCCTTTAGCTCCAACCCTCGTTCTGCTTGTGCTACTTCATTCGGTGAACTTCTTGATAATCCCAGGGTTATTTTGCAAAAATTCCTATTTGTAGCATCTACATTTTCCCATTCTTTTTCCAGCTACCATATCTCTGCGTATAAAATCTTTGCTTCCACCACTGTGCTATATATCCTTTACAGCCATGCAATTTTCATTTCTGGTATTCTGTTCACGCAAACTCTGATTACCTGTATTGCTTCTTTCCCCTCTGCTAGTACTCCTTTCTTCTGTTCTCCCCAATCCCCTGCACTATTGAGCCTTACTCCTAGATAGTCAATTGTCCTCACTACTTCCAGTTCCGTTCCTTCCCAACACCACTTTTCTGCCTTTCTTAGTTTATATTCTTTCTTAAATATCAAGATTTTCGATTTCTTTTTGTTTATTCTCAACCCCCAATATTTACAGTACATAGATTATTAGTGCATGGATATACTTGTAATTAATAAAATATTTTAAATGGGAAACAAATGTGTCGTTTCATGTATTATTTCAATCCACTGAGCCAAATTTTACATTTGTTTGTTCTGTGTTTAACATGGCATTCAATTAGGAAGATGGAACAAAGCACTGTTTCGAGCGGAAGGGAACGCTAACAAAACCAGTCCACATCAGAACAATCTACAGAAATATCTAAAAGAGAAAGGATCACAAAATCGAGGACAGGTAAAAGTTACATTCAACTGACATAGTAACTACGTCGCGTATAATTTGTGCTGATCGCGCATCAATTGCTTCGCGAATTCTAAATGATTGTATTGGATCCCAACAGGTGGCATTGTGTTTCGTTGGTAATTTGATTTCTCCCCTCTCTTGGCGTGTCAGTGGTTTTTCTAGCTTGGATTGGGTGTTTCTTTACGGCGGGCGGACAGTTCCTTCTTTTCCAGTGCTATGGGACACATCTTGAATTTTGTGAGTTGCCGAACGACTTGGAGTGGATTGACTACTCGGGGGACTCGGCACCCTTCCAAAGTGGATGTTGTACCTACGCCCCATTGGAGGCGTCCCCTAGACGAAGATGAGGTGAAAAGAGACACCGAGGGCCGGAAACAGGCGCGACGGCACGGCAATGACAGGGACCCTAAGTTTACAGATAGAGACACTCTGACAGACCGACAAGCAGACTAGAGACCCCATCTCACACGGAGGGGGTCCAATGCCCCTTAAGGGGGTTCGGATACCCCGGCAGCCAGTCGAAAGCCGAAAGATGGAGAGAGTCACAAAGAGCATCATTTCCCCTGCCACGCTGCACCGAAACACCATCGTCGACCCTTTCGACCGTGAAAGAGACCAACGGGGTGAAAGATGAATGAAATTAAGATTGGAACGAAATGGAGGAATAGGAAGCTCGGAGGAGGAAATAAACCACTCCAGCTTTCACCTGACGACCCGGAAAAACCCATGGGTCAGAGTACTGTTGCCGGGGATCAATCCTGGAACCTCCCGAATTCGGGCTACAGACGTAAACGCCCAAGCCATCCCGCTCGGTTCCGAATGGCTTAATATGCTGGTAAATCTGTATTTTCCAAGAGGGTTACTGACCGAATTTTCTCAGGGCCCGTCCGTTGTTATTTGTTCAGAAGCCCGCCATTTTCAATAAATGGGAAATCTTTGCGGTGCCAGAGACGGGTCTTTTTCTTTTTTTTTTTAGTTTTAATAGTTGTTATGATTATGGCCTTGTCATTTTAGTATGATGTATACAATTTCCGGATTCCGTTGGCCGTTTTAGATAAACTTAATGGTTTTAAATAACCGTTATTTCGAAACGTTTATGTGGTTGTTAAATTGTTGGCAGTTTACGTAAATTTGCTCATTTTGCTGCTTATTAAAGTTTTTATTTTTTCTCAGAGTTTAGTAAATTGTTATTTTTAGCTTAAATTGTTAATTGCTGTGTTTAAAGTTCTATTTTGTGCTTTGTTTTTTAATTTACTGATTTACGGCCTTACGGGAATTTGTCATAGTCGTGTTCGTTGTTATCATGTCAGGTGAGGTGGAGAACTTGGGAAACACAGTTAAAAGGGTTTGCAATTTCAACATAAATTTGTTATGTTATTCTGCTTTTCTGATCACTAAACTTACATAAAATGTACTATTCTCAAGTATATGAGACTGTAAATTTTGCAATCCATGCTGCATATAACGATGTACATATATTGCATGTTGTGGAAAGGTTTGTTAAATAAACCCAAGAATATAAGACCTCGCCTGTTTCTCAACAAGTGCTTGGAGGGCATTCCTGGTACATGCTAGCGGTCTGGCCGTTAGCCCTTAGGCATGGTCCGAATTACTCTTTTTGCACTTCTCTTTAGATAACGTCATTGAATACGAGGCATGCTAGAGAAAGAGAGAAAGAGAGTGCGTGCAAATGTCAGTAATAATTATTTGCCAAGAGAGAAAGATTTGAAATCATAATTAAAACGTGAACTTTAAATACGAGATATAATTGCAATATTTTATTGCAAAAGAGAAAAGAGAATAACAACTGAATACAATCAATAGTCTTATCATGACCTGCGAGAATAATTCGACATGGCATCATTAATAATACATAAGTAGAATCTTAATTAAGTGTTATAGAACAACTGGAAGAGGGGACTCTCATACAATTCACGTCTCTAATGTGGAGAAAGATATTGTTTTATATCCAATGAAACCTCTCCTTCGCACTAGTTCACCAGAAATGTTAAATACTCGCCTAAGGGATGGATAAACTATGCTCTTTACCAGGAAAAATTAACACTTATTTTCGTGCTTAATATTGAAGGTGGTGCTTCTGCGCATGAGCCAGGCCTTAGGGAAATCCCGAATTTCAAAACAAACATTCAAAAAACACTTTATATACGAAGTGCAAACACTAGTGAAATTAGTTTTCTTCAAATCTGTAGTATTTGAATTTTAGATCTAAATTCGATTTAGATCTAAATCTAATTGTTAACCCGTTATTATTAACGTCTAATATTTGTTGCATTATCTCAAAATATTAAATTCTGAAAATATAATATTTAAAGGCAACTGCAATTTGTATTACTATCTGAACTTTCCGGTATTATAATAAATCATAACAAGATTTTTCAGGAGCGTGTAATGTAAAGCCCAACTTTAAAATTATAAACTAATCTAAACACTCACGACTTTTTCTACCCATCATTACTAGTGCGATACTCTTCATTGTGAGCAGCTTTGGTTTTGAGGCAGTATTTGTAACAACTTAAATGATTTCAGTCTAATTGTATAATATATAAATTAAATAACAGCCCGCCTTAAAGCAATATGTGTATGTAACAATATATAAAAGGTGTATATTACAGTCATTGTATATGTTTATATTATTGTATACATGTGTAATAATGTTATGTGAATGTATTACGTTATTTAATAATGTAGGAGCTGTGATAATAATAGGTTAAAAGTTGCTAACAATGAGGTAACCTTGAGGCAATAATGAGTAAGAAAGTTTAATAATGCTATTAGTCATTATTGGAGCAACAATAATGTAAATTTTGAGACAGTTTATAAATAGCCAATCAACAACCAGAAAAAACTTTAGTTAAATGAAGGTATTCTATTGGAGTAGGATTAGCCAATCAAAAACTGAAATATAGAAAAATTTACAAATTCAGAAGTCAGTTGGTTGTGGACAGTGTTCCTAACCGGACGCGAGATGCGTCCTCAAGAAATTTAATACGTATGTTGTGTGGCACAAAACTATTTAAGTGTTAAAAATTGCAAGTAATTAATAAAAAAATCTCACACCTCTCTATATCAGTGAAGTATTATTTAAATCGCGTCAAGCATTAATAAATGGAGCGAAGTAAAATTATAATCTGTGTAAGTCTACATTCTTCAGTCGCACCATTCCCTGCTAAGACATTCATGTTTCTAAAAAGATATAAATACTGACGCAACCGAGGGAAACATAAATATATAATATTTAAAGAAACATCAAAATTACAAAGTTAATATTTTTTAAACATTTGGGGCAAAGGCCACCGGAAAGTACATTTAGGGCGAAGGCTACCGAAAACTTTTTACCATACATGCGGTTGCAACTACTTCAAGTTCGGCTCCTCAACATAAGAACTGCAATACAACCTACTTCAGTTTCAAGTCCAATCACATGACAATTACCCTTTGTATTTGCACATGTTTAATAAATCCACTTGGTTTGATAGTGTTTTACTTTTCATCGTCTTTTTACGTGATTAATTTCTCATGGCGCTCGCATTATCTTTTCACAATACAAGTCGTCATACTTCAATTTATCCCAATTCGTTGTAGAGTTAACATATACGTTAATGGCAGCGTTCTGCTTTCTTTAACATAAAACGTAATTCTTTTATCTGTGATAACCTATATAAAGATTCAATGGCTGAAATTATGAATTCAGAAGAAACCGAAATGGAAGTAAAATTACAGAAACAGTAGAAAGAATAACACTAGAATTACTTACCGAAAAAACCTAGAAAGCAATATGATATAGCATTTAATCGCTTCATTGCCTGGTGTAAGGCAAAACATGTTGAAAATAATTTCATTGAAAATACTTGAATCCACAAAACATCTGACACCTCGCTTTTTAACGTCATTTCTCTTATTTCATGAACCGCATTCTAAACTGATTTCTCTTAGTTTCAAGAATCAATATAATATTATTGATATTTTACAAATTCCAGCGCTGTAGGAGGCCTTAGGTCTTCTTTTCGCAAACATTCTTACTCGCAAAATAAAACGTTACTTTTACACCTCATATAATAACCTACTAACATATCCATATACAAATATATTATCCATGCGTATTACGTTATTCATCGTTCGCTTTTATCTATGAATGATATCAAATCCATAAATAAGTGTTTAGTTGCATAAGACATATGGAAACAGCATTCAAATGTCTAGTTTTGGTTCTCGCGAGAAAACAAAATAATAAAAGAATCTCACATTTTCAAGCATGTCCATTCGATGAGGTAGGAAATACTTTGAAAACCACAACGCTACAAAAAGAAATTCTTTGGGACAAATTGTGTATTGTAATTAGCTCTACATTTTTCCTATAATAAGGTTTTACCTGACTTTTATGATTTCTCAGTTATACAAAATTCCGTCAGCGCGAAGAGGAATTCACAGGCTATTCGCGGAAAATTCAACATATACGTTTTATTGCTCATGCAAATATCTTACACATACCAGATGGCCCACACAAGCCGTCCGTAATTGAAGTTAGTTTATACCGTATAGAGCAGATGCCAAAAGGTTTGCCTAAGCAGAACTGCAAAGCGGACTCCATACCGACAGAGAGAAGACCGTTAAATGAAAGACCAATTCTTGAAAACGAACAGTTTATCTGTTATTATTATTATTATTATTATTATTATTATTATTATTATTATTATTACTATTATTATTATTACTATTATTATTATTATTCCCGGAGCTCATCTGGTGGTGAAACTGCCTGCCCTATGAGGTATTCCGAGTTCGATTCCCGCCTGGGCTCCAGAAAGTTGTCTTTAAACAAACCATTTCACGGTATGCCCAGAGTCTGGTGTTTGAATGTGAGAGTATCTATGTGTGTGTGTGTGTGTGTGTGTGTGTGTGTGGGAGGGGATGTTATCGGATATTCAGTAAATAATTCGTTCATTAACAAGAATTCCGGATTGTCGCTTGACGCAAACCTGAGCACACTGTTAAGTGGTTTAGTTCTATGATAGTTAATCTACAATCAGCACAAATATATGACACCAATTGTTTCCTTAAGATTAACAAGATTAAACAAAATTCTATTTTCGTTATATCTATGTACTCTTAAAAGTGCGTTAGAATTTAATTCTTTTCTATTAGTGCATTACTCACAATAAGCATCTGCGAAACATATTTGCCTTGGTGAACGAATTTATGTAAGTGCCTTCCAGTCCCACGTTCTACCTAGAGTGATCCATCATTTCTTAATATTATTTCTGTAGGTTAAAAAAACCGTCCGGAGAAGACAGATGCCGCATCTGAAAATGTTCATAACATAGACTTCGAGCATCAGCTGCATTTTGGTGCGTCTCCACACAGATCGTAACCATATCCGTGTGTTCCTTATTGGTGAAGGTTACCTTTTTGTCCGAATGACCTGGCTCTAACTGCATGCAGGCGACGCTCATCAGTACGAAACTACCACGGAAACACCTGCAGACAGCAGCACTACGTCAGTGATCTTTCCCTTTGTGCCTACACTGCTCCTTTGAACAGCAGTGATACGGCAACTCTTTTGCAGCTATGTATGCAAAAACATAAAACTGCAAAGGACGGCTTGCTTGGGCCACTTGGTATAGTACTTTAATCAAAATTGTTTGAGCTACTTTTAAGAAAATAAAAGAACGAAAAATCTGTCTTGTGGAGAGTACTTTGAGGATGAGCATTTTGTAGAAACACTTCGTATCGCATTCTTGGAAGGTACTGACCTTAAATCCCATTTGGTATCTATGTGTGCAATTTACCGATTTTGAGCTGTGTGCTCACCGACAACTGGGCTCGAAGACCTTTTTCTTAAATGTTATATTAGGATTCCTGGGCTCACAAAATGTATACGTGCATTTGCAGTGAAGTATGGGTGGAATGAAATATTACCTCTACCTGCTACAGTTATCGTAGCGAAAGTAAATCATTGTTCTTAACGGGAGAGTAAATGGCAAAAAGTGCCCTAAAATGATATTTATAGTAACTCAAAATTTTCTCGGGCTTCCAGCATACATATACTTGTCTAGAACCCTGAGAATATTTAGTTATTATGCCCTCAGTAAAGCTTCAGCTCTTACTTTGTTTTAATATAGTCTTATAAATGGGAATTTCTTCTTTAATTTTGTGTATTTTATAATGTAACTATAACACTGTATTTTTAAGTGATACTTCATCTGTTATTTTATAATCTGAATTCAGCACCATTTCACAAAAACGTCATAGTCTCTATACTCTTTGGAGTACAGAATTACACTTTAGCTCATCTTTAGGGATCATTATTCTCAACAAAATGGTACCACTTCTAAATATGGCCGCTCTCGTCTGTCTATGCAATGCGTGTTTTTCTTTCTTTATAAATATATGTGAGGTGGTTTACGCATTTTTATTTTAAACAGTTTCGTTCTGCAAATGGCATTCTGATATGAATAACCCGTTTTCTTAGGCATTACTGGAGATGGCTAACTTAAATTTTGATAGGAAAAAATGGCACCTCACTACTGTTTTAATCTACTTTGGTCCTAATAAGTTTTTAGTGTCTTAAAAATTAATTACTAATTAATTTTAATAACAAATGCTTCATTAAAACTCATATTGTCTTTAAAATATCACATTATTATACAATATATATCAGCTAACATAGAAAACAGGTATCTACATCCCTTAAAACCTTCGGTTACGTACCTTAAACAGTTTCAGAGATAATGGTTCATGAAGATAGCAAAGTTAATATTGTTGGGGCATTTAGACTCGTCTTAAAAGTTTCACATCACTCTTCTCGAAGGTAGTTCTGATTACCGAGTTATTAGCAGTAAAACTATCCTAATTAAACGCTAACGTTATTTTTAACTGCTAGGCAAATGTATTATTTGAAATATTCTGTATATTTGAGCACAGCACAAGATAAATGCATATTATAAGGTTGAATATATTATTTATAAGCTCTTCATTTCTATCAACAAAATATTTCTGATGTATTACATCCACAGGACTTTCTCTGCCCTCTATCTTTCATTAATCATTCTTACTAAAGTTTATTTTTCTATCTACTTATTTTAATGGAGATAAACCTTTGAAGAAATAGCTATATTACACGCTTCGTTATACATACAAAAAAAATAGTGACAGTCAAATGTTTACTAACTGAATGCTATATGCTGGCCTTATTTACGGTTTCTGTGTTGTCGCGAGAAACATTTAAATGTCAATAGGACTTTAATAGAATAACAAGGTATTGAAAAAATTATTTTTATGTAAATATCTTTAATACGTGGTATTTTAATCAAATTCATTAGAGCCATTTTTCAGAAAACCTAAACATTCTAAAATTTGCCATGTAAAGGGTAGTTTGGGTCAAGGGATTTTCTTGAAAGTCTTCGTGTAGTATTTTTGAAACAAACTAAACATACATACCAAGTTTGGTATTTACCCGACTTTTCTTTTTTGAGTTATGCTGTTCAAGACACACACGTACGCGCGGACCGTTTCCTAAAAATACTTTTTTTTATTCAGGGGTCCTCAAAACATGTATTTTCAGTGAAATCTCGGTATCTATTTTTTGGGTGGAATGCAATAGCTTCTCTACCTACTATGTATGAAAGTAAAAAGTATATCAGCAAGCAAAAAAATAACAGGCATCTACTCTTACCACTGAGTATGCGTAAGCTACCCATTTGTGCGTACCATAGCGACACCAATAAAGCGACCTGTTTGAGAATCAATAGCTTGAATTAGAAAATATTTAAGGGAGACTTCTGTTGAAAATATATTTTTGTTAGAAGAAAGTAAGGGGATAAAGAATGAAATAAAGCACAACAAATAGGGGCACCTTTTAACAAACAATATACCTCCTACCAAAGAATCACAAAAGCCGGGCTTGTATGAAACTAAACCAAAGAGGATAGGTGCATCACTGAGAAATCGCATCTCTACTACAGACAATGCCTGCTTTAATCCTTTTTATTATCGCATCGGGAAGGAAAATATGAGGGAAACATTTGAGTGGCCAAGTATCAGTCACCCCCCCCCCCGCACTTTCTCGGTCAGGGGAAGTTACGGCAATGTTTGCGCAGAGAGCCTCATTTCCTAGAGCTTTGGCGCCGGATATCTGCCCTTCTGCTAAACCGGGGCAAAACACATTTCCTTTCATTTGTTAGTCTATTAGCTGATTCGTCTGGAAGCACTGCCAGATATCCACTCACCCTTGTTTTATAGTATAGTCCGCTTATTAAATATTCTCCATTTTCATCTCCTTTCCCCTCCTCCCCGTTTCTCTCTTTCCTGTGTAAACTCGCTGAACAAAGCGTCTTAATGCTCTCCCTTGGGTAAAGCTCCGTTTAAATTTACAATTTAACAAATTAAAATTCGATTTAACTACATTTGCGCTTGTGCTTATCCTAAATATTTTTGCTTCTATGTTTCAAAAGGTTTCAAAGTTATTCATTCTAAATATTAATTAATAAGCAGTTTGATTAAATTATTTCATATACAGGAAACTTGAAAATTAAAACCTTTATAAATTCCTTACATATATGGAATCATACGACCATTTCAGTAATGCTTTTATTTCTGGGAAATAAATGTCTATAAAGCACGTATTTCTAAAATTAACAGAAGAAAAATTTTAAAGTTAATTTCACAATGACATCCAAAAGCATAAACGACTAATACATTGTTTTCTGCATTATGATACAAGGAATTTCACATTATATCATAAAAATGTTTTGAAATCTTGATACAACTTAGGTACAAGAAAAGTCACAAACTCGTAAAATGGATGGAATATGATCCGTATAAGTGGATTTCTCTGGACATACAAAATAAATTGCTATCCCATTTTGCACCACAGCTTAATTTGAAAACTAATCGCAGATAATTAAGCTGAAAAAAGTTTTCTTTAATAGGAGATGAAACTACGGATGTGTTAACAAAAACAACTCTGCATTTATTTAAGATTTGTCTGAACTCTTTAGAATTAAATGAATACTTCATGGGAGTTTACTTTATAGAAAACATTTCACCTCAGACTTTGTTTAATATCATTATTGAGAACTTAAGGCGCTTCGACTTGCCGATGTCCGACTGTCGAGGACAGTGTTATGATTGGGCAGCTAACATGGCCAGCGTCCACAATGTAGTGCAGGCTAAATTCACTGCAGCTGAGAATGAATATACTGTTTGACACATTCTTTGAATTTAGTATCACAGGATACCTAAAAGGAATACCGAAATGTCGGAACATATTATGAGTAATGAAAGATTTAATCTATTTCGTTGAAGAATTACCCAAAAGAGTGTCACTCTTCACTCATTTAAAACTGTCCTATTAAGTTGACAGCAAGGTATCTCGCTTTTTCTTCATTCAGTTTGTAAAATCTGATACAGGTTTTAAAGAAAATGGTTTTTCACTGCAGATGCAGTCCTTTGATTTCTTTTTCATGTCCACTTGGTAGTTATGGTTAAGCTGTTTGGACATATTGACACTAAGTCCTGCCCTTATTTTTTTTGTTGAATAAAATGATTGCTACGCTTTCAAAAATAATTCAGCACTTAAAAGACAACTTTGAAGCAATCGGATGAGACTGTAGAGAAGACTATAAAAATGGATGTTGAGTTTCCAAAGTGTCCCGGAGGTATAATTAATCTAGTGATAACCGTCATTCAGAGGTTTCAGGTGTTTGCGGAAAAGGTTGAAAATTGTATTATGACATAATAGACGTAACGCTGATACAGCTTCACACAAACTCTTGCATTAAATAGAGCAGTTTCTTCTAGGTGATGGCAACCATAGTGATGCCATTGTCTTCTATGAAGTGGATGTTGCTAAGAACCACTTACCCATTGATATGTTACCTGAAATCCTACAGAGAACGTAGGATGCTTTTGATGGTCTGGTAGAATATTAAAAAAAAAATCTGATGTGTTACACTCACATGGCTTTCTCTACTCTTGTACAAACTATTTTTACAAACGCTTATTCTCCATCTACTTCATGTTAATCGAGATAAACGTTTGCAGACTCTATCTTATTGCTAAGTTTCTTGTAGATGTAAGGGGAATATATATTTACAAGGGCAAAATAGAAATACAGTATCCTTTAAGCATATACATATCTCTTAATAGCTGGTTGTTAGGTGCAGCACCTATTTATTTGACACATATTAATACTCTTTGCATATACAAGACAAAAAAATGAATAACGAATTCCCATTTGAGAAAAGTATTTAAAAATTTAAGGGAATAACAGGCAATATCTCGAAAATGGTTCACTCAACAAAAAATGTATATGACATAAATTGTGTATTTTAACGCGATCTACATTTTTGTGTAGTAAAATTTTGTCTATCTCTTATGGTTTACCAGTTATGCAAAAGTCGTTCACAATGAAGAATACTTTTGGAGACATTTCCAGAAAATTCAAGATATACATCTTATTTGTCATTAAAATATCTCAAACATATCATATTTTAATCAAAATCGTTAGAGCCATTTTTTAGAAAATTAAAATTTTCGAAAAATGTTCCATGTAAAGGGTAATCTGGGGTGGGGGGATTTTCTTGAAAACTTCGTATCGCAACTCTGGAAGATACAGAATCTAAATACCAAGTTTGATGTTTATCTGACTGTTCGTTTCTGAGTTATACTGTTCACAGACAGACACACAGACAGCACACACACGGACATGTTTCCAAAAATGCTTTTTTTGGATTCAGGGGTCTCAAAACATGTATTTCTGGTGAAATCTCGGTATCGAATTTTTGGGTGGAATACAATACTTCCCCTACTTACTATACGTAGTAGAGAAAGTAAAAATAGGCGACACATATGCAAGACCTCTTGCGAAATTTTGAAAATAGTGTTGACTGTCCCGGTATCAATGCACAGCTGAACGATAGTTCTCGGCATTGCAGAGGTTAAAGACCTGCCTTCGGTCTGTTGGGAGGCAGGGTCGACTAAACGCATTGCTGTCTCCATTGTCATCGTGAAAAAGCCATGAACTTAGATCCTCATTCAGTTGCAGACGAGTTTATTAGCAGGAACGAGCTGAGACGCAACACTTTCACCGAAAAACAGTAAAGTAAGACTCAACAGATCTAGCGTTATTTCTGTTCAAAATTTAAATTAATCAAGAATTTGTTTTCTTTTCAGGCAATTGAAGGTATCTGCACTATACTATCACAATTTCTGTTTACTCTAGCAATTCAAGCAAATACTTTATTAATACCCAAATTCATTGCATAATTCTGTTCCCCAAAATGTACAAGTCGACGCATATTGTGACGTACGAACATTATTGCGTATGTGACCTGTTGCCCAGATCGGATATTGCGCAAGAGTGGAGGGGATAAGCCAGTTAACGTAGCGTGGGCACGCCGAGTTAGCGTGGTTTAGTGTCAGTCGAGTCGTGTTACTGCTAAGGGCAAGGTAATGTGTGTACGCTGTTCATGCGGAAGCATGGCGTTCCCACCGACAGGCAAGGAAACAAGGAGGTAATGTAATCCCTTTTCATCAATAAATTCAGTTGCCATCCAGTTAGTTTAGTCATGGATTTCTATAGTAGATAGTCCCTTCCCTCATCCACACCATGTAATAATACTTTTACTAGGAATATTCTGATATATTTTCATAATTTCTCTCAGCTGCGTCCCCCGTCTGACCTCGCATAATGTGAAATATTAACTTTAAGATCCCTCGGTACCCGCTCTACCCCCCATTGAGCTAAACTAACAAAGAGGTCACGACATTATGCACCTACATGTTTCGTGTGGTAAACTTTTGTCTTTTCTAATGATACACCAGTTATACAAAATTGAACAAATTCATTGATAATGAAGCGACCTGTACAACTATTCAATGAAAATTTAAGATAAACATTTCAATAGCCCCGAAAATATCGTTAAGAGTATTTTTTTGAGAAAATAAGAGCTTATGAAAATTTTTCCATAAATAGCTGTTTGAAATGGAAGATTTTGTTGAAAATCTCCGTGTTTTATCCTTAAAAGTTGTTGCACTCAAATACTAAGTTTGGTATTTATCTGAATTTTCGCTTTTTAGTGTCCGGTTAAACTTATTTTCATTTATTTATATATTTATTTATTCAGAAGGCTTCAAAACATGTTCACTAATGATGTATAGTATCTTGTTACTGAGAGGATCTTAGCTCCCATCTCTAGTGTAAAACATTTCAGTTGTAATAAAAACTGAAGTAACGCAAGATGTTTCAATTTCACTATTCATTGTAGTGCTACCAACACTTTTTGTTGGTGTCACTATAATCATGTTTAAACAGTGCTGACTTTCACTAAAAATCCCTTCGAAAATTTTCATTTCGAATATTGGCAGACAGTGCGCAGAGTAAAATTCAGTATACCTATACCCATGCATTACAAATTTCATTATTTAATTTCTGCAACGAATTATTTTCACCAGAAGCTATCATCTGGAACATATACGTGAACATTTTAATCACTTCATCTTCAAACGTAATTCTTATTACCGAGTTTTTCCCTGTTGTGAGGTTCTTAACGCCTATGCCTTTGTGAATGTGTGTGTGTGTGTGTGTGTGTTCTTACGTAAAAATTTCTGATGTATGAAATGGTATATAGCGAGTCAAGAAACGAATAAATTAACATGAGTTAATATACAATGAGAAGCTGAAAAATAAATTTCACAGATACAATAGTGATAAAAAATGCGTCTCCTTCTCTTACCTCAAGGATAAGCTTTAAGTTTGTTCCACCTCAGAGACTGTCTTCTCAAAGAAGTATTGATACTTTACCTCGTGAAGTGTAAATAAATAGTGTTTCTTTGTTAAACTATTTAAATACATTCTTTCAATGTGTTCATGAAATTGTGATTTTAAGGAATCAATTTTACTTCTAATTTATAGATTTATAATTGTTCTCTTATCTCAGCAATGTACTTGTGATCTCTTAGAGTATATCCCATCTCATATTCGCAAGCTCAATTTTTCTTTTGCTTGCTCTATTTAGGGCCCAATTCTCACTGTCATATTTTAGAAGTGGATTACCTAGAACTTTATAAAATCTTAAAATTGTCTCTATTCTTGTTTTTTTAAAGTTCTGTAAATAGTACCACACATACATTTAAATTTAGATAACGTTTGTTCTAAATCACGCTCTTCACCATAAGAAACTGAACGTCCCAAATAATTAAATTTGTTAACCTGTTCAATTATAAATAAAATCTAGCTCTATTTTTGTTTCATAGGGTACATTCCTCTAAAAGTCGTTACTTTGGTTTTTAATATAGACATTTTTAAACGTTATAATTTAATGCATTTGTTGTAATTTATGCACTGCTTTCCAGTCCTTTTTCAGAATCTGGAAGAATAACCTGATCGTGGGCAAGTAAAGAGGTATCTAAATTAAAACTATTAAAAATACATAATGTAATAAAATGTTTATAAATTGGTTTGTTAATGTAATATTAATATCATTAACTTATATGAGCACGGTAGTAGAAAGTTCCTTTAAGGAAAAGTTATATGTCGGCATTTGTAGTCTTCAAAAGGTTCCTATGGCGCCGGAGTGTCTGAGCCCGGAAGTATTGTTCTGAAAATAAATCGAACATGCTCTCTATTCAGCGTAAACCGATAAGGCCAAAGTTTTGTCGAGCTCAGTAATTTTGCTCGCTCGCGTCCCTATCAGAAGGCTGAAGCGCCGTAAAAGCACTTTGCCTTGTGATAACTTTGCCGAAACAAGGAAAACTAGTAAATGTTTAACCAATAGGAAAAACCCTCCATTGAAATGTTAATGAAATAACAGGTATCTTTCGACCAGGGAGGAATCAGCCGAAAGAAACCACGATGTTTCTCCGCGGAGCGAGACATTCTCACATCCGCACAAAATTCACGTTTAGACTTATCAGTGTTTGTTTCCGTGGATCTCGCAACGAACATTAAACGAAGGTTTATACTCATAATCGCCGAAATTTAAGGAGAGATTAAATGATGAAAACTGAGAAAATATGACATTTTAATTTTTTGTGTACGAGGTATGCGGTATTTACCGGAAGGAGACACCTCGCCACTGCGACCAAGTAGATCCTCAGGAGACGGGGATGAAGTGAAGGAGCCGCAGGAGGTCGAAGGACCACAGAGACGCACGAAAGTCTCTAATATTTCCAAGTTGAAATACCCGCCGGCACCAGTAGAGGCGAAGAATCGTGTAAGAGGGGCGACCCTAGCAAGCGGGCCAACGCACCCTGGTGTTTTAAGGGGAGAAATCCTTTACAAAGCGCAACAGCCATACCATCTGCCCGACACTAGCCGCGCTGTGGAACACAAAGACACTTCCTGAAAGATGAAAGGGAGAGATATGAAATGACAGGAAATGAGGGAAAGGTGAACTCTGGTGGAATATACCGCCCCAGCAAAGGAAAACCATGAAAAACCCCATGGTGAGTGGGCGGTAACCGGGAATCGAACCCAGGACCTCCCTAATTCGGCGCCTGATAGATGTTGCTATCTGTATAATCTTATAAATTGGAATGCCCTCTTTCATTTGATATGTATTTCATCACTGTAAGCATGATATTTGTAATTTAAATATATTTTTAAAAACTATAGCACATCTGCTTTTTATAATAGAATTTTGCAATGCTTTACAGAAAAAAAATTAAGATGCGTTACATCCATATACGGAGTGTTTAAAAAAAAGGTATTCCATATTTTTAGAAATGATAGTATACACCAAAACAAGTAAAAAATGTCCAGTAAACGTGGACTCTAAAATGCATACCTTAAGAGCTATGCACACTTGTTCATCTCTACTGTGAAACAGTTTGCTTCCAAGGTCTACCTGGGCAAGAGCCTAAGTCCAAGCCCCCCTCCTACAACCCAGGGTCAGCGCCATCCGAGCGGCTCTCCGACCCTGGGGGCCAATACCTTGTTTCCTAAAAAGCCCCCCCCCCACTTTCGCGGGATTGGAAGTGGATACGCCACTTACACGTGTCACCCTTAAAAAGGGCGACTACCGAAAACCTCGGTAAGGCGACAGCCATCTAGCATGCTGTCTACCAACTGTCACTCATGGTTGGTGCCGGAGAACATCGAGGCGTCTCACAACTGTGAAACATCTCTTCTACTGCAATCTGTTTGCTATTACCTATGTACGACCTACAGCAGGCTTAAACAAAGACACATTATTCTGTTATTCTCTATAGATACACATGCAGTAAACATCTGTTAGTATTGTTACTGTAAACAGTATTCATAGTTCTGGGTAAGTGCAACGTATATTCTTATTAGTTCTAATGGAATCAGTTTGTGTTTTGATAATTTTGTGAAATGATTTTGCGTTGTAGTTTTATCTTGAAATCTTTGGTGTATGCAATCCCCATTAACAATGTACAAGCACTACAGGAAGGCATCATCAATGCCTGCCAGAGCATCCGTTACCAACTAGTGTGGTGACAGTGTGGATTCCCCAAGACGTCGGACAGAAGTATACCATACTATGAATGGACACCATACTGAATATCTCCTTTAGCGATGGTGCAGGTCATATGTAAATGCAAGCAGATTACATTTTAAGCTATGTTGTTTAACAGTAACAGAGTAATGTGTCCTAATTTGTTTACTGTATTCTGTAGGTCATACGTAATAGCAAAGAGCTTGCAGTAGAAGAGAGGTTTCACAGTATCGAGATGAACAAGTGCTCATACCTCTTAAGGTATGCATTTTAGATCCCATGTTTAGGGGACATTTTTTCTTGGTTTCATCCATACTACCACCTCTCAAAATATGGAATACATATTTTCAGCATCCTGTAACTTTCTCGTCCTTTAATATTTATTAATGGGTATACAAATTATTCTTACGAAAGTATATTTTTCTATCTCCTTCATTTTAATCCAGATAATTCTTTGCATAAATAGCTACATTACTAATTTCTTTAGGATACAAAGAGAACAGTGATAGTCAAATGTTTAAGAACTGGGTGCTATACACTGCATTAAAATTCTATACTGTTTCCATGCAATCGCGAGAAACAACTGAATGTTGATAGCATTTCAAGAGAAAGACCAATTAATGAACAATTCGAACCATTAATAACTGATATCTCAGAAATGGCTTATGCCACAAAAAAGTTGTTTGAAGAGATCTATATTTTTTGTGTGGTACGTTTTCGTCTACCGCTTCACTTTTACCAGTTATACAAGATTATACAAAATTCCTTTCCAATAAAGAGGATCTCACAGGCTATTTCAAGAAAATTCAAAATATACATTTTATTGTCATGTAAATATCTTTAATATAGGATATTTTAATCAAAAACGTAGGAGCCAATTTTTTAGAAAACAAAAACTTTCGAAACATTTTCCATGCAAAGGATACTTTTGGGGTGGGGGGGATTTTCTTGAAAATCTTAATTTCGCATCTTTGGAACATAATGAACCGAAATACCATATTTGGTATTCATCCAATATTTTGCTTTTGAGTTATGCTGTTCACAGATACACACACAGACTCATACTCTCACACATAGACGGACCTTTCTTTTGTATCAGGAGTCCTCAAAATATGTATTTCCGGTGAAATCCCGGTACCTTCTTTACCTACTATAGGTACGCACGTGGTAGAGAAAGTAAAATTCATACCTCCTATACCCTATAGAGTAGAGAGGTAGATTTTCGCTCTTTTAGAGGAAGTTTTGCTCTACAATTTGGTACCACTTTTAAATATATCAGTTTCCATTGGTGCAATCAATATAATTTTTTCTTTGCAAATATATGCCATTTTTCTGCATTTTTTACTTTGAAATTTTATTTTTTTGTAAATTGTATATTTTCATATTAATGACCCGTTTTCTAGGAACTATTTAAAATAGCTGATTTAAATTTTGATATAATAAAAATAATACCTCAATGTTGCTTTTTATCTACTTTGGTGTTAATAACTTTTCACTAACTGGTGAAAATTTTAATAAAAGAATGTATAATTATGAAAATAATGTCTTATCTTGCTTAATAAACATCATATTGTATAATAGTACATCAGCAAATTTAGAAGCTATCTATATACATCCTCTAAAATTTTAAGTTTAATATCTTTAATAGTTTCAGAGATAATGAGGCTTTAAAGATGGCATAGGGGTGGTATAGGGTATAGGGTGTTTAGATTTCCTTTAAGAGAAGTAGCGACGGGTATAGCTCTGACTGAAGCATTAACATCAGAACATTTAAATTGGAAAGGGCCAGGGGTGAATAAAATTATAAGCTCAAACTTGCCATCTACAATACACATCTCCACATAAAATTGCCCTAAGACTACGAAAGTGTAAATAAACATATCTACGTCAAGATTACAGTGACGTCAAGCGTTTGTGCAATAAACAGAGACTAACCTCTACTACTATATGACTGAGTTATAAAAGGTTTATTATCTCACAATATGCAACTTCGGTATAAATTGCAATTTTCTCTCTACACTGCATTTTAGGAAATGCCCAAATGTCGTTGTCTTTGTATTCCATTTATGGCACTGTCTATTGCTTCGTGGTCTTGACAGATTTTTGCAACAGATTAATCTAAATAAAGATTAATAATATCGGTACTCATTACAATTTCCATTTACTTACCATTTTTTAAATTTTAAAACGTTGCTACGTTTTCTAATAATTTATGAGATCCGTTCCTAAGCCCTGCAGTTACTAAAAAGGCATACATATCGCTACGACTAGGAACATTAACTGCAGTTGGCAACCCTGATCTATAAATTCACTCACAGAATTAAAAAAACGTAAATGTAAGGTAACTAGTACAACATTTACACATTGTTATTACAGATGGGGAAGGTTTTATTCCATTCTTTGTTAAACTACGAAATATGGATATACTTTCTGCAGTAGAAGGTTCACACATCACTGAAAGACAACTGTACAACTAAGGCTATCTGTCGGGCGTCGCAATTTACTGCGTGTACGTAGCCATAGAACAGCAATCTCACGACAAAGTCCACCCTCAGATTAAATAAAATAAATGTCCGGAAGCGATTACACAACTGAAGCCGACTATTAGCAGGTTACTGTAACCATTCATTTATGTGTATCCAAAGAACTACAGTGAACGTCAAGATATGATGGTTTTAAAAATACTTTAAATAAGCGATTCTGTCTCTGCTTCGATCGAATCTGTTAAACAGGAAACCATTAGCTATGCTATTTGAACACCGGTAGTCCCTCTGTAAGAGATGGACAACCTAATAGGTTTAATCCATACTACTGATGATATTATTACTCCTAAGCGTGCTAAGCCACGGAACACCTCTCGTAAACCTAACAACAAATCACGTTAAACCCTCGACCGAGACGTGCATGTGCTAATTCAATTTGCCTCACGTGAGGGCAACGTTTAGTACCTTGACAGATCATTGTTTTCCGTTTGTCAGTTTAGTACCCTATAAGCTCCTAGAAATTATGTATACATACGTATATACATAATAGAAGTTTGTGTTATTTCTAAACACTGGGTAACCTCTTACACCTTTTAGGATGTTTTCATAGATCAGGTGCATTTTATTTAAGATTACGTGCATCCAGGGCATGCTTGACTTTTTATGAAGATTTCATGAATCAATTATACGATGAAATGCTGAATTTTATGGTTGCTATGTAAATACTAATCAAAATATATGCGACATCATGGAGGAATAACATTTTTTTACTAGCTGTCTTAATTCGCATTGCGCGATGGCTTCATAAATTTCGAATGAGCATTTAATTAATTTAATTCAAAATTATAAAGATATGTTGATGGTAAACTTTTCCCTTTCACACTTATAGCTGTAATTTGTAAAGCCCTTATGATATCCCTAAGAACGAACGAAAATTCTCTGAAATTTATGGCAATAAGCAGAAAAATATCGGCGGATGTTACATTTCTGATTTCCTTAACCTCCTTCCGATAGTCTTCGAAATTCTGGAAATTTATAATATTAGCGGCGATAGAATTATAAGCATACTCCAGTTATAATCAGATGATCACAGTAGATGAAATATTAAACATTTTGTACCATTTCTTCAGTCCCGTAGTTATTAAACAAAAAAGTTTCACAATTTTTATAGAATACAGAAACACTTGATATCAGTATTCAAGGAAATAGGGCCCGAAGTTGCGGTTCTAACCCGGCGGAGAGCGATGGATTTTTTTCCGGTATAAAAATCCTTTACATGGCTTCCTTCGAAAGGGATGTAAGGAACCACTTCAGTGGTCCTGTGTCGTAGAAGAACCTCAAACCTGATAAAGAGTCTCTAAGAAAACTTTCCGGTCTTTCATCCCAATATAGAATGGAACACTAAGAATCATAGTAGTTAAAGGGCATCCATAAATAAAACACAATTTAATATAAGGAAATAGGGGCGAAATATGCCATCAGTTTAAACATTCTGGAAATGATAATTAATCTCTAACCATCAAAAATTCCCTCATCAATTAAACAATTTGTGATATTACACTGAACAAATTTTCTCTCTTCATATAATTATTTATCATACACTGATAATGAACTTGATTACAACTTGCAAAGGAAATACAGCAAACCTTTCTTGCATAAGTATTATTTAAAAGTTTTTGCATTCAGAAACGCCATTACATACACCTGTAGAATTAGAGTAAAGGTTATTCTGAGTAAAATTTACAGTATCGAATGAAATGTAAATGAAATAAATACGTAAGTATCGCAAACATAGCATACTATTCTAACCACAATCCAATTTTCTTTAGTCCTTCTGTGTCTTCTGTTGTGACCCTAAGTGTTACAAGTCATAACCCTTCATATATTGTCTTATTTTACATGCATTTTCTGGAGCAATAACAACGAACTATTTTCTGCCTATGGGATTCTCAACGAAAAATAAAAACAACCATAGCAAGTATGTTCTTTAATGTTTCCGTAAGTTCGTATACTCTAATATTCAAGCCTTGTGAAGCCTTTTAAGTCCTTATGTCATTTATGAGTGAAAATTATAAGTTATCTTATAGCCTATATCAGTCGGGAAGAACAGGTTTTACAACGATTAAAAGAAGTATCAAAATTGGTTTAGTTGTTTTCAGAGATTATTCTGTATCGTACACATATACATAAATGTTCTCTGATCATAACAATATTACAGTGTAGCAAAAAGTAAAATGAGTACGCTGCCAAAGCAAAGCATTATCGTTTTTCACACTATAGAGCTTTTGAGAAAGAATAAAACAGCCATGGTCTACTTTAGCACACACACTGATTGATAAACTCTCATATTGCATTCATAATTACTGAGAATAAACCTGGTAAAAGCGATCGCAATATTTATCTTTCCATCTCGCAAAAACTTTATTGATTTAATGTTGAAGTTAACTGTAGCCTTAGCAACTGCGGGTGATTCGGACTGGAAGGCAAAACAGTTCACTTAGTTTCAATTTCGGTCTCCAGGGAGCACAGGTAACTTATAAGCATCGTAATATCATTCAGAGTCACCGAAGAGAAACGCATATACTTTGAAAATGTTAGCAAATATTGGGTCTGCTAGTTTTTAGTAAGTGCTAAAACATTGTAGAAGCCTGGTATATTTAAATGGTTTAATTTAGTATTTTGTTTATTTTTGTGTTTTAACATTTATACAGAAAAAAGCTTGGAACACGTGCAAGGCAATAGCGTGAGGTCTCGATCCTTTCATTCCTTAAACTCAACAACTTTCAATATTGCAAAACTTAAAAGTATCGAAAAAGTATCAAAAGTATTAGACAAACTTCGATACCACCGAGTATCAAGCTATCGACAGTATCGACGTGACATCCCTAAATACGACTTAATGTAATCTACGCTTTCTTCATACATAAGGTTAAAATTACAGATCATTATTTAATCATTACCAACAATTATAAACTTCGTGGTTACATAAGAAAGAATTTTCCTACATGCCCATCAAAATTGTCCACCTCTGCCTCATCTGAACACAAGTCATCTTTATGCAAAAATACAGGAAAAGCCAATAACATTTCCACTGCCTTCAGATTCCTGTTAATGGTGAATCCAGGAGTGAATGCGACTAGGTTGAATAAAGGATAAAAGTTGTATTTTAAATCCCAATATCCCACCAAAAAAAATTAATTTGATTTTTCGACTGTATAGTGTCAAAATTTTAAACATATACGCTCCATTTTCAAATTATTAACTCCTATAATGCACAGAAACTGCTAGGTGGTTACTTATAGACAATGCTGACATTGAGTTTTAGAAAGATATTTTAGAAATAAATTGATAACTATAGACTATAGCAAAAGCGTATGACAAATTTTGAGGTAAATATTCTTTTTCTGGCGTACAGACTACAAATGTCCTGCGCAGTGGCACTGTAAGCTAGAGCGTGGAGCTCTAGTTCCCGGCTACGGAATGCACCCGGGTTCGATCCGACCAAGCGGCTGAGGATTTTAAGTCCCGGATATATGAATTGGTGCCCATTTTCTTCCTTTAGAAGGGAAGTAAAGCCGGTGGTCCCGTGTCGTAGATTTACGACTCGTGAAAGAATCTTAAGCCTGATAAAGAGGCCTCTGACCAAAATTATCGGCCTTTCATGCCCAGTATAGAAAGGAACGCTAAAAATCATAGTAGTTAAAGAGCATCCACAAATAAAACTGCGTTTAATTTTCTTACCCATTCAGCACAGTGAGGAAAGCGAGGAGCTGCGATAGGCAGCGATCACCCTCGCCTCGGAGGCCAACATTCTGGCTGGGGGATGCGTGATGCTGGCCACATCACCTCTCCGTATCGGTTGGATGACCGCCTGCCTCTGCTATGCGTACGTGAGCGTGAGGCATTCGATTTGGCAGGTCTACACCCTTCATGGACTGCAGCGCCAAGGGAAGGGGAAAAAACACTTCAATTGTGTTATATGAACACGGGACTTGAAACACTTCATCGTACAATTACAGTCACAAGATAGTCTGTAATAAATCTAGGAAATTTATCTCCTGATGATTTTGATAATATCAAAACTGCAAGTCCAGGGCGCTACAAATAGTACCGGCTGATTACGTGGAAGAAGGAGAGGGCATGCATGCTTGTTGCACGTTATCTTTACTACAGGATCATTGTGGTACGCCGCATTCAACTACCCATTCTCCGCCTTTAACATGTCTGAACCGATTTCTATGAAAACTTTATGTAATATGTGTTCTATTCCTTTGAGAGAACGGGCTTAATTGTGTCATAATTAGCTTCCCGAATAGGAGGGGGTTTATAATAGGATAAGTCAAAACATCGAATATCATGCTAGTTCTTTAGCTTTGCGAAAAAAAAAATATTACACAAAATATTATGGGCAAAACATTTGTAACATAGTTATTATTATTACTATTATTATTATACAGAATGTTTATAATCATTAAAGAGTTAAGGGGATATTAAAATTTCTGCACTACCAATATTAAATTTACCGTTTTCATGATCTGTTACGTCAGAAATTATTTTAGATATCAGATGCAGTTCTTACAGGATGTAGATGAATACCTTCTGAGTTTATTGATCTAGTTTCACCAAATACGTTCCTTTATTATTGCAGATAGGATTATTTTCCTAGTTATACTACCTTTTATTAAAATTTATCCATTCCTTTTTAAACAGCCAACCATGCTATTAACATGGGCGGGAGGAGTGATGTGAGAGGAGACAGAGGAGGCACGGCAGGGAGAGGGCAGGGTCTCTACCTCTTACAAACTGAAACTCCCTGGAAGGCAGCTGGTGCAACCGACCCCCTTCCCCCCTGCAGGCCTGCACATTTCCTGGGGGGGCCGGGACTCGGAGACCGCTCCCATTCCGGGGAAAGAACAGTTACATAGAGCATCATTTTGCTCTGCCATGCAATGCCAAGACTTTCCCTGACGTTTTCAACCCTGAAACAGAACAAGCAAATGAAAGGTGAAGTAAAATAAGAATGGAGGTGAAATGAAGAGACAGGAAATTCGGGGATGTAATTAACTTCCCAGCATTCGCTTAGCTATGTTAAACCAGCAGAAAATATACAAAAATTACATAAATATATTTAAACTTCTTAGAGAAACTATCTTCATTTGTGTTTATCTACATATTGGACGAGGTATATATTACGGTTCATATAAATTTTACTATACATGAATAGTAAGGGTAGTAATTTTATTTATAGGCCAAAATCTCCAACCTAACTGTCAAACTGATTAAAGTGATCAACATGTTAACTCTCACGTATTTATAGCAGTTACGTGTAATTGTAAAAAATTATAATGTGGATTAGTGAGGATGAAAATTTAACTTCAGTGCAATCATTCAAATGCCTTCACAACGATATCATGACCTGAGAATCCCTATCTGTGCTAGGCCTCATCCTTTAATGACTAGCCAGGCAACCAACTAACCATCACTAAATTAACCTATTAAAAATGTATCAATCTCCGAACATCAATGAATACACCGAAGGAGAAGAAGATGACCAGATGACGTCACCATTTTCAATTGTGTAGCAAAGAACCGCTGCAGTGCATACAATGATAAAGTACATCTCAAAGACAAAGTTCCAATTAATAAGGGTACACACATACTAAAAATGTCAGCTTTTGGCAATTTTCCCCATTTATTCTCTTAAATAACTTCCAAGGGTGCGATACATGAATGTTTAAAGAAAATATGCTTACCCCAGAGTTCGCTTTACATAGAAAAAGCTTTACATAGAAATTCTGATCAAAAATGTCTCTAACGCTTTTGATTAAAATATCACGTATTTAAGATTTTTACATTTAAAAATGCATACATTTGCATGAGCTTCTCTATTGTTTATTAGTGGGTAAATAAAATATTCTTATTAAAGCTTATTTTTCTATCTACTACAGTTTAACCCAAATAAACCCTTGCATAAATAGCTACATTACAGTTTCGTTAGGATACAAAGAGAACAGCAAAGTCAAGTATTTAAGAACTGGACGCTATATGCTGCTCTTAAAATTCCATACTGTTTCATGCAATCGCAACAAACAGTGAAAATCGATAGAACTTAAAAGAATGAAAAGTATTGAACAAATCTAACCATTAATAACAAGCTTCGGTATTGGATTATGGCCGTATCACGATACACACATAACACACACACACACACACATACACTGCACAATAGTTATTCATTTCAAAACATAATCACATGTAATAAAGAACAAATAGCATGGTGCTTTAGGTATTTTCATGAATATACGGCATATTTTGTCACTTTTGTTCCATATTACTATCAGAAGTCGCATCACATGCATCATGGGAACGTTGGTTGCGTTGTCTTTCCGCTGCCAACATTTGAAATCCCAAGACAGCTGAAAATACGATTGATGACCCTAAGCCGCAAGGCGTAGCCGCGGGATGTTCTTTTAGAAGGAACGGAGTGGAGCAACGACAGGGCGTAGCCGAGGGATCTGCGCGCCTAAAACTCGAATGATTCACATTAGCAGCAATTCCTTCCAAAAGTCGCCAAAATCTGCCAAAAACGACTGCATAAGAACGGTCGCATAAAAGGGTAGTTGGGGTGGGTTTAACATCACCGCCGGAGCAACATCCACTGCACCAAAACGATCCTCATTAAACAAGGATTACTCTGGATAGCCAAAAACCCCGATTTCTTAAGTGAAAAGCCTTTATTTTGACCATAAACCAATATCGAAGTAGTACTTAACGGGTATTTTGGTATTGGCTGATGATACAAAAAAAAATATTTAAGGAGATTTACATTTTTGTATGATAAGTTTTCGTCTATCGCTTAACGTTTACCAGTTATACAAGAATCTACAAAATTCCTTCCGAATGAAGAGGTTTGCGCAGGCTATTCCCAGAAAATTCAAGATATACATTCTATTTGTCATGTATATACCTTTATGCTCGACTATGCCAAAATGTCGTATTTATACGACTGGTACCAGTACTTTAATGGGCCTCATTAAAGTACACCTGTTCATTAAAGTATTGGTATTCGACCAATCAGAAGTGGCCACGCAACATTGTGAAAACGCAAGTATCGATTATTCTCGTTTCGATCGACAACGGTACTAGCGCGAGTTTAGAAAAAAGTCAAAATGTCTGACACTAGTAACAGTGACATTCAACTTACACCCCCAGAAATTACGACTAAAGCACTCAATCTTACCAATAACTTGTTGCCACAAAAATCAAGGAAAATGTACGAGAAATTCTATTCACAATTCATGGATTGGAGAATATCAAAAGGTATAAATTCGTTCTCAGAAAATGTCGTGTGCTACAAGGTCATTGTATTGTAACCATAGATAAAGGAATAACGATTGTAACACATCACTCAAACCAGAAACGAATAGTTATGAAACCTTTACTTTAGATACATGGTCGAGCATAAACAGTCGACTATAATGGTGATCAAAACGCTCGTATAGTCTCGTTGCAAATATACTATTAATAAATGGCATTTTAATCAGAACCGTTAGAGCTGTTTTGTAAAATAAAAAATTTCATGTAAAGGCCAAGTTGTTGTGGGGATATTTTCTCGAAAATCTCCGTGTCGCATCTTTGGAAGGTACTGAACCTAAATCATTTTTGAGTTACGGTGTTCACAGAGGCATGCACGGACCATTTTGTAAAAATGTATTTTTTGAATTCGGAGGGCCTCAAAACATGTATTTCTGATGAAATCTCGGTATAGAATTTTTGGGTAGAGCGCAATACCTTCTCTACCTACTAGCATCTAGGGAGCCGCTGTTTAAAGATTTAAACATCGGTTGAGCCTTCTGCATCCCTCTTAAGCTACAGGTGTTTATGTAACTTTTCTTTAAATATATGTGGTGCTTGAACACGTGTGTGTGTGTGTTTGTGTAGATAAGGTGTTTATGTAACCTTTCTTTAAATATATGTGGTGCTTGAACACGTGTGTGTGTGTGTGTGTGTGTGTGTGTGTGTGTGTTTGTGTAGATAAGGTGTTTATGTAACTTTTCTTTAAATATATGTGGTGCTTGAACACTTGTGTGTGTGTTTGTGTAGATAGGTGTTTATGTAACTTTTCTTTAAATATATGTGGTGCTTGAACACGTGTGTGTGTGTGTGTTTGTGTAGATAAGGTGTTTATGTAACTTTTCTTTAAATATATGTGGTGCTTGAACACTTGTGTGTGTGTTTGTGTAGATAGGTGTTTATGTAACTTTTCTTTAAATATATGTGGTGCTTGAACACTTGTGTGTGTGTGTTTGCGTGTATGATTCAGTGTTTTTCAATTTTATATGTATGTATCTAATGTGGTAATTATAAACATAGTTGTTTCTGGTCGATTCTGCAAGTCCCGTATACAGACCAGGTATTTTTCTAGAGAGCATGTACGGTCTTATGACCCATGCGACTGTGTTATGCAATTAATGTAATACTAAGCACTTACCACCACCACCACCACCACCACCACTACTACTACTACTGCAACGAATTGTGTAATGAAACAATTTCTGCAATCGATTATCAGGATTAACTTGAAGTAAAAAAGTAAGGTTGTCAAAGATTGCTTTGAAAATAATAAGTGGTATTAGCTAGAGAATGTGACATAAGATTTGCTTACTTCTTTTGGGTGAAAGAGCTTCAAGGACATTTGAATATCTTCAGTTCCACACCCATAACGGTTCATCTAAATTCTGGGAAGCAAACTTAAAAATAATATATTTAGATTGCCCATGTGGGCTTGTGCTTAGCATGCTAACTTCCAAGTTAAGAGGTCCAGGGTTCGATTCACATGGGATGGGATTTTTTCTTTAGCCAAGATTATTCCCTATCCCCTCTAGATGGAAGTATGAGTGAAGTGTAAACGTGTGTGTGTTAATTTAATGTTTATGAAGAAAGTTCCACGTAAACAAACTCAAGGATCAAACGAGTGATCCTGTTTGCCGATAAGCAATTACTCCAAAGCAAAGCCGTCGATATGATTCTAGTTGCATATAGATGAACAAAAAATCTTTTTATATCATGAAACTCGCTTTGTTTTCCTTTTTTGTTTCATAGTACACCTCAGTTATGGATGTATATTAACTGCTGTTTGTATAAAATATTTTAATTGTTTAATTAAACTGAATGTATTTCAGAAAATAATTTTAAATATCAATACTAATGCTGTGCAATTCAAAGCAAAATAAACCTTCCATATAGACACGTAAAACAGAAACCAAATAAAATATGAGTTGTTTTGCACATGTTTTATGTGAGCATGAAAATAATGGGTCATAATTTAAATAAAATGCATGATAATCCTGTCATTATTTAATCCACAAACATTCGTATTGAATTACACCAGTTAATCCCCTGGGTATTGAATCAATAAGGTAGTTAATGTAGTCCTCGGGGACAATGACGTCATAGCATACATTGGATCACGCCCCGCAGCTAATCGTTTGTAAGGTGTTCTCATCCGGCGCAAGATCTTGTTCAATACTTTTAGCACCTGGGCCCACAAACTTTTTATCGGATTCATGCCGTGATCCTCTTGAACTCATTTAAAAGTTTCAGCATTTACCCATATATAGGGTGTGTCTTTATTGGTGTCATAAATTTGGGGGACGTGTTCCTGACATCAAAACAGTAAAAAAAAGTTTATATGTAAATGGGTCTGAAACCGTTCGTTGTTATATGTCAAAGAAGATGTATTCCATGAGTGAACAGACGGATATGCACTACACGTTTGGCCGTGCAGACAGCAATGCAGCACGAGCACGTGAGATTTATACAGAAAGGTACCTTGACAGGCCGTTACCGTGTGCAAGAACATTTGCACGAATTCACCAACGCTCGAGAAAGAATGGCGCATTTGAGAGGAGTACTAGGGATGTTGGGTGACTAAGAGCGGTACGAGGCATTAAGCTCGAAGAATGAGTTCTACGTGCTGTAGATGCAGATCTATTACAAAGCACAAAACGAATGGCTGTAAGGGAAAGAGTTAAGACATATGACTGTCTGGAGAATTCTGCATGAAAATCTTCTGTACCCGTATCAGCTTCAACGTTTGCAAGGATTAAATGAGCCGGACTCTGAGCCAAGAAGACGTTTCTGTTAACACATGTTACAGTAGTGCGCTGTGTTAATCAATTTCCTAGACCGTATCTTATTCACGGATGAGGCTGGTTTTACTCGCGACGGCATCTTCAGTTTTCATAACACTCATAACTGGGCATTTGAAAATCCTAATGAAGTACGATAGGACAGCCATCAACAGAAGTTCTCTCTCAGCGTTTGCGGTGGAATCATTCATGATCACCATATTGGTTCCTGCTTCTTCCCTCCGCGTCTGAATGGACAAACCTATCTCCAGTTTTCAGAAATGAGTTGCATCTTTTCTGACAATGTGCCTCTGGACATCATCCAACGAATGTCCTTTTTACTCGACGGTGTTCCAGCTCATTTCAGTATGATAGTTCGTAAGTTTTTGAATGATCGATTTCTGCAAAGATGGATTGGTTGAGGGGGACCCATTGCATGGCCTACTCGATCGCCTGATTTGAATCCAATGGATTTCTTCGTCTGGGGACATCTGAAGTCCTTAGTTTATGCGACTCCTGTACCTGATGTTGACATTTTGAGAGGACCTATCCAAACTGGATTTGACCAAATACCAAACACACCAGGAATTTTTAACAGAGAACGCCAGAGCATGGAAAGCAGGCTTACTGCATGCATCGAAGCAAGAGGAAGCCACTTCGAGCAATTTTTGTAACTTTCAATTTTGTGTTGTAACTCTGAAATAAATGATTTTCATACCCATGTTCATATGAACTTTTTTACTGTTTTGATGCCACGGACACGTCCCCCAAATACATGACACCAATAAAGATACATCCTGCATTTATAAGCAGGTTCTCACCTAAATACTGCGTTTCATAATGTCCCATTCTGCGGTCTAAATCTAGCAGCATGCATTCCTTGCTCGATTAAAACAACCACTTGTGCTTCGGCGTCCATTTTAAGGCAATGCTCTTGAGATAATAAGGTAGGTGGACGCGGCGTCGCTACCAGTAAAGAAGAAACATAATAGCAATATCCCACCACTCTGCCATGTAACGTTAATATTACTCACTGGTTATTTTAAATAAATAGCCTCTACAAATAATATTAAGTTGAAGAAGGCGTAAATGGTTGCTTAAAATAAAGGCAATTGTTTTATATCCATTGGAGTAAAAAACCGTTAGCCGCTTTCCTTGATCAGCACTGCATTTGCGAGGATCATGGCTGAGGAACATACTAATACATTTATAGAAAGAAACAAAATGTTTGATGTGATGAATTTAGACAACTTCCTCTACCAATCACAATTTCACATAGTTCATTAAAAAGTTATTCTTCTGTCCATCTTACATTACTCATGATCAGGCTAAAAATCATGGACAAGCAACCATTGCATGTGCAACTTTACTAAGCAGTTCAGTAAATGCAGCACTGTTGATGTAAACAAAGATTCCAATGCGCTGCCTTATTTGCTACTGTAAACAATACAGCCTAGCGACGGTGGAAAATGAAGTAGGACACATACATCGGAATGAGAGACAATGTGTATTGTTCCTCTAGTCACGAAGTGGATTGTACACGGCCTCACAGGTAAACAACACCCAAATGCATCAATTCACTCCACCTTACTGGATGCGCAGTAAACTCTGTAACTGAAGCTTTAATAATTATGTTATTATTCCCATTAGCATTTTATGAAAGTACCAAAGCTGTTGCCCTGTTTAACAATTATGGTATGTTATTGCCTCAAAAGTATGGATTGCTACGGGAGCTCAGGATTTAATTACTCAAGTCGAACGAACTGACCTTTTTATTATAGCAAGAACATTTATATAGAGTCAAACAATTATATAGTTTCAATTATACCTGCTGTTTTAACATACATAAAAACTGTGAAATAATTTATACCTTTAAGCACACAATAGTTTTCTTTTTTCCTTTCACTTCCATATTTTGTACAATTTCTTTCCTTTATAGCAATCTGTAATCTTCACAAGGTTTTCTGTTTGTTTTAACTGCAAATATGATTTACGTACAAGTTATAAAGTATTCAATTGAATGTTTCTCCCATAAGCTGAACAATTTATAAATAATGGTAGTGGTTAGAACCTTGAAAAATGCTTACCAAAATGTATGAAGTTAAATTTAGACAGGTGTACAAATTACTATTGGTAGCAAACGTGCCGAAATATGCTCGCCTTAGCCAAATACAAGTGCTGCTTCCTCGTTCACTGTTCGCCGCCTCCGCCCGGGAGAACCACGCTCCTCCTCTCGTCTGTTAAAGCGCTGCCATCACTGACGTTTGAACCAGCCAATGGCAAGCATGGACAACCCATTACGTTGTACTACCATGTTTGCTTCATTTATGAAGACATTTTCTTCTGTAGTTTGAAAAAAAACAACTGAAAAGACTACATACAAAAACTGTTCTCGGTGGCCTAAGGCTGGCCACCGCATGGGTTTTTCCTTACAATATAAACATAGTCTAATGCAAACAAGAAAATTGTAACACTTATGTAAATATAAGCCTGTAAGCCGGGCCTATTGTACCGGCACCAGGTAATTTTTTATAATAAATAACCTAACCTAACCTGTCACATTCTTACAGAATCTCTTAATGCTTGCGAGTTCGATGCAGGAGGAGTTTAAAGTGGTGCAGTTCTTTAATTGTTCCGGATTTTTATCCTGTTCATGATATATTTTGTTACTTTGTTAATTCTTTCAAGTTTAGCAAAGTCAGCATGCGGAAAAAAACATTTTCTTTGTGGTTACAGGCTCTTGCGATGGAAAGAAAATAAAGGGAGAAAAAGAAAAAATCGCAAACTTACAAGCACGTCCTTTAGGTGGTGACACAAAGCTGAATAAATAAAGAGAAGTTACAGGAAATTCAATGTATACATCTTATTTCCCATGCCATTATATTAAATATGTGACACAAATAAAATGGTTACAGCCGTTTTTAAGGAAAATACCAAGTTTGGTTCTTAACCGATTTTTCCAATTTGAGTTATGCTGTTCACACACAGATACACACACATACACACACATATGGCTGGTTCTTTGAAAATGCCTACTTTGGGTTCAGGGTATCTCAAAACGTGCATTTCTGGTAGAATCTCGATATGGAACTTTTGGGTGTGGAATACAGTAGCAAATATAGGTAGGTTGTAAAGAAAGTAATAAATAACAGCTGCATTTGCATATATATATAATGAATGAGATAGTTCGTGTAACAGCAATAGTGTGGGGAAATTCATCCCAAGAGAGATCATAACTAAAATTGTTTCAAATGCAAAGAGTATAATAAACAGCTGTTTATGAATTATATGCAATATACGCTCGCAATGGCAATTGGACACAGTGTTTATAAGATCTTCTGGGAAATATTTTGTTGAACTGTCGATATTTACTAATGTGAGTAATGTATCACTGTTTTATAGTCTGTTCAAAAATGGAGATACAACCTCGATCGCGTTATTGCCTTACATGAAGTTGTTCTGCCTCTCTTCCTTGCTCTCATTGTTTCTACAGCCTTCCATTCGCATTTCCTATCTCTCTTTCCATCTTTTCCTCTCGCTCTCTCCTTCCCATCTCTCTTCCCGTTCAGCAATCTCAGTGACATGTGATGTTTTGTTGATGCTGACAGACCACAGTCACATTTGGAGTGACACGATTCCAAAAGCAATGCAGAATCTCGGCATTCAATGGAAATTTTTTGTAAATATTTGGGCTGAATGTTGATATCTAGCGGGACCATTGCTTTCGCGACTGAATGAACATGTTTATGATATTTTCGGACTATGAAGATGTTCGGATTAATAATCGGAGAAACACACCGCTATCCTCGTGCACATATTGACTTAAATTGTCGAAATTATTTTCCTAAACGTTTGATATGAAGAACAGACTAATTGCTTGGCCGGTATGTTCCCCAGATACTTTGGTTTTTGGCGTCATATTAAATAATTACTTATGAAACACCCATTGACACAGTAGAAGAACCAGCTACTGTAATTATTCTCGTTTTTTACGATCATTGTAGCCGGCAACATGTATTTTGAAGGATTCGTCGTTCAATCTAACATTATACTTTGTGAGTCAAAAATCGCGACTGAAGTTTTGAGCAGTTCTTAAGCCTGGTATTAAATATATTTTATTTCATCTTTTTCTTCGTACCACTATCACTTGACAATGTTACTTTATAGAGAAAAGTGTTTAATGGCTTGCGTTCTATCATCCGAAAATCAGGAACTGCGTCGGTCCGTACCTAAATGTTCATAAATTACTGTTGAGCGCCACTGTTTATATAGAAAATGATAAACAGAATTTAAGTAATGGTAATAGATAAACTGCATTTATTATTATAAATGTCCCGGCTAGCGAGCAAGTATCTTTATAGGGTGTGCAAGCGTGAAAGGAATGGAGTTGATAAATTATAACATCGGCAAGTAAATTCAGATGGCAGTCTTTAATATATATATATATATATATATATATATATATTAAAGACTGATATATTGAACAATATATATATATATATATATATATATATATTGTTCAAGATCTACAAAAATATGGGAGAAGTCTGTTGTGATTGTCGCGAAATTGACTAAGCCCGTTTCTACGTTTAGAAGATCACTCGCACATAAAATTTAGTTCAGTATGGATCTCTTGGCTTCCCCTACGATCTGTAATAGTTAAGTTGCCTTTCCTACATAATTCCAGGAGATTGTTACTACGCATTGCACGAGCACATTTCACAGCGATCTGCACCTTCCCCTATCTGAGCTTGCACTGTGTATTCCGTTGAGCAGTTTATAGCGTGGCTTCACCAACTTACGTTTAATATTTCAAACCTTTTGCTTACATGTCTCTGATTGGTTGTCTAAAATAATTCAAACGTACCTCCTAGCTTTACCATTAGCTATTTAGAATATCACATGACTCTGTTACAGTTACTAAACCGCATTACGACACCCCTCGCCTCTGCTTTTTTGTGGTCCCCACACATTTTTCCCCTAGGCCATTAAATTTAATGTATTTCGTCTGGCTTTCGTCCGCAACAGCGAACTCCCTTGGAAAATACAGTTATAATATTTCTCTTAACCTAAACATAAACACTGCTAACTACTATATAAACAATAAAAATTCAAGAGCATTAATTGACCTGTAAGTCATTCACACTGATAGTTGTTGCTTGGGCTGAGGCGTTGTTTAATTAATGTATATGTGTGAAAAATCCAGCCACAGAACAGATATTCTGACACAACCTGTATATATTTAGAAGAGTTAAAGCAGTCTTATTGGAGCACTAGCTGGTTGCTCGCGTTGCACGGGTAGTTTTTTGAACTCGAATGACGAACTAAAAGGTGAATCCTCTCCTTTACCCCTTATAACCGTAACTTTGTACAGACACGGCTATTCCTGATATGTACACATAAGTATATGAAATATCGTCGAAGCGTCTGACTTGGTTAACCTCCCCCAAACAGTCTCCCAAGTTCTGGAAACTCTGCATAGCTTATACGTTCCCTTTGGCTGTAGAACAATCATCGATCGTAATGGTCGAGTAACTTGTTAGATAACTACAGTAAGTGAAATGTTAAACCTTTGAAAACTAGTTATGTATTAGCATATAAGGTACACAGTTTTCATACAATACGGAATCCCTTAACATATACAATGGAATAGAAGTGAAGCTGGTAAATATGTAGATTCTGATCTTCCAGACTCCCATTTAAAAATACAAACTTTTCAGTCGTTAATTAAAATTATGGTCAACTGATTTCTAAGGTTAGCTATTTGCCCTCTTTATGTAATTATTTAGAATTTCCTGCTAATTAAATTGATTATACCAAAAGCACAAAAAATAACACAAAACTTTCCTACATGATAGTTACTAAAGTATCTCGGCACGCATGTGTGTCGTAGTATTTAAATAAATTCGATTCTCTTTTGTTTTGGAGTGTTTTAGTGACCAGCTACATATATTTCTTGGAGTGAAATATCCGCGGCATTTGTTTTATTTTACATGCATATTCTATAAAGTAACAACACCTATTTTGCACTCCATGGCATTCTCAACTGAAAAGCAAAACCTTCTTTGCAATTATTTTTGGGGGGGGGACCCTTTGGTCGTTAAGGACCAATTAGCCATCAAGATGTCATATTTCTTGCTTGATTTAACCGGGTAGGTCATATAGGACGGTGAATGAACGAAATGGTTAAAATAATGCTCGAATGGCCCGGATCACTAGGGCTTAGAGTTACCCCAAAATCCTCTGCTAAGGATAAGGAAAAACCTCTATCCAGGCGACTCGCCCTAACCAGATTCGAACTCGGAACCTCTTGAATGTGAAGCAGACTCGCTACGCCCAAATCACAGAGTTCGGATTCTTGCAACTATGTTCTTTTAAATGTCACTGTGTTTGTATTCAAGTACGAGGACTTTGTAAATAATTTTTAATCGTTTAGTAATTTATCAAATGAAATTACATGGTGTTTTATACCCTATGTCCGTCAGAAAAACTTGGACTTTTCAATGGTGAAAGAATTGTCAAAATCGGCGAGTGGTTTTTCAAAATATCCCACCCATCCACACACGGAAATATTTTTCCTTTTTATAATATTAATTTAGATTTGTATAGGTCTGTTTGCGCTTATCGAGGCTTTATATTAGATGTGAAGCACAGTAAATGTGTAATGTAAAATAACACATGCTTTGATTAAATTAACTTTGACTCGTGCCTTGCGATGTCAACAAAATCCATTAAATTAGAGCAAATTGTGATCTTGTCTGTAACTCCTGTGTCGAGTTGAATGAGTTGGCAGTCCTTTAAACTGACACAGCTATCCTCTGTAGAGAACAAATTACATTCCTGCACCAGCTGCCATCTCTATAGAGTAATCCCTCTTTATCCCCAATATGACGCAGTTCCCAGCTTTGTTTCCAAGTTTCATTACCCAAGAATGCTCAAGGGTATTCCCTGACAGTCCATTTGCTATGATGCGTGGCTTTCATTTATGGTGGGCGATCTGTAAGTATGAAGCAATTTCCGACCTGCTTATCGTGGAAACTTATTCTTGTAAGGTTATTGCTGCCTTTCCAATTCTAATTAACTTCATAACTTTTGTTGACATTCAGTTGAATCCCAACTGCCTGTACTAGGTTAGGTACAAATTTCGCACCAGCTTAATACATTTTAAAGCATAAATTTAACCTACTTGAAAGAACTAACGGGGTTTACAAAATATATGAGCTGATGAATATATTAGAAGAATATATTTAATAAAACTAAACTATTAGCTTTCCATAGAAAGCGGCATGTAGGATCTAAATTAGTTTTAGATATTCGTGTGTTTGCACAAATTAAACACTCTACTATGGATGCAGTATTATAAACAAACCTGAAATACATAGATATAAAGACAGTGTGTTGTCCAAAGTTAAAAGTTTCCTACAAGTACACTTTTCCTTATAAGTATTTGTTATAGGTTATCTGGAAATCAATTCTGGAAATTGCGCAATTAAAATTTTTAACAACGAATTTGTTATATTTATATGAACCTTTGTACATTCATAACTATCAATTTGCAATTCCCTTGTTGTTATTGGCTTTCGACACTATTCATATCCAGTTCTCTTGTTAAGAATCTATTAAAATGGCACTGTTGGTGATTTAGGGAATACTTATATTATTGGGACATATGTTTATAGAAATGTGAATTAATTAAAAAAGAAAAAACTGAGATATTTTATACATCAGAGGCCAAGGAGAACTATTCCTAAAAGATTACACAATCCACAATATTTTATTCCTTCGTCAGTTCAAAGTTTACCTTGCATTGCACATAAATCTGTCTACATTTAATATACAGCACAGGCTAACCTTGATATTCCTTTCAAGATAATGCTTAGCTAAAAAGACTTCCTAAGAAGGAATGCATCAGCCTGTAGGTCTCTATTTCTGAAAGAAGATTAAGAGACTAAATGTAATTTGAATGAATTTGGCGTACTTAAATAGCCATGACCGCGGGTAGGTTCTGTTTCCCCAGTGTTAAATCTGCTAAATTCATGACACATTATCTTATAAAGTATTTAAGAATCAGACTGAAAATTTTAAAGGACGTAGATGTATGTCTACTAGTACACTGAGCTACTTTTGTCCAATAATTCGTTCATTAAGGAAGATTAGTTTCGCAGTTATACCATCTTCTGATTAAAATGTATCATAAATTGTTTTTTAAAACACCAAAATAAATCCACAACACACTTTGAGGTTGTTTTATGATCGTAAAATTTAATTTACATATCCATTTTGAGTAAACGGATCACTTCTGCCAAAAAATGTAATTCATAGAAAAAGCTGTTCATAGGGAAACTGGAGATAAAGAAATTGGGGTGCATTTCAAAGAAATAAAACCCATGGCTTGCACAGAGAAGCTGGCATACTTTTAGTACCAATTTGTAGAGCAACCTTAGATATGGGCCAAAGTTTACCTCTCTACTCTAAAGTGTGTAAGGTTCTGATTTGCTTTCTTTTCTGTCAAATAGCAGATGTAGTACTATATTTAAAAGTAAGTTTAAAATATAAGTATTATGATTACAGTTATTATATATGCATATAATATTTTATTATATATAAAATTAAAGAAAAAATTCCAATTAATAAGACTGCAAAAAAACTAAAAATGTAATTTTTGTCATTTATTCTCCCCTTAAGATAATGCCCCAAAAGGTACCGTACAGATGCTCCTATAATAAAAGAAATAATTGGTTTTATTTGGTCTAACAGAGTGATCACATAATAAGGTAGTTGACTCATCTTGGATAGTTTTCTTGTTAGAAGGGGATCTCTACCGCAGTGTGCCACTGGAACATCTGAGAGTTCACACATATCGATTTCACCCACTTTGAGTTCAAATTGCGCTTACCGGAATTTACGTCCAGCCTACAACAAATACACTTGTATGGAGAAGGGTTCAATTATTCTGGAGCCGAAAATCTATCTATTGAATACAAAATAACTTTTCAAACTACACTATTCGTGAGTAGAAGAACGTTTTAACTTTAACTATTAATCCTTAAACTTCATACAGCAATACCACTTCCATCGCTGAATGCAAAAGTTTATAAATGAGGAAAGTAAAGCAGAAAAGAGAGGCACTAAACTAATTCGCTTCCATTTCGTGAACTGTAATTATATCGAACTCATTTAGACTTATATGAAGCATTCCAAAATCATTGTAGCACTATGGGAAATAAGATTATAAAGTAAGATAACGTGAACTGCGTGATTCACTGCAGCCTGCAGACAATCACAGGGTGATTTAGGACGAGGATGTACAAATAACACCTTTCTTTCATTTAAATTGATTTTAGTTCCCTTCTTTCACCATTACAGTTTAATTTATTGGCACCAGGTCAAGGTTCATGTGATATCAATCGCAGTATATATGACGCGTTTGCATTTCATAGTTCAGATAATGAATATGCACCTATCGTTCATCATTGCATATGACGTGAAAATTCTGTTTAATTGTGCGTGCTTTTGCCCTAAAGATCCCGACCTTAACCTAGGAATATGCTTGAAAACACTTTCCTTCTAATTGATGTAGGACATTTTGATAAATATGGTTTATTACGTTATTTACATCACGCTTTGGGCGTCAATTTGAAGTAGGTAGTATTGTATTCAATTTGAGAAATGTTTGTTGCTGCTACGTATGGAAAATCAGTCTGAAGATGATGTATTATATTTCAACTGTTGGGGAGCCGAACTTGTAGTATTTGCAACCGCACGTATGGTACCCGGTTTCCGGTAGCCTTCGCCCCAAGTGTATTTTCAGTGGCATTTGCCCCAAATTTAAAAAAATGTTATCTTTGTAATTTGACTGTTTCTTTAAATATTATATTTATGTTTGCATCGGCTGCGTCAGTATTTATTTTAGAGACATGGCAGGGTTGTGATGCAACAAGAATGTAGGCTTACACAGATTATAATTTTATTTCACTCCTTTTATTAATACTTGATACGATTTAAATAACACTTCACTGATATAGAGAGCTGTGAGATTCTTTTTATTAATTAATTACAGTTTTTTAACACAATACTAATCTTGTGTGGATAAATTGCCTATTAACATAGGAATTAAATGAAGTAGATAACCCTTTGAATCAGGCCGTTTACTTTTTCATTTAAAAATAGTTTAAGTTTGTTGGTTTAATACTAATCTTGTGTGGATAAATTGCCTATTAACATAGGAATTAAATGAGGTTCTTGAGTAAACTTATTTTTTGTCTCACACGAATACATATTATATTTCTTGAGGACACTTTTTGCGTCTGGTTAGTAACTCTGGCTGCAGGCAACTGACTTCTAAATTTGTAAATGTTTCTCCTTTTCAGTTTCTGATTGGCTAATCCTGCTCCAATAGAATACCTTCATTTAACTAAAGCTTTTTCTGGTTGATTGGCTATTTTATAAACTGTCACTAAAATTAATTATTGTTTCCAAGAATCAGAAGTAGTATTGTTAAACTCTCAAACTCATTATTGCCTCAAGGTTTCCTCATTGTTACCTCATTTTTAGCAAATTTTAACTTATTATTCTCACAACTCCTACATTATTAAATTACGTAATATATTCACATAACATTATTACACATGGATACAATAATATAAGCATATACAATGACTGTTACATACATTTTACAAATTATTACATACACGTATTGCTTTAAGGCGGGTTGTTATTGAATTTATATTTATATAATTAGACTTAAAATCATTTAAGTGCTAAAAATACTGCCTCAATTTCGATTTCGATTTCCTGTTTTTTTTTCTTTTTGTGGGTGAGGACGACACACTAATTCGGTAGATTCATTGCAACGCTTTACTTAAAATCAGGCATAGGAATTAATAAGCTCAAACGAAAAGAAATAAGGATGAAATATTACTGAACTTGAGGCAGGGACGTCATGAGTAACAAATCACCCGCATCCCTCATGCAGTCTATTGGCGCTTGTAGAAACAGCACTCGCCAGACTATGTTTACCTACAACCATTGACCCTTCACCGCTGTTGGTAACGTTATTTTTGACATATGACTTGAGTGTAGATAATTTTAAGCCAATTGCTTAAGAATTCCTATGTCTGTCAACCAATCGAGACAGCCCACACCCTAATTGAGGACCACAGTCTATTGTCGCTGGGCAACTACCCTGTGTCCTCTATGATCAGGTACAACGAATGTGTGCGGTGGAAACAAGAGCTAAATTCAAACAACAAAATGTCTGAAAGATGTGACCAAACTTACAAACTGGGAAAGAAAACATCAAAAAGCATATTTCAAATATTTTAACAGACTGGTTCGGGTAACTTGAATGCATAACATTATAGTTGGAGTGATAAGAATTTTGAGGTTCATTTATCAATTATTTTAAACATCTGAAATATGTTTTCCATGCGCTTTGGTAGTTAATTTTATTCCTAAAATAGTTCTAGCAAACACAAGTTGTGATTTTCAAATTCTTTAAAGCATTTGTGTATAATATGAAAATCACTGATGGCGTTGCATATGAAGTACAGGATGAAAACTCTACGCAGTTGGCCTTTTGAAATCTCCAAGGTCCCATGTTCGACTTCTGTGTAGAAGATACTCTTCTTACATGCTAATAAAGCTTTATAATCTAATGTTACACTAACCAAGCGAATGGCTGTACGGTAACGTGTGATGCTTGCATGTGGATTTCTCTGGTCGGTAGGCAAATGCTGGTGTGCTTTCTATCTACCACGATTTTCTTTCCTTCATTTCCCTTTATTCCGTTTCCTTCTAATGTTTCAAGCGTACTTCTGGGTTTCGTGGTGTATGGCGGTACCGGGTGTCTACTCAAAGGAAAGAGTACTCCACGAGGAGAAAAATAGTTTACCGGATTGGACGGGACATTCATCGTTCTCTCTGGATTGCTTCATTATTGGGAGGAGTCTTCGAGCTAGGAACTGTTAAGGACTTCCGCGTACTTCTGTGACCTGTAGTTCCTTCACTTCATCCCTTCTTCTGAGGGTCGTAGCCGCAATAGAGCTCCCGTAAGCGCAGGTGTTCCCCTCCGTTGTATACCCTATAATGTTACACTGTGCCATCGGAATCGCTTATATTGCTCATGTTACATTTTATCGCATTAATGTCGCCCCCCGTGGGCTAGGGGTACCATGCTAGTCTCTAGTTATCGAGGTCGCGACTTCAAACCCGGCGGAGAGCTATGGGTTTTTTCGGGCTTAAAAGTTCTTAGCATGGCTTACTTCGGAAGGGAAGTAAAACCGGTGGTCCGTGTCGTAGGCTTACGGCACGTAAAAGAACCTCAAGCCTGATAAGGAGGCCTCTGAGCAAAACTTCTAAGTCTTTCACTCCCAATACAGAATGTGGGCTAAGAACCATAACAGTTAACGAGCGTGAGGCAGTATTTTTAACACTTAAATGATTTTAGTCAAATTATATAATATGTAAATTCAATAACAGCCCGCCTTGAAGCAATATGTGCATGTAATAATTTGTAAAATGTATGTAACAGCCATTGCATATGCTTATATTATGGTATCCATGTGTAATAATGTTATGTGAATATATTACGTAATTTAATAATGTAGGAGCTGTGAGAATAATAAGAAATAGGTCAAAAGTTGCTAACAATGAGGTAACCTTCAGGCAATAATGAGTTTGAGAGTTTAAATATTACTTGTGCTTCTTGGAAGCAATAATGTAATATTGAGACAGTTTAAAAATAGCCAATCAACAACCAGAAAAAGCTTTAGTTAAATGCAGGTATTCTATTGGGGTAGGATTAGCCAAACAGAGACTTGAAATACAGAAATTTACAAGTTTAGACGGTTCAAATCAATTCAGTTGCCTGCAGACAGTGATTGTAACCGGATGCGTGATGCGTCCTCGAGAAATTTTATACGTTTTCGTGTGAGACGAAAATAGTTTACATATCAAAAACTGCAAGTATTTAATAAAAACATCTCACAGCTCTCTCTCCATATCAGTGAAGTGTTATTTAAATCGTGTCAAGCAGTAGTGAAAGCAGTGAAGTAGGATTATGTTTTTTGTAAGCCTACATTCTTGTCGCACCAAAACCCTGCTAAGAGAAACGTGTCTCTAACAAATACTGACGCAGTCGAGGCAAACATAAATATTAAATATTTAAAGAAACAGTTAAATTATAAAATTAATATTTTTAAACTTGGGGCAAAGGCCATCTGAAAATTACATTTGGGGCGAAGGCTACCGGAAACTGTTTACCATACGTGTGGTTGCAACTACTACAAGTTCGGCTCCCCAAAAATTGAAATATAATACAACTCCTACTTCAAACCGGCTTTTCATACGTAGCAGCAAACAACGTAAAAAACAATTCTACTTCAAATTGGCGTCCATACGTGGAGCTAAATAAATAAACAACTCCAACGTAAAGACAATATCATCTCAAGCGTTCATGAATAAAACTTAATTTCAAATACCGCGTTATTTGCAAGGATAGCGTCTATCTCATTCATTTACTAACAGCCCATTGAACAGTAGTGTATATTCAATTATTTGCTTATATACTCGCGATATGCCGTTTCATCGTGTAGCATTTACACTAACCAAATGAATTCATTTCATTGTAACCAAGGATTAAGATTTATATGTGTAGCTTTCCGAATAGTGTTATAAATGGAATATAGAATTGTGTAAACTTCCACATATCTCTGATCTGCACATAATCCAACTATGTCATGCTGTTTATCCGAAAAGGAATTATTGCTGCACAATTCTTTGATCTAATCTAACAGATGAAAGCACTTAAAAGGTTACTTCTGGCTGCTAAATTAAACCATTAGTTTGTTTAAATCATACTATGTTAATGATTGATAAGAGATAATGGTTCTATTACATTATTTCTTTGACATCTCTGGTTTAAATCCAGCTCATAATGCTGTTTTATGCAGATTTTCTTCATGTTCACCACTTTGCGTGCTGTAAAGCAATCAAACTTTGATGGTCGCACAAAACGTCACTATACCATTTCGTGGCGTCGTCTTATTTTATGCAATGACCGCACAGCAGGTCGACGTTATTAAGGTCGGTGGAGGTAAGCATATCCGCCAGGGGAGTGGAAATGTGATGACGAAGTTACGATCCGTGAACCAACCAACGTTGAAGTAGCTAACCTAATTTTATCCCAGGCTTTCGTCGTTTGCAAAGAAAAGTCGTAAATATGCATTCCCGCTACTGAAAATGAAATTCTTGTGGACTTTCATATTGTTCTCTACTACAATCCTACGATTCATTGCAAAGTTGAAATTTACGAAAACCCCAATTAAAATGTATGAATAACCTGCTCTAATTTCGGCTTCATTCATTTTGAAACAGAAAAGACCGGGAAAGGCTGAATTCGCTCCAGACACGCGGGGAGTTCGTTCCAGTATTTCATATGAGATGTGACTCCGCCTTCCTTAACGAATTGGCCTAATATCATAAAAAATTAAATCCTTATGGTTCAACCAGGCAACGTGTTTTTTCATTCAAAATATAACAGACTTGACTATGCAGGTGGCTGATACGAAGAAGTGAGTGCCGTATCCAAATATATTGTAACCAGAACCCGAAATATCTCCGCAGAAACGCGTGAGGCTCGCATTTGAGAGGTGCCGGGTTCGAGTACTGTCGGGTCGGCCACTCTGACCACCGATATTTTCGTGACTTACCTGGATCGTTAGGCGAATGGTGGAGTACGTCCCATTCCACCACGAATTTCCTGTCCATCTTTTCTTACCCCCATTGTTTTCTTTCATCTGTTTCGCCTCATCTGTTTCGAGTTGTAGGACCAGTGACGGTGGAATTTGCGCCTGGCGCTTGGTGGGACTGCTGGGGCGCCCATCCTTCGTGGGAATGTCTCGTCTATTCACGGCTTCCGGGTGGTTTATGCAGAGCTAGTGGCGTCGGGATTGGTGCCATGTTGCGTTCTTGCTAGTGCACATCATCGTCTGAATCTGGTTGCCCTTCGGGTCTCCACTTCATTCCTTCCCCCCATGGGTCACGTTGGAAGCACAAGAGCCCACCATGGCCTACGTACTGTGCTCTGCCGTGCCGCAGTTAAGGGAGGCCCCTCCGTCTGATTATATGGCTTAGACTGGGGGGCTGGAGGGCACAGAAAATGACTGACGATTCTGGCAGGAGAATCTGCCCATTCTGTGATTTGGATGTGGACTGGGTACATATTTTGGCGGAATGTGCACAGTGGGAGACCAGCGAACGATTAAATTGAAAGAAAAAATTTTAAGTCCCTCAAGAAAGAGATTGGCATGTTGGGATCTACTGGCTGACCAGAGGAACTGGCAAAACATGGGCAAGTTTTGGGCTAAAGTGCGCGAAGCTAGGTCAAATTTGTTCAGTTAGACAAAGGTAATTTATCTCTATTTCCCTTTTTCTTGTTCCTTTTTGTTGTGTTTTCTTTCTCTGTTGTTTATTTTGTCACCCTATTGTATCTTAAATATGCATGTACGGTCAATGACCCATGCACTAAATACTTGTGAAATAACTTCAATAATTTGAAACCAATAAAGATACCTTATCTATCTATCTACTAATTTCACAACAATGAAACTTGCAAGGGATACCGTAGGGCCAATCTTGGAAAAATGCATTTTTATTGCATCTTGCTCCTGTTTATATGTTACGTCAGGTCTTCTTCCCTCGACTTTAGAATGTCATTGTCGTCTCTAAGGCTCCCCATATATGGTCTATGGCCGTCGGAGTTTACCTCATTCCACCAAGCGATGGATATATCTATTTCTGAGGTGGGGATACACAGCGGGCAGAATCCGTTACCTCCGTGGTAGGGTGATACGTGGCGGTGGAATGAGAGGACTTACAACTTTTACTGCGGAGTCCGAACCACGTCGGGCCTTGCGGATACTTCACATGAGCAAGACAGGGGTGAAGGCGTGGAAAATCGTCACCACAGAGTCGGGAATCGAACCCTGTATCCCCAGTACGAGAGCCGGAAACAAAATCACTGCGCTACCCCTGCGCCCAATTTGGAAACGTTAGAAACACCAATATTTTACACTTCTCTAGTGGCTTTTACTATTAAAATGTTTTTACATCGTCCACTTCTGATTTACAAAGTATTTTATTGCACTAACATCACCTTTTTTCTCTTGTAAGATACAGACGTTCACATTAAAAAAAATCTGATGTGTTACACTCACATGACTTTCTCTACTCTTGTACAATCTATTTTTACAAACGCCTATTCTCCATATGCTTTATGTTAATCGAGATATCGAGATGTCAAATCTTATTGCTAATTTTCTTGTAGATGCAAGGGGAATATGGTAGCTCTTAAGCGATGGACAAATATTTTAACGCTGGTTGCTATGCGGCGCATTCCATTCTCTTTGCAAGTCCAGGACATAAAAAAATGAATAACGAATTTGAGAAAAAGTATAAGTATTGGAAAATTTAAGGGAATAACAAGCAATATCTCGAAAACGGTTCACTCAACAAAAGAAATGTATATGACATAAGTTGTGTATTTTAACGAGATCTACATTTTTTGTGTAGTAAAAGTTTGTCTATCTCTTATGGTTTACCAGTTATGCAAAAGTCGTTCACAATGAAGAATACTTTTGGAGACCTTCCCAGAAAATTCGAGATATACATTTCATTTCTCATGAAATTATCTTAAACATATGATATTTTAATCAAAATCGTTAGAGCCATTTTTGAGAAAATTAAAATTTTCGAAAAATGTTCCATGTAAAGGGTAGTCTGGGGTGGAGGGATTTTCTTGAAAACCTTCGTGTCGCATCTCTGGAAGATACTGAACCTAAATACCAAGTTTGGTGTTTATCCGACTGTTCGTTTTTGAGTTATGCTGTTCACAGACACACACACAGACACACACACAGACACAGACACACACACGGACATGTTTCCAAAAATGCTTTTTTTGGATTCAGGAGGTCTCAAAACATGTATTTCCGGTGAAATCTCGGTATCGAATTTTTGGGTGGAATGCAATACTTCCCCTACTTACTATACGTAGTAGAGAAAGTAAAAATGTATAAATTCTATAGAAAATCCTGCGGCATTAATTCTAAGTAAAATTACTCGTATACTATAGTCCACGTAACCCCACCCCGTTGAATCTTTCATTGTATCAGTTTACATAGGAAACATGATTATCATCGTCACCAATTGTTTCAGTTGCAGCACCGAGATGTTTATACCTGCAACATATATGATCATCCAAAAGATATACAGTTTCGGAAAAATATACTCCTTCCATGCCTTTTTAATTCCCTTGGCTGTCTAAGACTCGCATTCTAACCTGTCTTAATATTGAGACTTTGTCTAGTTTTTAACTGTTGCTTCACTTAGTTCTCACTAGCACTTCACTTTCTTTGTGACATGGTGACGAAGGAAATAACACGACGTAGGCTGCTTCCGGACGTGCACTCGCTACGGTGTCGAACACAGATTTCTACAATATCTCGCTGAAGCAGCACTCATTACAGATCACTGCAGTCGTCACAACTCCCTCGGAGAGCAGCACTTTTCGTCACACCAGAAACATTAACTCGCTTACTAACCCTGACTCGCGAGAACGTTCGCTTATATAATCTTCAACAGAGTTCCAAAACTTTCGAGAACAGGAATCATCCAGAACATTTTGGTTATCTGATAATAGCGTTTTTGGTATTTACGCTGGCGAGAGCGCTATTTATCTTTGTTTATCTCCGACTGCCCGACTCCGACCTCCTGATAACCTTGGGTTACAGCCCATGCGTCACAATATATTATTTCCAAAGCTTATCCTCAGAGAGGTGTTTCTATGTCGGTATTTCAAACAAGTGCTCCTAAGACATTAGTTAAATGGATATCGGCTTCAAGCTTGAATAATAATGAACAAGGCCGTATACGATCATAGGCTATTATATTTCGTAGACAATAATATATGAGCTGCAGGAGTTGTATCATTTTCTGCCTCCTTTCTGCATAGTTAGTGCAAAAAAAACGACTTCGTAAACCGCAGAATGCTAAAAAGAAATAATAATATGAACGCAGCAGTGAATAAGACAAACCGTTATGTTTATGTGGCGTCTTTAACCCTAAGATCACATCATCGACTCTAACATTGAAACCACTACTCACTGTTTATGATGTTCACTCTTTAATAGTTCGGATATTCATTGTGCTTTAAACATTCAATCACTCATATATTCACACTCTAATTCCCACTGGCAGACTTTAGAGAAAGAGTAAATAATCCTGGCAAAAGAAAATTTCACCCTGAGCAGGAGGAATCTAACCAAAGACCTCTAAATTGAAGGCTATAGTATGCTAAATACCATACCAAAAATGTGTTTCATTCACATGACTTTTTGTAGCCACTATCATTTATCATTCTAAAGCGTGCTTACAAAGCTTTATATTTCATCGAGCTAAACGTTTACAGAAATAGTTCTGTTATAAATTTCGCTGTAGCTACAAGAGGGATAGTTTTATATCCCTTGCATGACGAGAAACAAATGAATTGTGAGAGCACGTTAAACAAGTACTTAAAAGTTTAAACAGAGCACAAAAATATCTCGGAAATGGTTAATACCACAAAAAATTGTTTAACATCAATTTAATATTTCAACGAGATCTATATATTTCATGTAGTAAGCTTCTATTTATTTTAAATGAGTTACCAGATATTCGAAATTATGACAAATTCATTCTCATGAAGAGTACTTCACGGGCTATTCACAAAAAATTCAGGACATACGTTTTAATATTTAATAAATGCCTTAAACTGTTATATTTTAGTCAAAATCCCTTAAGCCATTTTTTAAAAAAATCCAAAATAGCAAAAATGTTTCAATGTAAATGGTGGTTTGAGATGAGATATTTTCTTGAAAATCTTCATGTTGCATCGTTGAAAAAGTTGAACTTAATTAACGCCATGCTTGGTATTGTTTTTCAATTATACTGTTTACACACACATAAAGTAGCCCTTTTCCTAAGAATACTTTATTTTCATTCACGGGACGTAAAATCATTTATTACCGGTGAAATCTCGACATCTAATTTTTGGGTAGAATGCAATACTTCAACTTACTATAGGTAGGTGCTAGAGAAAGCAAGGTAATCAACGTTGAATATGGCTCTGACAACGTAATTCGTCGTTATGTTGTTGACAAATGCAGAGCGTCTTGTGCTAAAATAAGACGAAAAGGATTGTGCTGTCAATTCCATTGTTCATTTTCACATTTAGCTGCATGCGTTTTATTGGATTACAGAACATGTTTCAGTTCATGTTCTCAAGTGGAAGTTAAATCTTAGTTAAACGGAAGTTAGCGTCTTGTCCCATTGGGCATACAGTGCTACCAACTTTCTGTAATTACTGTTGCAAAAAAGTAGTTAACTAAGTCTCTTGCTCTGAGACTTGTGTGTATAGAGACTCATTTGCTTTGATAGAATTTCCTCCTTCTTTGATTTAAATTTCAGCAGCTCTATATTATGCATAGTTGGCCTTAAGTTAAGATTCTGCAAAATATGACACGAGAGCCGCATTTGATCCTTGAAGTTAAGTAGAGGCCACGGTTTGCGAGAGACTTAAATTAAGTAACAAGTTTTGGGGCACTTTGGGAATAAGCTTGCCTAACTCCGAGAAGGTGAGCCAGAAATGTTGATGTGGTTCTCCTAGTTCACAAAGTGGCTTTACTTTGGAAGGAAACATCTTAGCAAACTAAGGAAAACGTTTCTAGGCATTACTTAGGTGTACATGACGTGCAAGTTGGCTCTGCCGTAACGTCGAAGCTCGCGTTCGGGAGATCTCGGGTTCGATTCACGTCGACCGTCCATGCCTCCCATAGGTTTCTTGTAGTTTTTATTGGTCGGTAGCCGAACACCGGGGTAGTCTCTCATCAACCACGATTTACTTTCCATCATGTTTCATGTGTGCTTCTAGGTTTCGTGGTGTGTGGCGATGCCGGAAAGATAGCGCGGATGCTTGATCCAAGGAAACAGTATTCTCTGTAGACATTAGAAGGCTATTTGATTGGAGAGGTCGTTCATCACCCTCTCTGGGCAGCTCCAGTTGTGGGATGGGTCTTTGACAGAGGAACCGTTAGGTACTTCCAGGCGCCTCTGTATCCTGCCTGCCTGTGGCCTTTAGCCTCTTATAGAACAAAAAGGCATACCTAAACATTTAATAACAATAAGGAGAAGTTTACACATCGAAAACAAAATAATGATAGCAACAGGAATAAAGATTATTGATATATAATGATATACAGCAACAATTAATAAAGGCGTAGGACAAGGTTGCCCTTTTCACCACTGTTTTTTAGCATACACATGGATGCTGTCATTAGCAAATGGCGCATAAATTTAGGTATTCATCTTAAAATTGGGAAGTGTTTTTAGATACAGCTCTATTTGCAGTTGACCAGGCTCTAATATGTAACTCAGAAGACAATTTACAGAAAGTCATATACCAATTAAATAATTTATGTAAAAAAATACGTCTACTACTAAATCAAAATCGTTTACAAGCCAAGGGACCCATATAATTAGAAAAAAATAATTTTAGAAGATAAAACTAGGTGATTAGGTGAATAATTTCAACTACTTAGGCTGTAATGATTCGTATATTAAACATAAAGCTGTAACAAATAAGATCTGTAAATTCAATTATGTATGTGATACAATAAAACGAAGCCTTAAAGGTACTAGAAAAGTAACTAAACTAAAGTTTATACAGCAATTCCAATGTTGTATGGTTCAAAATGTTGGGCACTTCGCAAAAATGAAGAAAAAAAACAGAAAAATAGAAAGACAGAAGGAAAAAAGAAGCCGCAGAAATGAGATTCCTGAGCAGCGTCGCAGTCTACAATATATTAGATAAAAAGAGAAGTGGCAAATTCGGAAAGGAACTCGACATTTTAAACTTAATAGAAAAGATACATCAAAGCAGAACCAACTGGAAAGAAAATGTGGACAGAATGAAAAATTACCACATCCCAAAATTGCCACTAAATTATCTTATCGAGAAAGAGATGGTCACAGCAAAAATTTAATTCTTGAGACCGGAACGAGGCTTAAATTTTGAAGACCGTTGATGATGACCGTTCCTTCACTTCATTCCTTTCCCTGGAGGATGGTAACCGCAATAATCTGAGTAGCTCGCAATGTGCGAGGTGTATCAGTCTTTCACGCCCAATATAGAATGGGACTCTAAGGGCACAGCAGTTAAAGAGCGTCCATAAATAAATAAAGAAAAAAACGTAATAATATCCAAGCTGCAAAAACCTCTTGCTATGCAAACTAGTGCTCTGGCAGTTCTCAATAGGGGTTGGTGGATTTTTTACTTTTTCTGAATAATTGGAAATGGATTGGAAAAGGAAACAAAAAAAGTTTAGGAGCCTTAAGTAATCTAATAGACTCCTTGGGATAAGAATGTTGTGATACTTAGTAGAGTTCAGCCCATAGATATTCTAGTCTGATTTTTACTTCCAAACTTTGTGGAACGTCTTTTATCTTTATGGCCTCCAAAGAACTGGGTCACCACCCTAATAGAAATTCCGAAAAAAAAACTGCGTTTACAATTTTTGTGCTTTTGTTGCCTTCTCCAGTTCAATTATTTAGAGAAAGTTTATCGGGAAATCGAAAACTCCCTCCACTGAAATTTTCCGGCTGCATGCACAGAGTTCGGAAACGTTTCAGTCACGGACTGCAAGAGAACTTTACAGTCGACTTGGCTGACTGACAGCTGCTGCTGGGAATAAAAATGACACAGCTCACGTGCTTTGCCGATAGCGCCTTCAAATGCAAATCAATAATGCGCTAAGCCTAAAAGCAATTGCCGGCAAACGGAAACGAAAACAGGCGCAATGCTTGAGCCCCACAGGGGGTGGAAATTTGAGGAATCAATCAGAGATAAGAGCTCAATGTAAATGCTATCGATCCATTCTACCAGCTTCAATATCCATCGCAAGTGCCCTTCTCGATGCTCTTCGTGCAGTTCTAAATTACAAGAAGAGCTTTTATTATTGGTAGTTATTGTACGAGAAGCACAGTGTGTACATGTTTGTGGTGAGGGATGAGATAGAGGAGAGATGAGGTGAATTACTGAGACGTCGTCCTCTGTATAGCTACAAACAGCACCAAAGAAAATCTTCGGCGAATTTTGTATCGTTTTCCGGGGTCTCTTGAGGCGTGTCCTTCGCCTTACCTATGGGCAGAACGTGATGGCTTGATACCGAAGCAATAAGGGGGAAAAGAGGAAAGATTGATGCCTTTGCTTTCTCTGGTGTTATTGAAGCCAAAAACATGTTTATTGTCTCAGTCATGCCGTATACTAGCGAAATTACTCGTGGAAGTATCGTGGGTATGTGGGAGGCTGGTCGCACCGTTACAGCAATTGCAACGGCATTGCATAGAAGTGTTTTATAGTAAATTAATGGATAAAAATATTCCAGGAAAGTGGGGAAGACGGTTTATATACTCGTCAGAAAGTGAGCACTCCCATAAAACTTCCGCAGATGATGATATTCGTTTACTAAATGCAAATTACTCTTTTGTTATAATCGACTGATCATGTTTAAAACTAGAGATAAATACGTATATGTTTTATCGAATATGACATACATATTATGGCAATAAAATTGCATTATATTTTTGTCTATAATTCCGTTGTATTTCTATGATCCGCAATATGTTAATAAAGGTATATTAAACAATTATAGTATGAATTAGAGAAAAAACATGCTGCTTTATTTATTTATTTATTGTTTAGTTGCATTAGCAACGAACATTGATAGCACTATGGGAATACAGTTTTGTTTATTTGTTGTTACAAAGTGTCGCCTTGCTATGTATTTAATGAATACCATTCAAGTTTTAATTTGCACCCCCTGAAAATCTACACATTTCACATTTCGCTAACCTGGGCGCTCATCAAGTTTTCCTCTTAACTTAAAACCCTTTAAAGGCGTGTCTTGGATATCCGATAAGAGATCTGTATGACATACTGAATGCACTCACTCTATCACTTTCTCTTTTAGCCAATACGATCCAGAGCGTAAACATATATTTCGTTTCTACGCCATTTTGTAACCTTTGTTGTGGTAATTAGTGCAACTATTTAGCAAAAGGAGTGGCACACCCTTGCACCGTGGCCTAGAGCAATCAATGAAATGGCCATGACTTCGCAAGGCCACGTACAAAGATAAATAATGTGACGTAGACAGGAGATGCAGTGAGATTTTCTTTGGCGCTATTTGTTCCATCTGGTCAAATGTGAGACATGGGAGTCTTGAATAAGATTCAGAATGCTATGATTCTGGTAATCTTACCCAACTTGTGTGTATGAAACTATCTTAATGTTGAACGGTGACTATTGTATTCTAGGTGGCATTTTCCGCTCGCTACAATTTTACCACCCTACCGTATTCGTACTTTTCTGATGTACCGAGGATTTGTGTGGTTGCCTTACATCTTATTCCCGGTTCCGACACTAATTTGACGCGCGACCCAGTTTCCGGATACCCGCCTCGGATTTAATTTCGTTAGCAACCTCCTGGCGTCGAAAATGTTATGAGAGTGCCGCAGAAACTTCCTCGCCTCGAAAATGTTGTGAAAGTGTTCTTATATGCATGTTTTAGCCAGATATGACACTTATTTCTGCTACTTTTCCTCGATCGCATGTGCGTCTTCCTAAATAATTTGCTTCTCTTATGGCTGATTATTTTGCCACAAAATTCTCTCATTTATTGTTGTAAATTTGTTCTAAAATGTTCTTAGCTCATGGACAACGCTCTCTCTCTCTCTCTCTCTACTTTAATTTCCACGATTGTAATTTTGGTTTCGCAATAAGGCACCAAGAGTGCATAAAATGTGGCACATAATGGAACGGAGTTGTTTATGCTGGTACTGACAAAATCCAAGCCCATCCCTATCCGGGACCACCTCTTTTTTCCGAGCATAATTCTAGCCACTTTATTGATTGGGTACTTTACCTCCCCCAAATTATAGCGTGCGAAGTGTAATATTATAACTTAAACACTATATTTTCATTCTACACTATGGTTTTCTTAATCCGGGTTTTGCTATTACCGTTTAGTAACGACAACAACTTAACCTTCGTCTCCATGTCTTCTTTTTATGGATGCTCTTTAATTGCTGTGGTCTTTAGCGTTCCATTCTATATTGAGTGTGAAAGACCGGTAATTTTGCTCAAGAGGCCTCTTTCTCAGGCTTGAGATTCTTTTATGTGTCGTAAATCTACGACACGGGGCCACCAGTTTTACTTCCCTTCCGAAGGATTTTTACGCTCTAAAAAAATCCATCGCCCTCCGCCGGGTTTAAACCCGCAACCTCGGGAACTAGAGGCTAGCATGGTAACCACTACACCACGGACGACTCATCTCCATGTTGCTGATGTAAGCTCTCATATATGACGTAGCTGTCGTTCAGTTCAACCTCACATGCAAATAATTCTTCATCCCTTGCTCTAGAAGGCCGAATTATCACATATTGGTCTAGCGTTTCCTATCCACGGTATGCAAACCATCCCTTCATTTCACATTGATTATACGTCGTTCATTAGTTCGTTCTTTGTGTCTCTGGATTGTTTTTCAGGCCATTCTTATAGAGAAACGATACCGGCTAGGTGGAATCAAAGGTTGGTTACCTGAAGGTGGAAATCTTACGGAGGAAAAAACACTTGCGATCTAGGGGAACGTGACACTTTTTATGCACGTCACGGTACATATAAGCTTGTCTGTAATACTCTGGTCTGTTGTTGGAATCATGTGTTGAAATCTACAATCCTACTAATTGCTACTCTTTGAGGCAGCATTTTTAACACTTAAATGGTATCAGTCTAATTGTATAATATAAAATAATAACAGCCCGCCTTAAAGCAATATGTGTATAATATAATATATAAAGTGTATGTTACAGTCGTTGTATTATGTCTATATCATTATGTGCATGTATAATAATGTGCCTATATTACGTAGTTTAACAATGTAGGAGCTGTGAGATAGAAGCAAGATGCTTTTCGTAGCAAACAGAATTATAAAGTAGAAGCCGAAAGTTGCTAACAATGAGGTAACAAGGAGGTAACCTTGAGGCAAAAATAAATTAGAAAGTTTAATAAAACCTACCAATAATTCTAGGAACAATAATGTAATATTTAAAACAGTTTATATATAACCAATCAAAAACTAGAAAAAGCTTAAGTTAAATAAAAGTATTCTATTGGAGTAGGCTTAGCCCATCGGAGACTTGAAATAGAGAAAATGTGCAAATTCAAGCGACAGACTTATTAGATTGCGTATCTCATCGGTACGGTACGTGTTCAGTGTGAGACATAAAAATTAATAGCGGTGAGAATAATATGAAGTTTACGTGTTAAAACGTACAATTAACAATTATCTCACAGCTCTATACTAGGATATATCAGTGAGGTGTTATTTAATCGTGTGAAGGATTTATAAACAAAGTACAATACAATTATAATTTGTGTAAGCCTTGTTCTTTAGCCACACCAGCCCTGCTAAGAGATACGTGTTCTGAAAATTACTACCGACGCATCCGAGGCATGCATATATAATATTTAAATACACATAAAAATACAAAGTTGATTTTTTAAACGTGGGGCGAAGGCCACCGGAAAGCTTGTATCGTACGTGAGGCGACATCCAAGAAACATATCTCCCGCAATACGTGGTGCAACCGCTACAACAATTAGACCACTTTAAGTTTGGCTTTCATACGAGGGGCAGCAACTACTGCAAGTTTGGCTCTCCAACAGTGGGGTTAAAACAACTTCAAGTTTGCCTCCTATACGTGGTTTAAAATAACCTTCATCTTATATTATTATGAATGACATAAATGGATTCTGGACGATGTAAAATCTTAACTCTTAACTGCGGGGGTTTAAAAAAACAACAAAAGGGCGGAGTTCGGTGTACTTTCTTCCCTGTCCTTGAAACGTTTAAGTTCTGTTCAAAGTTTCTACATTTCATTTATTCTTTAACACCCTTTCTAATAACTGCTTACTGCTATGTTTATCAAACATTCATTTTTATGCCCATTTACTTATTTATCAATTGTTTGTGAGAGGCACTAAGGCTGGTTACAATACTTTGTTTATTCATCTAGATGCAGCACAGTACCTCAGCTGACGTTCACCACAGAGACACAGAATTCGCAGTCCAAGATAATGTTAGGGGCGCCAATAAATACAAAGTGTAAATGTGCATGTGTATGTGTGCGTGCTACAAGGCTCTGTGTACCATATGATCATCTTTTGTTTATAAACCTGTGTCGAGAAACTCTTTGTTCCGCGCTGGAACTTCCGAAAGTGAAAGAGGGTGCCTAGTAAACAAACCGTAGACTCCGGACAGGCAGTCGATATCACATTCATTAGTTGAGAGTTGTTTACCAATGGCACTACATCAGCTGTCATATAATGCACAGCAATTCTTCAACTTACCTTCAGCTAACTGTAGTGTTTAAGGCAAGAGTGGCGAAAACGACTTCCTTCCGCGAGTCACCAAATATGCAACACGTACTGCATTACTCAGCAGCATGTGAACGGTTGGAGAGAGGAAACGGCACCTACGAGTCAAAATGACTCGCGAGTCACGTTTTCGCCACCTCTGGTTTACGGCATTAGTCTGTTTATTATTACAATATCCATTTGTGTAACTATCTCAAGTGGGAATGAATAACGGCGACGTGGTACACAAGGCAGACTATATCGAGAAGCTTCTCGTCCACAAGAGAAGCTGTCGGCCCTATCAGCAACGTTATCCCAAGGCGTCACCCAGCCCACACCATGTTTCCTGGATTGGAAACATCTGCAAACATACCGTTCATCAATATTTGAACCCTTTTCAGGAGTTCGGCATCACAACCAGGCGACGCAAAAAATTTATCGAAGTTGGCGGCTTTGACCATCTTCTGTAGTTAATCAAAATAGTGTTTACTTATATTTTACTTTTCTTCTTTACTTCTTTCCTATCTTTTGTGATTCGTACTGCTACGTCCGCTATATTTCACAGACTCAAGCATATAAACAAACCGTTTCTGGACAGGGTTTATTAACAATATAAATCACACGTATCAATCTACCTACCACCCACCCCTGTAACATTTATTTACACCCTAGATAGGATTAGTCTGCCAGGTGACGAACTCTTCTAAGAACATGCATGCTCAATTAGATTAGTATGGGTATCCCTTTAATGTGTTGCATTTTATACACCACCTACATCATCTAGATAGCCTTGACTTTGTAAACTATTGCTTATGGACAATGGTGTTTAACTCTTTTAGGAGTGTCTGTAAGCATTTGGCATGTTGCTTTTTAATTGAAGTTAAGCTACGAGTATGTTGTTTTAGGTACGGTACACATGGTTGGTCAAATTACTTCAACTTCTTCCATTAATTATTTTAGCGATCATCTCCTTTCGACATTGACAGGATACAGTATCTATTTCCAACCTTTACTTGAGTTTTAATTTCTCGTCCCCTCCAATTAATCCAATCGTTACTCAGAAACATAACATTAAGTATTCTTTAAAACCCTTAAAGATTAAATTGTGTGGTTTAAAGGGGAACAAAAAGCGAATTACACTTACTGAGAATGTATTAAAACAGAATAAATTGTGTTACAGTATTTCAAAAAGTAAAGTTTAGGAAAATGCAATCAAGACTGTTTCTAAGGGCTGAACATGTATTGAGTTAACACCATAACTTATTAAGATAAGTGTGTATTAATACTTTAGTAGGTTATTGCATACAGTCAGATACTAGTGTAATAGACGTAGTCAATAAATTGTATGTATACAATATAGACATGATATCAATTGAAATTATGAACTGTTTAAAAATAGCTTAAAATTTTAAAACTATAGTAGCATTTAAAACTTCAGTATTACAAAAAGGTTATTTGTCAAAAAACCAGAGATAATCGTACTAAACGCCTTCTTTTCTAATTCATAAACATCGGATGGAGATTTATTGCCTCTCTTTGCTACCATGATTGGAAAGTTATTTTGTTTTAGATACTCTACACTTGGGTACACCAAAAAATTGCTACTTCTAGTATTATATGAGTGAATATCATTCCTTTGAGTTAAACTTATAAAATTTTCTTTCACCTAGCTTAAATGTTGAATATACACTTAGTAACCGTCATTATATTTCGTTCACTTATAAATAACGGTCTGCACTGTGCCTTCCAATTGAGTTGGCTATAGTTCTAATTGCTTTTATTTGAACTTTTAGAATTTTATGAACATGAGTGCTATTGCTGCATAATAATAGTCCATGTACTAGTATGCTGTGGGAAAATGAAAAATATGCTATTCTGATGTACTTTTTGGCATATACATTTTCAAATTCCGCAATAAAATTATTTTTCTTTATCATTTTTTGCTGATATAATCTACATGGTCTTCCCACTTAGTGTGCTATCTACTACAATACCAAGAAGTTTAAACCATTCACTGCCATCATTAACTTTACTAGTAAATAAAACAGATAAAAAATGGAAAAACATTATATATATATAATTTTTCATCCATTTATGTATATAAAATGTTTTTCCATTAATATATAAATATAAATGCGTATTAAAATAAGAAAAGAAATTTCAGCAATTTCTCCGCACAACCCTAACATTAAAGACCTAATTTAACTCAGCGATTAAATATAACAAGTGAAAAATAATAAATAAATGAAAGTAATTTATCATAAAAAATCCGATGTGTTACACTCACATGACTTTCTCTACTCTTGTACGAACTATTTTTACAAACGCTTATTCTCCATATGCTTCATGTTAATCGAGATATCGAGATGTTAATCTTATTGCTAATTTTCTTGTACATGCAAGGGGAATTGGTAGGTTTTAAGCTATAGTCAAATATTTTAAGAGCCGGTTGCTATGTGGCGTATTCCATTTTCTTTGCATTACCAGGACAAAAAAATTGAATAACGAATTTGAGAAAAAGTATAAAAAATGCATGACATAAATTATGTATTTTAACGCGATCTACATTTTTGTGTAGTAAAATTTTGTCTATCTCTTATGGTTTACCAGTTATGCAAAAGTCGTTCACAATGAAGAATACTTTTGGAGACATTCCCAGAAAATTCGAGATATATATTTCATTTATCATGAAAATATCTTAAACATACAATATTTTAATCAAAATCGTTAGAGCCATTTTTGAGAAAATTAAAATTTTGGAAAAATGTTCCATGTAAGGGTAATCTGGGGTGGGGGGATTTTCTTGAAAACCTTCGTGTTGCATCTCTGGAAGATACTGAACCTAAATTTTCTGAGTTATGCTGTTCACAGACACACACATACACGGACATGTTTCCAAAAATGCGTTTTTTGGATTCAGGGGGTCTCAAAACATGTATTTCCGGTGAAATCTCGGTATCGAATTTTTGGGTGGAATGCAGTACTTCCCCTACTTACTATATGTAGTAGAGAAAGTAAAACTATTTAAAGTGAAGAATTGGCTTTAAATACAATGCTTAAATTATGGCTTTAATACAATCCTATTTAACATTCTTTGGCTTTTTTTAGTTTTAACACAAATACAGTGCTTAATTGAGAAATAGTTTTGATAACTATACCTGAATTAAGTCAACATCTGAGTTAAAATATGACAAGCCAGTACCTTAATAATCATTGTAACGTGAGAAATACAATATTAATCAGAAAAAGGAGAGATATGACGTTTTAAACTTTAATAGTAGTGTAAATGTGTAATTTATTAAATTGCATTAATTACAAAAATAATGTAATTCTAGTAAAGAAAATCTGTACGCTGTACGCGGGTTCAGTATGTACTGCAATTTCTTGAGCAAATGAATGGCGACAGCTTAACCGTACCAAATAATCTGGGTATCGATATGAGACAGATTGCAACGGCATAGACATTTTCTAATGAATACTAATGACTATCTCGATATTGATAAATGTGAAGGTTTGAAATTCCAATGCGTGTCGCGGTGCGCTTACCAATTTCACTAACTGCTCTGACCGCATAGCCCTTTGGGATTAAAAGCCTAACCGTATTGCACATGGTGATTTAGCCAACATTCGTGTGTGCGACGTGTTATAGCGACCCAGACTTGTGATTTGTACCAGCGTAATATACTAATTGCTAATGGGCCGATTGTTCATGGTTCCAGTAATACATCAACAGCAATTGCGTTTTATATTTTTTCTACCTTTTACCTATAGTAAGTAGAGAAAGTACTTCCTTTCCAAAAGTTCCACATCGATACTTCACTGCAAATACACGTTTTGAAATCACCTGTATAAAAAATATTTTAGAAAAATATCTGTGTGAGTTTGTGTGTCTGTGAACACCATAACTCAAAAACGAAAAGTCTATTAATTACTAAATTTTGTATCTTCCAATGTGACTTTGATATTTTCAAGAAAATTCCCACCACAAACTATCCTTTACATGGCAATTGTTTCGTTATTTGTTACTTTCTCAAAAATGATTCTAACGGTTTTGATTGAAATACCATATGTTTAAGATATTTCAAAGACAAATAAAATGTATACACCTATTGAATTTTCTACGAATAGTCTGTGAAATCGTCTTTATTCTGAATGTCCTCTGTATAATTGGTAAACCTTAAGAGATAGACAAAACCCTCACTACAATAAAATAGAGATGATGTTATATGATACAATGAATATCAAATAACATGTTTGTGGTGGTAACCATTTGCGAGATATCACTTGTTATTGGTTTGAATTTTCAAATACTTAGCTTTCTCCAAGCGGTTAGTCGCTATTCGTTTTTCTCGTGGTCAAGCAAAGAGCATGGATTTTCTAAGCATTTACATAAGACCAGCTTTTTAAAAATCGGACAATGACTTTAGCCTACTGTATCCTTATTATACCTACGAAGAATTATGTAAATGTATAATGAAAGTTTATATCGAGTAACAAGAAGTAGATACAAGAATAAGCTTTTGTGCCAGTTTGTAACTGACTCGCAAATTACTGAACAATTGAGCAGCTTGTATCTGAGTTGTAAGATATTATACCTGAAAAACATGACATGGAAGAAAAACTCAATAAATATCAATATGTTTGTGCAACCATAAGAAGATGCTTAGGTAATAAAACAGAAAGGAAACACAATTACAATGTTATAAATCAGTGGCGTTGCCAATATTTCTTTATGATGTAGAGACCTGGGTAGCTACAGAAAGAGAAAAAAAAGGAGAGTAGTAGCGTCAGAAATGAGGTTCCTAAGATTGGTGGTTGGTGTGTCTCTCATTCAACATAAAAAGACTGAAGAAATAAGAAGAGAGCTTGAAATAAAGGAGTGCTAGACAATTGTCATAAGAATTGGAAAGAACATTTAGACAATGGATGAAAATCGATTATTTAAGAAAGCAATTAACTAGAAACCACGAGGAATACGAAATGTAGACCTTCCAGAATTAAAATGGAGTGGAAGGGGCCTGAGGCTCAAATAGTGTGGATGAAGATGATGTTGAAAAGTTTGTAGAAGAGTGAATAGATAAAGTCAGATTTTCTTCCTTTTCTTTTGTGCTTACAACTATCGACAGTCCTGTTTTACCTATTAGTGTTCTAGCATGACAGGTAATTTGGCAAAGTCGATTACGCCAATAACAGAATTTAAAAACGAAGTACTGTAGGTTTAAAACAGCTCACAGCAAAATCTTCACGATAAATATGCCCTGCATCGTGAAAGGAAGCTTGAACGGGGGAGGGGAGTGATCAATAATCATCAGACTGTCTGGTGTGTTGTTGATTAAAAGGAAGATTTTGTGTTAGAGCGTTTCAAAATATTTTCGTATAAATCAAGAATTTCAAACAAAGCGTATTTGCGCATTTAGCTCCCAACTGGAACTTAGCCCTTTAACAACAGAATACACAGAGGCAGGCGATTAGCTACCTTCTCCCCCTCCAGGGTGGTTCAAAAGAGTTGGATAAACATGCGTTGTGTATAAGGGAAGAAGAATTTGCAATAAATTCAGTCAACGTTAACGCATTTTGTATTAAATAATGAAACTGATGGGAAAACATATACTAATGTTTGAAAAAAAATTACAGAGTAATTTGGGGCGCAAGAATTTCTTGGAAGTCTTAGTACTGCATTCTCTGGACTTTAAATTCCAAGGCTGAAATGTAGTTCACCTTTTGTTATTCTGTTCACACAGAAACGTTTTCTAAAATGAAATTATTGCTGGGAATTCTTGAATACGCCAGGAAATCTTAATGTAACTCTTAACCTCATTCCACATTCCGCGAAGAGTTTTTGCATTACTGTGGTCCTGCCTATAGTTGTCTTAGATGTGTTATGTTTACGCTTATACGTTCCTTGTCAATGGAATCTGAGGAGTGAGCTCGGGCATCATAAAGTGATATTATTCCTTGATAAACTGAAGACGAACGCAGGCAGTTCGTGTGTATCCCGCACCCCAGTTCACTACTTTCAGGAGCGTGATCGCACGGCGTAGGTACTTTGGACTGACTACTTTAGTAGAACAGCTGCGCAGAAGGTTTATTTTCGTACTCTACACATCCGATGGACAGATCTAGTGTTATTGGTCCGGTTATGCTTTGCAGTCAAATAAAGGCGCTCAACCTGACATTGTTGTAGTTTCCCCATTAATTTCCCCGTATTCACGTATTTCAGACATAGGCTGAATTAACGAATCCATTTCTAATGGGGTATTAAGCTCGATAAGGGATTAAAATTTGAGGATCAAGTCAGTGGCCTGTCGCATCGGGCTATGACCCCCTTGTTCCTCGTGCTAGGATCCGAGATACCTGTTCCTCTGAAGTTGCGCATTTTCTGAGCTCTTGTAATCCCTGATCTTCTTTACGCTTGCAAAATCTGTGGTATGGTCACAGACTCCAGTCTGTTACGACTGCAGCGGGTACAGAATAAGAGCCTCCGGGTCATCTATTATGTTTGCCGCGCCTTCCTCATGAAACTTCTTAACGAAGCCCTTACCTATTAGGTGCAGAGTCACCAAATGATACGACTCTTTGCACTCCATTGCCACTCCCTCGTTTGGTCTCTTGAAAACTATAATCCCAGATAGCGCCACTATAAGCGTTACCGGGTTCCCGCATGGCATGCGCGCACACCCGGCAACACGGGAGCCATTCCAAACAGCAGCAAAAGCAAGCTCTTTTACAGTCCTACAAGAGATGCTTGGATAAATCAAAACTTTGAAATTAATATCCCCTGAATATAAATTTTAGGAAATTATCTCACACAGCAGTGCACTAAGGCCGTTGCATCCTGACCTATAACCGTCGAGGAGCAGATCTTGCAACCTGATTTCACTCCAATAACCTTAATTACACCCGCCATTCTGCAACACCTCAACCCGTCCCTAAGTGGTTAATCCCTAACAAGAGTAGGTACACTTAATATACTCCTTCCCCTATCCTGCCAATCGTCGTTTGCATTGGATTGCTGTAGCAAATTGTTTTAAGTTGAATAATAGCTTGATCGTCAGGGTGCTGTCATTTACTTATTTGTATTAGTTTGAAGCGTAATAAAATGAAAGCTTTGTCCAAGTTTGTTTCCATAGACTCAAGCCGAGATAATAATAAAACAGTTCGTCCAACAAATAAGCATTTCTATGGGTTTATTTGCTTTAAGCCTCGATCCCCTTTTGCGGCGACTGCAATCATCCCTGGGCGGTATGAAACTGCATCAACGATTTCAACTTACAGCATATGCGCTTGATGTGACGGTATTCGTGGCAAATAACACTGACATGGTCACCTTACATCAGTGTCTTCGAGACTATAGCGCTGTTTTGGGAGCAAAACTAAACTTTACCAAGTCGGAGGTTTTGCAGTTTGGTTGTTGGCGATAACCACTCCTAGTGCGGAGTGTAAGCCGCACGAAAATCTTGGGCGTTGTGTTTACGCACTGCATTCGGGAGACTGTGACACTTAATTGGACTGAAAAATTGACCAACTTACGGTTTCTCTTAGTAGAGCAGCTTACTCGGGCACTAAACATTTTCCAATGTGAGTGGTATGTGCACACTTACGTACTCAGTAGGATTTGGTACATTGCTTAGGTGTTCTCACTGCCAAGCAATTTTCTCAAAGGATTGAATGTCTTATGGGTTATTTTCTGTGGTCTGGAGCTGCTTATCGGGTCTCCAGGTAACAACTACGTCTTTCAGTTAAAAAATGATAGAAGTGGATGCAAAATGTTTGCAACTCCTTGGAAAAGCTATACTGCGTATTCTGGACGGTGAGGGCCTTCCGCTACAGAAATCCCTTTGGGCAGAACAACTTCACCCTCCAAGTAATTGGCAACCCGAATTTCGGCGTGGTGGGAGACCTTTGCGAAGCTGCCAATTACGATTAATCAGAGGTTAGCTTTTAAATGGTCTGCCTTCTTTTACAGATATTTCATGACAACTACCAGTGCTCTCCCCCGAGTGCAACGGAACTACTCGCAGAGACGATGGAGGAACGTTTGGAACAAATTTACGAATCCGAAGATCCCCACTGGCTGGAAAGCTGCAGTATACTCGGCTGTCAAAGTAGTTTCGACAACTGACAAATTGTGGCGGCATGGCAGAGCAATATCAAATATCTGCAATAGGTGTCCTGTGGTGGAAACTTTACATCATAAACTAGTAGCCTGTGCCGACATACGTTCTATTTGGGACTGGGTATATGAACGAATCTGTGTGATCTGTCTGATGTACAAGTCTTCACTAGATGACTATCTGACCCTCGAATTCCATCAAGATGATAAACAGATGACGGGTACCCTTTCTTGGATAATCTTTGCCACATATGTTTGGATAATCAGAGTTGGAGAACGCGGCGAATCTACAGGCTTTCCAGATATTTATCCGGAAAAAACACTGGGAGATGGAAAAACGGACCCCTTTGTCTCCCGCCATTACATAGACTTTAGGTGCCAAATGTAGAAGGGGATGTGATTAGAAAGTTATATATATATATATATATATATATATATATATAATTCAAACATCGAAATGTTTTGCTGTACTTAAGAACCATAGCAATTTTTTGTATTTAAGTTTATACTATTTTTACATATATTATTAAATTGTAAAGTCAGAAGAATGAATAAATAAATGCTTTAAAAAAGAAACTACAAAAAAGCCGTGCTCTTTATAACACTTAGCTCAAACTTAATCTTTCTGTCATTCCATTACTGAAAACCTGAACCTTCCAAGCCGTGCTCTTTATAACACTTAGCTTAAACCGGTTCCTTCTGTTATTCCACTAATGAAAACCTGAACCTTCCAAACAGAAAAAAAACAGAGAACATGCATATAGCAGGTTCTATCACCTTCCTACTGCGAACTTCTATTTTGATGAATGCAAAAAGATTCGACACGAATTTTCATACGTGAATGAATAACGATGTGAACTATAACGAGTGGCTGAAGTAGATGGCTCTCCCCGAGATTAGATCTGACGCTTGCATTGAACCTGAAGCATTTACTAAGTGAGTTATCCAGTAGATCGAACAATGTGCTGCGTGCCGTTCATTTCCATCTACAAATCTCTGAAAAACTAATTGCCGCTGCTGCAGCTGATAATAATGATTGTAATGCAGATTATGTCGCTGTCGCAGATAAAAGAGCCGCAATGCTATAGCCTGTGATTGTTTTTGATGGCGTATGCATTCAAACATTGAAAATGCAGTTACTAGTACAATGCGTTGTAATAACTGAAAGTGCATGAATGTTGTTGTTGCAGAAATCCGAGAGCAAGCTGGTACAACGTGAAACAATTAACAGACATTGATATATGTTGCATAATGATTCTAACAAAAATGGGAACAAAACTAATGAAAAGAAAACAGTGCTCTGTTTCCATTAATGACATAGGCATCGTTTCTAATGAAAACAGCAGTGCAGCATGTGCAAACGATCCTGTGAAAGAACAGAACGGCTATTAAGCATCCATTCGTTACTATTTTCCTCTGTTTTCATTCTTCTTTCTATATTCCTTCTTTGCTATCTTTGACCGAACAGGTCATATAAACTGAAGAATGCATGAAATGAATGCGGGGAGAAACTCGGGGCCTTAAAGCTGATATTTGTCCAAGCACTGAATGAATACCATAAATAAGCCCTCGACTTGCTCAGCCGTGTTCTAATCTAGACACGTTAAGCATAAGATGAGAGAGGTATTTTGTTGTAGGAGTTGTATTGTATTTGACTGTTGAGAGCCGAACTTGAAGTTGTAGCAACCGCACGTATGGTAAAAAGTTTCCGGTAGCCTTCGTCCTAAATGTATTTTCCGGTGGCCTTTGCCACAAATGTTTGAAAAAATATTAACTTTGTAATTTGACTGTTTCTTTAAATATTATATATTTATGTTTGCCTCGGCTGCGTCAGTATTATTGTTAGAGACGTGGTTCTCTTTGCAGGGTTGTGGTGCGACTAAAGAATATAGGCTTACACAGATTATAATTTTTAATTCACTCCATTTATTAATTCTTGACACGATTTAAATAGCACTTCACTGATATAGAGAGCTGTGAGATTCTTTTGTTAATTACTTGCAATTTTTAATACGTAAACTATTTTCTCACACAAAATACGTATTAAATTTCTCAAGGACACATCTCGCGTCCGGTTAGAAACACTGTCCACAAACAACGCCTCCAGTTATGAGTTCTGCCTACAAGCACCTGACTTCTAGATTTGTAAATTTTGCTATATTTCAGTTTCTTGATTGGCTAATCCTACTCCAATAGGATACCTTCATTTACTTAAGCTTTGTTCTGGTTGTTGATTGGCTATTTTATAAACTACATTATTTTATAAATTACATTATTGTTGCTCCAAGAATGGCTAGTAATATTATTAAACTTTCTTACTCATTATTGCCTCAAGGTTACCTCATTGTTAGCAACTTTTAACCTATTGTTCTCACAGCTCCTACATTATTAAATTACGTAATACATTCAGATAACATTATTACATGTATACAATAATATAAACATATACAATAACTGTAATATACACTTTTTATATATTGTTACATACACATATTGCTTTAAGGCGGGCTGTTATTATTTTTTTATTACAATGAGACTGAAATCATTTAAGTGTTAAAAATACTGGCTCAAAGATGATAATATTAATTCTACCTTGTCGCGGTGACTAAATGTATTTTCAATAATTCCGTAAGGGCAGACCAGCCCAGAGTAATTGCTATTGGAACATGAGAACACATGGTTAAAATTTTCTGCGACAGAGGTCGGATCCAGATACTAAAACTGTTCGATAAGCGTATGTAATTTCGAGATATCTTTTCGAAGTGAAATAATAAATTTCTATAAATACAATAATTACGACTGTAAGTAAATTCACACTAGATTCCACTTCTGTTTCCTGTTAGTCAGAAAAATTTCGATAAATTAGCATTAAGTTGGCTATAGAACATCCTAGCATGTCTTTTTTCCCAACAATTACCCAAAATTTTAATTTTAAATGTCAGTAAGTCATAGAACTATGGTTGTGCCTACTCTATTATAGTTCCAAATCGTAGACAATAAGAGAGAGAGAGAGAGAGAGAGAGAGAGATCGCGTATACAGTCTACGGAAAAGAAATTTATGAGATAAGCACTAAAGCTGATAAAATAATAACTGAAACAATAAAATCAAATTTTTATGTTTTCTCAGTTAACGACAAGATTGATAAACATAAAATAAACTGAAAAGATCACGTCGGCAGAATCATCACAAAGCGACTCATATATTAAACACAACGCAATAATACAGAATCTAATATATAATACACATTGCTGGCTTTTATGTTTTGTTTGTGTATGTGTGCGCATGAGAGACAGAGAGGAATGAGGAATTGCTCCTTCACAGTGGCTGCGTGTAAGCGAATTTGGAAGGTTGAATCAGATCAGAATCACAAGAGAGGGATTCAATGCGCTGTTTACAGGCTCCCGCAACAGTAAGTCAGCGATAGAGAGCGGTGTAACTGACTGCTGTAGCACTGACTTCCTTAAAATCTTACTTAACTTTTCCAAACCTTGACCTGTAAACGACTACATTTTTTTTCGCAGTTATAAATGTCGCCTTTAAGGTGCGACTCTTCGGAACCATTTATATCCTTTGGATGTCACTTGTTTTGAATCACACGAGAGAATTCAATGTAAATTTGGGAGTCTGTCACGTTAGTTCAGTGATAGGGCCTTGACTTAAAAAGCCGTAATTAGAATTCCAGCAATGGCAACGAATTTTTCAATTCTGATTTAACTGCTCAACTATTAAGGATTTTTTTTCATATGGCCGTGCTAACTGGCAAAGTTAGGAGACAATGACTATGAAAACTGGAGTTATTAACACGACTCAAACCTCTTATCTTCATGTTACGTCGCCGATGCTAATTAGCAAACTAACCCGGACCATCATCTGAACTTGATATCTAAGGTACTCTGGGAGAGATCTGTGTCTTACAAGATAATCCAAATGCGCATTGTCTGACCAACTGTTTAGAGCCAGATTTATTTGTATATTTATTTTGAAATAATAGTTTTCACATGTTTAGGGCCAAAGGTTTAGAAATAAAATCAGATTATAAAACACTGCGAGCAGCGACCAGGATTCCAATCAAGAAATGTTTGACTTTCTGCACCGACGCTGTTGTCAGCTAGGCTAACATGAGCACCTTCGTTAAGGCTTTAAATTGTATTGGATATATCTGTACACAACATCTACAAGGGAAGTATCAGATCCCTCATCGTACACCACTACAGTGGTTTCCATTGTATGCCAATTGTGTAGCCTAAAACTGGTGGTGTAATAGTTATGGATTTGAATGCAAGGTCAAAACCAACATCTGTGCATATTTCCCTAAGCAGTTTTATTCATTTAGTAATAGAGAACATAAAATCTTCTGAAACCAATTTTCAACACATTCGGAAGAAAAGTGGAAAATACCTTTCAGGTATTGAAAGTACCTTTCAGTTTCGAAATGTTTAAAATTTTGTACTATAACCAGTGGAAAGCAAGAGATTCTTTAAATGCATTGGGCAGTATCCGTGATAATACAAAAGCGAATTTTTAGATTTTCAGTGGTTTAGGTTTGAAATAAATGTATATACATAATAAAAACTCTGAAAGAATGAGCGCATCCTAACTCGGTTATCTTCGTGAGTAAAATGTCGACAACTCAACTCAGTCCCGTAGCATATACAGTCAACCCTACTCAGTCCCGTAGCATATACTGTCCGCAAACCCAACTCAGTCCCGTAGCACATGCTATCAACAACCCAACTCAGTCCCGTAGCACATGCTGTCAACAACCCAACTCAGTCCCATAGCATATACCGTCAGCAACCCAACTCAGTCCCGTAGCACATGCTGTAAACAACCCAACTCAGTCCCGTAGCACATGCTGTCAACAACCCAACTCAGTCCCGTAGCACATGCTGTAAACAACCCAACTTAGTCCCATAGCATATACCGTCAGCAACCCAACTCAGTCCCGTAGCATATACTGTCAACAAACCAACTCAGTCCCGTAGCATATACTGTCAGCAACCCAACTCAGTCCCGTAGCATATGCTGTCAGCAACCCAACTCAGTCCCGTAGCATATACTGTCAGCAACCCAACTCAGTCCCGTAGCATGTGCAGTCAACCCAACTCAGTCCCTAGCATATACTGTCAACAACCCAACTCAGTCCCGTAGCATATACTGTCAGTACGCCAACTCAGTCCCGTAGCACATGCTGTCAACAACCCAACTCAGTCCCGTAGCATATACCATCAACAACCCAACTCAGTCCCGTAGCATATACTGTCAGCAACCCAACTCAGTCCCGTAGCATATACTGTCAGCAACCCAACTCAGTCCCGTAGCATGTACAGTCAACCCAGCTCAGTCCCTAGCATATACTGTCAATAACCCAACTCAGTCCCGTAGCATATACTGTCAGTAAGCCAACTCAGTCCCGTAGCACATGCTGTCAGCAACCCAACTCAGTCCCGTAGCATACACTGTCAGCAACCCAACTCAGCCCCGTAGCATGTACAGTCAACCCAACTCAGTCCCGTAACATATACTGTCAACAACCCAACTCAGTCCCGTAGCACATGCTGTCAACAACCCAACTCAGTCCCGTAGCACATGCTGTCAACAACTCAACTCAGTCCCATAGCATATACCGTCAGCAAGCCAACTCAGTCCCGTAGCATATACTGTCAACAACCCAACTCAGTCCCGTAGCATATACTGTCAGCAACCCAACTCAGTCCCTTAGCATATACCGTCAGCAAGCCAACTCAGTCCCGTAGCATATACAGTCAACCCAACTCAGTCCCGTAGCATATACTGTCAACAACCCAACTCAGTCCCGTAGCATATACTGTCAGCAACCCAACTCAGTCCCGTAGCACATGCTGTCAACAACCCAACTCAGTCCCGTAGCACATGCTGTCAACAACCCAACTCAGTCCCATAGCATATACGTCAACAACCTGAGTCCCGTAGCATACATCAGCAAGCCAACCCAGTTCCGTAGCATACACTGTCAACAAACCAATTCAGTCCAGTAGCATACACTACAAAACCGTAATAATACTCTGAGCATAGTGAAGTGTAAAGTGTGGCATCCCTGCTATGAAAAATTGATAGTGGCACTGAGCACAAGTAGTTGGTTGTGAACGCGACATTGCTGGTAGCTCTTCACAAAAGAACAAACGTTATTACAGATTATATATTTTGGCGTTTATAAATATCTTTCATTTAGTTAGAGTTATAATTTTTTTTAATAATACACCGATTTTCAACTATTTTATGTGTGGAGTTTAGTAAACTGTTACATGCATTTAGCAGAGAAAATTTGTATTTAACATCTGATTTGCTGTTAAAACCGTTTTTAGTGAAGCATGGATCTGCAATATAGTTTTTCAGTCACTATAGGTCTGCTGAAAGTCATGTATTTTAAAATGAACTAGATTGAGATTAATTTCCTACAGGACCGAGTTAGGTTGTTTATATTTTGGAAGACGGGAACGAGTTAGGATTCGAAAGAAGAAAATGGGACCGAGCTGATACCCCGATATCAATATTCAATGATAGACACGCAACGTACAAGACATAAGGGGAACCGGTTGATGTTGGAATATCTGGCTCGGTCGGTATACGGTTAGCGTCCATCCATCAGACTGCTCTCAGGTTAAACCAGTTGGTGATTGAATGCGTTTTTGAAATTGAAAGTTATTAAAATAGGCGGATAAAATGCTGATACTAATCTACATATATAGGCAAATTAATTAGCTTCCCATGATATACGTTTACAAATGAGAGCCACGTGTTATTGTTTTGAGACACAAATATAGCCTTGTAACCTTAATATCAATAATTAATACATCGCTACATTCCCTTTTCCTATAGGACCTCCGCATATCTCGTGCAAAGCAGTCACCGACTTTAATAATGTTGGATAAGGTAACTCTTTTGTAAATCTGTATCACCGCATGCTTCTGTTAATTCTTAATCTCCTTGCGTAGAATTTAAATAGCTGAAATTTAATTTTCAGAAAATTAAGCTTTTCTGAACCAGTGAAGACCATTTTACACGCTTACTAAGTTCAACAGCCATTTGTTGCGCTGCTGCTGCCGCCGCCAATTGGTAGCCTGCTGGTGGAAACGTGACATGAGGATTAATCAAGTTCAGATCTATCAATATAACATTTTAAATCAAGTATAGGAACTTGCTGATCAATTATGACACACTCTATAAATGTATTTGATTGTATGCTATACGGAATATTATATATAGCTCAGATGTGCTGATTCCGTCCTTAAAACCTGAAGTAGATATCACTGAGAATACTGATAAAGTTTATGAGCACTTATTTTATCTTTCATAGATTTCTAGGAAAATGTTTTGAAATGCAGAGACGTCCGGCAACAGCGTGATTTCCCTTGCAGGTGGGTTGAAAAATATTGATGGTCAAGTTCATACCCCCTGCAGAGTAGAACGGGTGTTCTGTCGCCGAATTCGCTGCGAATTTGTTGCTGCACTTGGGGATGATTTTGACTTAACTAGTGGTTTTTAATTCTCAAGGCAAGCCATGTTTGTATTTTAACAAAACGTCTAATGTTTAATGAAAGCAGCTGAAAATCAAACTATTCGTTTGATTTTGAATGAACTAATAAAATAAAATAAATATTTTAATGCAAACATTTACTTATCATGCATGGAATAAGAAAGTCAAGTGGGCACAGTAGTTTATAAACTACCAGACACAAATAATTTCAAGTGATTATCTAAGTATTCGCTGAAAACAAAAAAATGGAAAATTTTATTTTATAATTTAAGGAATTGCAATAAATTGAAGTAATCAGTTTTATTTGACCATTTAATAAATTAGAATAACTACTAAACTGCGCTTTTTTGTTTTCTCTGCTACGTACTAACAGCGGAGGAGGTATTTTATTCCACCCAAAAACTTTGTATCGAAATTTTCTCTGGAAATTTCTTTGAGGACCACCTGACCCCTGAATCCAAACCAGAATTTTTTTTAAAAAAAAGGTCCGCGCGTGTGTTTGTGTTCTGTTGTGTGTCTGTCTGTGAATAGCATAACTAAAAAAACACGGTTCCCATAAATACCAATCCTGTTATTTAAGTTCTGTATATTCCAAAGATGCAACACGAAGATCTTCAAGACAATCCCATATTCTAACTACCCTTTACATAGAAAATTGGTGTTTTTTCACGAAAACGGTACTAACTATTTTTATTAAAATGCCACATATTTAAGATATTTTTCACGACAAATAAAATGTATATGTTGGATTTTTGGAAATAGCCTCTGAAGTACTCTTCGTTCTGAATGAGTTCCTATAATTGGTAAACCGTAAGAGACATATAAAAGCTTACTACACAAAACAATGTAGATCTCATTAAAGTACAAAATGCATGCCAAGTAATTTTTTTTTTGAGTTAACGATTTCCGAGACATTCCTTGTTATTGATTTTAATTTTCAAATACTTATACTTTTCTCAATTGGGAAGTCGTTATTCTTTTTTTTTACCTGGTCTTGCAAATAGCATGAAATCTCAAAGCCATCACTTAGCGACACACGCTTTAAAACACTGACTACCACTTTGCCTACTTTATCGTGCAACGAAATGTGTAAATGTGAATTAAAAAGTTTATCTCGATAGACAAGAAGTAGCTGGAATAATAGGCTTTTGTAAGGCCAGTTTGTAGAAGAGTGAGTAAAGAAAGCCATGTGAATGTAACAGATCATAACTTTTTTATTCTAATTTAGTATAAATGTATATAGAAACAAGTAATACTGCGCGTACCACAGCTGAGTGGACGTGCGTGTGGTCAATTATGCAGGCTAGTAGTAGTTGGGTTTTAAGGCGCACAACTGCATTGGTTATTAGCACCCAAATTGTACAGGCTGTTGTTGCAACATTGTAGGTAACTCTTTTGTAAATTACGATTTGTACAAAATAAAAATGCTAACTTTTGGCGAAAGTGACGCTTACGGAAGAGAAGGAAGATAACAACGCATGTAGATTTATTGCTTTTCTATCACATACATGATCAATAACAATTGATCACTCCCTACCTGAGTTATAACGCGAGAAGAGAGCGAAAAAAATGCTTTTTCATAAGCTGACATAAAAGGTAGAACATTTAACATAGGCCACTCATACCAGGAATTTAAGATCACAACACTCAGTTGAATAAATTTTTTATAACACTCCACTGTTACCATTCTTGTTTCTTGCTATGGAAATTACATTTTAAGTAAGCGCTATTGTATCGAATAATGTAACATATTAATTACGGATTATTTGAATGACGGGAAATGGATTCTTCCAATAGGCTCAACTGTTTCCAACCCAAACAATCTAATCAGTTATGTTATACAACCAATGTTAGTTTCTCTACACAAGGAATTAATATTACAAATTTGACAATTAACAGTCATTACAATTACATCAAAGGAATAATAATAATAATAATAATAATAATAATAATAATAATAAGACATGTTTATTCATAAAATTGTGAAACATATTCTGCTTATTTTTGTCACAGCTTTCTATATATTATGGAATGTTGTGATTGCGTAAGTGATCATGTTTTATGAAGGTCAAACAACAACGAAGGCCAAACAACAACAGACTAGAGCTCACCATAGGCACGTCCGAATGTATACTGCTAGTTTCACACAAATTTCAGCTAGATAATTTATAATCTAATATTCAGGGTTGTCCAAAAATATTGTATGGCAACACATGTTAAAACTCAGCGAGAGAGCTCAGATGGTTTTTCTCCTGTTCGCCAAGGCGAATACCGGGGTGGTGTATACTACCATATTTCTCCTTTTCTCCATTTCCTCTCAATTCATCTCCATTTCACGTTTCAAGTGTGCTTTCAGGTCCCACGGCACGGCGGTGCCGTGCAGATGGCGCGGATGCATGCGCGCTGGAACCATTTTCCCCCGTGAATGCTAGAGTGAGCTGTCCGCCTTTTAGGATCGCTGCGTCGCCCTCCTGGGATTTCTCGCCACTGGTGCTTGATGTTCAAACTGGAACTGTTTGAGACTTCTGCACGCCTCTGTAGACGGACCTCCTCCACCGATCCCTGTCTCCCAGGAGATGTAGTCACAAAGGTCAAGTTGGTCACAGTGCGCAAGGAGGCCCCTTCCGATAAACACATCCCACATCCTGCACATGTTATAAGTGATTTTATTTTGCACGTACGAGTGCTACACTCCGCCTCAGCCTTGTTCGGAAAGCATTCCTAATCCATTTTTAATACTTGTATCATGAATAGGTGCAACCATGGCCGAGTGGTTAGCCCGCTCGTCTCTCAGCAAAGCGGCTCGGGTTCAATCCCAAGGAATTGTGGGATTCATGGTGGACAAAGCGGCCGCTGAGTGGGTTTTCTCCGGGTTCTCCGGTTTTTCCCGCCATTCATTCCACAAATTGCTCCATTGTTATCTTTCCTTTCATTTATCTCACCGCCATTTCATATCATCTCCTTCCTCGCTCTCAACCTTCCCGGGTACTCGATTGTAAGTCCTGGGTGATATAAGCCCTAATAAGGGGGAGAGTAAACAGAGAAAGAAGTATCATAAACGAATACTTTCTGTTGAAATAAACGTTCACATGCTAAAATTGCATTAATTATTCGTTTTTGTACCCAGAATCTCCTCCTAACAGGATGAGATCTGTAATCCTTTCACCCGGTATACGACTCCTCATTTGTATACATATATAAAGCAACAGGAAGCATTATTTGCTTCGCTGTTTGGAGCTTGATAATCTTGGTACTATTTGAGCTCTCGCCTCGGATGAGATCTCGAGAGAGAATTTATGTACTACTCCATTTACCCATTATATTTCATCATATATTCAGGATCTCTTCCTTGCTCAAATGCAATAAAAAACTGAACCACATTGCTGAAATTGTATTAATATTCAGATACTACTAATCCATTCTTACTTAACACTAAGAATCCAATTTCAATTAAGGATAATTTAGATAGAAATGCCAGATGCAAAATTATCAGGTTTCGGAAACATCGTCTAGCACATCTGCTTTCTTAAGTATCCGTTAACGGCGTAATCGCATGAATGCGTATTTTTAATGACGCAATTAAAATCTTTCGCTAGAAATGCACTAGACAATGAGCAAAGCATCATATTACAGTTTCTGCATGATGTGGAAGTGTCTAAGTCAATCGGTGTGCGTTAAATAAAAAATAAAAAGATAAATGAACATTAGATGTTATATTTTAGTCATGCCATTTTTTTGGAGTTATGTGCATACCGTATGATAATTCAGATTATTTTTTGGATATGCGTAAATTCAATGTTTTGTAGTCAATTAGGTCCATATTTCTGCATATACACACTATATGGCAGCTATGTAACTTTAATACTTTATTTTCTTACTTTCCCTACCACGTACTTAGCAGGTAGAGGAAGTATTGTTTTCCACACAAAACTTACCGAGCGGGATGGCTCAGCTGGCAACGTCTGTGGCTCGTATTTGGAAGGTCCCAGTTTCGATCCGGCGTTACGGCTTTAATTGCGGTGTTCTGCCCCGATTTCGAGAGCCCCTCCATGATATGTACCTTCCAACCAAATATTCGATGTCGAAATTTCATCTGAAATATATATTTTGACACATCCTGAATCTAAAAATAAGGGTTTTGAGAAAAGCGCGCGCGCGCGCTCTTGTGTGTATGTGTGCGCGCGCGGCTATGTAAATTGAATTGAGTTTTATTTATGGACGCTCTTTAACTGCTGTGGTTCTTAACCTCCCATTCTATACTGGGCGTGAAAGAACGGTAATTTTGCTCAGAGGCCTCTTTATCAGGCTTGAGGTTATTTTACGTGCCGTAAATCTACACACGGGACCACCGGCTTTACTTCCTTCCGAAGGAAGCCATGCTAAGGATTTTTACGCCGGAAAAAAATCCATTGCCGTCCGCCGGGTTTGAACCCGCGACCATGGGAGCTAGAGACTAGCATGGTAACCACTACACCACGCAGGACGACTGTGTGTGTATGTGTGTGTGTGTGTGTGTGTGTGTGTGTGTGTGTGTGTAAAGCATAACTCCAAAACGAAATGTCGGATAAATACCAAATTGCTAATTAGGGTCCGTATCTTGGAAAGATGCGAAAATACCTCCACCAAACTACTTTTTACATGGAAAATTCCTTACTTTCTCAAAACTGGCTCCAACGATTTTGTTAAAATTCCATATATTTAAGATATTTACATGACAAATAAAATGTTAATGTAACATCTTAAAATTCTGGGAGTAGCTTGTAAAGAAGAAGTGCTGTATTCTGTATAAAACTTTGCATAATTTTATCTATCTAGTAAACTGTAAGGGATAAACAAAAATTACTACACAATAGATGCGAGTCTCTTTAAGCCATACAATTTATTTAACAAACTTTATTGTGGCATCAACCATTGCGGAGATAACAGTCATTAATAGTTTGTATTTTTCAATAATTCGTCAATTTTTAAACTGCTGTCTTACTGTTTCTCGCAATGTCATGGAAGGAGTACGAGATTGTTAGGTCAGTATGGCGACCCATTTTTGAACATTTGACTGTCGCTTCGATTTCTGATATCCTCCTTCTACCGACAACGAAATGTGTAATTAAATATTTCTGCAAACGTTTATCTCCATTAATATGAACAGGATAAAAAATATGCTTTTGTAAGAATAGTTTATGGAAGCTATATAGAAAGAAACGATAATGGATAAAGAAAACCACATTAGTATAACAGTTTTTTCTCTCATTATGAACCACTACTAACGTATAAAGTGGCATTGGCGGTGACTTTGACTTTGGAAAAATGGCAAAGGTGTTCGCTCATTTAGAACTTGTCGTTGGGTTTTACCTATGTTTTGTTTCAGTTTAAGCATTGAATTCCACCCCCACACACACACATTTACACTTCCAGGCTAGGATACATAATAATGCCAGCTGTAGAAAAATTCCCATCCTCCAGCCAGCAGTCTAAGACAGAACCTCTGGATTGGAAGTTAGCATTCTAAATACCAGACTACGGGACAGCCGAGCTGAATCTTCTCCTTAGCTTCACCCATTTCAAAATCATCTGATTATTGCCTGTTGTGATCTATGTTACTGAAGAATATTACAGATTCCGCAACGCCACCTACAATGACAACACGTAAACGCTTTCAATATTCATACTAAACATAGAGAGAACAGCGCTCTATGTACGACTTTGAAGTTATGTACAAGTAATACTGACGTCTGTACCTAATGAATAATAAGTATTCGCCTAGTTAGAATTCTAGGCTAAGTATGCCACTATTATTTTCTATACTGCTTACCTGTACAAGGCAGAGGACGTATTGCATTACACCTAAATATTATGGAGATTTTCCCAAGAACAAAAGACAATCCAGGAGCGTCTGTCTCTCTTTATGTCTTCTGTCTTTCTGGCTGTCCGTGGACAGCATACATTAAACAATTTTATGTGTTACATTCCCATACCCATTCTTCAACAAACTATTCTTAAAAATCCTATTCTTCTACTACTTCAGGTTAGTCGAGATGAATATATGTAGAATCAACTGTAATGTGAACTGTACTAAAAGCAAAGAATGTCAAGAATACCTAAAGTCATATTATAATAAAACACGAGATACTAATTTCTTCTTAGCACTTTACCTTAGCTTTCCTTCATTGTAAACCTGTAAGTTCATATTACGATTCCATACCTTCTGGGCAGACAAGGTAAATATCAGGGTTCAGCATCGCTTAATTGAGGCTTTTCAACCATGGTATAATAACGCTAGAAAAGCAAATAAAATTACATTACAAAACGTACCAGAACATAATAAAGATGTTACAAAGTGGAAAAGGAAGATGAAATTGGATCTTTATTATTTTTTTCTTTCCTTAGTTACCATCATTTACTATTGTATAATACTCAGAGAAACAGTTTTATAAAAAAATACAGATCAAATACTAAATGTAAAATACTTAAGGACCGGCCGCGTAGCTCTACTGTACGAGGGGTCCCGGGTTCGATTCCCGGCTGGAGGTGGGAATGTTTCTCTAGGCAAGATTATTTCCTATCCTCCCCAGATCTGGAAGTATAATGAGTGTGAATGTGTGTGTGTGTGTGATCTAATGTATAAAATCTAAAAGATGGGATAACAGCACTGCCGAAAGGCAATATGTTCCAAGGGTAAAAGGCCGCCGATATGGCCACTGCAGTTGAAGTCAGGGTATAAATGGAACAAAAAAAATACCGAAAAACTGGTATTCCAAGTTCCTTAACAATGCGGCCAAAATTGAAAGCAAAGGTTTTTAAACAAAAAAAAAGCTATGAGAGAAAGAAGCAAAAAATGAAAAAAGGCCAAGCATGGTGCATTCAAAACTGTGAAGGATAAACATTGCAAATTGCGAATTTTTAATGGACTATCTTCTTTAAATGAGCATTGTTATTTGTGCAACCCGTCATATTTTTTGTCACTAGGCTTATAATCCTCTTCCGTTGACAGGTATGTAGTAATCCAATAGGCAGGAATGAACATGTTTATACTTTAGGATGGAAGGGAATGTATTACACTAATTTAAAGCAGTTATAGATTATATTAATTTGAGCATATTTTTCTAAAACATTTTTTCCTATGGCCAATATTAACTGAGATGATGTGTTTTTTTCGAAAACTGAGAAAGCAGAAGTTGATAACGCTGCAAACTAGCCAATTCAATAATTGGGCTGATGTTCTTTCGCCTGTCTTTTGTTGTCAGTAGGCCAAGAGAGGAGAGATAGGAAACCAGCGTTACTTCACTTGCATCGCTGGTAACATAAACAAAGGGATCGCTAGGGACCGGTTGCTATCTTTTCATAATTGCAGGACACAGTTTATCAAATTTCGATAGCAGGTCATTCAAATTACACTTAACTCTGTTGGAACAAGCACTGTTTAACAGCACAATAAGAGTGGCGTTAACAATTCCAATTATTTCTCATTATAGCAAACGTAAATCAATTAGACACACATCTTGTAGCGTGCATAGGACGCTAATTGCACAATGGTAGTATATCATATAACACAGACAATAAACGAACATAAAGTTCACCATAGTTTCACAGATACTGCTCGAAGACCCGTCATTTGCACATCTGCAGCCTTCACACCTCTTTAACCAATTGCTGCTCACTCTAGCAAGCACACCTTCGGTGTTCCGCATTTCCGCTGTTGCTAGAGGAAAGCAGAGTTTCAACATGTGCAATATCAGTTTTATAAACTATGTTTTTCATATCATCCTAGAAGAAAATGTCAACAGCGGGTGCCTGCACCTGCATTTTGTCCAGTTTCTCCATAAATTAGTAAGAATATCAAGTGTAAATTCTGACATTTCGCGTGTGCTAACCACTGTATCTTCAAATGCAACTAAGTCATAGAGCTGCCTTTGCCGAGCGAGATGGCACCACGGTACATATGCGACTCGCATTCGGGAAGTCCTCGGTTTGATACCCGGTAACCTCCCACCCTGAATATCCATTAGTTTTTTGGGGGGATTCCCCGGGATCGACAGGTGCCGGGGTGGTTTCTTCTCTACCACGATTTCTTTTCCATCCCTCCCTTACATACCGTTTCTTTCTCGTCTTTACCGAGCGGAATGGCTCAGTCGGTAACATCTGTGGCCGCATTCGGGAGGTCGTGGTCGCTTTGCGTAGCCAATCTTCCCGACCCATGGGTTTTTTCAGGGGTTTTCTCGGGTCGCTAGAGGAATGCTGGGAAAGTTCATTACATCTCCCGAACCTCCTGTCTCTCCATTTCACCTCCATTCTCATTTCACTTCACCTTTCATCTTCCTGTCTGTTTCAGTGTTCAAAGTGTAGTCTCAGCGTTGCATGGCAGGGGAAAAAGGATGTTCTATGTAACCCTTGGTCCCCGGAAGCAGAGCGGTCTCCGAGTCCCGGGCCCCCTGGTGGGATGTGCAAGCCTGCAGGGGGAAGGGAAGCTGGTTGCAAGAGATGCCAACCGGAGAGGTAGGAACCCTGCCACTGCCCGTCGTGCCTCCTTGTCCTGCCGTCCTCTGTCTCCTCTCACCTCACCCCTCCCTCCTGGGGCACCTGTCAGAGGTTTTGTAGGTCGAGGGGCCAAGTCCCCCTCCGTACCTTGTCCTACTCCTCCTACTCCTCATCTTTCAGGTGCTTCTAGGTTTCGTGGCATATGGCGGTGCATGCTCAATGGAAAGAGTATTCAGGTGCACGCCAGGGGGCTGCTTGATTGTTGGATCGTTCATCGTCCTCTCTCGGCGACTCCAGTAGTGGGATGGGTTTGCGAGCTTGGAAATGTTAGGCACTTCCGCGCGACACTGCGGCCTGTCTGCCTAATACTTGCAACTTCCTGTGGACCTTCACCTCATCCCTTCCTCCTGGGGGCTGGTAGCCACAACATATCTGTGTAGATCGCAGCGTGCGAGGTGTGCCCTTTCGTTGAATCACTTGCATCTACAGGCGCTTCTCGAGATTGAAGAGACAACTGATGGAGAATGCGTACCCAAATAGTATTGGGGCAGAAGTACCAATACACGGCATTTGTTTGGATTTGGAAGCAATTACTAACCAAAATGTGTGCTCACTCATATCATACTTAGGCTGCCTGATCTGGCACAGTCAACTGACAGCGTTGCTCGTGTTTCTGTATCATTGGTAGTGACAACAACCGAAATTGCAGTTCATTTTTAGGAATTTGCACATTCGACGAGGAAATCTAACATCACATAATTCGTAAATAGTCCACCTTATGTACCTTAGCAATTAAGAAACGTTATTCCCACACATTCTAATGACATTAGCAATCGAAAACGTAAAAACACAGTTTGTTTTCGTAAACAACTGATAACACAACAAAATGTTATAATGTTTTGGTAGTTATATTTCCAGAATCACATTGTAGAAGGAATGTAACCATTTTCCCTTTCATTGTGTTTACTGTATTCCACCGAGCGAGATATATCCACGGTTACGTGTGAGGTTCGGATTCGGGAGGTCCACTCTGACCATGATTTTTTCATGGTTTCTCCGGGATAGTAGGTGAACCCTGAGGTGGTTTCTCTTCTAGCATGACTTTTCTCTCCCTCATTTCCTGTACCCATAACTTTCTTCAACATCATCTGATTCAGGGTTGAAGGACCAGGGACGATCTTCGGCCTGTTGCGGCTGGTCGGTACAGGTTTGCTTTATGAGGACCCCCGGGGTTTAGAGGCTTGTGGGTGCTTGAGCAGCGTCGGATGTGTTCGATGTGAAACCCCCATGTGAGACCCAGCCCAAGCTTGTGGACGCCGTCTCTCGAATTGGTCGCCCTTCGGGTCCATCCCCTCACCCCTCCCTCTCAGGAGTCACGCTCGAAGTACAAAGGGCCACATGATCTATTTAAGGTGCTCTGCCCCGGTTTCGGGAATACTCCGTAAGATGTGTTTTACTTTTTTCTGTATTGCAGTTGGTCCCCAAGATTACAAGTCTAATAATAGCTATGAAACAACTCAAAGAGCAACTATTCAAATATATATTTTACAACCTGGAACTAAAGAATAACACATGCATTAAAAACAATAAAAATAAGAAATAAACTCATTCTTTAGAAGATATTTAATCACCCCCAGCTAGATCAACGCACGAATTCTGATGTTAAACTAAAGGCCTAAAATCTTGCTATGAACATATAACAGCATCAGTTGAAACAAGTTCAAGTATAAATTCTCCTGCTGCAGCAATGGAGACACTCCATTGTATTTAGTAGTAATGAAGGAGTCAAGAAATGCACTCTATAGACTGCAACAGCTAAGTAACTGAGAATTCCTTAAATAGATTCAGGTTTGCTAATAATTAGGAAATACATAGGAGTTACATCTTTAGAAATACCGTTCAAACTATATAATTCCAATCAAACAGATATAAAGAACTTTGGGCCATTATTTATCCTGAATATTGGACGAATAAAACCCTGAAACCCCTGAGGAAACTTTGATGTGATTTACAGACGTCTCAAAGGATGGCTTAGGAACAGGATCAGGAGTATATGGAATAAGACCAAGGTGCAAAACTGTTTTCCCCTTGGGTGAATATGCTGCTGTTTTTTAAACACAAATTTATCCTATTATTTAATGCATACACGAAAACATAAGGAGACTATACTGGTAAACAGATCCTTATCTTCTCAGATAGCCAGACTGCACTTAAGGCTCTAAGTAGCATAAGGTAACGTCAAGACTGGTTTTAAGCTGCCTAAGCATGCTCACAACTTAGTAGAACAGAATGAAGTTCAATTCATCTGGGTGCAGTGTCATAGTGGCATAAAGGAAAATGAAAGAGCTGATAAACTTGCAAGACAAGGAGCAACTTCACAATTTATTGGGCCAGAGCCGGCTCTAGGAACATCTCGATGCTTAGTAAGAGAGGCTATTAAGAACTTGTCCAAAGTAGAAGTTTACAAAACCTGGCTTAAAACTCCAGGAAACAAACATGGCAAACTATTTATTAGAAAACCATGTAAGAAAGCAACTGAAAGCTTCCTTTAAATGTAACAGACATCATCTGAGAACAATTAATGCAGTTCTCACAGGACATGCTCCTGTGAAAATCATCTTAAAACGATAGTGTTTCAGAATGTGCAAGAAGGAATCTGAAACAATCCAGCACGTTTTGAAATCTTATAATAAATCACGAATATCTATAGTTAACTCTAAGAAATATGATTTTATGCTCACTGTATTGCTATATTCTTTCAAATTATTGTTTTCTGAAGTACTAATATCTCCTTAAAACGACGAGCGAAATGAACTGTGTTAATTAACACATAAAACAATATCAGTAAACTAACTGTTGGCGTATCATCTGCTCTCTACGAATACATAATTACAAGCAATGTTGACAAGAAGCATGTACCTATTAAAACCACAATAAATCATTAGCATTTGAAACATAAACCTTTGTGTAACACATAACTTCCAATCTGTGTGTTTATTTTATTGAAGACATAATGCGGCAATTTACACTAAAATATGTCTACCCCTTGCCACGCTCAAACCACGGGATAACTTGACATATTGGGTTGATGTATGTGAATTAACAGGGCTTGGAGGATGTGCAATCACGGATAGATTGTGTTCTAAAGTGAATAATTTGCTAATAAAGCCTTAATGGTGATAATGTTTCATACTTTATAGCCTCGCTGTAAGCGCAGATTTCCACACGTAGTAAATAAACCAAGCATATATTGCAAAACAAGAAAGTGCATGTAACAATTATATCCTGTAGAGGAACCCACAAAAGCTTTGAGTTTCTAATTGGTCTGTATGTACATATACAGGGTGGACCATTTAAGTTAAGACTGTACAATATCTCCAAAACCAAACGTTTATAGAAAGAAGAAACCTTTTATAGAAGGAAATGTCTTTAATGAAAGTTGTTGATATAATGGGAGAAAGTAAATCTCATTAGTTGTATTCTTTTTTTGAGGACTTTATGATGGTCATTTTATGGTCAATTTAATTTTTCCAAATGGGAACCTACAATTAGGATCAATTTAAATTTAATTTCCCCCATAATATCAAGCAACTTTTATTAAAGACATTTCTTTCTACAGCGGTTAGTTTTGGAGATATTGTACAGTCTCAACTTAAATGGTCCACCCTGTATATCTATATATAATAAAATTTTAACCGAAATTTTTCTTTGAATTTTTGCTTCATTTTTGGTGAATAACTGATAGCAAGGACGGTGCTGTGGCCGAATGGTTAGACCGCTCACCTCTCACCAAGGCGATTCGGGTTCAATCTCAGGGACCAGCATGTGGTGAAAAAAGCGGGTTTTCACCGGGTTCTCCGATTTCCCCCGCCATGTTCATTCCACCGGTGCTCTATCATTATATTTCCTATCATTCATCTATATCTATCATGCACTTCCTCGCTCTCATTTCAGGCGTGTGGCTGATCGCCTAGCATGGTCTCTCACTCTCCGATCCGTAGGCCCTAGGCGTTGTCCTCGGTTAAGGCGTGTACGTAAGCAGGAAAGACTCTGGCCCAGTTGGGCTGTTTCCGCCTTGCAGTTATTTAACTGGTAGTAAACTTAGATGACGGGCTACCCTGAAATAAATAATCGCCTTTGAAAATATTTGTTTTGATGGTACGTATGTGCATGTATATTACCTTTCACGCAAGTCTGGCCAAATCGATTGTTGTGAAACTTGGTATATAATAATATTTTAAGCCCCACTTAGAAAAATGGCTAAATGAAGTAGTCCATTGGAGTAAAGTGAACAAGTTTTGGACATTAATTTGTACCATTCATACCTTCGAGTACAAATGAGCTCGTATAGTTGCTTGTATTGGAGTTCGAGCGTTGTCCCGCTCTCAGTCTATTATGTATGGTACACCGAATGAGTATCATTTCCTGTTCGAACGCCCGATGTGACCAGAGGCAAGGAAAAGGTTTGCTACACTTGCATTGTTGCTGTAGCATAAGTTCGCACAATATTCCGATATGGAATCGAGTGATACAAGTGAAAAAATGTTATTAAAATTAAATGAAGGATTTTATCAGTTTAAAACAGGAAAATGGGATGTATGGAAGCGCTTAAAACTCAGTTTTTGAGTTCAAAGAGTAATAATTATTTAGTTTATTGTATTATATCTAAAAGAGCGGGAAGTATCAGACAGTAATGTCTGTGACCTGATTCGGGAAGTCCTGGATTCAAATCCCCGGAGCCGACCTCTCTGACCGAAGGCTTTTTCGCGGTTTTCCTTGGTCGCTAGACGAGGCGGATAATCATCCCTTTCATCACTACATTTAATTTCCTTCTTCTTTAGCGCCAAACCAGGCATTGGGTTGATCACCCATCCTGGTTCTGCTTGATCCAAAGTTTACTTGCTCCTCGACAGATTACTGACCCAAGGCATGGCTTTCAAGTGTCAGTCCTACAAACAGGAAGGTAATCCGCTGAAAAAGGAGTATTTTATATAACATTTAATGTTTATTTCAGAATCAAATGTTGGCGAGATGCGTGAACATTGCAAAGCTGAAGAGAAAGTCAAAGACCAGAAAGTTATAGATGTAATTCATAAACGGTTCCAATGCATGTTAAATGTTTTTTCTTTTTAAATCCCAATCCTGTATATTACCAGTGTGAGCCACCCCATTGCTTTATAGAGTACATACATCAAACCGATAAAAGAAGGGTCGTTCAAATGGCATCAACCTAAAGCCGATGTCTCAGTAAAACATGCTTTTAGGTAGCTGCATAGAAATACGGTACTTGGATTTGTTAACCAGTGAGAAGTAGTACAACACAGACTGCAACATGTAAAAGAACTTTATTTTAATTGCTTATAATGTGAATTGTTTAAGCTAACATCACTGCGTGCGTGCGCGCGCGCGCGATTGTATTTGTGTGAAGGGCAATCTTGAAAACCATCCAACCGAGTTAAATTATTTTTGCACCATTTAAAAGCCTTATTCCTCCGGATAGACGTAAGTTATAAACAGGCAGAGTGGTTTTAGTAAGTAAACAAAGCAATCATGTTACCGCACGGAGTATATGTGATGTCAGGACTCTCCTCCTCAACGCAACAGACGGTTTTGTTGTGACTGTTCCATTTATTCGATGCATATACAGACCAGTAGAGAACTGCGCCAATATGCCTAAAGTAAAGAAGGGTTCATACTTCAAAAACGTCATTATAATAAGCGTCGTTTGTAGTGGAGTTTGGCATGGAACACTTCAGCACAATGACAAAACCATCAGATGTAACATTAGAGCTCAAAGGACGTTTAAACATGATATTAAACCATTTGTAATTCAATGAAACACAAGGCACATGTGATATTATTAGAAAGGAATAATGCCAAAGGTGGTTTTTCAACTATGGATCAGAATTTTTCGAGGATCTGTGTCATGCACTAATAAAGCGAATATTGCTTCAAAAACGTGTGTAGCTTTCGATGTAAAAGAAAAGACAAATGTAACTCAGGTTTCTATATATTAATGCCTTAATTAAATCATGAGAAAGCTTTATTGCATCCTACCAATAGCTGAAAATACATTTTCCCCCCTTCTAATGCTCGTTAATTCTGGTCTACGTGCTATCGAAGTGCGGTGTGCTGCCTTACAACCGTACATTATATTTGTTTACAGAGAACACAACAAGGTCACGAGCGATTGCACTTCTTTCGTCACCAACCCTCGGTGGATTACTAACTTGATGGTTTACTTACAAAAGCCCCTCTGCCTGGTTCTAAGACATTTCCAAGACCTTAAAGTTGAGGTTTTAAGCTTTTTTCACCCAATTTCATTCCACTTCTATAAAATATTATATATATATAAAGCACTAAGGGTGTCTCAAACTTTGTGCTCATAGCATTTTAACTAGTGTTTTAATTATTCAACCCATCGTATTCAAATAACTGTACATAAATATTTTAACAAAAAAACTGAGTTATGTAACATCTTTCTTTAATGCTATTCGCTGACAAAATTTGTTTATAATAAATGTAATTTACTTATTTTTTAAGAAAATGTTACAGAAACTCCCCCACTTAGATTTCTTAAATGAATCTTAAACATAAACGTTCCCATGGGAACTGTTGTGGAAAACAAGAATAAAATACATATTCCCAAACCTTAACTTTACGCATATAATCCTAGGTTCCATTACCCTGAGTCTGTCTGCTTTACTTATAAAAGGTTTCTACCGGCGACGGGTTGACACCTTAAAGAAAGATCTGTTACTGCTTTGCTAAAAAGTCGTTTCCCAAAGAACGTACAGGTATATTTATGCCTGCCTCCTATCTATACCCGCTTCTAAAATAATATTAAATCTATATAAGAATACGTATGATTATTTATTACAATTATAGGTACGTAATTTACAGTTTTGGGAGAAATCATCTCCATTTTAAATTAAATAATATATTAAATACACAAACATGAATAATGTGTCCGGGTTAATCTCAGAAACTACTCAACCCAATGCCACACGATTGATAAAACAGTGTATTATTCTAGGCAGTTACAGAATGCGTGTCCAGTTTAAAGTTTAAAAATTAGGGGCTTACAAAGGTCTACATTCTTCACATCGCCACCTTTTTATTATTCCTTTGAATAACTGGCGTCAGGCGATTCCTTTCTTCCTTTTGAACTTGTTGGAGCTTTTAGGTTATGAAATAACCAAAGGATAAAGGGAAATCAAAATTTTTACATATTATTGTATTAATCAAACTTATTCTTCGACGATCTGAATAATTCTTTAACCAGTGAAAAATGCATAGACATTCCACGAGGTTTCCCAAATATAGAAGGTCGGAGAGGAGAGTTAAGGAGATTAGGGATACAATATCTACTAATTGTCTTCCAATTTCGATCTGCTATAGAAATGTAATTAGGATTTGCAGCATTACAGCTCTGAGAAGCAAACTTTAAGTACTGAATACAAAAACAGTCTTCTATATCACCGTGCATGGATTATAATGTATAACACAGGTTATAATGCATAATACAGCGGGTAAAGCAGCTAGGCTTTTCTAAAGGGAAATAAAAGGGAAGCTTTTATTTTAACACTTCATTATTTAAATATTTTATTTTGTTGCTATACAGGAAGGAAAGGCTGTTGAAATCCATAGCTTCAGAGATCATACACTGAATCAGATTTACAGAAACGTTAATTACTCTAAGCAGTTAAACTCGCCGAAAATTTTATTTTGTATCAAAATTCTATCTTTTCTACCAACAAGAGAAGTATCAGAGCCTTCATGTCAGTCTGGATGGCCCAGTTGGTTAAACGCTGGCCCTTTGATCTCAAGGTCTCGGGTTCAAATCCAACCCAAACCGATAGTTTTTAAGTGTACTAAAGCGACAGCCCCATGTCAGTAGATATACTAGCAAGTAAAAGGACCCCTGCGTAACAATATTCCGGCACAACAACGTCGTTAACAAACAAAGTCAGATATTTATTTAGAACCCTCATGCCAAAACCCACCCTGAAATTCCTGTGAAAGCAGCGATGGAGTATAAGGAATCCGTATCCGAAACTTCAACTGTCAGTTTTAACTTGAAAGCCTCAAGAACGCCGAAACTTCCATGTAAAGCAAGGTGAGGTACGGACGGAGCATCTCTCGCAACTGGGGCAAAGCACCGCAAGTAGTCCGCAAAGGTTCTTTTTGCTTGTACCGTCTCCTCGGGAGGGAGAGGTGAGAAGAGAGACCCGAATGGCAACCAGATACTGATGACGACGGGCGCAAGCACGGACGGGATCCCAATCTTCATGTACACTACATAGAAATAATAACTACAATTAACTAACTCGGTTGGACAATCCTTATTACTTACAGGATTGTAGGGCGGGATGTTGCGATGGAAACTGGGATCGCCTGTTTCTATATCGGGAGGGAATTAGGAAGAGTGTGTTTAATCTAGTTATTCAAACACCGCGGGCTACATTGAATCAGGGACGTCCATTTGGGCCTCATACTGAGTTGCCACTGAAGAGTTCCAGCTTCGATTTTGGCACCTTGCAAGCATCAAAGCGCGCTCCGGAGTGCGGACACTTTCTGAAATATTGAACAGATTTCTTGTGGAGCCAATGAATTTTGTATAGTTTTCAACTGAACTTGCCGCACCCGCAATTTTCTTGATGCCTCTAGCAACTCATCTCGCTTGTACCGCACAACCTCGACCTCTTTCGCGCAGGTCGGTTGAAAGTAGGTCAGAACTGATAGTATCTGTTATACTCCGAAATGATGATTGCTACGTAAGGAAATTAATTATGTTCACCTATACAAACAGGGACCAGCCAGAAACGTAAAATCGTTAACTGAAAACTTGGATGCAAAGCTATAAACCCTAAACTTGTTAGCTAACCTTTTGATATCATTAGAACTTATCACTGTTGCCTAACGGAAAGATGAAAAATGCAATTCCTTACACCAAGAGGAGTGTAATGTCCAACCCACTCCATCGAAGTAGAATAATACATTATGTAGCTCATAAATAACATCTGGAGAAGCTAAGCAAACAGATAGGATAATAGCGATCTCTCACGGTGTTTTTATGAACATTAGCAAGTTAAACATCATGAACAAAAGCTCTTACCTTCACCTGAAGTTCAGTGGCAGGTATTTTTAATTCTAGAATTTTGCCCATGGTATTATCCAGCAGAATTCTCAAGCCAGTGAGTAATGAAAGCTAAGGCATATTTTACAAAACATATGCTCATCTTTCATAGCAACTGTACGTGCTCAGAGGAGAATGTGAAGTGCAGTTTTACAAAAATATTACCAAAAGCTTCATTTAGGTGCAAGATGTTCATTAACATCACACCTGAATATTACCTTGCTTTGTACTGTCTGTCATGTTTCGCGAGAGTGTTTCAGCCCAGAAAGGAAAATAAGGTATTTTACTCCACAGCCACCGCAAAGGCGTGAAGCACGTTTGAGCACGTGCAACAGTGGCGTAGTGTTGTAAAATATCACATTGGAATTGAAACAGTTGTTACAATATTTTTGTTCCTTTCAATAAGTTCCTTTAGTAATTCTGTAAACCCGTTCACATGTGCATTTATATTTGTTGGCTTGCTATTACATTTATGTTATAATTATGTTTTGCTTTATAACCTGTAGTTTTGTATCAGTTCTTCTGCTACTTATTAAGGTTAACTACAGGAAATTCTGAGCCTTATTTTTGTGGCCCCATTAACACACCTCTTACATGCGTTTTATTCTTGTTTTAAATGTAGTTTTCTATTCTTTTCTTTACTACAGTACATTATCTAAGATAACATGTTTAATTAAGGTCTTGTTATTTTATTGCTTATTCTGATCTTAACTCCACAATAGTTTGCATAAGTTAATACTTTTATTCAGTCGCTTACACTCAATTTTCATTGTATTAAACCCACTTCTAGCTACCAAACTTTACAAAACGTAATCTCTGTTTCCTTTCTAGCGCTTTTATTAAAGGTTTTAATTGTTGTTTCACTGATTCATAGTTCTGCTGAGTCTTGATAAAGTCTTCATAACATGCATTACTCTGTATCCTAAATAATGCAAACGTTACTTATTTTCGTAAATTCGAATTCATTGTCAATCTTACAGCGGATATTTATGCCATAATACCCTGACCTTAGACTTATTTCTGCTTAACGCTAAATTATTATGCGCCTAGGATCATAAGCATATATCTATACCTAAGTATTAAACGATATCCATTAATAAAAATTATTAAAACGTATTATCATTTATGTGTACGTAATTCAAATCGCAATAAAACTGTATAAAAGTATCATTAGTATTGGGTATTTATTTTCATTCTAAGTATTTTTTTTAAACTTGGAAGATTGTTTATCCCTTCCTCAAACTGAAAAAAGCGTAGATAGTTCTTTACTTGTCTAATCATATTAATTCGAGAGGGTATGGCTAAATAATGCATTGCTTGCTGAAGATTCTTCTATTTCCTGAGAAAGGATGTCACCTATATAACAAAATTGAATCTCATCTATACACTGAGTAATTTGTAACGGAACATATACCCAATAGATTAGAATATTGAAAATAACAGGAACAGTTAATAATGTAAAATAATATGAGAAATAGCTTTACTGTATAATAACTTGTACCTCAGAATGTAATTAATGTGAAAGCAAGCATATAAGGAACAGTGTAATTAGCTAGTGTAAAGTGCACAGGCACATACACGCAAATGTACACAGGGTTTAGGCAAAGTCACAGAATATAGAGAGAGGGAGAGTCGAATTAGAGTGAGACAGAAATAGTGGTCCAATTCCTGGAAGACAGGGAAGTTGGAAAACTCAAACAGAAACAAGAGTTGTAAAGTGAGATGGAGCTAGTGGGCTTTACAAGAGAAATCAAAGAGAAGCGTGACTGCTAAAATTGGAACATTTTATTTTCATATTACGCTAAGTTGATAACCAATACGAATAGTTGTTACAGATAAAGGCGCGAAATTGGTGTAATATTAATGAAGGTATAAAAAGAGGAAGAGGCCCCAAGTTACACACTCTGATTTTACTCTCACGGTGAAGCGCATGTGATGCGGGTGGAAGTTTTTGTGCGTGTATATGGTTGGGAAAATATCGTGTAACGCAGATAGATAGGTGCTCGTAAAGAATTCATAGTAGCGGAAACATTGCATGTAGCTTTTGTATCATTTTGTGTTAAGCAAGGGAAAGTTGCTAGCCGCCTCAATGGGCATTATATTGTAAATAACTTAAACTGTTTAAGGGAAAGTCAGTTTGCTATTTGCCTTCGCCTACTTAAAATCCTGAGAAATATCAAGCTAGCTAGCTAGTATAGGAATTCCTCCTCAGCTCTACGATAAGCAGCCCAGCAGAGAACTTCAAGGAACTTCGGAGATCGGAGACATTTTCGTGAGATAGCACGTGGTACTCACATGAACACTCCACGCTACAAATTATTGCCCTGAAATGTTGTATAAGCATGCAAGGTTCCCTTAACAAAGGATCTTACCAAATTATAAGAAATTAATGAATAAAGCTAAAAATAATTGTCTAGAATTTTATGAAATTGGGAAACAATGTCAACTGTTTTGTCAATCATGATTTTGTAAGTAGTGAGCATAAAGGAGGAAACGGAGGCATTTAAATGTACAAAGAATAAAATAATATTCAGTCCGAAGACTTTAACCGTATAAGGGGCAGTCAAATACATATATGCCAAGGGCCAAAAATACCACTCAACTTTAATTACGTAAAACGTTACCCCACATAATATGCTAACACGTTTATCCCACTGATAGATAATACTGGCAATTTCTTTGTTGCAGAAGATAATCCAAGCAATTCATTCTTGTAGAAGTATTAATAATGTTTCCCAAATATAAGTGAATTTTCCCTATACTTATCAAATTGAAGCATAAATGTTTGTTTTATATTGCTAAAATTATAAAATTCACAAACAAAAAGCCATAAATAGAAGTGCATGAATAACCTCCCCAACGTTTTTCTTCGATTGCAATATCCCAATTGATCGGTGGTTCATTGGATAGGATAGTCAAAACGGAGGGGATTCCCAGCCACGGAGCTTAGCACCGTAAGTAGGCCATCACAAAGGTCTATTGTATATTACGTGTATTGTCCATTGCATCTTACTTAATTAATCCCAGCCCCCTGGGTATTTTATACTCCATAAACAAGAGAGTATAAAATACATTTACCATAATAGATTAAGTAGTTTAGCGCAGGAGATGCCCATCATTTATTAATTTAGAATTACATTAATTTAAAATCGAAAATAATAAAGGAAATATTCTAATAGTAGCTGATGAAGCTCTGGGAAAGAGAAATAAAGATACAGGAAAAGAGGACAGAGTATGGAATCTAGAAATAGCAGAAATTATTGAAAAAAAAGGAAAGCATACTTAAAGTATTTACAAGACAAAACTATTGAAAATAAAATTGAAAATGGTGTGTAATCATCAAGTAAAGATGCTGCATCGCATAAGCTGGGAAAAGTATATGTGTGTATATATATACACTATAACTTACTGATACGCCACAGTATATGTATATATACATATACTGTGGCGTATCAGTAAGTTCATTGTCATTACCAGACGCACTGTTGTGTCGCACATACTGCACATAACATTGAGTTTCTTTGATTTTTCGGCTTAACGATCGCACCTTTTGACGCGGACCACGCCAAAGGGAAGGCTTTGTTTGAAATCGTCTGGTATGACGCCAACCCTGGCTGGCGTGACTAGACACGGTTGGAGGGGGATATAGATAGCGTAACTTGAGTGAAAGCGGCCGTTGTAGCAAGACGCGTGTGTGGTCAGTCGACGGCTTCGGGGCATCTCCCTCCATCCTCTCTTCCTAGTTCATAATGTAGAGTGGCCAAACGTTTGTTAATAAATTCCAGGTAATTTGTGTTATGTAATGTTTTTGTGTAATGTAAAACCCCACTGGATCTATACACCAAGGCCCTGGCAGTCTTGCTGTAGCGAGTTTCGTTCCCCTTGTGCGTGCTGGAGGGAACTAAATTTATTCATTTTCTGGAAACCTTCTGGCCCTTTCCCCAGCATGTAACTACATATATATTACTTAGAACATTATTTACGTGGAGCTCAAGAATATGCTTATAACAGAGAGGGAATGGCTAGAGTTTTATACAGAATTTGAAACGATAACTTTTTTGCAAGTACCAGCCCTTTATTAATTATAATTTTGTTAATGATGTTATAGATGTAAATATTCAAAACACCTTTAATATCCATCATTCACACATCATGTTTGGTCTCAAAACGACGAGGACAGAGAGAATGTTTTATTAATCATAAGCATTTTTCTATGCATATTAGGCATAAGTTGTATTCAATTTTAAGATGTTTAATTCTAACTGCGTGGACAAGAGAAAGGACCTTGAGATACCCTGTTTAAAGCTAAAAAAAGGGAAATACTGTGAAGGATGTTTAGTTTCCCAAACAGAACGTTGGAAGGGTGACGTGGGTGGGCCTTCAAATCAGATTCTAACACAAGTGACCGTAGCCAATGCTAGAAGATTAATGCAGGGTCAAGTACTACTTTAAATTTAAGCATATATGACGCCAATCCAAAAAGATTGTCATGTTAAAGTAATTGAATGTGAGATTAGTTAGAAGGCATATGTATCTGCGTAGGTAACCAAGTGTTAGATTTCTATATAATCTTTGTCCACGTAAGTAGTTCGCAGTGTGTTTTCTGTTTATTTAGTATTCGTATTGCAACTACACGCCATAAACTACTTTCCGTAACACTACGCCCGATGCATTTATTCGTATAACTAACCACTACTTCATATCCTGACCACCTGATTAAGAGATGTGCTTCACCACAATACAGCTAGCCGGCATATTGTTAATGGCTACAGAAAGCCTGTACGAGAGGAGACTGCAACCCACTTCACATATCCAGCAGTGGAGTGCAGCGTCCAGAGAGAAAGCATTCAGACAACGCATTCAAATTAATAAGAAGGTGGTTTAACGTGTAGCTATAATTAATGAGTCAATTATCAACACCCATGAAGGGCACTGCTACATATGGAAATAAAATGGCTACGCAGAGGGAAATAATATTATAAAAACGGAAGAAGGTAACATGGAACCCATTACACTGGAAAAAATGTTAGAAGCTCTACAGAGTATTAAAAATAAGAAATCGCTCAGAGTAACATAAATATTGAATTTCTAAAAAATGCAGCACCAGCTGTATTGAGCCGCCTTGTCAATTTAATAAATATGTGCTGAATTTATGTATATGTGCCAGAAGAATGGAATATCGCAGTAATAGTCAACATCTTTCAGAAATGTGATAGAACAAGTTGTAACAATTAGAGAGGCATTGGGAACTTGTTATAAATTATATGCAATAATAATAATAAGACATTTAAACAAAATATCATAAGTATTATTATTATTATTATTATTATTATTATTATTATTATTCAACGAACAGCATGGATATAGAAAGGAAGATCCACCACCGATTACATATTTGTAATAAAGCAGAGTAGAGAAAAGAAGAGAATTTAATCTTGAAAGTAATTTATTATTTATTGATTACGAGAAGGCGATTGTTAAAGTTAAACGGTCTTAACTATGCGAAACACTACTTGAGAAAAAATTCCCTCAGTAATTAATAACAGCAGTGTATAGTCTATATGTTAATGCCAGAATTTGTAATGATAAAGGGAATGGTCCAAATGAACAATTAAATACATTAATGATGGTGTTTACAAGGGTGCCCATTTATCACCCACTCTTTTCATTTTCTCTACTACATACTAAGTAGGAGAAGTATTGCGTTCCGTGCAAAAATTCTATACCCAAACGTCACCGGAAATACATGTTTTGAGGCTTCCTAAATCAAAACAATCGGTTTTAGAAAAAAGTCCGTGTGTGTGTGTGTGTGTGTGTGTGTGTGTCTGTATGGAAGTGTGTCTGTGAACAGCATAACTCATAATGCAAAAGTCGAATAAATACCAAACTTGCTATTTAGGTTCAGTATTTTTCAAAGATGTAACGCGAAGATTTTTAAGAAAATCCCCTACCCCAGTTTACCCTTTACATGGAACATTTTTCGAAAATTGTTATGTTCTCAAAAATGGCTCTAACGATATTGATTATAAATCACACATTTAAGACCTTTTTATGGCAAATGAAATGTTAAAATGTTAATTATGAGTTTTTATTTTGAATGACTTTTACATAACTGGAAAACCGTAAGAAATAAACAAAATTTTACTACACACAAAATGTAGATCTCGTTAAAACACACGATTCATGTCATATACATTTGGGGGGCAGCGTACCATTTCCAAGATATTCCTTGTTATTTGTTTCAATTTTCAATACTTATACATTTCCTCGAATGGGTTTTCTTATTCGTTTTTTTTATGTCCTGGACATGCAAAGAGAATGGATGCTTCACATAGCAACCAGCTCTTAAAAGATTTGACTATCGCTTAAAGCCTACCATATTCCCCTTGCTCCTACAAGAAAATTAGCAATAAGATGGTTTCTGCAAAGGTTTTCTAGATTGATATGAAGTAGGTGGAAAATAAGCGTTTGTAAAAATAGTATGTAAAAATAGTATGTTCAAGAGTAGAGAAAGTCATATGAGTGCAACACATCAGATTTTTAGTATATATATTTTAATGACACCATTTAAAAATGGCTAAATGTGTTACATCGTAATTTTATTATTAATGGCTCGCCTATGAATTGTTTATTGCTTGCGGATGACCAAGAGGTAAATGCTAATTTGGAGAATAACCTTCATGTTGCTGCACATATGTTATGTAAAGTAACAAAAGAATATAACCTTAAAATTTCACTAAACAAAGTAAAACAGTGGCGTTTATCGAATCCCAACATAAAAGATCAAAAATTGTAACTGGCTCACAAATTATTGAACAAGTGAGCAGCTTTAAATATCTAGAATGTAAAATATAATTCCAGAAAAGCATGGACACGGAAGAAAAACTAAATAAATACGTTTGTGGAACAATAAAAAGATATACAAAAGGTACACAATTATAATTTTATAAATCAGTGGCATTGGCAATATTTCTTTATGATGCAGAGACTTGGGTAGTTACAGAAAGAGAGAAAAAGAGAGTAGAAGTTTCAGAAATGAGGTTTCTAAGATCAGTGCTTAGTGTGTCTCAAATTGAACATAAAGAAAGTGAACTAAGAAGAGAGCTTGGAATAAAAGGATTGTTAGACCATATAGACAATTGTCTTAAGAATTGGAGAAAACATTTAGACGGATGGATGAGAATCGATTACCTAAGGAAGGGCTTAATTATAAACCACAAGGAAAACGTAATATAGGCCGTCCAAAATTAAGATGGAATGAGCATTTCTAATGTGGACGGAGCGGGCCTGAGGCTGAAACCGTGATGATGATGATGATGATGATGTATCTTAAGTGATCCATGACAGGAAAGGATAAAGGGGAAATCCAAAGGGAGACCAAATACGGATCCGCATGATGATGCGCGCTAGCAAGAACAGGGTCTCTTAACGATTCCTGAGGCCGGCACAAACCTGCCTGAGAAAGGGAACCAGCCCTCCCCCCCAGGAGGGTATACAGCCGGTCATCTTCCTACCAGGAAGAGATCCTTTACACAGCGCAAATTCCACCGTCGCATCGTCAGGCACCAGTCGCCTTTGCCTGGTTCTGCAACCCTAAGGCGAAGTAAAGGAAAGCAAATGGACAGGAAATTCATGATAAAGGAAGAATCACCTCAGGGTGGCCGGCACAACGGAAATTGAAACCGGAACCTCACGAATGCCTCACACGTACCAGCGGAGCTATCTCACTTGGTGATCGGCCGATCATAGTGCCATAGCCAACGAGAGATTTGGCAAGTAAACAGCACAATATCCTTCCCAGATGTTTAATTTATATACAAGATATTCTCGTAGATATAGTTTGGATCGAAAGAGAAAGTATGCGACTGGATACGATTGTGCCTTGTTTCTCAGCTTAAATCTTCTACAGGGATGGTCTATGTGATAACTATATCAACAGTTACGGGAGTGGGTTTTAGGTAATAAATGTCGTATGGTAGGTTTTCATTTGGTTTTAGCTCATACAATTGTGTATAGTATAAAAATCTCTGTCATAAAATGCATATTTTTGCATACGTTTTTGTTTTCAGCTAGATGCGATAAGTTCTACAATTTACGTTTACACGGTCCTTACTTCCTACTTCTTTTCATATTACTGTTTAATGAATGTCCGGCGTAAGACTACATTCCCGTCGAATATCTTCTTTCATTATTTTTACTTTCTCTATCACGTAAATAGTAGGTAGAGAAGGTATTGCATTCAACCCAAAAATTCGATATCGAGGTTTCACCGAAAATAAGTGTGTTGATGCCCCTGAATAAGAAAAAGATCCGCGCGCGCACGTGTGCGTGTGAACAGCATAACTCAAAAACGAAAATGTGGATAAACACCAAACTTGGTACTTAAGTTTGGTACCTTCCAAAGATGCGACACGAAGATTTTCAAGAAAATCCCCTCACATCAAACTATGCTTCACCAGGAACATTTTTTTAAATTTTCTAAAAATTTTGACTGTTTTGATTAAAATACCATATATTAAAGATATTTGTATGACAAATAAAGTTCATATCATGAATTTTCTGGGAATAGCCTTTGAAGTCCTGTTTATTCGGAAGGAATGTTCTATATCTAACCTTGTATGACTGTTAAACGTTACGCTATAGTTAAATTTAAATTGTTTTATTTATGGACGCTCTTTAACTGCTGTGTCTCTTAGCGTCCAATTCTATATTGGGCGTTAAAGACCGGACAGTCCCTTTTATCAGTCCCTTGAGGTTGTTTTACTTGCCGTAAATCTACGACACGGGACCACCGGCTTTACTTTCCTTCCGAAGGAAGCCATGCTAAGGATTTTTACGCCAAAAAAATACATCGGCCTCCGCCGGGTTTGAACCTGCGACCTCGGGAACCGTAGGCTAGTATGGTAAGCGCTACACAACGCAGGACGACATTACGCGATAGCGAAAGCGTACTACACAGGAAATGTAGATCTCTTTAAAAAACACAATTTATTCCAATATACGTTTTGTGGTATCAACCATTTTGGAAATATACGTTATTAGCGGTTCGAGTTGTTCAATACTTAGTCATTCCTTTAATGTCCTGTCAATTTTCAGTTGTTTCTAGCGATATCATGGAAATAGAATCGAATTTTAACATCAGTGTATAGCATCCAGTACTATCGCTATTCCCTTTGTATCTATAATGAAATGTGTAATGCGCTATTTCTATGGAGGTTTATCTCGATTAAAACAAAGCAGACAGAAAAATAAACCTTCATAGGAATATGTATACCCACTAATAAGCAACGGAGGATAGAGAAAGTCATAGGAATGTAACACATCAGATGTTTTCTTTGTTCAGTTTATTAGAATTTCCTTCTTTGGATATAAGCTCTTAATTGTTTATATTATGCGCAATTAATATGCTGTTTCTTTAATTCTACTTCGAAGCTCTTGTTACCGCCTTAGATCTATTTAAAGAATACCGGAAGAATAAAGAAAACAAAATCGTAGCCTCCTATCTTAGCTGGAAGAGTGTCTGAAGAGAAAATGTCTGATCTCCCGCTTACTGCTGATGAAGCATTTGTATGTATGAAATTGCCTTCTTTCCCGCACGCACGCAAACTCTGTGAACATGTATTTGCATGCTAAACATTCCTTGTGTATATACGGAACGTCGTTACCTAGAAAATAGAAGAATGTCTTATTATCTGTACAATCTATTTGTGTTCCTCTTTGCAAAATCTAGTCACATATTCGTTTTCCTATCTTCCACCTGTAATAATGCCAGTTGTACCTTTGCATTGCACAGCGTTTATATTCTGTAGCCCCACGATTCTATTCTGGAGTCTCGTGGAAGAACCATGGCTTGTCGACGGTGACCACACGCATATCTTAATGGAATGGGGCACCCATTGTGCACACACCTTCATCTTCAAATCCTAGATGGATGATGGTGTATAGGTTTCCTGTGATAGACCTGTTGCCTTCTCTAGTCACCAAGGAAGGAAGGCAGCCCAGCAGTCCCGCCAATCTCCAGAGAAAGGTATTTCCAGAGCGCAAATTCCACTCCTGTCGCAACACTCCAACCGCCATCGCCTGCTCCTATAACCCTAAAATAGATGAGGTGAAACAGATGAAAGGAAATTATGGGGACAGGAATAAAGTGAACCTAACCCGCATTCGCTTACCGATTCGGGAAAACTACAAAAACTCGCATAGGAAGAATGGTCGGTCCGACAAAATTCGAACCCGGGACCTCCCGAATGCGAGGCTCTTACGTTACCGTAGAGCCATCTCGCTCGGTATCCAAGGAGTAAGGCGAGGTTGCAGCCTGTCACCAACCCTGATTAATTTATAGACGAAGTTTAAAAAAAGTGTAAAGAAGAAGTAAAATGTGGCTTAATAATAAATAATAAAGCTTATATACATATACTGACATATGTTGATGACGTTGTACCAATACAGTAAACCGAAGATGACCTCCAAAAGACGGTCGTAAAGGGTAATAGGCAGACATCTACTCAGACCATCACACGGGAATTCCAAACTGCATCAGGATCCATATGACAGTTAGGCGTGAGGGAGAAACCATGGATTCCATGGTCGAGCGGCTGCTCATAAGCCACTCATCACGCAGCAAAATGCCAAACGACGCCTCGCTTGGTGTAAGGAGCGTCAACACTACACGATTGAACAGTGGCAAAACGTTGTGTGGAGTGGCGATCCGATGACAGGATGTGGGAGGGGCGAATGCCCGGTGAACGTCATCTGCCAGCGTGTGTAGTGCCAACAGTGAAATTCGGAGGTGATGGTGTTATGGTGTGGTCGTGTTTCTCCTGGAGGGGGCTTGCACCCCTTGTTGTTTTGCGTGGCACGATCACAGCGCAGACCTACATTGATATTTTAAGCACCTTCTTGCTTCCCACTGTTGAAGAGCAATTCGGGGATGGCGATTGCATCTTTCAACACGATCGAGCACCTGTTCATACTGCACGGGCTGTGGCGGAGTGGTTACACGACAATAACATCCCTGTAATGGACTGGCCTGCACAGATTCCTGACTTGAATCCTATTGAACACATTTGGATGTTTTGGAACGCCGACTTCCTGCCAGGCCTCACCGACCTACATCGATACCTCTCCGCAGTTCCGCACTCCGTGAAGAATGAGCTGCCATTCCCTAAGAAACCTTCCAGCACCTGATTAAAAGTGAACGCTGACATCAGGGCTAAGGGTGGGCCAACACCATATTGACTTCCAGCATTACCGATGGACGGCGCCACGAACTTGTACGTCATTTGCAGCTAGGTGTCCGGATATTTTTATCACGTAGTCTACATACCTACTGGTGTGGGCAAAAGTAGGTATACAGTAAGGCATACAATTATGTGTACGTGTAATATTATGGGTGATCAACACAATAGTGAGTTATATTTTCAACAAGATGGGGTTGCAGCTCATTAATACGAATTGTGGGGGAATTTTTAGCCAAATAATTTCCAAAGAAGTGTATCGACGAAGGGAATCGATTGAATGGCCACCATGATTTCCATACCTTACCCCCTGTTAGTTTTCTTTTGTAGGGTTGTTCTTACATATAAGGTTTTGTAAGAAGACCACATGTTATATATTAAATGATTCAGTTAATTAGGAAAATATGTCAAAAAAGGTATGCAAATAAGAACTTGTTAAATGTGTAAATGCTAACACCAACAATTTGAATATTTAAAATAGTGATCTAATGTTAGGTGCTACTTCATCAATTTATGTCACACTACAGTGTTCTTCCTTTACATTGTAACCACTCGCGCGACAGCCGCCGCAGCTTGGACTCCCGCCGAAACAGCTACAATTCCCCGCAACCACCTCAGTTCTCATAGTTGAAGTTACAATTACAATGATGTTGTACACTTACCTTATCGTGATATGTTGGAAATATTGTCTTTTCTAATCGCATATTTCAGGAAATTTTCATTCACACCGGAGAATTCAAAATCCGAAAATGAGCGAATTCCTCCCCTGATGTTTTCTTTAAGTTCTTACAATGTATGAGATTTGTTGTACACGCTTAATAGAGTAATTGACCATCGCTTAATATTTTTCTCTGACGAAGTATGGTTCCATTTATACGGCGAAGTTTCATCGCAAAATAACAGATATTGGAGTACAGAGAACCCCGATTTAACACACGAGATTACCTTCCATGACGCGAAAATTGGTGTGCGGTAAATTCATGCAGAATAAGATCTATATTTTTTAACAAGCAATAAATGCAGATCCAGAAATGATTTTTCACATCCATTTTTTGAATAGCTGACCAACGTTGAATGCCAATCTGTATTTTTTCCAACGCGATTACAGCTGATGGTTCATTAAACTTAATTCGGGAATTTTTTTATGATAAGATAGTGAAGAATTATTGCCCTCAGATCCCGTGATTTTTCCACAGGAAAACTTGAAAAATAATGTTCAACAAATCCCATATATTGTAAGAACTAAAAGTAAACTTCAGGCGAGAAATACGCTCAATTTCGTATACTGAACTCCCCAGTGTGAATGAAAATTTCCTGAGAAGATGCCAAAACTAAGCGAATAGAGGACCGCATTTCCAACATCTCTTATGATAAGTTATGTGTTTTTTATCATTTTAATTATAACTGTAACTATGAGAATGTGAGGTGATTGCGGATATTATAACTGTATCGGCGGGTGTCCGAGCTCAGGCGGCCGGTATGCTCGCAGGGAAAACATTGTTAGAGATTCTTGACGTACTCCATATTCTATCACCGTATCCTAATGTTGCTCACCGCTATATACTCACATAAACTCTCTCATTGAGGCAGTATTTTTAATACTTAAATAACATCAGTCTGATTATATAATATAAAATATAATAACAGCCCGCCTTAAAGCAATATGTGTATAATATAATATATAAAATGTATGCAACAGTCATTGTATTAATGTATATATTATTATGTGCATGTATAATAATGTTATGTGAATGTATTAAGTAATTTAACAATGTAGGAACTGTGAGAATAGAAGCCAAAGGTTACGAACAATGAGGTAACCTTGAGACAACAATAAATTAGAAGGTTTAATAATGCTACTAGTAATTCTTGGAACAATAATGTAATATATAAAACATTTTTTATAAATAGCCAATCAACAACTAGAAAAAGCTTTAGTTAAATAAAAGTATTCTATTGGAGTAGTATTAGCCAATAGGGAAATAATGGAAATATGCAAATTTAAGCGGTAGACGGCAGACGCTAGAAAACAGCGTACCCAACCGGACGTTACTAGACAGCGTTCCCGAGCATTTCGATACGTATTCAGTGTGAGACATAATAAATTCATTACGGCGAGAATAATATAAAGTTTAGGTGTTAAAAAGTACAAGTAACAATAATCCCACAGCTCTACAGTAGGACACATCAGTAAAGTGTTATTTTATCGTGTGAAGGAATAATAAAACGAGTGAATTAAAAAAATTATAATTTGTGTAACCTTCATTCTTTAGCCGCACCAACCCTTGCTAAGAGGTTTTCTGCAAATTACTACTGACGCAGTAAGGCAAATATACATATATAACATTTAAAAAAACATTAAAATACAAAGTTGATTTTTTTAAAAAGTGGGGCTAAGGCCACCGGAAAGTGAACATGGGGCGAAGGCCACCGGAAACATTGTAACGTGCGTGGTCTAAACAACTTCAAGGTTGGCTCTCCAACTACAGCAATACATCTGCTTCAAATCGGCGTCCAAAGCGTGGTGCTAATAACGTAAAGATAATCCACTTCATCATTCATACTTTCAGACTCCAGAGAAGAAAGGGAATAATTCAACTTAAGAAAAATATTTTTCTCGAACCCCGGATCCCTGAAGGTTAGCATATTGACCACCAGAAGGAAGAAGCAATCTATATAAAATGCAGTGTGAAATTAAGATATCGGTGTTCCTTTTATTTTAAATTGATCATTTGCTGTTTACATAAATACATCTTAAACAAACCAGAACTAAAACGAGTTTAGAGTCATACAGTTATAGAATAGTCTTTTGGAATGAATGTTTAGAATCAGAGCTGCAATAATCTTATTTAATTGTGTAATCTTTAAAATAAGTTAATTTAAGGCCCTAGGCAGCAGGTGTAAGCTTTCATTACAAAAAAGTGCTACAAAGTATAGCAAATTGAAGTCATCCAGTTGAATGAAAACTCCCCTTTGTTTTTGGAAACCAGTAGGACCAGTATGATGTGCATTCACCATGTCGGTGCAACGTACTACAAAGGCTTCTAAATACAGAGGTGCATATGGGCATCTGATGGAGACCAATTTGATTCCAGTTGCTTAGTCACAGTCCACGTTAACTGCACCAAAGCACTTGGCTAAAAGAACAGAAAAAACTGGGCTACTTGATCATTATCGAACTCTGGATACCACAACCAAACCCAGAGAACTGAAAATTTGATTGCATCTTGAAACCCGATTCGAACGAAAACAATTCATAAAAATTCTATGGTTGAAAGCAAGAAGATCTTAAGCTACATTAATGAAATAAAAAATCTGATGTATTACGCTCACATGACTTTCTCTACCCTTGTACAAATTATTTTTACAAACGCTTATTCTCCATATGCTTCATGTTAATCGAGATATCGAGATGTCAACCTTATCACTAATTTTCTTGAAGATGCAAGGGGAATTAGTAGGCTCTAAGCGATAGTCAAATATTTTAAGAGTTGGTTGTTATGTGAAGTATTCCATTCTCTTTGCATTACCAGGACCTCCAAAAATGAATAACGAATTCCCATTTGAGAAAAAGTATAAGTGGAAAACTTAAGGGAATAACAAGCAATATCTCGAAAATGGTTCACTCAACCAAAAAATGTAACGCGATCTACATTTTTTGTGTAGTAAAATTTTGTCTATCTCTTATGGTTTACCAGGAATGCAAAAGTCCTTCACAATGAACAATACTTTTGGAGACTTTCCCAGAAAATTCGAGATATACATTTCATTTGACATGAAAATATCTTAAACATGTGATATTTTAAACAAAATCGTTAGACCCATTTTTGAGAAAATTAAAATTTTTGAAAAGTGCTCCATGTAAAGGGTAATCTGGGGTGGGGGTTTTTCTTGAAAACCTTCGTGTCGCATCTCTGAAAGATACTGAACCTAACTACCAAGTTTGGTGTTTATCCGACTGTTCGTTTCTGAGTTATGCTGTTCACAGACATTCGCACAGACACACGCACGGACATGTTTCCAAAAATGCTCAAAACATATATTTCCGGTGAAATCTCGGTATCAAATTTTTGGCTGAAATACAATACTTCCCCTACTTACTATACGTAGCAGAGAAAGTAAAATATGTTTCAAGGAACAAAAAGAAAACAATTTCCTTTTTTTGTATTTGGTTGACTTCTTTAACGTCCTTTAACCGGTTGGGTCATGTTAGACGATGAATGAAATGGATGAATGATGTTCAAACGAGTCAGAAGACAATAGAAATTAAAATTACCCGAAATCCAACTTTACAGGATAAGGGAAAACTCCGGGGAAAAAAACCTTATCCGGGTAACTCATCCTAACCGAGATTCAAACTCGTGACCTCTTTATTAGTTAATTTCTACAACCTTGTGGTGTGATGCTGTGAGATGGAACATATAGGAGGTTATAGGTTGTTCAACGAAGGGAGACACTCAGCAACGCGACCTATAGAAATCTAATGGGCCTACCACCCTCCAGGAGGAAGAGCTGAAGTGAGGGAACCACACAGGAGGCTACAGGTCATTGGCAGAAAGGCCAAAGAGACGCGCGGATGCCCCTAACAGTTCCAACCTCGCAGACCGTGTGCCACGCCGGTGCCTCCTTGAAGCAGTATTTTTAACACTTAAATGATTTTAGTTAAATCATATAATATATAAATACAATAACAGCCCGCTTTAAAGCAATATGTGTATGTAACAAGATATAAAAAGTGTATATCACAGTCATTGTATATGTTTATATTATTGTATACATGCGTAATAATGTTATGTGAATTATTACGTAATTTAATAATGTAGGAGCTGTAAGAATAATAGGTTAAAAGTTGCTAATAATGAGGTAACCTTGAGGCAATAATGAGTAAGAATGTTTAATAATGCTACTAGTCATTATTGGAGCAACAATAATGTAAATTTTGAGACAGTTTATAAAATAGCCAATCAACAACCAGAAAAAAGCTTAAGTTAAATAAAAGTATTCTATTTGATTAGGAATAACCAATCAGAGACTTGAAATACAGAAATTTACAAATTTAGGCAGTATACATCAAGTCAGTTGCTTGTAGACAGCGCTCATTACTGGACGCGTTGCTAGCAGACAGTGTTACTAATCAGACGCGAGATGCGTCCTCGAGAAATTTAATACGTATTCGTGTGAGACGAGAAGAGTTTACGTGTTAAAAACTGCAAGTGTTTAATAAAAGAATCTCACAGCTCTCTATACCAGTGAAGTGTTATTTTAATCGTTCAAAGAATTAATGAATGGAGTGAAGTACAAATTATAATGTGTGTAAGCCTGCATTCTTCAACCGCACCACGCCTTGTTAAGACATTCATGTCTCTAAAAAAAATAAATACTGAGGCAGCCGAGGCAAACATAAATATATAATATTTAAAGAAACAGTCAAATTAGAAAGTTAATATTTTTTAAACATTTTTTGGGGAGCCACCGGAAAGTACATTTGGGGCGAAGGCTACCGGGTACCATACGTGCGGTTGCAACTAATCAAGTTCGGCTCCCCAACAGTCGAAATATAATACATGTTCAAACTGACCTTCCATACATAGCAGCAACAAACCTTTGGCTCCCAAAACGTGGGGCAAATAACAATACAACAAACCTACCTACTTATCTTATGATTTACCAGTTATGCAAAAGTCATTCAGAATGAAGAGGACTTTTGGGGACATTCTCAGAAAATTCAAGATATACATTTCATTTGTCATGAAAGTGTCATAAACATATGGTATTTTAATCAGAATCATTAGCCATTCTTGTAAAAATCAACATTTTTGAAAAATGTTTCATGTAAGGGGTAGTCTGGGATGGGGGATTTTCTTGAAAATCTTCTTGTTGCATTTTTGAAACTTACTAAAATCAAATACTAAGTTTGGTACTTATCCGACTTTTCGTTTTTGAGTTATGCTGTTTACAGACACACAAACACATACACGGACCTCTTTCTAAAGCAGCTTTTTTGGATTTAGGGGCTTCAAAACATGTATTTACGGTGAAATCTCTGTAACGAATTTTCGGGTGGAATGCAATACTTTCCTTACTTATTATACGTAGAGAACGTAAAAATATGCACAGTTAGTCCCGAAGCCGTTATCACACTTTATATTCTTCGCCGCACTTTGGAACAGTATTTACGATAACAGCGGGAGTAACTGTACTCTATAATCTTTTTTCTTTTATTTATTAAATTAATTTTTGAGTTCTTAAGATAAAATCAGATGGCCTATAGTAGAAAAAACATGGATACTCATACCCAACCTACTATTCTATTAAATAACCCAACTTCCCCCAATAAATTTAATGTGGTCTTAGTAAATATGGAATTTCTTTGCGACTTTTACTGAATGTAATTCATAGTGCGACATTTCTATTCGGGTTAAAAAGTGCTTCTTTCAAAATTTCGTGATTAAAAATTTTTTACTCATTAGCTTGATGAAAAAAGAATCTCTTAAACATGAACTAAGGTTACTTTGCAACAAAAAGATATAAACAAATTGGGTCTTTCTGCAGACACTCTCACCAATTATTGATAAATGTTGCCCATCCCCAAATACAACAAAATACGCCTCCGCTTCTCTTCTGATTTTGCATCCTCCAGAACTCCCTTTAATTGGTGATTTAGTGATAGTATAACAGATACGTATAATACTAATGTATGATTTCCTTTACACTTTCACGAAAAGGAAGCGAAGTTGCATCAACAAAATCACAATAAAGCAAATGAAGTTTGCTTTCAGCTAGACATATCCTCCCATTGTTCCAGTTTAAAATCAATGAATGCACACTCGGCAGATACTCTACGTGTTTCCATAAAATTTGCAGTGTCACACACAAAGCTAGTAAAACAAACAATAAAGCTCGACTAACTGACCTGGAACCAGGTCAACTGCTCCTGTCGCCTTTGTTTCAGCTAAATTAACAAAGTTCTATCCCATTGGAATCAAATTTCTTCAACGCTTTGATGTTATTTTCTCTGAAATTGCACTAAGACTTAAGTCCCTATTACATTTATCACACGATAGCTCCTTCTGTAGCCTTTGTGAAAACATGCAATTTTACTGTTTACCTCTCTTCAGCCATTATCCAGTTAATGTCCAAATGGAAGATTTAAAGCCTGTGCCTACAATGATGTCTAGCACCATATTACTTACACACCAGACATTTAATTCACCGCAAAGGAGACAAGAGAGCAACACCGCAGTACATTTTTAATTCGTGCAACACATTTTGGCGGACTACGTTCTGGCGTCTAAGTATGACAACGAGAAGGAATGAGATAATGCAGAAGCTGGTGAATGAATATCAGGGGAAACCTAGTCGGAGGAAATCTTCCCAAACGTGACCTCGTCTGTAAAAATCCCACGTGCCTCTGAGATCGAACCGGGTTCATCTTGGTGAGAAATCTAGCTACTCGCCACCTATTTAATAATTGCAGAGCCCTTAGAGAACCTGAGTGGAGTTGAATTAGGCCATAAACTGCCCAGATTTTGTTTCAGTACAATTACCTAGCATTCACAGTTTCAAAATAAGGTGAACCCCTGGAGAGAAAGTCCTACCGAGAAAAACAGTCATAATCGAGTTGATCCTAAGCTACTCGAACAACTGGCAGGGATACTGCTGCTTTTTGCCACCAGAATGAACCACACAGAGTTCATAGAACGGATATAAAGTCAGATATTAAATTGTGTCATTAACGCTTTTTATATAAGCCGTTGTTTCATTCTCTAAGTTAGGGTTTCCAAACTTTCCAGCCTTAGGGCCATACTGATTACTCCAGTAAGTTCAAGAGCCAAAACTGTTTTAATTTTTAAATCCTTTAATACTGAATGTATACAGGAAATAGGATACACCAGACAATAGCCAAGTTTATGCACAACTTGTTAATCACCTTGAAATTCTATACAACTGGTTTGAGAAATATGTTTGTTGCTGCTACGTATGGAAAGTCAGTTTGAAGATGATGTATTATATTTCAACTGTTGGGGAGCCGAACTTGTAGTAGTTGCAACCGCACGTATAGTAAACAGTTTTCGGTAGCCTTCCCCCAATGCACTTTCAGGTGGCCTTTGCCCCAAGTTTAAAAAATACTAACTTTGTAATTAAACTGTTTCTTTAAATATTTAATATTTATGTTTGCCTTGTCTACGTCAATATTTATTTTAGAGACATGGATTAACATATGTAAAGGTGATTGATCTTGCATATTACTTCTATCTCTTTCTATGCCCACCTGTGTATTTACAGATACTGTTCTTCTACATCTAACCTATTTGTTTCCTCTAGCTCTGATTGTAAATTTACATTGTAATCCGTAATGGCTGACCTATCCTCTCCTAGTTCCATATTTTCATTATTTTCTGTTTCCATTTTATTTTGTATATTTTATTTTTTATTTTTGGTTTGGAATTGCTCAATTTTAATTTACCGCTTCTTAACAGCATGAAAATATCTTAACAACAATATATTTTCTTAACTATCTTGACAATTTTTATACATATAATACTGGAATTTTCTGACCTTTTGTTCTGGCTGTTGGTAAATCTTCATACTCGGTGTTCCCACGTAGATTGTTGTTGAATTGTTGACTGCGTGCCCCGTACTCCTGAAAGAATTGTTGCTGTCCTTGGATGCTGTTAATGATTCTGAAGTTTTTCTGAAGTTCCCTGATATTCTCTGTTGTTTTCTGAAGTTCTCTGATGTTCGTTGATCTCTTCTTTTCAGTTGTTGTCGCCAATTCTTGTCCCTTCAAGCACCACGCAGTTGGACGCCAATTTGAGAAAAGTTTGTTTTGTATTTTATTTACGCTGTTTGCCCCACGCTGGGCGCCAATTTGAGAAATAATTTATTTTAAGCTGTTATTTAAGCACCACGTATGGAAACCAATTTGAAGATGGTGGTTTGTATTGAAGGAGTTGTGTTACATTTCAACTGTTGGGGAGCCGAACTTGTAGTAGTTGCAACCGCACGTATAGTAAACAGTTTCCGGTAGCCTTCGCCCCAAATGTACTTTCAGGTGGCCTTTGTCCCGAGTTTAATAATATTAACATTGCAATTAAACTGTTTCTTTAAATATTTAATATCTATGCTTGCCTCGGCTGCGTCAGTATTTATTTTAGAGACATGGATATCTTGGCAGGGTTGTGATGCAACAAGAATGTAGGTTTACACAGATTATAATTTTACTTCACTCCCTTTATTAATACTTGATACGATTTAAATAACACTTCACTGATATAAAGAGAAAGCTGTGAAATGTTTTTTTATTAAATACTTGCACTTTTAACACGTAAACTATTTTTTCTCACTCAAAATACATATAAAATCTCTCGAGGACGCATCACGCATCCGGTTACAATTACTGTCTCTAGGCAACTGACTTCTAGATTTGTAAATTTTGCTATATTTCAATTTCTGATTGGCTAATCCTACTCCAATAGAATACCTTCATTTAACTAAAGCTTTTCCTGTTTGTTGATTGGATATTTTATAAACTGTCACTAAAGTTACATTATTGTTACTCCAAGAATCACAAGTAGTGCTGTTAAACTTTCTTACTCATTATTGACTCAAGGTTACCTCATTGTTAGCAACCTTTAACTTATTATTCTCACAGCTCCTATATTATTAAATTACGTAATATATTCACATAACACCATTACACATGGATACAATAATATAAGCACATGCAATGACTGTTACATGCATTTTACAAATTATTACATACACATATTGCTTCAAGGTGGGCTGTTATTGAATTTACATATTATATAATTAGACTGAAATTATTTACGCGTTAAAAATACTGCCTGATGTTGCTCTCCAAATTTAGGAATGTTAAAATTATTTATCTTACCAATGTTAAATTTATCAATTTTAGTAGCCGTATTCTCTAGAATTATTCAGAATGTTACAATAATAATGTTTCTCGATACGTTAATGCTTTGCTATTTTATTGTGCTTCTTTTAGCAATTGATTGAGAACCTCAAGAAAAATACCTTAATTACTTTAGGATTTTCCTACATGAAAAAGTATTATCTGTAAGCATATCGCAACAATTGGACATCTACCTTATCGTAAATGTATCATAAATGTGCAAAAAGTTTCAAAGTTCCCACATGAAAGATTCCTGAGAAAATGGATAGTATATTTTAGAATATAGGGTTTTCAGGGATTGATTTTTAAAAGTAATTACAAATTTATAGGCAACTAACTTTGATAATAATAAAGCTCAAGACGGAAAGAAACATACAGGACGCTACCAATATATACAATTGAGTTTTCCCTCTTTATACCAAAGCCGATTTCTACAGTAACTAATTTCTGGGACATGAATTCTCGTATATGAGAAAGTTATAGGCAAACCTAATCAAGAAGCTTATAACGAAGCAGTTTAAGTACGAGGCCTGTTTTTAAAGAAAGTGCCGTTTTAATATTTTGCTCGCAATTTTGAGTATGCGCGATCACTTCCTCCATTCATTAGGGAGCCAGATGCAGCTGTGAGCGAGCATCACTATGTGTTTTCCTGTTATTAGAGCGTTTCGAAATGTTCAATACAATCGAAGGACACGCCGACTGTGAAGTCAGAGTAGTGATTCATTTTTTGAATGCCAGAAATGTTACGCCAGGAAATATTCATTTCAAATCGTGTAAGGTTTATAGGTAAAATTTAATGAATTACAATGCCCGACCATACACGCCAAAATAAACTCGAGTTCTGACCGCATCATTTGCTTGAGAACAACCCTCCCTACAGTCCGGATTTTGCACCAAGTGATTTTCATGTTTCTTCTCTGAAGAATTTCCGCAGTGGAGAGCATTTCAACGACGATGATGTGAAACAAGAAGTGCACACTTGGCTTTCATAACAGGTGGCACCATTCTTTGACAAATTCATACAAAAACTTGTTTCCTGTTAAAAGTGTCTGATAACGGCGATGACTATGTGGCAAAGTGGTGAAAGGTTATGAATGACAAAAAATATTTGGAAAATAATGTTGTGTTAATTTTTAAAAAATTATCTGTACTTTAAAAACACGTCCGGTAGGTTAAAATTTCGTATAAACATCTAAAACTAAGAAGCTTGTACAAAATGAAATAGGAAAGTCGAAATATTGATCCGACAAAATATTGACACGAAGTATTCAGAATACTTTGATTCCTTCCACCGGCATTCCAAAATAGCTCTAAGAAATGCTCTTCTTTTAACTTTTTAGGCTTGGGAAGCATGCCTGCGGATCAGTTAGTAAAGAAAGGTGCAGGACAAATAGAAATAAATAAACAATTAAATAACATTAAATCACATTTCAAAAGACAGCAGAGACTTGATGAAGAAGATAAATTAAAAGATAAAGATTATAAGAATATTAAAGATAGACTTGATATCCAAAAAATGCCAAGGAAGACTGCAGTGGCCTTGTTTAGGATGGCAACTGGCCACAATTGCCTCGCAGAACAACTCTACAAGTCACGATGCCTGTCTTACACCCAAGTGCACTCTCTGTGAAGAAAATGTCATCCTGAACAAGCAACATCTCGCCAAATGCAAAGGCCTTAAAAGTGATAACTTGCAGACTTTATATTGGGAAGCCAGAGGGAAAATGATGCAGATCAATTAATCCCTAGTGTCATTGGTGAACAACAACACTATTTAGAATACTTCAGTGTACTTCCTACAAGTAGGACTTCCAAAGGTCTGTAAAATACCTCTACAGTTACAATCCTTTCTTGATGTAATGAAAAAAGCGGATGTCAAATAAAGGATTTGGAAACAGATGTTAGACAGACGGCGCCAGTCTTTATTAAAACTTGTTCGTCTTGAGCAGCATTCTTAGCAACTTCTGGCATTGTGAGAATGATTCGTGCACTTCCTTTCATGAAATGTATTATACCTTGCAAAAGTAACTGTTATTTCCTTAAGCTGTGAATATTTGTATATACATACTGTATGGTAAATATTTCATAATACACAAGAAATTATGAGAGAACAAACAGTGTAACTATCTAATAAAACATAACTTTTTCTCCTTTAAGCAGAACACGGTGAGAGAAAGCAAAATTACATTTCTGCTTGGTTAACTCTGCAAAAGAAGGAGTGAAAAAGCCGTTCACATCTAGTGGCGTCAGATCTAGTGGCGTCAGTTCCAATTGCGCGCAATTAAAACTGGCGGTAATTTTATTAGTACGGGGATTTTCAGCAGCAAAACCGAGCTTCTCCAGTAGCGCTGTTGTTTTCTTCATTTACATATCTGTTTTAATTCATTTATTATATCGAGGCAATTAACTAAAACCAAAGAATGTTTCAAAGATACTTACAATTTTCATTTATTACTATGGAAACACTTTACGTGGTTTAAACAGTGAATTTAATTTGAAGGCTATTAAAAAGAAACACCTAGGGGGGCGTGCACCATGTTGGAGTAAATTGTTTCGGAAGTAACTTTACTAAAGAAGTCCCCACTACGGAAGTAAGTTACTATGGGAGCAATTCACTCCGAAAGTAACGTTGGAGAGCTCAATTACAATTTACTCTTTTAGTTACTATGAAAGTAAGAGCTCATTGCTTTGTTTGTGCGATTTAATTAATGCGATCATGAATAAGGTTATGTGCAATAGGAAAAGGGGAGAAACGTCAGCAAAGAGATAAATGTTTGTTGATAGAGATAAAGAAAATCCATATAAACAATACGAGTGTAAAATAGCATTATAAAGATGCTGGAAGAGAAATGCTGGAATGTCGTGATTGACGAGTTTAACCATTTAAGTTGAGTCTGTACAATATCTCCAAAACTAAGCGTTGTAGAAATTCCTTTAACAAAAGTTGCTTGATATAATGGGGGAAAGTAAATGCCATTAGTGGTGTTTTGTTAGAGGACATTATGGTGCTCATTATAGGGCCATACAAAATGTAGGTTCCCATTTAAAAAAATTAAATTTACCCTAAAATGACCACCATAACGTCCTCCAAACAAAACACAACTAATTCCATTTGCTTTCCCCATAATATCAAGCAATTAGTATTAAGGACATTTCTTGTTACAACGCTTAGTTTTGGAGATATTGTACCGTCTCAATTTAAATGGTTCACCCAGTATATGCCAGGTAGAAGTAGTACTGAATTTCACCACTAAAGTATATATCAAGAAGCACACACATGTATTGAAACCTGGAAACACAGGTTTTTAAATTTCCCCTAAAAAAAGGTTTTCTGAAAAAGATCTTCGCGCGTATATGTGCGAGTGCGGGTGGCTGTACATGCATGTGAGAACAGCATAACTGAAATCGAAAACTCAGATAAATACTAATTTTGGTATTTAAGTTCAGCATCATTCAAAATTGCCTCATATAGATTTTAAGGTCTCCCACCCCAAAATACACCATAACAGGAAAATGTTTCGTTACTTTTTATATTTTAAAAAATATCTATAACGATTTTCCTTAAAACACCATATGTTAAAATATTTCCATTACTAATAAAATTGTATCTTACAGTTTTTACGTATAGCCCGTGAAGTCCTCTTTATTATGATGGAATTATGTAGCACTTTGCATAACTGGTAAACCATAAGCAATAGCTCAAAATTTACTCCACGAAAAATATAAACTGATTAAAGTGCACAATTTGTGCCAATAACTTTGATGTAACATTCGCCGATTTCGAAATATTCGTCGTTATATCTTTTAGTTTTTCTAAGAGGGTTCATAAGTAATAAAACCACTTACGACCAAACGCTTGTGTTTTGATTCCGTATTGTGCGTGCAATCAAGTTCATTTCTAGCTAAGAATGTAGCGTAACATAAGAGGAATAGGAGAATCGCTTTTTATACGAATGCCGTAATATGTATGGAATTATATGAAGTGGTCATTGATAGATAAAAATAAAATTAAAACTATCTTACGGAGAAACTATTCATAGAATAATAAATTCAGGATAACTATTTACGCTTATCCGTGGAAATTTATCTGGATTGTCAGGACAATCGGATTAAGACCTTGATAAAGCGATTCTTTTTATATCTACTGATAATTAAAATTATATAACGATAATTTAATAAATACCAGATTGTATTGCTCAAGTGATTGTATTGTATTGCTTCTGTTAATCAGATTAATACTTCACAGTTATGGCTTTAAATGTTTGGAATTTGAAAAGTGACTTTGATCAGTTTGTGGTTTCCAAGATTTCCTTCCTACAGTCGAAGGAAATAGGCAAGCATCAGAAAGTTAATCAAGTGCATGGTACATTAAAATAATATTAAAATGGAGAAAGAAAAATGGAAAGTTTTACAATGTGATGGCAGTGATTAGCTGGCCATATGGCTGAGATAATTGGGTTTTACCCGTGGGGGAAATACAATTCTGACTCAAGAGATAGACTCTTGGGAGCAGTTAAAGGGGTAATACGTGGAAAATATAAGAAATGAAAGTGTATTAAAAGTACGAAAATTTGAATGAAAAAATCCTATATCATCGGAATTAATTAAATCGAATTAAAATCGAGAACTCTAAGTACCCTTGAACCTTAGTCTGGAAACAGAAACCTATACAGGCCAACGGCAGATGAAAACTGTAATTTTAGGGAGCCCTAGAGATGGTGAAGTAAAAATTCACGACTTGAATGTTCACGACGGCGAGATATCTCTAAAAAAAGGGAACTAGGTAACTGCTCCCCAGTTTTCCGCTTTATTACAGAAGAAGCATTATAGACGGTTAATGTCTTTTGAAGTTAGCATTGTTTTAGGAAGCTCTCTAACTGAAGACGTTTGCGCTTGAGTAAGTGACAAATAAATGACCCCAGCGACTTGCAAGTGTTACTAATAAGTCGTAAGAGAAACTGGATTTTTTTTTCTCCAAAAGATATAAGTGGGATTCAGCGCGAGATCACTGAAAGCATGCTTGTCCTTGAACGCAGGCAGCAGCTCAGCATGTGATATACATACACCAGGTTTATCTCTTTGTTTATCCAATCAATCTGTTTTTATTAGTTATTGTGATTATGCTAATTACCGTATCCTTCCCTTCTCTACCATATACAGAGTTACTCAAAAAGAAGCAAAACAGACTTTACATATTGATTTCTACTGAACGACAATAGATAGCGACACATACGACACATTATTGAATAGAGGAAAGTTCAAAATTTTAAGCCCCACCTATTAGTTCCATTCAGCGCCTACAGCTGCGCTGTGTTTGTTTACGAGAAAATGGCATCGCCACAGGAAAAGTCGTTTTTTGTGCTGCATTATGCAAAGAGTGAATTCATTGTTTCATTGCAAGTTCAACGAGCCGCCTGGTCAAAAAATTTATAATTGATACAATAAATTCGTAGAAGATTGTTGCGTATGCAAACGGAAAAGCACTGGTCGTCCTCGCATAACAAATGGTGCTCATTTTGAACACATAAAATAAAACTTTGAACTTTTCTCTATTCAGTGATGTATCGCATGTGTGGATTGACGATTCCAAATATTATCTTCTGTTCTCGATGACGAACATGATCATAGCCTACTTATAAAAACCTCGAGTTTACTTTCAAGTGGAGTGACACTTCAATTTATAAGCCAAATATGTATATTATTCTTACTGTAAATATAACATTTGGCAGTTTCCGCAAACTGCCAAATGGTTATAAACAGTTTAACAGGTTTTAAAGTTCGTTGTATGCTTTTCAACTCAAAATGCTTTCGTTGAACATCATAGTTGCTGGGTGTTTTGTTTATGTTGGCTTTTGTTTCATTTTTATTGCAAACACTAGTGCAGGGACATCTCAACAGTGCGGCAGTATTTTTAACACTTAAATGATATCAGACTAATTATATAATATAAAATATAACAACAGCCTGCCTTAAAGCAATATGTGTCTAATAATATATAAAGTGTAAGTAACAGCCATTGTAGTATGTTTATATTATTATGTACATGTATAATAATGTTATGTGAATGCATTACGTAATTTAACAATGTAGGGGCTGTGAGAAACAAACTGCTTTCCGTAACAAACAGAATTACAAAGTAGAAGCCAAAAAGTTGCTAATAATGAGGTAACCTTAAGACAATAATAAATTACAAAGTTTAATAATGCTACTAATAATTCTTGGAACAACAATGTAATATTTAAAATAGTTTATAAATATTCAAAAAAACTATAAAAAGCTTAAATTAAGTAAAAGTATTCTATTCGAGTAGGCTTAGCCAACCAGAGACTTGAAATAGAGGAAATGTGCAAATTCAGGCGGCAGACGCTACAAGATTGCGTATCCGAGCAGTTAGATTTTTTTACGGGTTCTATGTGAGACATGAAATTTTATTGCGGTGAGAATAATATAAGGTTTACGTGTTTAAAAGTACAATTAACAATAATCTCACAGCTCTATAGTAGGATACATCAGTGAAGTGTTATTTAATCGTGTGAAAGATTAATAAAACAAAGTTAAATACCATTATAATTTGTGTAAGCCTTCATTCTTTAAACAACCAGCCTTGCTAAGAGATACGTGTTCTGTGAATTACTACTGACACAGCCGAAGCATACCTATATAATATTTAAGTAAACATTAAAATACAAAGTTGAATAAACGTGGGGCGAAGGCCACCAGAAACTTTGTGCCGTATGTGGGGTGAACACTCCTAGAAACAATCTGCCGCAATACGTGTGTGGTGCTATAACAACAATTAAGCCTCTTCAAGTTTGGCTCCCATGCGTGGGGCAGTAACTACTTCAAATTGGCTCTCCAACAGTGGGGCTACAACAAACTTCAACGCGTTGCATTTATCGCCAATTCCGTTTATCCATATTGCATCCCATGAAGGGAAATTTTATTTTGTCACTCGAGTGAATCAATACTATAACAGGATTGTGTCACCCGGAAAAGCATTTTCACCTTAAACCACGTGTTCTCACGCTGTCTTGCTCGGGAAGGTTACCTAGCAACCAAAGATATTACATTTCCTTTCACATCCAATATCCCTCACAGTTAAAGGTTATAAGTGTATATAGGAGTAATGACACTCGTGAATATTCTGGTAGCATTAAGCAGCCTGGCTCGTCATATTTTCGTAGCTGTAGCTTTCAACGAAATTAACACTTTAACATACCACAAGGACGTGCATTTCTGTCTCACATCGGTTCAGTATGGCAGTCTCGCAGAATTTGTAGTATTTCTAAACGTATGCAGCAACAAACTTTAAAAATGTTCTCTGAATATTTGAGTCGAATAGGGAAAGGAAAATAAATATCAGCAGAGTTACGTTAATTCTGAATTTATATCATGCCACTGCATTAATTTCTTAATCATTAAAATGTGCTTCTCTTTTTAATTTTATCAGCAACTTTTGTTTATAGTTTCCAATATTTATTATTACATTTTAGTGCTGCTACTTCTATCACCAACAAAATCATCACAACCGCCACATATAATAATAATAATAAATAATAATAATAATAATAATAATAATAATAATAACTTGTATTCAACCGTGTTATGTTTATCTTTTGTAGTAATCTTGTATGTTTATAACGTGAATAGTTATTGTTACTGTGATATACAATTAACTTCTTAGTCACGATGAGACTTGATTTGTTAAAGCGACCTAAAATAATCAATAAAACTTTAATTATTATTATTACTATTATTATTACACACGTATCCTTCAGTTATTTTCTAGACTGGATAATGGATAAAGTTTTATTCTTCTTTTAACTGGAATAGTTGCAAACCGACGGACTCAAAGCTGTCAGTCTTCAAACGTTTCTTTGTTTGTTTTTATTTTCTTTTTGCAGGATTATGTTTCACCTTATCAAGATTATAATATAAATCAGTGCTAAACCAAATACGCTTTATGGACAGTTATAATTTAAGTGATACTTTAAGATGACATTCTTTTTTATTGAAACGATAATGGAAATATGTTTCTCCCCCACCCAGGATTGGATAAGAAACCGCTATCTATTCCAGTGCGTGTTTTCAGATTCATCTTTAGCAACAGAATCAATAATAATCAATTATTACTGCCCATTATAAGGTAAAGGCAGTTTAACTTCTGAAGTAACAACATATTATTGCTTTAATAGAATTATGTGATGCTATAAAACATACCGTGAGTATCACTTGATACTCATCACATGCAGGTGGAGGAACACAATGCATAAGATATAAAAGAGTGGGTCTAGGATATACAGTGTGGAGCTTGCTGAGAGACGTAGAGCACTAATCACTTTTCCATTGTTTTAGGAATTTTGCTTTACGCACTGTTGGTAGTTCTGATGAGGAGTCTTGGCCACCTCTGCCTTCGGCCGCTTCATTTACGCTTGTTTGTCGGTTATACAGTTGAAATCACAGGTTAATGTGATGCATTTTGCTGTAGAGTTAATCCTATTGAAACACTTCTGTAAGATTTGGATCAGATAGGTATTACTGGATTACTAACAATGAATTTAGCCTGTCGGTGAATATCAAAAAAGAGTGGACTCCTTCTCTCTCTCTCTCTCTCTCTGAAGGGCAAATTGTATGGCGTGGGTGTAATTCTACTGAGAAGGTTATAAAATTTGGTACCCTGCTCTGCATCATATTATCTGGAAGGAGTATGCAACATCCATTATTTCCATTAGGTTAAGAGCCATCGGTTTAGAAACCTCTGTTACATCTTATGATACAAAGTATCTACTGATATGAGTATATTCATGAATAAATAATATAAGATTCTGATTATTACCAGGATCTTCAAAATTTTGACCATGGTGGTGTCAGCAGCGTTCCCAATGACAATATTGTATATACAAATAAGTACCTAATTAATGAATATAATCCGCTTTGTATCTACATCTGATAAAAAGAACATTGAGAAACATGGCAGTCATTACATGCTAGTTCCAGCATGCTCAGCAGGATTTCTCTATGATCCTTTCCACAATGAGTTTACTAATTAGCCCACTTATAAATCTATATAATACCTGTACTTCTTCGGCAGCTTATTATTGAAACTAATAAAGTATTCAAACTAAACTCTTCATTCTAAAGATCTACATATACTCTCAAAGTCGGCAATATTTATATAAGGAACATGTCTATTTAACTGTGAAACACATGATTTTTAACAATGCATTAAAAATTTGGGATTTTTATTTAGAAATGTTGTTTTTCGTTGATTTTATTGTATAATACTTATGTTAGGTCTAAGGTGGAATATCTTTCACCAATTTGGAATCCATATTTTGAGGTTTTTATAAATAAAATCGAAATTATTCAGAAAAACTTATTTCTTTATTGGAAGAAATATAACGATCTGCATATAGTGATGGTATGCACTACCAGAATCTTTTAGGTGAATTTAATATTCACAAACTGAGTGTTAAAAGAGCAGTTACTGATCAAATATTACTTTATAAATTGGTTAAATATTTAAAGACAATCCATCCTTCTTAGAAGAATTAAACTTTAATGTAAGACATTTGAACCTGAGATTATATTTACTTTTATCTGTCAGATTCCTGGGTCTATATCATATAAGAATTGTATTTTGTTGATAATGTGTTTAATGTATAACAAAATATCACTGGAAAGTGTACTTGAATTTTCTCTCAGGCATTCTTCATTTAAAAACATTTGTCAAAAAAAACTATATTAATTATAATTAGATGTGACCGTTACTGACTGATTGGTTTGTTTGTTTGCTTTTATTTTGTCTGTATCTATGTGTTTATATATATATATATATATGTTTGTGTTTTATTTGTCTAACGCATCTTTAATTGGGGCCAATGCTCTGTTAGGAGTAAATAAATAGTATACACAGTGTCCACAAATTCGTGCACTAACCTATTCTATGCCGCTATTCTATAGGTACATTGGAGACAAAAGTTTATGGAACGCATGTTCTAGTGCCAACAATTCTCAAGTTATAGGCATAAAAATAAATCAATGAAAAGGTGCGATATTGCGTTACAGTTTAAGGGCACTTAGTTGCTTGCCTGCTGCTGATAACACCCCTATTGGTTGCCCCGGCTACCAAGTTCAACGTTCCGCTCTTCCTTTCAGGCCCGCATTGTCATAAATTAATTGTAGCGTAGGTTACTGTAAAGGAGGGAAGGAAAAGCAGAAGTTGACCTTTAACTAGACAGCCAGGACAGCTCGCATATGTGTATTAACAGTTGGGTGGCAAGTGCTTAGCGTTAAACTGGGCTGTGATATCGCGCCTTTTGATGGCTTCCTTTATACGTCTATAACTTGAGAACTGCTGTATTTAAAACATACGTGTCATAATATTTTTGTTTATTGGCTGTGGAATAGGATTAGTGTCCAAATTCATGGACAACCTGTATACAAAAGAAGTAACGGATTATTTCGAAGTGATTTAGTTAGCGCCGATTATCCTAAATTGTTAGGATTATTCTTATGATATAAATACTGCATACCATGTATTTATATTTGTTTAAACTCTTAAAATGAGAATTGAACAAACGGATGCAAAAGTAAACGATAAGTCTTTTGGGCTTTAAAAACTAGTCACAAATCGAAATCTTTAACCAGCCATGATTTTATTGTAAAATGCATTCACATACTCGTGTTTCCTCATGTATTCTGATATGTTTGGCAGTCATCTAGATATATATGTACTTCATATACAGATTGTCAGTTTCAAGGTTTTAGTTTAAATGGAAAATTACGTCTCGCTTATGGAAAGTGAGTTTTTCAGATATTCTAATTTTTCTATTTTCCTTTGCGATGTTCTTCTCTTCTGTTTTAATTACTTCATAAGCTCTCACCTTTCGTTAATTATAAGCCCGGAGCTACATTTACTTGAAAATTCCTACGTGGTTAAACTAAATAATAGGAGTTAAAATAGCTTCCAGGTTTAACGGATTTGATCCCAAAGCTTTTGTTTTAAACGGACCACCAGAAGTTTTCAAAACATTTTCAACAGATTAGCATGATCATTTTCTTTTGGAACATATTACATTCCATTAAATTAAAGACAATTTGGTTCTCAAATATGTATAAAATTCACTATGGTCTACGTTTCTCAACTATACCGATACCCCCACATGTCGAAATTTCAAGTAAATTAATGTTTTAAACGATGTTGTGCTAAGTCTGACTGTCATGAAGTTATTTATTTTTAATACTTCTTAATTGTAGCGCTCGAATATGCAAAAAATTCTATTTCTTTAAGATGAAAGGGTTGAAGTAATTTCTGGCGGAAACAGTGTTACAAAGCGTGCGATATGCTTTAACCCCTCCATATATGGAGGTAATTTCATATGTAGCTACTTTTAAATAAATCATATTCATGCCTTAAATGATATTCAGATGATGCTATACATTTGTGAAAATAGTTTATAGCATATACCTAAACCATTGGTCAAATTATTGAATGATTTTACAGTCTTAAAAGGAATGCCTATGGGCAAATTTCAAACATTGAAATATTATATTTGGATCACTGTAAGTAGTACAGGCAAGCTGGATGCGAGGGTTCACTTAGTAAAATTTAAAACGTTATTATTTCTGTTCATGTAATATTATTGAATTTACACCTACAAGTCATTGAAGTAGTTTGTATTGAAGGAGTTGTATTATATTTCAACTGTTGGGGAGCCGAACTTGAAATTTGTTTGCAATCGCACGTATGGTAAAACAGTTTCCGGTAGCCTTCGTCCAAAAATTTAAAAAATATTAACTTTGTAATTTGACTGTTTCTTTGAGTATTAAATATTTATGTTTGCCTCGGCTGCGTCAGTATTATTGTTAGAGACACGTATCTCTTGACAGGGTTTTGGTACGACTAAGAATGTAGGCTTATACAGATTATAATTTTACTTCATTCCTTTTATTAATGCTTGATACGGTTTAAATAACACTTCACTGATATAGAGAACTATGAGATTCTTTTTATTAAATACTTGCACTTTTTAATACCTAAACTATTTTCGTCTCACACGAATACGCATTAAATTTCTTGAGGACACTTTTTGCATCTGGTTAGTAACGCTGTCTGCAATCAACTGAACTGATTTCAACCGCCTAAACTTGTAAATTTCTATATTTCAAGTCTCTGATTGGCTATTCCTATTCCAATAGAATACTTTCATTTAACTAAAGCTTTTTCTGGTTGTTGATTGGCTATTTTATAAACTGTCTCAAAATTAACATTATTTCTTACAAGAATCACAAGTAATATTCAAACTTTCAAACTCATTATTGCCTCAAGGTTACCTCATTGTTGCCTCATTGTTAGCAACTTTTGACCTATTTCTCACAGCTCCTACATTATTAAATTACGCAATACATTCACATAACATTATTAATCATGGGTACAATAATATAAACATATACAATGATTGTCATATACACTTTTTATATATTGTTACATACACATATTGCTTTAAGGTGGGCTTTTATTGAATTTATATTTATATAATTAGACTGAAATTATTTAAGTGTTAAAAATACTGCCTCATCATGTACCATCGAGTAAGTCAAATCCTCGTATGTGTGCATAATATCTCAGAATTTCGGATAGGTTAGTGCAGGTACTCATATATATACCGTTTTAAGTTCCCTATTGCCTGCTACTCGATTAGAAAACAAAATTTCTCAGTAGTAGCGTGCTTCGAGACAATTGTTTCAGAGTTTCCTTCAAAGTGATTAAACATAGAGTGGGACTAAATATGCATATTTAGAAATTCAAATATAAAAAATTAATTTACCAAAATGGTCGCATTGTATTTGTAGGTGTGACATTGGTTTTGCCAACTAATACAGGAGTAATAGAGTATACGATGATTTATTACCAATTTATTATTTAATAACATACTTTCTGACACTTGTTTTTCATCTTCATAAATAGCAATAGTTTCAAAATAAGTTTTTGTGTTTAAAATAAGTATATTTGTTTTCACTATATTAACAGATAAGAACACAAAGAGTTTATTTAAATTTATAATTTTCTTTACTTTCCTTTTAATTTAGATGTATTAGTCCTAAGGCTTATTATCTATCTAATATTTATATTTTTGTTAGTTACTATCACAGCTTTCTTTTACACTATTCATCAAAGTTTAAAGCTTGAACTACGGACAACATAACTGAAGTGCCCCATCATTTAAGATAACTAATTCAAAGATTAATTTTGGAAAAAACCTTAAATCATTCACATTGAAATGCTGTAAAACCTAAAGTTTTATCTTTTTTAAGCCGTATACTACTTAACGTGTCCTTCCCCTATGAAAAATTATAGGATAACTAGAGTACACTCCCCAAAAGAAGTCAACCAATCAGTTGCAAATGTAATACAATCGCATATTAAAACAATGTTCATTGAAATGCTATTTACTCACAAATTTATTATTAAACTTATTGCATCAATATTATAATGCATTAAATGATCGAAAGAGCTTAAAGCTTTTAGTAAGAAAATAGATTAAAACATGAGTTAAAACAGAATGCAATTTTACGTTCCGCAGTTTTTTTCCTGCCAAACCTCATCACTTTCTTAAACCCACGATACCTATTCTACAAATTTATTTACACAAAATGTTAGTTTATATCTGCATTAAGAATATTCGACGACGAGATTGCAGTTAGGTAATAGTGAGCTATTATACGTATTCTTCAAATGAATTAATGAAGAATCTAAGACCGACTACTTACGATTTCAAAGTGTACTACTTATAATGTATGAAGATTCAAATGAGCAAGAGTGAATATTTTTAAATAGTTAATTCCATAAGCATTTATGGTATAAAAATGTTGCATCTTATCCATGTGCATATTTTTTCTTTGAAAAGAAACGTTAGCTAGCTCTTAAGGTTTTGCAGTTTAATGAAATCTAATATAAATGAAAATAACTTTTTTGGATACCTAAATTCTTACATATAAAACGTTCTATAATAATCTGCCTTCATGCTTAAGAAGGTGCAAGTGGAATGCACTATTTTCTCAGCCTAATCGCGGAGGAAAAAAACCTGAAACAAGATGTAGATAAACGAAAGAATAACCTTTGACTAATTATTATGAAACAGAAAGCAGA